>CM022948.1:18429340-19029340 GCA_012931725.1 Litsea cubeba
TTTTTAGAAATTACAATGCATGCCTTCCTATAAAAATCACAACAAGCAAATGTAGGATTATCATGCAACCCACTTTCAGATATTGTAACATTGGATCCGCCATTCGGATTCAAAACATTTGTGAAAATACCCCATCTTTAGCGACTATGAACATGTGACCCACCTTTAAGAATTGACAAAGTAAGGTCACATTGTTGGGCACCTAAATATTAATAGATACTTAAAGGACAGCTCAAAAGCTCTAAACATAAGGTTTTATTTTTCTACCAAAAATATAAGTTTTTATTTTATAATTAAAGCTTATTCACATATTAGAGTTTCAGCTTCTAAAAAAACATACCAAGGAAGGTTGCTTTTTTTAGTAGAGACGATTGTTGCTAAAAAGGATGATGGAGGTGGACGATGCAGGATCTACAAGTGTATTAAAATAAGGGTAACTTAGCCAACAGTCCCTGAGCACAGTCTTCTAAGGCATCAAGGACAACAACTTTTTCTCTAATGTCTCTAGTCCAGACAGTTGGAGATATTTTGGTGAGAGGTCCCTAATGCGCCATGCTAATATTTTCATGACTAATTTACCCTTTTCAACCCTCATTTCTAGGCCAAGTTCTCTCTTATTCTCTGTTGTCGAACTTCTTCCATCTTCTTCTCTCTCATTTTCCATTTTCCGTTCCTTTCCATGGTTATGGAGTATCGTTGCAGAGCACCTTTTGTCGCCACCATGCTATGACTTTCGATTCTCTCTCTTTCATTTCTTCAAAGGTATAAACAGTTTTACTTTCTCTTACTATTTCATCTAAAGTCTCTTCCAAATCTCTCGCTACAACAGATTTGAAAGATAGCAGTTCACTCCTCTGCTAGATTTCCTCTCTTTTTCTCAATTGGATCATGGTCATCAAGTGTTCTTGTTTTGGATTTGATTTTTATTAGAATCTGATTTTCCGTATTCTGACTTTTGGTGTCGCCGAGCTCAGATAAATTTCCCAGAAACTCTGATAAACTAGACAAAAACTCAGATCAAAACTCGGATAAATTTATCCGAGTTTTGGCAAATTTATCTGAGTTTCTGGTACAACTCAGACAAATTTATCTGAGTTTCTGGCAAAACTCAGACATATTTATTTGAGTTTTGAACAACTTTTCTGAGTTTCAAACTAATAGCTATGTGAAGTGGTGCCATCTGATGACCCACATTCATCAAATTCAAGCAACTCATGCCGGCATCCACTTCTTTAACTATGTCCTCTTGAGTGTCATTCTCCTGTACCTTTGAAACAGTACCCAAATCATGCAGGCAAATGGTTTCTGCACGCATGGAAAAGTTTCTTTAGGAGATACTCTTATTTTCTACAGTATGGTCCTCATTATTTTCATTTTGTCACCAAGCTTCACAGTTGGGCTATTTAGCTTTGAAGACAGCTCCAACTCAGTTCTCCTTGGTAAATTATTCACCACTTGAATTCCTTACAGATTTGTATGCACTTCTGCTAGGAATGGAGTCACTCGATCATTCTTCTTCAAGAACGAGTGTAACCCCTCAGAGTTTTCCATTGACTCTTGGAAACAGAGCTGGGAAGCTTCTGCAAAAGCTTGTCTGGCGAGGCTCTCATTGGTCTCAAACATAGACAGAACCTAGAACGAGAGAAGTTCATTTGAATTATTGCTGAGTTTTGGCAAATTTATCTGTGTTTTGTCAAAACTCAGATAAATTTGTGTTCTGTTTTTACTGACGTTATTTTACTGGAGGACCGCCGTCAGTACGATAAAATATTGTAGACCGTTTGCAATAAAAACCATAGTTGAGGGACCTCCGCCCAAATGCCCCTAAAAATAATAACTCATAAAAAGTTCAGAAATGATGCAAATGGTGATACCTACATTTTAATTTTTAAAAGGTGAACCTTATTTACATCAATTTTTAATTAGGTGGGTGCGTTAATAATCACAATAGGTGGACCCACATTATACTCCAAGCTAAAAAAAAAAGGCAACATTATAATTTCTATAATCATGGGCCCACATTGTAATTTCTATAAAGTTGGGCACATACCGCTATAAAAATTATAATGTTGGCCTTTTTTTACAGGAAGGCATGCTAGTTGTATTTTTCATAGGAAGGCATGCATTGTGATTTCTAAAGTGGGCCCAATGTTCTATTTCTTATAAGAGTGGGCCCTTATTAAATTCCTAAAAGTCATTCTTATGATATAGCCCTTATTCTAATTCCTAAAAGTCATTCTCATGATAATTATAAAAGGTGAGGCTCATGTAAAACAATTCATAAAAGTGGGCCCTTGTTATAAATCATGAAGGCGGGTGTCTTGTTCACAATCATACAAGATGGTCCCACATTTCGATCTTTGATAAAAGGGGGCGTTTTTAGAGAATGACTTAATAAGGAGTTAATGGCCAAGGGCAATATAGGAAAAAAAACTATTTCATTAATGTTATGGGATTGTTACAAAGCAATTAATGCTCCCTACATATGTGAAGAGCTCTTATTGGGTAAATCATGTCACTGAACACGATAAGGTAGAGCTGTCGGATGTGAGTTTTGATCCCACAATAAGGTATGTATGGTATTTAATATATGTAAGTCAAAAATGAGGATTCCGACTATCCTCAAAATTGACGGATCACCATTGCCAGCCAGTAATGGCCGTAACACTGTTCTTCGATGAAAGTCAAAAAAATAAAAGGAGAAAATGGGGTGGGTTGTCCTATCACTTAATTTGTGTCTTAAAAAAATGAGGCAAATTAAGGGTCACGGTACATGGTCATTATAAGGTCTTAATAAGGGATAATCCATATATATAGGGAGATGCTCCTATGAGAGCATCTCTTGCCTTACTATGAGAGATAAGGTAGGGGCACTCACATCCATATCTAATGCCAACCACCTTATCTCTCAGAGTAAATAAAATAGACTAAGTAATAAATATAAAAGGCAAAATTAGCAAAAAGTCTTTAGAGTGGATTGTATCCAACCTCCAGTCCAAGCAAAAACTTAGTAAGGCCTCTGGTCCACTCAGCTAGACTATTTGCAGCCATAGGTCCTTGCATCCACACGATGTCATTTTTTAGGACTGCTTTGCCCTTTTAACCATTTTAGGCATAAAATTTTGAAATTAAAAATTAAAAGTTTTATATTATCCCTCTTCTACAACAAGCCTAGGTTGTAGGGTCGGGTTGTGCTGATTTATGCACGTCGTCTTTGTTCTACAAAAGAGCAGGTTCCGATCTTGAAGGGGCCACATTGATCGAGATTGGGGATGAAGGAGGAGAGATCAGGGCGGGAGCCGTCGAAACGTGGGGACATTGCCGCACCCACCTGCACCTGTCTCCCCTGTCTTTTCCTCTTCTCCTTTTCTCCACTCTCTCTCCCTCTCTAATCTTCTGCCCTCTCTCTCTCCTTCTTCTCTCCTTGCCCCTCTCTCGTTTTCTTTCTCCTCCCCACTCCCACTTCCTCTCCTTCTTCGCCTCTCTCACTCCCCTTCTCTCGCCTCTCTTCCCTCTCTTGCCAGAGATCTGGGTGCAGTGGGCCACACAGGTCGGACTTCTGATAGAATTCGAAGATCGGAGAGGAAGGGTTCTTGGAGAGGAGGGCTCTCAGTACTAGGGTTCTCAGTCTCACTGGTTACTGATCTTCGTCGGTGTGCTAATCGTCGTCGGAATCCAGCCATTGCCAGAGAATAAGCGTCGCTGCTTCGCTTTGCCAGACTGCAAAATTGGCACCCCTGATATCTCAGCTGCGTAAGATAGCGTCCCCGTACCCACCCTCATGTGGGGTGTATATAGCCAGTGCCTTGTGCTCCTCCACATCCGTCGGCCAACGGCCCAAATCCAATTTCACTAGGTCCCCTCCAATCAGATCCGTTATCCCACACCTCACAGTCACAGATGGTCTCTTTCTCCCCACTCTCCTTGTCCACCCAGGCCGTCCGATGCTAAAATGCGCCCATGGTGAAGGCAACAATGTAGTCGCCACTGCCATATCCTTTGGCAAAGATGAAGAAAAAGGAAGATGATAGAGTCCATAGTTGAGAATTAGAGGACCTATTTTTATCTTTGTTTTGTCATGCATGGGTTTTTAAAATTTATCTGAGTTTTTATCAAATTTAGATAAGTTTTTGTCAAATTTATCTGAGTTCTGGACAAATTTATTTGAGTTTTTGGCTATTTATCCGAGTTCTGAAACAAATTCATCTGAGTTTTGAACAAATCTATCTGAGTTTTTAGCAAATTTATTTGAGTTTTTGAAAATATAGTCGATTTTCTGACAAATTTATATTCATTTTGAAAATTTTAACTGAGTTTTTGAACGAATATTTCTGTGTTTTTATAAATTTATTTGTATTTTCTTAGATCTATTGTGTTTTTTGAATTTTATTTATGTCTTTTGAAATTTATTTGTATTTTGAAATAAATTTAACTGAGTTTTGACAAAAATACTTAGTTTTTGAAAAAAATTTCTAAAATTTAAAAAATTAGTTTATTTTAGTTTTGGCAACTGTATTTGCGTTCTTTTAAATTTATTTTTATTTTTTAATTTTATTTACGTATTTTGAAATTTATTGGTCTTTTGAAATTTATTTACATCTTTTGAAATTTATTGGATCTTTTGAAATTGATTTTCATCTTTTGAAATTTATTTATATTTTTTAAAATCTTTTGCATTTTTTAAAAATTTATCTACGATATTTTGAAATTTATTGCTTTCTTTTTTAAATTTATTGTGTTTTTTGAAATTATTGCATTTTTTAATTTATTTGAGTTATTTTGACTTTATTTGTGTGTTTTTAGAATTATATTTGAAATCTCATTAATTGGAATTTCATTAATCGTGGCCAATTAAATGGTAATTGACCATTATTAGTGGGATATCCCACAAATCATGGATAGGATTTAAAGAAAGGGTAATTTAGACATTTCAGGTAGTGGAAAGTGTGAGATGGACCTTTAGCTGCATGAATTTTTTTTGTGGACTGTTTGCAACAAAGTCATGCTTTAAGGGACCTCCGGCCAAAGCCCCCTAAAAAAGGGGGGAGGTGCCAAACATTTAAGAAGAGGATTGGCCCCATTCCCGGGTACCCCTTCAAGTCCCTTAGCAAAATAAGGTTTAAAGGCCAATCTCAAATCAAATTGATGATGCAAATAAGGTGTCGTGTGTGATTTCAGTTTAAAAAGGAGAAAAAGAAATAATTGCAGAAGATGGGCCAATTTGATTCAGGGTGACCCTACTCAAGTCTGTTTGGCAGATGGGCTGATTTGATCAGGGTGACTGCATTAGGGTCGATTTGTTTGATTATTTGAGAAGGGTTTTTAAAATCATACATAGTCTCATTCTTACCATTAACTCAGTTTTTAAATTGGTCTTTTTCCCTTTATCATTAAGCACTTAAAAATATTTGCCACCGAAGGTGGAGGAAAGAGAATAAAATAATTTTGGGGTTAATTTTATTGGTTTTATAATTTTTTTGGATTTTTGATAAATGGGGCTAGACTATTTATACTTTTCAAAAGGCTAAGCAATAACCTCTACAATATGCTTGTCAAGGCTAAGCAATAACCTTACAATGTTGTTTTTCTAGGCTTGACAGCAACCTATTAATTATGCCTTTCTAGGATAGCAAGAACCTTTACACTATGCTTTTCTTAGGCTAACAATATCCTTTATAATCAAATGATTTTCTCTCAAGAATGTGTCTTAACAGAACACTCTAAGAGATACAATTAAGATAAAAAAAATTGCCTCTAAAATAGGCGGATATGAAAGTGTAAAACAACTCACACAACACACTATGAAATGCAATGATGAATGCTCATGATGTGTATGTGTGTGTGATAACTTCAATCAAGATAAAAATATAAGCTCAATCAATGTATGCTTAATGCATTTAAAAGTTTAAAAGCACATAAAAATATGATTGAAGTCAAATGCAAATCACTTGAACAACTACAAACTTGTTAATGATATGAAAATCAAAAAGATCACAAGTTGTATGAAAATGTTAAGACAAATCAAGTGATGCATGTGCAATGTTGTTTTCAAAAAATAAAAGTTTAACTAAGATCCAAATGAATGAAAACAACAAAGAGGATTCAACCAAGTAAATAAAAACATGCACTAAGAGAAATCAAAGATTTTGACATGGCATGATTAGTGAAACTTTAAAACAACTTGGTTTGAAATCAAAGTGAAGAATCCAATAACTTAAATCAAAGATTAAATGAAGAATGGATTCATCACATCATAGTTATCATGCTAGAAATCATTTACCGAAGATTAAAACAAAGAATGTAACATATGATTAAGAAAAGTAAAGCTTACTTGAGATTTAACTTCATTAATCCAAGCTTTAGCTTTCTTAATGACTTAATAGCCTTCTTAGTTCATTCCCCTTTGACTGGCCTTAGAACACCTCAGAAATGGCATCAAGAATCATCAAATTTGGCCTTGGAATGAACTTGCTTTTATAGAAAATTGTGGCCAACGACTACCTGTCAGTTAGCCGACATCCAGGGGTCGGTTAACCGACACCCTAACGGTCACTAAGCAACGGTCATACCGAAATACACTGTCGGTTAACCGAACTTGACTTGTCGGGTAGCCGACAGGTGACTGACACCCTAACCGATAGCGTAAATGTGAAATTTGAAGCTCTCTGGAATTCTAACCGAAAGGGTTTCGATTGAGCTTGATTCACTGTCGGTTAGCCGACACCTAACCGACAGCCTTAACAAAATCCCAACTTAGTGGGGATCTTTGGGCCAATAAACCAAGCATGGAAATATGATTTAAATCAATCTAAGAGTTTTAAAATCATGAATCATAAAAAGCCTAAAATGATTTGAAACTTTAAAACCAATGGCTAGCTTGATTTATATAAATTCTTTTCAAATTTAAATGCATCCAAGTTTAAAATCAAAACATGCATGAATTATAAGATTTACAAGATTTAAAGCAATGCATGAGTAATCAAGATTTCAAGGATTCTAAAACAATGCATGTGTGAATAATTCAAATGATGAATAAAATGAATAATAATGCATCCATCAAATTGCAATATACAAAATCCCTAACAATCTCCCCCTTTGCAATTTGATGGCAAACCTTACTCAACACCAAATTATCACACTTAGTCTTCAGCTCCTCCTTGGCTCGCCAATGCTTGAAATCTTATTGGATGCTCCTTTGACTTGGCTTGGGCTCTAGCTCTTTTTCTTCAATCTTCTTGATGCTTGGAGCTTGATCATTCTTCAAGTTTTCTCTTCTTCTTTAGTCAAGCATCTTCTTTAGCTCCCAAACTTTCTTCTTTCATCTCTCCCCCTTTGATCATGCACTCTCCATTTGGCAAGATATGCAATTTTTCACTTTGACATGCAACTCCCCCTTTGACATTCAACTTGAGTATTCTCTTCCCCTTATTCTCTCAATTTTCTCCCCTCTTTGATATTAAATTGCAAAGGTATCAATTGAAGAGGGGTAGGAATTTCTTCAAGCAATACCTACACACATGAAACAAGGAAAATACCTTTTAGTAGCACCTGTTAATAAAGAAATTTGAAAATGAAATACTTAACAGGGTATCATGTATGGGTAGCAAGTTATAAGGGTATAGAGTCAATGCAAGGGTAAATTTGATCAAAACTAATACTTCCTTAGAAGATATACAGTCCCCCTCAATCCATAATCTCCTATTGTCAAACTTTTGACAAGAATTTAACTATTTGATGCAAGAAGAAGATGGTTTAACTAATTAAGGGTTAACTTCAAGGGAAGGATTCGATTCTCTAATTGATAATAATAATTGACTATAAAGCTCAATATTATCAAATTACCAATATAAAGGGCAAGGCCATGGAGAAAAGTAATCATAGATATCAATTGAAATAAAAATACCAATTGATATTTAAGGATATGACTATTAATTCATGTTCTATAGATGCACAACCTGATTTTGTTTGTTTGGGCTACGGATTAGATGGCCAGAGTATACAATGATCATTGTCCCACCTTGTTCTTTCGCTAACGAAACTTTACTTGGGCACAATTCTTCTCAGTTCTCACCTTCACATTGATCATTGATCAAGAGTTTAGGGAGTGTTTTTCCCTTAAATCTTTCATATAAGGGGGTCATTTGCCTGTTAGTGGAAGGAATATTTTAGTAAAACTACAAAATATAGAAGCATTTTTCAGGTTGTGTGAAAGTACGGGGCTGTTATTGTAAAAAACTCCTAACATTCCCCTTCTCCTAAAAAGCCATTGTCAATTGTCAACTAAAACCTCAAAGGCGGGAGGAAAATTTCACAAAATCATACATCTCTCTACCCTAATCTCCTCCAAAGTCTCAGAAAGAGAGAGAAAGAGAATATATTTCATCGTCGATTCTCTCTACTAGCAAAAGTAATGGAGAGAATCCACATTGCAGTTCGCGCCAGGCCTCTCTCTAGAAGACGCAAAAACCAGCCCCTGGAAAATCTCTGCCAATTCCATCTCCCTCTCTAACCACTCCACCAAGTTTGACTTCGGTAAGTTCCCATTTCCACCAAAACCCCTCTCTTATTCATCTTTCTCCCTCTCTTTGTCCATCTTTTTTTTATGCTTAATCGGTTCTTCTCCATCCATTTTCAACCCCCAGATCAAATTTTCGGAGAAGAATGCAGGACAGTACAAGTCTACGAAGCTCGAACAAGAGATATCGTCGCCGCTACCGTTCGTGGGTTTAATGGTATGGAGTAGGCCTCCATCTTATTTCTTCTTGTTGGTTTCTTATGGGTTTGTTTTCATGTCCCAAAATGTAAGACTGGATGCATATTTTGATGGTTAATTAACATTTGGGTTCATCCCAGAAGATTACAAGTATGGATTAAGATGGAAATGTATGGTATTCAGACATCTGAGTTCTGAACATTGGCTTATTTTTTGTTTGGGCTTTGTATTGTGTCACATCCCAGTCCCGAATCACCCTGGCCTAGGGTAATCCCCGAAGTGAGACACACGTACTCCCGTGATAATGCACCTGTCTCGAGTCAGATACAACACACAAAGGAGATAACAACTTTTCCACTCGTGAGTCTAGCTCACTAAACCCAGTCAATAACATTTATAACATAGCGGAAGCTGTAATTTCATACATAACAAGTATCATTCGCCATTGGTCTAATTAAAACATTCAAGTTTATACAAAAGTGATGATGCCAAAATTGGGTTTCGGACACCACCGGTCAAGTAATAGATGCAGTAATAAATGCAGTAAATAAATGAAAGAGAGAAAGGGAATTTATAGTGGTTCGGTCTGTGTGACCTACGTCCACTTCAGAAAGGCAGAGGTTGCCTGTGGTGTTTTACTTCCTCAATGAGTTGGGATTACAAGCTAGAGGAATACAAGAGCAGAAGGAAATAGGAAGATATCAGTTTTTTCCAAGTGCTGGTGGGGCTCCTCGATTTATAGTCTACCCTAACAGACGAGGACGCTCCTCTGCAACATTCGCCCTTGGAGCCCTCGAACTGCCCTCGCGCTGGACGAGGCATGTGAGATATTTCTCCGCAGGATCTGGTAGGAGCAGGACTGCTTCCGAAGCAACGTGGCTGCCCTGACTTGGTCTCTTCGTGGGCTTGGACCTGAGCTTCATCCTCATATATATTAGCACACCTGAACTGTCGGATTGTCATCATCTTTTTCACATCATGTTTGCAACTCCGTTCAACTTTCTTGTTTTTCTGCTTCTAGATTTAGAGGAGCCATTGTTTTAGCGTTATTGCCTAAGCTTCTCTGAGCAACATCATTTGCATGACATTGATATCTGTAGATGAATAAAAACTCAAGCTTCTTTTCTTTAGTGTGTTGGCAGCAAAGAATCTCGCTTATGACAACTTTTTGGATCACACTTTTCTTGGGGACCGGAGAACAACCATCCGTGAAACCATAAATTTCATTTGGGACTCGAAAATTTCCAACTTCTGTAGAAAAGCATCCATCTGTGCCAGAGCTCCCGGAGACAGAGCCACAATCTTTCAGTTAATCAGGGAAAGTTGAAAATCTACAGATTTAGGGGAGTTCCAAAGAATGACTAGGAGAGTTCTTGGTCTTTTTAATCACACATCAATCTTCAAAATTCCCACAGCTTGACTAGATGTTCACTTCTGAAGTCTAGCAACTTTTCTTTTTTTGGTAAAATGGCATCTGAACTGTTGATGATGTTATTGTACTCACTGTGAATCATGTCCAGCTGATGAATGAAGTAATTACATCAACTGGGCCCCACATCAGGTGCACACCGTGCATGATGTAATTACACTCAACGGCAGTACAATTCTCACATTCGAAACTGTGCTACAATGATAAATATATAAACTACATTCATTATCATTGATATGTAACCAACTGTTAAAGATAGATGTCATGGATGATTTTGGCTCTATAGTACCATGCCGGATGAACCCATTTGTTACTGTCTGGTCTTCAAATACCATGGCAAATATGTCACAAATTGTTGCAGATCGCCGATATATTGGGAGGAAGTCGCTGAGCACAGGTTGTTTGATCTGGATCTTGTGCAGAAAATGCCGAAGAAAGTTAAAATTATCACAGAAAGCTTGGAGTAGAGACGGAAGAGCTAAGTAGATAATTGGAGAGACTTGAAATCTCATGTGTTTGAAGATTTCCCCTACTAAGGGAGTAATAACACCGTAGAGTATGAAGACTCAGTTAATAGACACAAGGAGGCACTTTTCCTAGGGGTGAGTAGTTATTAGTCTTCAGGGATTTTAAAATGGTTATTTCACAAGTCATTGGTGAATTGAAGGATAATTCTCCAATCCTTCCTAAATACTGTGAGCTATCAATCAAGTTAGCATCTCTATTCGAAAAGCTCTTATCCATTTACATCCCTAGCACTCTTAATAGGTTAGCCAATTCACTTGCAACTCTAGTCTCAATTTCTGGAATACCATTTGGTTATACAACAGAGTGATTTGTCATTCGGAAATTGAACCATCCATCAATAGATGATCCTGAACCAAGCTATGAATTGGCTATTATCCCCTAAAAGCCTCAGTTTCTCCATGGAAACAAAAGGTAACTTGGTTAACTTGTTAAAAACTGAATTTTTCTGACGTCTTAATCATGATGAAGATCCAATCAATGACAACCCTTGATGTTTCAACATTTGGAATTATTTATCTAATGGCCACATCCCTGAATGTGCCTCAAAAATCGATAAACGAGCGTTTTAATAAAACTGGCTCAAAGGTATGCCATTGTAGCAGAACTACTTTATAAATGGCCCTTTCAAGGGATCCTCCTGCATCTTGTAGATGAACAAGAAGATTCGGCATTCTAGCATATGTGTAGTCGACGTGATTACCTGATGCTATCAAAGAAAATCTTGAGCCAGAGATATTACTGCCGAATGTCAACTCCATGCAGATGTGATTCATGTACCAGCATCAACTTTGCATTCCACCACAACCCATGGCCATTTTCTGGCCCAAACCATTGAAAATACTCAAAATCCGACTTTCATTGTTACAGTCACAGAATATTATACAAAATGGGTTGAATCCGAGTCATTTGTAAATATAAAGGCTAGCACTGTGGTCTGCTTTACTGTGAAAAATATCATAGTTAGATCCGGAATACCAAAGGTTTTTATCACAGACAATGGTCCGGTGCCGCAGTTTACTTGACAAAAAAAAAAATGTACGATTTGTGTAAGAGATCTAACATTGAATTGGACCACTCTATATTTTCCACAGGGAAATGGGTAGGCCGAAGCTACCAACAAAACCCTCATAAAGAAGACGTGCGACAACCCTAAGAGGGGCGGGTTGGCCAACCGGCCAAGAGATTAGTTGATGCATTATGCACCTGCTGGACTTGTATTTGGACTCAATAAGGCAAACACCTTTTGCATAACTTCTGGAATGGAGGTAAGTCATTCTATAAGAAATTCAAATTTCCTCCCTGAGGACTCAGATTGATGAAAATATGACAGAGGATTAGAGGCGAGAAGCACTTCAGCTTCAGTTCAAGTTGCTAAAGGAAGAAACACTGCAAACAAAATGGCTACCGGAATTTATCATATTTTCCGAGAGGCTAATGAAATGGTTGATGGTCTCGCTAAGGAACGAGTGTCTCTTGATTCTATCTCTTTTGATGTCTAATGTTGTTTGATTCTTTATTTCTGCTGTTGATTGTTTGTTTTAGAGCTGGTCTGGGCTTTTTTCAATCCGGCTCTTTTTTGAGCAATAAAATTTACTGTTATAAAAAAAAAAAGGAAAAAAAGAAAAAAAGAAGAAGAAGAAGACTGCAAACAACAGAACATGCTCGAAAGGAAATACAAGGTATGTGAGTAGTCACACAAACTATCATGCAATCACAACTCCCTCGTATTAGCAGTAAACTCTGGCTCAATTGGAGAGGTCCTTACCTGATTAAGGAAATTTACCCTCTTAATGCATATAAATTAGTCAATTTAAAAGGAGAGGACTCTCTTATCCATAGAATGCATTTGAGAAAATATATAGTATAAATCACTTACAATTTTTTAATAACCATGCTCTTATAATTAATTTAGCTTTTCCTTAACTCCCAAAAGGTTTGATGTAAGAGAAGATTAAGATTTCTAAGTTTTAAGATTCACATACATACTCACATTATCGTACATAAAGAAAAAGAGAGAAACATAAATATTTATAAAATATAATTATACATTTATTTACTCAGACAAAGTCAATGCGGAGACTCAAGCTAGTAGTGTCTTTTTTTTTTATAATTTTAAAAATAAATTAAATACTGATAAAATATAATCATACATTTATTTACATGAATTCATGACAATCAGTTAAAATTAATAAATTTCTCTGTGCCATAAAATTCTGAAATTTTAAAAAAAAAAAATATTGCATATTACATAATTTGTTAGTCCAAATATCAAATGTAAAAGATAAAATATAAATTTTATATTACATTTCAATCATCAACTTTAAATTGCTAACCCCAAATCTCGTAAATATTGACTTAAAAATAAATATTAATTATTTAAAATCAAATCTACAAATCAAATCATTTAAAACGCAAGCAACTTATTATAATGAGGCGGCTCGACTAAGTCTCCCCTATACTCGACGAGATCCTTCATCAAAATGAGATGACTCGAGATAGTTCAGAGTCAACTCTCGAAGTTTTACAACCTTGCTAAGGTATGTTCATTTTCATTTAAAAGGTTTGCATTTCCAGTTATTTAATCCAAAGCTTTAGTGCAAGCCCCCATTAACAATTCTAATGAGAAAGTAAAAAAATTAAAATATCTTAGAATGTGTGGGGGTCTAAAATATTAGACTGATCTCTTTGTTATAGTTTTGCTTAAGATTCAACAATTTACCCCGCAAATTGTGTGGCATTTTTTAGGTAAGGGGTTGTTTTTTAAGGCGCCGCCATAAAAATAAATCCAATCCAGCCCCATTGCACCTCTCAAGACTTCAAATTGTTAATCTCATTCACAGTCATAGCATTTCAATATGATCAATCAAACAAAAGCAAAATAATAAGCATTTAACTTTGAATGAATTCAAAAAATGAATAAATATAACACCAGCACAAAAATGAATACACTATCCGCAACATATGACAAATCACAAAACGAATCAAAAGACACCAAACAATAATGTAAATCCATAATGATTGTGGGCACAACTAATAGATTTATAAGGATGATCCTTTCAGGGGAATTTATAATGATGGGCCTCATGGGACTTGAAAGCTTGGAATACCAAAATGGGATTTCAATTGAAGATGTAAACAAAAGAATATTGTCTTTTTGTTTGTTTGTGACAATCAGTGGACCTTGGGTGAGCCCATTAGATGGATAAGATGGGCAGGGCAGGTGGACCATTGATGGGAAGATCCTTCACATTGTGCATCACGGATAGGTAGGATCTATTGCATCCAACAAAGATGTGCACAATGATATAGCTAAAATCTTTTATAACAAAGATGTGTTGATTACAGATCTAATGAAACTGATCAAGTTTTTATCCGATTAAACTCATCAAGATAGCTATCTATATGAGATAGATATTTATGTCTGATGAAACTTTCTAGATCCCTTATCTGTAAGAGGTACTTATACCTGATGACCCCACCTTATTCCTCATATTGGCTGTTAGTGGCAGTATGGCTTTGGACTAGCTACTTTTTTTTTCCTAACTGGGGGAGAGTGTTTTATCAAGAGGAAGGAGGTAGTTCTTTCAGAGTTTAGTACATGCACAAATTCAAGACTCAGTACAAAATATACATACCACTGCTGTCAAGGGCAGAACCAGAAAATTTTCTTTGGAGGGGGCACTATAGGGTTAAGGGTTTTACAATTGTTGAAAAAAGTAAAATCACTGGAGCATTTGATACATTGATCAAGGATCAAAATAGTGATTGCAATGGGTGTGGCGGTCAGTGGCCAAAACACTATGTAGCAGTTCCAGCGATATATAACAACATAGCAGTGTGAATTTTAAAGTATTCAAAAAAATTCAAATCTTATGTAGCAGTTTTTTTTTTTTTTTAATGATTTAAAACCATATAAGGATAGTCAACTTTAAAAATGACTCTTGAGAAGAAGAAATGGGAAAAACAATGTTTTAAATGAAAATTGCTTGGCTCAACTAGATTTTATACCGTAGCGTAATATTTTCAATTTAGCGTACCAGTCATGGCCACCGCTACCAATATATAAGCCGCTACATAGATATTTTGTTCATGACAACAAACAAGATTTGCTCAAACTTGGTACCATAAATATAACAACAAACAAGATTTGTGCGTTACATAAGAAATCAATTGCATTGATTTCAAATAACACCACCCTAGCTAATACTTAAGAAATACATGAATTAAGATTTGGAAAAGAGCAAACCCACGCGTCTAAATGTGAAATTATTTGAGATGAATTCATGAATCCTCATATTTGATTTTATTACATTTTACGAATGAACCATTTTATAAGCAAAGGTACCTTCTAGGATCCATCTAAAGGCATGCCTAACAATGGAGGATAGAGGGATTAAAAGGTTTTTGTGTGACCTAGGTATATGAAGGGGAGAAAAAGGAAGACCAAACAATCATTACAACACTCTTTTTGAAGCACTCAAAGTGGAAAAATGGATATATAGAATTACTTTTTCCTTTCTACCATTTGCCTGGAAGATTTTTTTCTTGGTATCAATGTGAGAGAGTATATCTATCAAACAGGGAATGAAACAAAGATTCCTTGTGGTAGCTGTGTATTCATCAGAGATGCATAATAGTTTTAATATTTCAGAAGATAAATGTGGCATGAGCTTCCACATTCAAAAATGCAACTCCTGTAATGCAATTAAGAATTTGTAAAATAGAGTTTAGATGCCATCTACCTGTTCACAAGTTATTTCTCTATGACTGATTCATCAGAGACTTGATTACACATGAAACCAGCTTATCCTTTCATAGAACAGTCAAAATTGTCTCAGAGAGCATCTTTAGAGAATGTTCCTATTCTTATTTAACAGAGGATGGCGTGCTTGAAGACAGCCTTTCACTCCGTGCTTTATCAGCTCGTTCCAGGTAATCTTGGTGCGAACGATGCTTTGTCCCTGCCAAAATAAACAAAAGAATGAGTATTAGTTAAGAGATTTTTTAAGAGACCAATCGGTCACTTTTTTAACACGTAAAACATGCAAGATTAGACTATCTACTTAAACGGATTCTCTTATAGGACATGGATCACATTAACTGGACAATCCTCACCCTGTAAGTAGAGAATTTCAGGGCAAAGCAATGAATAGCTAAAAGGACTACAAAGACTACAAGAATGACCTACCAGAGATCAAACATGTACCCCAACGCTCTATAAAAGAGGGAACTCTAATCACTACAACAAGCGCCAAAAGATAGAAGGAAGCAAGGTTAAAGGTTTAGTTTTTAAGAGGCATAGTAAAATGGAATGTCCATCGGATCCCTGACATGAACCCAAACCTACACTTGATTATCGATCAGGCCAATCAATTTGGTCAGGATGGGGGAGAGGTCCAAACGGGACAATCCAGATGCCTGCAAAATCAGCCAATCCAGGTCAATCTTATGTTTAGTCAAGATTTACTCATTTTAAGAACAACCCAATTCCGAATGCAATCAGATTGAATACAGTAATACCGCGCAAAATTCCGGCAAGGTGATCCAAGCGAAATGATAGTAAGAAATCACATATTAGCTCATGTATCCTTGCAATTCCTGATATCCATCACAAAATTCACGAGCAAACCCAATAACCATTCCATCAGCTGGAAGCAATACTCTTATGCCCCATATACTGCATCTCCAACAAGATTGATACTAATTGATGGGTATTAATAGAAAGAGGCCAAGCAGATGACTGGAAGATGTAAGAAAGCAAACGAACAACACTTGAAACATATATGGCAATGTTGTGCTCCTAAGTGGAAGATACAGGCATCCAAACAGTCAACATGTCAGATATTAAGGGCCTCTTTCGCATTGTTTGTTTCTAACGTTCCTGCTTTCACATAGGTTAAGAAACAAAGAAAAAACTCTTTTGGACAGTCTTTAATGAGACTTCCTTTTTTTTTTCCATGGATCAATCTCATAATTTTGAAATCCAAATTACTGGATTGAGTTGTAAAAATATTGAAGAACAAAAAGATGGAAGAGTAAAGGTTCAGCGTTTTTGTTAAATTGATTAATTTCTAATGATTACTTTTCTTTTTTTGAAAGGTCCATGTTGTCCTCATTGTTTTAATGAAGGTGCTAAAAAGGTTCAGATTGGTAGGTACATTTTGAAATCAATGGCTGTTCTGAATTTCTCTTACAAGCAAGAGACCATGGTGAGGAGGAGAAGCAATAGAAGAGATTAATTTTTATTTTAGATGGGTCTCATTTTAGATGTATTAGCTATTTATGTTAAAACAAATCAAAATTGAAATCAATGGCTTGACCCTCTCATGGGATTATCAGGTCCATATCACAAATATATATTTTTATCGGTAATGGAACCTATATTAAGAAGAAAAAACATGGAAAAAAACACAAGAAATAAAGCCAGAAATACAAGGGCTGAGCACTTTGAGCAAGTGGGTAATTGAGGGTCCATTGGAAACCTTAGGGACGACGTGCTACCATTTACCTTCGCTATTGCTCAAATGATAAATCCATCAATAATTCTTCTCCCCCACGAGTCTATATATCTTTTCCTTTTATTTTTTTTATTTTTTTTGGATCTTTTCTCTTTCTCTTTGGCAGTACCTCAATCTTTTGGACCATTCCCATGAAAGGGGAACTTATTTGGAGAAAAAAAAATAAAGAAATAAAAGAATCTTTGATGGGAGATAACCACCCACTCCCATCATAGGGAAGATCCAAGATGCATTTAACTGCATGGGCTATGGGAAAAAAATAATTCAGGGATGTCTCTATTGGGAAGCTTTAATGACGTTCGACAAGCACAAATCATGAGTGCATTCTTAGTTGAAAATTAGTGGTAGGTGAATAATTCCAAGGGATATACAAGATGGCTGGAAGAACACTTCTTCTAGCATTTTGTTGGGACAATCAAAGTTGGGATGCTAACAGGCAAAGATATCGATAATAAAAGAAGGATTGAAGTTTTTCAAAAGAAGGTTTTAGAAGCCTTTTTAATAATAGGAGATTCAAAGAATGACAATTCAGGCAGCTAGTAAATTTAAAAA
Organism: Litsea cubeba; assembly: GCA_012931725.1. Classification (NCBI taxonomy): domain Eukaryota; kingdom Viridiplantae; phylum Streptophyta; class Magnoliopsida; order Laurales; family Lauraceae; genus Litsea; species Litsea cubeba. The sequence continues at coordinate 18,447,081 of CM022948.1, forward strand.
TAAAAAACAAAAGATGGAAACCGGTGCTTATAAGAAATGAAGTTATATTTTTCACCTGGAATGTTACCGTCTAAAGAAATGAATAGCAATTGAGTCACAGTCACAGCTTCCTAAACTAGGGGGAATGGCCCCCAAGCCAGTAGAAGGGAAAGATGAATGGCCCCCAATCTGAAACAAGGGAAACACAAAAAAGCTGATAATGGCCCCCAAACTGGTAAGGGGGAACAGCTTAAACAGATTCGTAAACAAGCCTCAGTTTTCATTTCCAGCTTGAAGGATTCAATTTCAGAAGGCAGAGTTGCAGGCAATGTTTTGGCATACTGCCAAGCTAGCAGACATTTTTATTCCAAGAACACCAGCTGGAAAATTTAGGAGAATTTGCCTTCGTAAGATTTCTCAGCTAGCAGGAACCTCATAAAGCCATCAATCTGATGCAATTTCGAGCTTGGGAAAGGAGATGCACGGGGGCACAATTGGTTCATTTCAGCCAGCAGAAAAGGATGAAACGTAAGAAGATGTAAGCGCAAATGATCTGGAAGGATGAGGTAGTGCAGAGGGACAAGACTCGTGCACTAAACACTGGTAGAACAATGATCATCCAGAGTGGTAAGCTGACAATCAAAGTAGTTAGTTGGATGCTTGAAACTCTCGAATTAGAGGTGCTATGCAATCTAGTGCACTCTCAGAAGTGAGGACTTCACCTCAAGACAAGTCAAAGACTGGTTGTACAGAATTTGGGGGAAGATGCTAGTTGGTCTCCACTGTTTTGTAGGTGGAAGGGTGTGGATCAGGTTACTTATAGAGGCTGAGGTAGAGAAGGTTAATGCTGCAGCTGTTCAGGAGGACCAGTCTCCACTCTCATTGATGGACAGATGAGTTGAAGGTTTGAGCAACCCTAAGCAGCCAGCTGGCTCAAGGTCACGGGATTTCTCTGCATGTTTGGCACCCAGGAACCTTCTCCCTGATTGGTTTCCGTGACGAATCCGGAGAGGAGGTAGACCCCAAAACGGCGGATGACCCAAAGTTTTCATCTTTAAGAGCGTATCTGCTGCAGATGGGCCTGCTGGTAGAAGATTTGATCTTCACATTCCATTTGAGGTGGAGGTAGAGAGGATCAAAGTTGGAAGGTGCTGACCAGATTTTCTGGTGCATCTGCAGAATCACTGGACTGGAGGAAAAGCAATGGATACAGAGGTAGATGACCTCAGTAGTACAGCCTCCGGTTCAATGGATCTTTACTGAGGGACAGTGAACGCTGGACTTCTAATCATGAAGATGTATACATTTCCTCAGTAGGTGCTTACATACAGCTGGAGATTTTGAATTTCAGAAGTTCATTCCAGCCTAGCTTGAAAGCCAGGTTGGGAGGCGGACCCAGAGGAAGTGATTTCCGCATCCAGGAACATCCTGGAAGCTTGGCTCATATTGTTGGACTTGGTTTTGAAGCCAGCCCTCTGAAGTTGACCCGGGCACATACTAACTGCTGCTAAGATGGGCCCGACTAATCATTACTTACCTTGTTCGGCAAAATGAAGGGAAGCCATTTGCAGTACCCAGTCCCCTTGAGATTGAATCTCACACCCATCCAACTCCAATTTCAATGAAGGAAAGAAGAAGCGAACGACTAGGAGATTCCAGCGGCAAGTCAGACAAAATCAGCTCTCTCAGGAAATGTTGAGGTGCCAGGCAGCCAGGCAGGGTCCTAGGATTACCGGTATCAAAACAAGCAGATCAAACTCTATGTCTGATCACTGATGATTAAGAGACAAGGAAATGAAGAAACCAGTTGGTGGACACTATAGAAGGGTTTAGGAGTTCCTTCTTTTTATGCAGGCGCAGATCTTCTGAAGCCCATTCTTCAAGAAGTGGAGATGATGAATACAGACAGCAATGAGAGGATTTTTTCAACAACTGAATGAAATCTATTACTTTCTGATGCAGTACGGAAGTCCAAAAAGGGCCATGGGCCCAGCCATCCAACCCAGCCCTTTGGGTGCAGCCCACAGGACCAAATTGGCTGAGAAAGCTAGTGTGGAATTATTCTAAATTTATCTTAGGATTGAATAGAAATTGTTGCTTATTTTGTTTGTTGATGAGATTTAGTATTTTTCTATTTCTATTATAGTTTACTATTTTAGTAGCCCTAATACATTATAAATAGAGAAGCCCTCTATTGTAATAGGTATGCTTTCAATTAATCAACTAATTTCTCTGAATTTCTCACGTGAGTTTATGGATTGTCTTATGGTTTTGTTTGTGCCCTAGTGGCTAGAATCCTCTTGGATTCGATCAATCCTTCGGGAGATTGATCTATCAACCCGATCGCGGGTCTTGGCTGCATCACTTTCTGATGGTGGGTAGACATTTATGGGGTCAAACATGACCTGCCAGTTGTCTGGATTTTCTCTCGTAATCCAATTAAAGTAACTCCTCTTCAGAGTGAGACCCCGGAGAGTGATGATAGAGACTCTATTCAGATTCTGCCTTCTAAGCATTGGGAGGAGAACCCTACCAAGGTTCACCACAGTCAGAAGGAAGCCATGATATTGCACACTTGGAATCATGAGGATGCAGTCCAGCAGCAGCCTGGTGATGGAGATTCTAATTTATATTCAGACCCTAAGGAGGTAGATTGGATCTATAACAAAACAAGGGTTGCGAGATGGTGGGGCTCTCTTTCAGAGATAATATGACCTAGGAAGACTTCTGGCATTTGTCAGCAGAGTGAGACTGTTGGTAAGCCAAATAGATTTGGGAAGTAGAATAAAAAGGGAACATAGAGCTTCAGAGATTAATTTGCTCAATTAATTATGACAGAGGGGATCAATCTGCTTGCATTGAGGGTTTGATAATGTCAACCAAGGAGATTGCTTCGCCAATGGAGGAAGGATGGGCAGTAGTCTTATGACTGCAGCCATGGGTGAAATCTCTAATTGGATAAACCATCACAGTTTGATTGATCTTCCTCAAGCAAGGGCCCAATTTATTTGGTTGAATCATCAAGATCCGTCATCTGTCTAAGATTGGTTGCTTTCAAGTGAATGAGGAATAACAAGAACTCATGGCACAGCAGAAGGTGCACATTGTTGCAACCTTGATGTTCAAGGAGTTCAAGTCATATTATCAATCAACAGAAAAAAAAAAAAAAAAAAAAGGAATGTTTGGATGCCAAAAAGGAATGTTTGGAAGCCAAGGTTGGCATCCAGAGCCTTTTCCAAATCATGTCCCCATAGTGTTGGAGTTATACAGGGATAGCTGGTTAGAGGGTTTTGTGTGTGTGTGTGTGTGTGTGTGTGTGTGTGTGGGGGGGGGGGGGGGGGGGGGGGGGGGGGGGGGGGGGGGGGTTCAATTTTTATGGATATGTGGTAAGCACACAAAGATTCATGAGATCAACAGAGAACAGGAGAGTGGGTCAATTCTAGAGGAAATATGTTCCCACTCAATGGCTCTCCATCAAATGTACAAGCACTAGTTCTTGGAGGAAGAGACTTAATGCCCGCAGCGATCTAGAAATTGGTGGCTGAAAAAGGGAGAGTGCAACCCTAGATTCTATGATGCAAATATTAGGGGTAGGATTTGGATCGTAGGTGCCACAGAACAACAATTGTAGGTTTCCGCATAAACAATCTCAGGACAAAGACACTCTCCAGCGATAAAATCCCACAAGGGAAAAATTATATTAAACTGAACTCTGCGACAAAGAAACTTAGGTACTAAGACTCTTACTCCTGATCAAACCAGGAAACTAGATAAGGATCTTACAGAAATTAGAAAGCCATGTCTAATTACAACTCTTTAATGAAATTAAAAAGTAATAAAATTAGAAATAATAAAATTCTAAATAATCTTTGGGTGGTCTCACACATAGGCCACAGGCCTTCTTGCAATGATCTATTGGTGCTGTTGCATCATTCTTCCATGGCATTGCTTTGGCCCATCAGAGATGTGACGGAATTGCATCCTTGGTCAAAGGTGATTCTACATTAGAAGAGAAAGGAAAGCTAACTAATGAGATTGTGAGATGCAGCAGCTGCAAAGAGGTTTACATGCCCTGATTTGGCGAATATCATATAGCATTGTTTGAGCAAATACCTACATCTTCAACTCACTCCCTCTATGTTTTATTGCATCATCAGACAAGATCAGTGAGAGATTTATCCCATGTATGGTCGATAGAAGCCTCTCCTACAGTTAAAGCTTTTAGCTGGTCCCATAGCAAGATTGTATTTTGACTCCGTGGATCATTTATGCAAGAGGCAAAGGATTGTAGTCAGCAAGTGCCCCCTTGGCCTGAGAGATGAAGAAACACTAACCACTTGCACCTCAACTACTCCAAAACTAAGCACTTGGGTGCTTCTAAAATTGAATTTTTCCAAATTGCAATATATTTCAATGGTTCATCCAAACAGGTCCCAGGAAGAGAATTCTCATTTAAGAGGCTGTCATATGAAGATTTGAGAAGAGTATAGAGAGAGAGAGAGAGTATGGAATGGGGTGGTACCGCGACTCATGAAATACCAAGGGACCCCGAAGATGGCACCGATGATGGCCATGCCAACGAAGACGTGCTTCTTGTCGCCGCTGTAGAGATAGTATTCCATCCGAGATCTGAATCCCCCGCCGCCTCCGCCGCCTTCAGTTGCCATTTCCTTCCTCCTCCCGGTCTATCTTTGCCTGCTGCTCGATTTTGGTCATTAAGTAGGGCTGTCCAAAAAGACCCAAAGGCCACTGCCTGCCTGAAATTCTTTTTGGAACCTGCTGCGTTTGATTCCTCAACATTCAGATGGTCCAATGGGCTCCAATGGCTCAGACCCAGATTTTGAGGTAGGGATACCTTACCAATCGGGGTGTAAAAGAAAACGTCTAATTTAACCGCAGTAAATAACCGCGTGTTTATATTCCAGTTATGGTTATTAAAATTAAAAAAATAATTTTCAGTATTGACTTATAGTTATTAATCGAATCAAACCGAGAAGTAAGGTTCGGTTTAAACGACACACAGTTAATCGTATCGTTATACTAATAATAAAAAAATAAGGGGCCTAAATGAAATATGTATATAATTCTTAACTTAAGTATACTCTTAACAAAATGATTTTTAACGGTTTTTTTCGGATACGGTTCGGTTACGGTTTTTAGGGGTCGTTTGTCTACACCCATTTACATATGTAAATGGTGAATATACGTAATATTTATGCATCAGTCATGTTTGTCTACTAGTATTTACGCATATTGTGTAAATGATATGAAAATGAGCCAATTTTCACACCAAAATTTGAACACAGAATACCAAGTCAGGAAGACAGTTCGATTTTGGGGCAATTTCCGTCAAAGAAGTTCTAGGTTCGAAACCCCCTCCAACGCATTTAGAAAAAATAATAATAAAAAAGGCATTTCCATCAAAAAGGTTCTGGGTTCGAAACCTCCTCCAAAGCATTTACAAAATAATAATAAAAGATGCGTCAAGAACGATGAAACCTATGAATGAAAACCCTCCCTGCATCTCATCCCCCTTTTATGAAGGTAACCTCTCTATTTCTCTCTCTTGCCTTACTATAACAAAAAAAAAATTATAAAATCTATTTCTATAATGGGTTTTATTCTGGTGAGAACAGTTCTCACCAAAATAGTGAGAACCCGGATCGTGACCGTCCATCGTTTTAAAACCATCCAACGGTGGAATGGGTGGGCTATAAGAGAGCCTAAAAAATCAGACGCCTGCCCAAATCACTATTTTCCCCCCAAATCCCTCTTTCCTCTCCCGTTTCCTCCTTCCTCTCTCCCTCATCGAAACGATTCAGTGCAGATCTCCCCTCGACTCCGTCACCTCTCTCCCAGCGAAGAGCATATCTCTCCCTGCGACGCGCTTTTCATCTCCCGACGTCGTGCATCTTTCTCCCGACCAGGCCCACCCAGATTTCCCTTTTCCCCCAAATCCCCTCCTTCCTCTCTCCCATTTTCCTCCATCTCTCTCCTTCACCGAACCGGACAACGGCAGCGGCAGTGAGATAGGGTGAGGAAAAGTCCAGGCGCCCCAGATCTACTCGGTGAGCGGATTCCAACCTTTCTGACTGCCTTCCAAAATACGATCTGGTTTGCCTAACCCTCCCCTTTAAAACTTTTTTTATTTTTTATACTTCTCTCTGTTTTCTTCCCCTTCATTATTCTATTTAGTCGTGTGCGTGCAATGTGATTTTTTGCAGTTCATCCTTTTATCTTTTCAAGCATCTCCCTTCTTAAGTTGCAAGCTATCTTAACGTCCCGGACAGTACTTCAATTTAGTAAAGATTATCGATGTTTTTGTTCTATGGTGTTGCAACCGGAGGCCACACAGAATTAAAGCCTGTGAGTGTGACACATTAGCTGAATTACTCCTAGACTATACAAGTACTAGGCCAGATAGTGTTCAAATAAATATGGAGACAGGCTGCCCTCAAATCTTAGGGTAAACGTATGGATTCAACTTCAGGTTTAATGACAACCCAAATCAACCCTAAATTGGGTCAGTTGCAAAACTTGCAATTGTTACCTTGAACTACTGCCCTTACCCAGCCTTTGCTATTGTTGATGTGCAACTGCTGCCCTTACCCAGTTTTCAGTTCTCTTTCTTTTCCTTGATATGTGATAGTAGGTCTCTTCTTATCACTGTTAATTGATTTTCATTATTTTCCAAGTTCTTCTTATCATGCTAAGAATTTCTTGATAACATAGTTTCAGTGTGGTGGGCCTTGGAGGGTAGTGTTACAAGCATTTGAAATTTGCTTGTGGCTGAATTGAACACATTTGGAACAATCATCTGGATGCTAACTTTTCATGACAGGATGTCATCATCTAATTCTTATTCTACCGGATATGCACCAAAATGCTCATGTGGAGAGATGATTTGTCTGACCTCTCGTACAAGTTCTAATCCAAATATAAAGTTTTGGAGATGTCCTAATTGGAAAGTATGTACTTTATATTTTTTTTGTTTAGCAACAATGTTTTAATTTACAGATTAGAAATAATCTTAACTTAACTATATATTATTATTTTTGTAGGATGGAAAAGGTTATGGTAGATTCATATGGAAAGATGAAGTGGACAATGGAAAGAATTTAGCCGACCTTATCGAAGATTTGAAGAATACAATGGAGAAGCATAATGAAATCTTATGGGCAGTAGTTAAAGAGATGAAATATGCATCTGAAGTTGGGAAAAAATCAAATAAATTTCATTGTATATTGATATTTTTCTGTTGTCTTATAAGTTTAATATGCATTATGAAAACATTCTGTTAAAATGTATGTTTTTGAGAAATCAATCTCTAGATGTCTGACCATGACTAGATTTTGTATATTTTATTAAACCCAATGAATGGATATTGTATATGTTGATGAACCCAATGTTTTTGAGAAATCAATCTCTAGATGTCTAACCATGACTCTTTCTATTGTATTGTGGTGCTTTTTATGGTGGTTTATTTATGATGACCATTTATAAAAATAAAATAAACCAAATAAAGACACCATTCTATACTACAAATGAGAACTACAGAGCAAAAGGGAGCTTGTAATCTATTGCAGACTATATAAAACTCTTATCTGTAATCCACATTTCATTGTCATCTGTTGCAGACTATATAAAAGAAAAAAAATTTACCATCAAGCCACCAGCCTGGTATGGGTTCTGCAATTCCAAGGATAGGAGCCTGTAAAAGGTCTAACACATGTGGAAATTGATTTGTTCTCATCAAGGTAGTAGATTATTATGTATGAGTTTAAGACAATATCATCAGGTAATAATTTACTAATGGTTTTTTTATAACAAGGATGGGTTAATAAATTACATGACCTGTAAACACCATAAGCAGAACTCTATCCATTTTTATTGGTTTGGAGAGTTTATTTAGTTTGATACCATACAGATGTCATAAATTCTATGTACATTTTTCAAGAAGCTGTTCCAGGAAAGCTAAATGAACAAGGGGGAGAAATTTGGTAGAACAAGTTGTTCCCGCTTTGCCATTTGATGATTTCATTCTGTAAAACAAACAAACTCTCCCACCTTTTGGTCCAAGTTTACAATTTCATTCAGGCTCGTTGTCTAACTAATTTCAAGCAAGTAGATTTTAAAACATTAAGAATTATGAAATGAGCTGACACAATTCACACATGTTTGTAAACAAAATGACTCCCAAGCATTCTTCCAAAACATGTCTCACTTGAGCTAAGTTGATGAACCAAATTGGCTCCCCTGTTCCAAATCAATCCCAGCAGCAGCTGTAGAACAGATATTGGTTTCTCCATCATTCCATTCTCAACTACATAAGGCATTCTCAACAACTACAGGCACCCACATACTCACATCATATGGCATTCACCACATACGCACAAATAAACAAAATTTGAAACATCATATGCCGTTCTCAACAGCTACAGGCACCCACATACACAAAAATTTGAGATTCTCAACTTTCATCACATCACATCATATGCCAACCAAATCAATCCTGCATTTCACATAAACTGAAAATGAAATTATCAATCTTTCCAAATACACAAAATAAAATTAACAATCTTGGCCATTTACAAACAATTGAAAGCCCTATCCAAAAAATGGAAAGCCCTATCCAATAAAATCAACAATTGAAACCCTATCCAAAAAATGTCATTTATGTGTCAATGTCTTCCAATGGCCATATCCATCACCAATGTCTGTGTCACTTGAAGCTTACAAGATCAAAGTATGTGCAAATCAGTAGAAAAAATGATGCATAAAGAATTCAGATTTTGAGTGACCGAGCTATACCTAAATTTGTGTCAATGTCTCATCATCAGAATAAGACCTCTCCGATGCCTCACCTTCCATGAATGCCTCAAAGTTATTTTCTAAAGCACTCTCATCATTTGAACAGACATGGACTACAGAACTGAAATAATTAGATGCAATCATTAGTAGACATAAATATTAGCATTATAACAACAAATAGTAATGAAACCACATGTCTAACAACATATAAATGGAATAATACCTCTTGACAAGCGCAGGACAATTGCGCCTGTCATGTGTAACACCACGCTTGCCACATCCACGGCAAAGTCTATCTTTTTTCATCGCCTTTTCTTTAGAGGACTTGAATCTCTTTGGGCGACCCTTTGTAATAGCGTTCTTTGGTGCAAGATATCTTTCTTGATAACAAACACCCTTATCTTTTCTCTTATCGTTATCTTTTGTCCTCACTTCTTTTTCATTGATCTCACGAATACTCTTTTTAAGCTCGTGTAAAACCCTTTTTGCATGGTGGTATGCTTCTTTAGACAATGACGCTTCATCAACAACAATCACCGCATCATATGATAAATCTCAATGTCGTGCAAGCAACAAACCTTCAAAAGATAACATATTTATGTCAGAATCATCATCTACCCTTGCATGCCTTGTCCATCTTCTCAGAATAAATTGTTCAGGCAATGTATAAACTTTCTCTTGTTTCAAAACACAAATGATATGTCGACATGGAATCCCTTGAAACTCAAATAAATAACAAGAACAATTTGCATCTTTATCTTCCTTTTTGAAAACGACAGTTCGTTGGATTTCTTTGTCATTTCTGAATGATGAGACAACATAAATCCGTTGGTCCACTTCATGTTTTACTAGCTCAGCAATCCCAGATGTTATTGTTGGAAATAGGGTGGGCCTTTAGGATAGGTTTCAAAAACTTTTGACCCACTTGACGCAGGGATCAACTATCCAGAAGGCTATAAAACCCAATCCAAGATCCATGTCCTCAATCTCAGCCATCATGATCAGTAAAACAATCTATCTAGAAGATAGAAACAGCAACTAATAAGCATCCATAATAATCTACAACATGCAAGGAAGTGGATTATACCTTTGGAGCTCGGTTGTGCTCTAATGGAGAAGTTGCGTCTTTCTTTGGTGATGAAACGCTTTCACTAATCAAATAGGGATCTCCAAGACCTCTTGATCTTCCACGCTATGACCCGTATCAGATTCTCCTTTTTCTCAAGAAGATGGTGGGATCTCAAGAGAAAACTACTAAGAACTCTAGGGAGGAACTAGAAAGAGAACTAGAAGAGGGAAGAGAGAAAAATCACGTGCAACTCTTACACTAGGGCCATTAGGCGTGAATCCCTAGAGTGGGATTATTCATGGACGTCCAGGCTCCTTTTTCTCCTCTATATTTATAACTTTTAGTAACCTCTTCTTTACTAATTACAATAGAAGTCTTACTTCCATTAATTAGTAACTTACCATATCATAATTAGAAGTCTCACTTCAAATATGATTAGTAACTTTCTAATTCCTTTCTAATTAAAATAGAAGTCTCACTTCTACTAAAATTAGTAAGTCTACTATTACCACTATTAGAAGTCTCACTTCAAATAGAAATAGTAACTTTCCTTTTTAGAGTTCAACTAGAATTAGATACTTTCTAATAAATGGGCTAGCGTGGGGACCACTAGGGATTCCTTAGAAAGCTGGCTCCAACTGGGACACGCGACCCTACATCTCATGTGTAATCCGGGCCCACAGTTAATTGCAAATAACTCCACTATATAAATGCAATTGAACTCCAGTCTTAGGAATATTACATAGAAGACCCTAAACTTCCACATTACCACAAGTAGACCCCTCTATCAATATCCATGGATCAATTGGACCTGTCTTCCAAACTAGATCAAGTGAATGAGGAATAACAACTCATGGCACAGCGGAAGGTGCACATTGTTGCAACCTTGAGGTTCAAGGGGTTCAAGTCATATTATCAATCAACAGGAAAAAAAAAAAAAGAAATGTTTGGAAGCCAAGGTTGGCATCCAGAGCCTTTTCCAAATCATGTCTCCATAGTGTTGGAGTTATATAGGGATAGCCGGTTAGAGGGTTTTTTTTTTTTGGGGGGGGGGGGGGTTTTCAATTTTTATGGATCTGTGGTAAGCACACAAAGATTCATGAGATCAACAGAGAACAGGAGAGTGGGTCAATTCTAGAGGAAATATGTTCCCACTCAATGGCTCTCCATCAAATGTACAAGCACTAGTTCTTGGAGGAAGAGACTTAATGCCCGCAGCAATCTAGAAATTGGTGGCTGAAAAAGGGAGAGTGCAACCCTAGATTCTATGATGCAAATATTAGGGGTAGGATTTGGATTGTAAGTGCCACAGAACAACAATTTTAGGTTTCCGCATAAACAATCTCAGGACAAAGACACTCTCCAGCGATAAAATCCCACAAGGGAAAAATTATATTAAACTGAACTCTGCGACAAAGAAACTTAGGTACTAAGACTCTTACTCCTGATCAAACCAGGAAACTAGATAAGGATCTTACAGAAATTAGAAAGCCATGTCTAATTACAACTCTTTAATGAAATTAAAAAGTAATAAAATTAGAAATAATAAAATTCTAAATAATCTTTGGGTGGTCTCACACATAGGCCACAGGCCTTCTTGCAATGATCTATTGGTGCTGTTGCATCATTCTTCCATGGCATTTCTTTGGCCCATCAGAGATGTGACGGAATTGCATCCTTGGTCAAAGGTGATTCTACATTAGAAGAGAAAGGAAAGCTAACTAATGAGATTGTGAGATGCAGTAGCTGCAAAGAGGTTTACATGCCCTGATTTGGCGAATATCATATAGCATTGTTTGAGCAAATACCTACATCTTCAACTCACTCCCTCTATGTTTTATTGCATCATCAGACAAGATCAGTGAGAGGATTTATCCCATGTATGGTCGATAGAAGCCTCTCCTACAGTTAAAGCTTTTAGCTGGTCCCATAGCAAGATTGTATTTTGACTCCGTGGATCATTTATGCAAGAGGCAAAGGATTGTAGTCAGCAAGTGCCCCCTTGGCCTGAGAGATGAAGAAACACTAACCACTTGCACCTCAACTACTCCAAAACTAAGCACTTGGGTGCTTCTAAAATTGAATTTTTCCAAATTGCAATATATTTCAATGGTTCATCCAAACAGGTCCCAGGAAGAGAATTCTCATTTAAGAGGCTGTCATATGAAGATTTGAGAAGAGTAGACAGAGAGAGAGAGAGTATGGAATGGGGTGGTACCGCGACTCATGAAATACCAAGGGACCCTGAAGATGGCACCGATGATGGCCATGCCAACGAAGACGTGCTTCTTGTCGCCGCTGTAGAGATAGTATTCCATCCGAGATCTGAATCCTCCGCCGCCTTCAGTTGCCATTTCCTTCCTCCTCCCGGTCTATCTTTGCCTGCTGCTCGATTTTGGTCCTTAAGTAGGGCTGTCCAAAAAGACCCAAAGGCCACTGCCTGCCTGAAATTCTTTTTGGAGCCCGCTTCGTTTGATTCCTCAACATTCAGATGGTCCAATGGGCTCCAATGGCTCAGACCCAGATTTTGAGGTAGGGGTACCTTACCAATCGGGGTGGAAAAGAAAACTTCTAATTTAACTGCAGTTAATAACCGCCTGTTTAAGGTTTAGTTATTGTTATTAAAATTAGAGAAATAATTTTTAGTATTAACTTACAGTTATTAATCGAATCGAACCGTGAAGTATGGTTCGGTTAAACGACACACCGTTAACCGTATCGTTATACTAATAAAAATAAAAAATAAGGGGCCTAAATGAAATATGTATATAATTCTTAACTTAAGTATACTATTTACAAACGATTTTTAACGGTTTTTTCGGATACGGTTCGGTTACGGTTTTCAGGGGTCATTGTCTACACCCATTTACGAATGTAAATAGTGAATATGCATAATATTTACGCATCAGTAATGTTTTGTCTACAAGTATTTACGCATATTGTGTAAATGATATGAAAAAGAGCCCATTTTCACACCAAAATTTGAACACACGTTCAAGTGGTAAAAGAGAATACCAAGTCAGGCGGATAGTTCGATTTTGGGGCAATTTCCGTCAAAGAGATTCTGGGTTCGAAACCCCCTCCAACGCATTTAGAAAATAAAAAATAAAAGACGCATTTCCATCAAAAAGGTTCGGGTTCGAAACCCCCTCCAACGCATTTACAAATTAATAATAAAAGATGCGTCAAGACCGATGAAACCTATGAATGAAAACCCTCCCTGCATCTCATCCCCCTTTTATTGAAGGTAACCTCTCTATTTCTCTCTCTTGCCTTACTATAACTAAAAAAAAAAACTTTATAAACTCTATTTCTATAATTAATTAATATTGCATAAAAGTCGGTGAGATGCATGGGTTAAGTTTTATGTAAATTGAATAATGAATTAAGATAATATTGAACTAAATATTAATTAAGAAAAATATTAATAATAATCCTATTTTCATAACCATCAGACTATAAACTCATATTTCCTTAACCAACATGTTGGAATGCATATTTTCAAGGTGATCATTGATAGAAATGTATATTTTTAAAAATTATATTTCGTGTTGAAAAACATGTTCTTTTTAAATGATCTAAAATGCAAATGAAAAATTTTGATATAAATTAGGCCTTTTTTGTCTCATTTTCATAGCATGATAGTAGAATATAATTTAATGATTAATAAGTATCATTTACAAATCGTTTAATATATATACACATATCATTGAAATAATATAGAAAAATGAATCACATGTGTAAATGATGCGAAAATAGTGTTATTAGACAAACATTGTAAAAAAAATGCATGTGTAAACGTTACATACTTAAAATTTGAATATTCATCATTTACATGTGTAAATTGTATTTACATATCCCACGCATAAAAGACAAATGACCCCTTAATGGTTTTTTGGGATATGGTTACGATTACGATTTTTAAAACTGAAAATTGTAATTCACGGTTCAATTAACGATTCTCCGAAAATGAACGGTTAATCGAACCGTTACACTCCTACTTACCAGCTTGGACAAAGGCCTTGGGCTCTAGGTCCGCTGGACTTGAGTTACAAATAAATGTTTCTAATTACTGATGAATGGGAATTGAGCAGGCATGTGCATTTAATGGGCGAGCTTCAAGCCTACTAAATTTCTTATTGAGTCAATCCAGATTGGATTTACATTCCAATCTAATCAAGGATTAAACTTGGACACTTTCAATATTTATCAGGCTTGGACTATCAATTAGAATTTGCCTCTTTGGCAGCCGTAATGTTGAGCTGGTGGCAACGACAGAGGCTGCTCTTACATGTTCTACAGATGCACAACCTAATTTTGTTTATTTGAGCTACGGATTAGATGGCCATGAGTATACAATGATCATTGTCCCACTTGTTCTCTCGCTGAGGAAACTTCACTCGGGCACAGTTATTCTCAGTTCTCACCTTCACGTTGATCATTGATCAATAGTTTAGGGAGTATTTTCCCTTAAATCTTTAATATAATGGGGTCATTTGCCTATTAGTGGAAAGAAGATTTTAGTAAAATTACAAAATATTGCAACACTTTTAAGGTTGTGTGAAAGTACTAGGCCCTCATTGTAAAAAACTCTTAGCTAGTTTCACACTTTACTAGCATAATAAAAGTCAAGTAAAGCCCCAATTTTTCAGACAAGATGTTACATTAAAAGTACTTTAATTCAAAACTTCCTCCATCTTTTTTGAAAAAAAATTAAAAAAGCAACCACCTCTATCTATTAAAATATAAAAAAATCACTTTTCCATATAAAAAGTAAAAAAATATTCATAATAGACAATCATAATCAATTTTATTTTACTTGACTTTATTGGTAGAGTTGCCAAACTGGCCTTAGAGGGAAAATTTGAAAAGTAACATAAGGGCATTTTTATTCTTCTTCTTCAAAAAAAAAAAAAAAACTTAATTGCAAAAAATATGGAAAGCTATAATTATACTCTTTCGAAATATTCAAATCTTCATGTGCCCTTTTTTAAATGAACTAAAAGTTTTCTACTATTTTGGAAATTTCCTTTTTAAAATTTAATTGGGAAATTCTCAAAAAACGTATAAAGCCTTTGGCTCATTTTCAAAAAATTACATTAATTAAGATTTGATTATTTCTAAAAGGTAGAAAAGTCTCCACAATTGATTCACTCAAGTCTTCTCCATAAGAAAATCCTTGGTAATGAAAAAAACACCCTAATGTTATTTTTCAAATTCACCTTTCGTAAGTTATTTTTGAGAAATGAACAAGTCCAACCCAAATGACCTAGTGGGTGTAACATCCTGTCCCTTAACCCATCGTTAATTTTAATTAATTGTTTGATTAGTTAGTAAGTTTGCTTAGAGTCTTAGCAAGTCGGGTTTATCGTATGGATCACGCGTACGAGGTCTCGCGCGAGTCCGAGATCGTTTGGGTACAGTAAGGGGTGGTTTGCAATTTGGGGAGTTTTCAGGGGTTTTATCAAAATTATGAGTTTTTGTGAATTTGGGTGCATCGGATAGATCGGGTCATTTCATGAATATTTGCCTTCAGTCGCGTTGCAATCCGACGTGTCTAAGAACCTCAAATTAGCAATAAGGATCAAACCCATATTGTTCTATACTTATCTTATTCTAACCACTCATTCACTCATCTCTATTATATACTACACTCACCATCCGGATAACTCATTACTACACCTATCACAATTCCTTCACTATTCACTTCTTCTTCTTCATCACTACCTCTTCACTGCCGACACCTTCCCGGAGCTCCGTCATTGCCGGTGAAGCTTCCAATCATCTTCCCCAAGCTTCTAAGATCACTAATATCCCCTTTTCTAAACTTTTCATCCACCAACAACTCTAAGGTAGGTTCTCAAGACTTGTAGAATTAGTGCATCCTTTTCCTTTCGGTTAGAAATGAATTAAGGAGACTCACCTCAACCCTTGGCATGCATTTGTAGGAGTGATTTGGGTTTGAGAGTTGATTTCTTCACCTTTGAGCTTAAAAGAGATTTTCCCCAAATTTCTCTTGGATTTTCTTTTAGCTCTTCATCAAGGCAAGTAATTTATATATTATGTCTGATATGTTTGTTTCTCCTTTGATTCGATGATTAATTGATGATTTAGATGACCTTTGCTCAATTGAAGATTTAGATTTGAAAACATGATAATTATGTGTGTTTAATTAATGAATTGGATTATGAAATTGATGATTTGATTAGATAGATAAATAGAATTAGAATGGACTAGTTTTATACTTGATATGGTTGTATATCAGGTTCAGAGAAGAAAGGAATGGAATTGGACCCAATCCACTGCATTAACAGAACCTGAAATCTATTTCCGCAGTGTATGGGGTCGACCGAAACAAGGGGTAGGTCGACCGAAGACACATGGACAGGTTCGTTGAGGCCTGACCATTTTTACTGTTCACAATTTCTGCACACTAATGCAGGTGGACCCGGGCTGTACTAGGTCGACCGGGACAACTATTGAGGACCTTTTGAAGGACTCTTTTGACCTCTTTTTCTATTGGACTTGTATGGAACCTTGGCTACCTTTTTGGACTCATTTGACTATGTATGAGGAGTGTTTTGAGCAGAAGATTCCTCATGGTTATTCTGGTTGCATTGGAATCCATTTTTATTCAATCTTGAACGGTACGGGACAACGGGATACTATCCCTAAATCTATGCACGAAGAATATTCATCTGAGTATCCTGAACCTTAATCCTTTCGTTGACTGAGTAGGAATGTATGATGCTTCGAGATTAACATTTGTACTTAGGATTGGATTGTCTATCGTTTATGATTCCGAATAGTACTGTCTGGTACTGTCTACATGTGATGTACATGTTCATTAGCTTCGTTTGTTTTGTTTTGTTTGGGATCAAATGATGAACTTAGATGATGAATTAGGATCCCTTTTGATGTTCCGTTTTGTTCTGAAGTTTGATGTAAGTGTTGTGACTAGACGGCTTTGATTGTAAAGCATGTTGAGAACTACTTATGGTTTTATTGAATTGAAGAAGTTTATTTTGAAGAAGTTTGTTTTGAAGATGTTTGATATTTTGATTTTGATTGATGATGGAAAAGTAGTTTCTCTATGATGATTGACGAATCTTGTTCACACAAGAAAGTCTAGTCCCTTACTATTGTTTGTATAGGACTCTTGTGTCAGGCATCACTTAGCTGTAAACGCCCAACACACTTGGGGCACCATTTGTGTGAGGACTTTGGATTGAACGTCTGCGCAGTACGACTTTTTATTTTTAGATGGAGGTACACCATCATCTGATACCCGTTTTGAATAAGTCTGTCTGAAGTTTGATTTGTTTTTATTTTTAAGGGTATCATTCTGTCTGCTTGCCGGGGTTTTATCCTGTGCCACTCTACCACGAACTCTAAGTTGAGTATGGAGGGTCATGTGAAACTATCCGTGGTGCATTAGCTTTTGTGATTTGCCTATTTGTTAGATGTCTTATTAGTCTGTTTATGATTCGAATGCTATGCATTATCACTTCTAAATGCAAGGCATTTCTACTGATTTTGTTTATCGTATTGTCTAAATCTGATTAGTCTTACATATCTATTGATTTTTTACATACATTACTTGCCGACCGTCGTGTCTGATGATATTACTCTTGGGGCATAGGTACCGAGCCTTACTATTACGCAGAGGATGAAACGATGGAGGAAGTTCAGGCAGATCAGCCTAATGACTCCGTAGAGTATAGTACGGACGGCATTGTCTAGCCGTGACGACCCCGTACACGAGTGCCTTAATGATATATCTGTTTAGTTTTATTTTTTTTGGTTCTTTTATCTTTTGTTATAATTAATACTTTTGTTAACAGTCTCAAACTTGAACTCTAGTTATAGTATTCAGTATTTGTTCGAACTATACTCTTTTAAGATACCATTTGTAATTATAAGCTTCCGCTATTTGATATATATATTTGAGGAAATGTTTTACACCTCACAGCGGTCTTGGATCCAATTGGGACATGATTGGGGCTAAGTTATATTTAATTAAGTTTGAAAAGAAATTTTTTTTTTAATTAGCCCTAATCTCACGCATAACTCCGGTTTACATTTTGGGGGCGTGACAGTGGGCCCCCACTCGAACTATCATTATGCATGAATGGTTAAAAAAAAAAAGGACTCCAAATGACTAAAATCCTATTTTGTCATAATGGAAGGGTATTTTGTCATTTCACAAAAAGATTTATGGAGAGGATTTGATTGAAAGAATTTTGAAAAACTTATATATATTTTTTGAAATATTCAATTTTTTATGTACTTTTTCAGAAATGAGTCGAAGAATTTAAATTATTTTTGAAAAATTTACAATAAATTCTCATAACTCTAAAATCTTGTAAGAAGCCGGGCCGGGCCATATCCGTCCATACCCTTTCTTTTAAGGGATTTTTATGAAAAAGATGGGGTTTGGACATATTAGTCCTCCTTAAACTTGATTTTATCAATATCATGACCAAAATTCAGATAATGTCATCAGAGTCCTTTGACTTTGGTTAACATTTTTTAAGACTTTTTTGTGTCATGTCATGTGATTTCATGGGATTTATTAGTTTTTGTATTATAAACTTTTCCACTAGCAAGTGAATTCATTTTTTAAAGGACATAAAAAATGGCATTTTGTGAAAAGTAATTACACATCTGACAACCATTTATGAGGTTTCATCATTCAGAAACAACTTTATTTAAGACGACATGCATCATGGGATAGTCCTATAATGTCATGGGATTTATCCATTTCTGTGACATGAACTGTTCCCATGATATCATGGGATTTGGGGCAAAAATATTTAAAACAAATGGTTGACTAGAGTCAAGTGACTCTGGAGACATTATCTAAACTTGGATCATGAAATTGGCAAAATGGAGTTTAAGGAGAACTAATATGTCAAAACCCCAAAAAATTAGCCTTAAATATTGATTAGATGAATTGATTATGAAAAACACAAAGCTAATGGATTAGGGTGCAATAAGTTTATTTTTGACATAATTACTCTTGTGACGATATTGATATATGTTTAAAGCTACCTAACAGTATTGTTATCCACTTATACTCATTTTGCATATATCCCGCCTACTAGAACCCGATGTTTTAGTTACAATATATATCTCGATTTTCAATTAAGTTTCTCTTAATATTGAATACTATGAGTGCAAATACACGCTTTGAAGGGATGAACACATCAAATCTATCGGAATAATATACGTTTAAAAGACTCATCCTCATCTTTTCTTCTCTGAATATCCCAATGTTGAGATGCTACTGTCTATTAGTTTTCTACTTGCTTAAAATGAAATGAAAATCTTCTTTTTTCCAAGCTCCTTCAAGCCTTTGGTAGTGGTGATCGTCATTGATCTTCCTCTTCAATATCTTAAAAGTCTTTTCTAATCTGACTCTTTTTGTTAAAAAAATCTACGTCCCAGTTGATGGTTATCAGAGTTGACATTAACTTATCCAAAATGGGTTTGATTGATGATGGAAAAGTAGTTTCTCTATGATGATTGACGAATCTTGTTCACACAAGAAAGTCTAGTCCCTCACTATTGTTTGTATAGGACTCTAGTGTCAGGCATCACTTAGCTGTAAACGCCCAACACACTTGGGGCACCATTTGTGTGAGGACTTTGGATTGAACGTCTGCGCAGTACGACTTTTTATTTTTAGATGGAGGTACACCATCATTTGATACCCGTTTTGAATAAGTCTGTCTGAAGTTTGATTTGTTTTTATTTTTAAGGGTATCATTCTGTCTGCTTGCCGGGGTTTTATCCTGTGCCACTCTACCACGAACTCTAAGTTGAGTATGGAGGGTCATGTGAAACTATCCGTGGTGCATTAGCTTTTGTGATTTGCCTATTTGTTAGATGTCTTATTAGTCTGTTTATGATTCGAATGCTATGCATTATCACTTCTAAATGCAAGGCATTTCTACTGATTTTGTTTATCGTATTGTCTAAATCTGATTAGTCTTACATATCTATTGATGTTTTACATACATTACTTGCCGACCGTCGTGTCTGATGATATTACTCTTGATGCATAGGTACCGAGCCTTACTATTACGCAGAGGAGGAAACGATGGAGGAAGTTCAGGCAGATCAGCATAATGACTCCGTAGAGTATAGTACGGACGGCATTGTCTAGCCGTGACGACCCCGTACACGAGTGCCTTAATGATATATCTGTTTAGTTTTATTTTTTTTTGTTCTTTTATCTTTTGTTATAATTAATACTTTTGTTAACAGTCTCAAACTTGAACTCTAGTTATAGTATTCAGTATTTGCTCGAACTATACTCTTTTAAGATACCATTTGTAATTATAAGCTTCCGCTATTTGATATATGTATTTGAGGAAATGTTTACACCTCACAGCGGTCTTCGATCCAATTGGGACATGATTGGGGCTAAGTTATATTTAATTAAGTTTGAAAAGAAATTTTTTTTTAATTAGCCCTAATCTCACGCATAAACCCGGTTTACATTTTGGGGGCGTGACAAGTTGGTATCAGAGCATTTCTGTTTCTAGATTTAAAATAAGTAGAAACTAAGACGTGTGAGGATTGGTTTTCTTTTGGGTATCTTAGCTTTTGTAGATTGTATTGTTTGATTGTTAGATTGAGTCTCATAAGACTAATGTTTCTTATGTTTCAGAATGGCTGGCTGTAATATGCGCTCCAATAGTAGTGGTAAACCAGATAGCAGTAATGCCAATGCTAGTGCTAGTGACTCTTTTGAGGATAAATTTAACAAGCTCATGCAAGCAATTGTGACTTCACAAGAAGCACAAACTTTGAATCAGACTCAACAGCAAGAGAGTCAGACAAAACAGCAGGAGGATCAGGCTACTTTCCAAGCACAGATGCTTCAGGTCTTACAGAGGCCAACACCACCAGCTCAGGTAGTAATGCCAGCTCGAGTTACAGATCCAAATGATATGTATGATAAGTTCAAGAAGAGAAACCCACCAGTCTTTTATGGAAACGAAGATCCCCTCGATGCAGATGAATGGATAGTACAGATGGAAAAGATTTTTCATGTTTTTCGGTGTACAGGTCAGGAGCAAGTACAGTTATCAGCCTATATGTTCAGGGGTGTAGCGGAGATATGGTGGAAATCAGTAAAGACACCTTATGATACAATCGATGATGCCAATGCTTGGGAAGCATTTCAGAAAGAATTTCGTACCAAATACATTCCACCACATATCCAAGCTCAGAAAATTGTGGAGTTTGAAACCCTGTTACAAGGAGAAGATACCGTTCAAACCTATGAGCAGCGATTCACTAACCTGTCTAGGTTTGCACCAGCCTTAGTACGGACCGAAGAAGATAAAATTATGAGATTTGTTCGGGGATTAAGGCCTGACATTAAGATGGAGGTAACATCGGTTGTATTGCCTACTTTTGAGGAAAATCTGAAACGTGCATATTGGGCTGAAGAGTCTATCCAGCAGAAAATTCTTTATAACCAGCAGCTTCAACAGGCACAAATCTGTTTAGGAGTCAAAGTTCAGGTCAGTATCAGCAGCAACGTCCACAACAACCGTATCAGCACCAGCGTCCACAGCAGCAATACCAGCAGCAAGCCAAGAAACTTAAGGTAGGTCCAACAATAGGAATTCGTTGTGATAATTGTCATAAGAATCACCCGACAGCAGCGTGTAGATGGGTTACAGGAGGTTGCTTTGAGTGTGGTTTGATGGGTCATCAGATTAAGGATTTCCCGAAAAAGACTGGACAAGGTGTGAGGAATGCAGCTCTTATTCGACCATCAATAGCAGCACAGCCTTTGAGGCAGGCACAGCAGCAACAACAGCCTAGACTTCTGGCACCACCACAAGGCAGGGGACATCAGAGGCCTCAGGGACAACAGAGACCTCAGGGTCAACAATACAGACAGCAGGGACAACAGATACCTCATCAGCGTGGCAAACTTTTTGCCTTGGATCAGCAGGAAGGCGAGGAAGTTGGAGGAGTTGTGGAAGGTACACTCTTTATTTCAGATGTACCTGCTAGAGTCTTATTTGATTCTGGTTCCACAAACTCTTTTGTTTCACCTATCTTTGCTGCATGCTTGATGGGAGATATAGCTCCATTGCATTATATTCTCTTCGTCAGTACTCCCTTAGGGAAAACTGTGCAGTGTGAATCCTATTATCCAGCATGTAAAGTGCAAGTGGAGAACTTTGTTCTATCTGCAAACTTAATAATTCTAGGGATGAAAGATTTTGATGTGATTTTGGGTATGGATTGGTTATCCACCTATAGAGCAGTGATGGATTGCTTTAACAAGACAATTAGATTGCAAGTGTTGGCAGACAGTGTGGAGATTGTTGGAGAGCGGAGACCCATGTCCACGAGAATAATTTCCGCCTTGAAGGCAGATAGATTGATTAGGAGTGGTTGTGAGGGTTATATGGCATTTATCACGGAGGACAAATTGTCCAAAGTGGTGGAAGATATTCCAGTTGTGTGTGAATTCCCAGATGTCTTTCTAGAAGAAATACCTGGATTACCACCGGTTCGAGAAATTGATTTCACGATTGAGCTTGTGCCAGGGACGGCACCGATATCAAAAGCTCCTTACCGTATGGCTCCAGCAGAGTTAAGAGAGCTGAAAGCTCAGTTGCAAGATCTCTTGGACAAGGGATTTGTGAGACCGAGTGTATCACCATGGGGTGCACCGGTGTTGTTTGTGAAGAAGAAGGATGGTACAATGCGTATGTGCATAGATTACAGGCAGCTGAATCAGGTTACGATCAAGAATAAGTACCCTTTACCAAGGATAGACGAGTTATTTGATCAATTGCAAGGTGCACAGTACTTCTCGAAGATAGACTTGAGATCAGGCTACCATCAGATACATGTTAGAGAGCAAGATTTGCAGAAGACAGCCTTCAGGACCAGATAAGGACATTATAAATTCTTGGTTATGCCATTTGGACTGACCAACGCACCGAGAGTATTCATGGCTTTGATGAACAGGATCTTTGCACCATACTTAGATCGGTTCACAGTCATTTTCATAGACGATGTTCTAGTCTATTCGAAGTCCAGAGATGAACATGCAGATCATTTAAGGAGTTCATTGTAAATTTTGAGAGAAAATCAACTTTATGCCAAGCTGAGTAAGTGTGAATTTTGGCTTGAACAAGTGTCATTTTTGGGATATATCATCTCTAGAGAAGGTTTATCAGTAGATCCAGCGAAGATTGAGGCAGTAGTCAATTGGCAGAGTCTGAAGTCAGTGTCAGATATTAGAAGTTTTATGGGTTTGGCAGGATATTATAGAAGATTTGTGAAGGGATTCTCCAGTATAGCAGCCCCATTGACCAAATTGACAAGGAAGGATGTTCCGTTTGTGTGGTCAGAGAAGTGTGAAGAGAATTTTCAGGAGTTGAAGACCAGATTGACTACAGCTCCTATCCTTACCTTACCTACGGGAAATGGAGGGTTTGTGATTTTTACCGATGCTTTAGGCATTGGATCGGGATGCGTTCTTATGCAGGAAGGAAAAGTAGTGGCTTACGGTTCCAGACAGTTGAAAGAGCATGAAAAGAAATACGCTACCCATGATTTAGAACTTGCAGCAGTAGTTATGGCACTTAAAATGTGGAGACACTACCTGTATGGAGAGAAATTCGAGGTTCACTCGGATCACAGGAGTCTTCAGTACCTGTTTGGACAGAAGGATCTTAACATGAGGCAGACTAGATGGATGGAGTACATCAAGGACTACGATTTTCCGATAAAGTATCATCCCCGGAAAGCTAATGTAGTAGCAGATGCACTGAGCATGAAGACGGCGAATACCGGATGTTTACAGACAGAGTGGTTTTTGACAGAATTATTCAGAGATATGACTATAGAATTTCAGCCTCAGAGTGAGAGAATTATGGTTGCCAACATGCTTACTTGGGAACCAGAGATTCTTAGTAGAATCAAGGATAGTCAGAGAGAGGATCCAGAGTTACTCAGAGTTATTGACAACATAGCAGACAGAACAGAATTCAGACTCATAAATGGAGTGTTGTATTGCCAGGACAGATTATGTGTACCGGGTGTTCATGATTTGAGAAACGAGATTATGGTTGAGGCACACCATTCTCGTTATGCTATTCACCCTGGGAGTACCAAAATGTATCAGAACTTGAAGAGTTTTTACTGGTGGAACAACATGAAGAAGGACATTGTAGAATTTATCTCGAGATGTCTAGTGTGTCAGCAAGTGAAGGTTAAACATAAAAAATCTCCAGGTTTACTTCAACCCTTGAAGATACCAGAATGGAAGTGGGAGCACATTTCCATGGACTTTGTGTCAGGATTACCACCCACGAGAGACAGTGATAGTATCTGGGTGATTGTTGACAGACTCACCAAGTCAGCACACTTCATTCCGATGAGAATGAAAGGATCCATGGATGTTTTGGCATACAAGTACATCGAGAGCATCGTTAGATTGCATGGAATTCCAGATTCCATTGTTTCAAACAGAGACATGAGGTTTGTGGGCAGATTTTGGGTTAGTTTGCAAGCAGCTTTAGGCACTACCTTGAATTTCAGTACTGCATATCACCCGCAGACGGATGGACAGACTGAGAGGACCAATCAGACTATGCAGCATATGTTGCGGGCTTGTGTTCTCGATTTCGGAAAAGACTGGGAGAAGAGTATTCCTTTGTGCGAGTTCGCCTACAATAACAGTTATCATTCCAGTATTGGGATGGCACCATTCGAGGCACTGTATGGACGAAAGTGCAAAACTCCTATTTGTTGGGAAGAAATTGGTGTTCGGAGTTTTCATGGACCTTCGATAGTCAGTGATACCAGTGAGAAAGTGAAACAAATCATTGACAGACTGAAGATTTCAAGAGACCGACAGAAGAGCTACGCAGACCCGAAGAGAAGAGATTTGCAATTTCAGGTTAGAGATAAAGTGTTTCTCAAGGTCTCACCAACTAGAGGAACTATGAGATTCGGTCAGAAAGGGAAATTGGCTCGGAGATACATAGGGCCGTTTGAGATTGATATGCGCGTTGGTGAAGTAGCATACCGATTGATACTACCAGCAGAGTTAGCAGGAGTTCACAAGGTTTTTCATATCTCTATGCTAAAGAAGTACATTCCAGACCCTTCACATGCACTACATCATGAACCTTTAGATGTTCAGCCAGACGTCACATTTGTGGAGAAACCGAAGAAGATCATTGATACAAAGGAACATGTTTTAAGGAATAGGACTATTCATTGGGTCAAAGTACAGTGGGAGCACCACAGTCCGAGCGAAGCAACTTGGGAACTCAGAGATCAGATTCAGGAGAAATATCCACAGTTATTGACAGAAGTACAATGATTACCAGAAAGTGTGTTAGCGATTTGGAGGACCAAATATCCTAAGGGGGGGAGTATGTAACATCCCGTCCCTTAACCCATCGTTAATTTTAATTAATTGTTTGATTAGGTAGTAAGTTTGCTTAGAGTCTTAGCAAGTCGGGTTTATCGTATGGATCACGCGTACGAGGTCTCGCGCGAGTCCGAGATCATTTGGGTACAGTAAGGGAGTGGTTTGCAATTTGGGGAGTTTTCAGGGGTTTTATCAAAATTATGAGTTTTTTGTGAATTTGGGTGCATCGGATAGATCGGGTCATTTCATGAACATTTGCCTTCAGTCGCGTTGCAATCCGACGTGTCTAAGAACCTCAAATTAGCAATAAGGATCAAACCCATATTTTTCCATACTTATCTTATTCTAACCACTCATTCACTCATCTCTATTATATACTACACTCACCATCCGGATAACTCATTACTACACCTATCACCATTCCTTCACTATTCACTTCTTCTTCTTCATCACTACCTCTTCACTACCGACACCTTCCCGGAGCTCCGTCGTCGCCGGTGAAGCTTCCAATCTTCTTCTCCAAGTTTCTAAGATCATTAATATCCCCTTTTCTAAACTTTTCATCCACCAACAACTCTAAGGTAGGTTCTCAAGACTTGTGGAATTAGTGCATCCTTTTCCTTTCGGTTAGAAATGAATTAAGGAGACTCACCTCAACCCTTGGCATGCATTTGTAGGAGTGATTTGGGTTTGAGAGTTGATTTCTTCACCTTTGAGCTTAAAAGAGATTTTCCCCAAATTTCTCTTGGATTTTCTTTTAGCTCTTCATCAAGGCAAGTAATTTATATATTATGTCTGATATGTTTGTTTCTCCTTTGATTCGATGATTAATTGATGATTTAGATGACCTTTGCTCAATTGAAGATTTAGATTTGAAAACATGATAATTATGTGTGTTTAATTAATGAATTGGATTATGAAATTGATGATTTGATTAGATAGATAAATAGAATTAGAATGGACTAGTTTTATACTTGATATGGTTGTATATCAGGTTCAGAGAAGAAAGGAATGGAATTGGACCCAATCCACTGCATTAACAGAACCTGAAATCTGTTTCCGCAGTGTATGGGGTTGACCGAAACAAGGGGTAGGTCGACCGAAGACACATGGACAGTGTGACGCCCCGGAGTCCCACATCGACTATAGAGAGGAAAGTGATTGGGATTATATGTAGAGCTTACACCCTTACCTTGCATGAGGCCTTTTGATGGGTTCAGGCCCATCAGAAACAAAACCGTGAGGCCAATGGGCCAAAGCGGACAATATCATGCATGGGTAAGGGGTGGGGCGTTACAAATGGTATCAGAGCCGACTCTTGACTAGTTCGAGTGTGGGTCCCATGCCGTGGTCTGGTGCAAGTGGGCGGGCTTCCATGTGGGCGGGCCAAGAGGGCTGGCAGGCTACAGGGGTTGGCAGGCTACTGCACAAGGACGTGCAGCCTTTAAGGGGGGTGGAATGTGACGCCCCGGAGTCCCACATCGACTATAGAGAGGAAAGTGATTGGGATTATATGTAGAGCTTACACCCTTACCTTGCATGAGGCCTTTTGATGGGTTGAGACCCATCAGAAACAAAACCGTGAGGCCAGTGGGCCAAAGCGGACAATATCATGCATGTGTGTAAGGGGTGGGGCGTTACAGACAGGTTCGCTGAAGCCTGACCATTTTTACTGTTCACAATTTCTGCACACTAATGCATGAGGTGGACCCGGGCTGTACTAGGTCGACCGGGACAACTATTGAGGACCTTTTGAAGGACTCTTTTGACCTCTTTTTCTATTGGACTTGTATGGAACATTGGCTACCTTTTTGGACTCTTTTGACTATGTATGAGAAGTGTTTTGAGCAAAAGACTCCTCATGGTTATTCTGGTTGCATTGGAATCCATTTTTATTCAATCTTGAACGGTACGGGACAACGGGATACTCTCTCTAAATCTATGCACGAAGAATATTCATCTGAGTATCCTGAACCTTAATCCTTTCGTTGACTGAGTAGGAATGTATGATGCTTCGCGATTAACATTTGTACTTAGGATTGGATTGTCTATCGTTTATGATTCCGAATAGTACTGTCTGGTACTGTCTACATGTGATGTACATGTTCATTAGCTTCGTTTGTTTTATTTTGTTTGGGATCAAATGATGAATTAGGATCCCTTTTGATGTTCCGTTTTGTTATGAAGTTTGATGTAAGTGTTGTGACTAGACGGCTTTGATTGTAAAGCATGTTGAGAGCTACTTATGGTTTTATTGAATTGAAGAAGTTTATTTTGAAGAAGTTTGTTTTGAAGAAGTTTGATATTTGATTTTGATTGATGATGGAAAAGTAGTTTCTCTATGATGATTGACGAATCTTGTTCACAGAAGAAAGTCTAGTCCCTCACTATTGTTTGTATAGGACTCTTGTGTCAGGCATCACTTAGCTGTAAACGCCCAACACACTTGGGGCACCATTTGTGTGAGGACTTTGGATTGAACGTCTGCGCAGTACGACTTTTTATTTTAGATGGAGGTACACCATCATCTGATACCCGTTTTGAATAAGTCTGTCTGAAGTTTGATTTGTTTTTATTTTTAAGGGTATCATTCTGTCTGCTTGCCGGGGTTTTATCCTGTGCCACTCTACCACGAACTCTAAGTTGAGTATGGAGGGTCATGTGAAACTATCCGTGGTGCATTAGCTTTTGTGATTTGCCTATTTGTTAGATGTCTTATTAGTCTGTTTATGATTCGAATGCTATGCATTATCACTTCTAAATGCAAGGCATTTCTACTGATTTTTTTTATCGTATTGTCTAAATCTGATTAGTCTTACATATCTATTGATGTTTTACATACATTACTTACCGTCGTGTCTGATGATATTACTCTTGGTGCACAGGTACCGAGCCTTACTATTACGCAGATGATGAAACGATGGAGGAAGTTCAGGCAGATCAGCCTAATGACTCCGTAGAGTATAGTACGGACGGCATTGTCTAGCCGTGACGACCCCGTACACGAGTGCCTTAATGATATATCTGTTTAGTTTTATTTTTTTTGGTTCTTTTATCTTTTGTTATAATTAATACTTTTGTTAACAGTCTCAAACTTGAACTCTAGTTATAGTATTCAGTATTTGTTCGAACTATACTCTTTTAAGATACCATTTGTAATTATAAGCTTCCGCTATTTGATATATATATTTGAGGAAATGTTTACACCTCACAATGGTCTTCGATCCAATTGGGACATGATTGGGGCTAAGTTATATTTAATTAAGTTTGAAAAGAAATTTTTTTTTTTAATTAGCCCTAATCTCACGCATAACCCCGGTTTACATTTTGGGGGCGTGACAGTGGGCCCCCACTCGAACTATCATTATGCATGAATGGTTAAAAAAAAAGGACTCCAAATGACTAAAATCCTATTTTGTCATAATGGAAGGGTATTTTGTCATTTCACAAAAAAGATTTATGGAGAGGATTTGATTGAAAGAATTTTGAAAAACTTATATATATTTTTTGAAATATTCAATTTTTTATGTACTTTTTCAGAAATGAGTCGAAGAATTTAAATTATTTTTGAAAAAATTTACAATAAATTCTCATAATTAAAATCTTGTAAGAAGCCGGGCCGGGCCATATCCGTCCATACCCTTTCTTTTAAGGGATTTTTATGAAAAAGATGGGGTTTGGACATATTAGTCCTCCTTAAACTTGATTTTATCAATATCATGACCAAAATTCAGATAATGTCATCAGAGCCCTTTGACTTTGGTTAACATTTTTTAAGACTTTTTTGTGTCATGTCATGTGATTTCATGGGATTTATTAGTTTTTGTATTATAAACTTTTCCACTAGCAAGTGAATTCATTTTTTAAAGGACATAAAAAATGGCATTTTGTGAAAAGTAATTACACATCTGACAACCATTTATGAGGTTTCATCATTCAGAAAAAACTTTATTTAAGATGACATGCATCATGGGATAGTCCTATAATGTCATGGGATTTATCCATTTCTGTGACATGAACTGTTCCCATGATATCATGGGATTTGGGGCAAAAATATTTAAAACAAATGGTTGATTAGAGTCAAGTGACTCTGGAGACATTATCTAAACTTGGATCATGAAATTGGCAAAATGGAGTTTAAGGAGAACTAATATGTCAAAACCCCAAAAAATTAGCCTTAAATATTGATTAGATGAATTGATTATGAAAAACACAAAGCTAATGGATTCGGGTGCAATAAGTTTATTTTTGACATAATTACTCTTGTGACGATATTGATATATGTTTAAAGCTACCTAACAGTATTGTTATCCACTTATACTCATTTTGCATATATCCCGCCTACTAGAACCCGATGTTTTAGTTACAATATATATCTCGATTTTCAATTAAGTTTCTCTTAATATTGAATACTATGAGTGCAAATACACTCTTTGAAGGGGTGAACACATCAAATCTATCGGAATAATATACGTTTAAAAGACTCATCCTCATCTTTTCTTCTCTGAATATCCCAATGTTGAGATGCTACTGTCTATTAGTTTTCTACTTGCTTTAAATGAAATGAAAATCTTCTTTTTTCCAAGCTCCTTCAAGCCTTTGGTAGTGGTGATCGTCATTGATCTTCCTCTTCAATATCTTAAAAGTCTTTTCTAATCTGACTCTTTTTGTTAAAAAAATCTACGTCCCAGTTGATGGTTATCAGAGTTGACATTAACTTATCCAAAATGGGTTTGTTTGTGATGTTGAAGCTAGTAGCATGTCTTCCTTTCTCCTCTTCATTTTGTGGTTTCTCTTCCTTTGTCTTCCTTTTCTGCTTAGATTTTTTTTTTCCAAAAAGAGTTGAATTTGTTAATGCGTTCGTCCCTTTCAAGCATTTATCTCTTTCTTTTTGGCTTTGATATTCAAATAAATTACATTGAAAACTAAGATGGGGAAATTAAAACATCAATTCTAATGGGCGACATATATGGAAATTGAGTGTCAGGTGGATAATGATATCATTATACAGATACCAATATTTTCACGAGGGTAATTTTGTCCAAGAAAAAATGCACTATACCCTAATCTGTCAATTCCGTGTTTTTCATTATCAATTCAGCTAATTAGTGTTTAAGGCTAAATCTTTCATAAAATCCCTTCTTTTAAAAGAGATATACATCCAAATTAAGGTTCGCTCATAGGGCAACAAGCAAAGAGATGTTTGTTGCATATAGGACTATCAAAGGGTTGGGCTGGGGTAAGCCTTTATCCTACCCTCATATATGCGGGCTGGGTCAGGGTCAAGCCAAAGCCCTCAAAACCCTCGGCGGGCCTACAATATTGAAGCCCTTACCCTACCCTCAAGGGTCAGGCTATGGCCGAAAGAAATAATTTTTTTCATACTATATATATAATAACTAGTGTGAGAGCCCTGTGCCCAACACGGGCAAAAAATAGAAAAAAGATTTGTAAAGGAAGCAACACGAGGGAAGAAGTAAGGGAAAGATAAAGATTTGGACCGATTAGGTGGGCCCATAATGATATAGTGTTAGCCTAGTGGTCAGGAATAAAAAAATTAACAACACTAAGCTATACAAACTTATGTTAATATATTAATTTAATTAAAGTCAAATTAATGATGGAGAACATACCAATCGTTACCAAAATTATTGTATTTAACAATCTCAGATAATAACACAAAAACTATAACAGGAATATAAATTAGTATATTTAACTATAAAATCTAATGTTATTTTAATTTGTAGTTTTCATATTAATAGTAATGTTAAGTAAAAATTAATTTAAAAGGGCTTTGTTCTAGTGAGAACAGTTCTCACATAGTCACCGTGAGAACTTTTTATGGGACGCATTTATGGGTTCCATTTAGGGATGGGACCAGAGGGGATGGAAAGATCTATGTGAGATCACCCCAAGTATCAAGTTTGACCCTAATCTCATGCCTCGAACCCCTTCATCCATTGCCCGCGAGCTTAATGGCTTCATATTAAGCAAAAATTTAATCATCCATCCAACGGCCCAATCCATTTGGATGGGTGTCAAACCTCAAGATTAGTAACTATCAAGGGAGGTCACTGTTTATGCACGGTTTGGATTGGTTTCTAAGTGGGCCCTGCCAATAGTTCTTACAGA
This sequence comes from Litsea cubeba, assembly GCA_012931725.1. Classification (NCBI taxonomy): domain Eukaryota; kingdom Viridiplantae; phylum Streptophyta; class Magnoliopsida; order Laurales; family Lauraceae; genus Litsea; species Litsea cubeba. Next base: position 18,478,502 of record CM022948.1, read on the forward strand.
AGCATGGTGAGAACTAGTTCTCACTTGAATATTTCCCAATTTAAAATACTACTATGGAAATATCAACATTAATTTACATTACATCTTATATCATGTTTATTTCATGTTCTCCGGCCATGAATCATTAGTGGATTGGATGCTGGATCATAAATAAGGAAAGAAATAAATAATAAAACAAATCCATCGCACCATAAGAACAAAAACAAAAGACCCAACTCACGGAATCTGAAGAAGAAAGATTACAATACTAAACATTTAGCCAGATCCATAAAACATATCTTTAAGGGCACGTTTGGTAACAGGTGAAGAATCCATAGATTCAATGATTCTTCACTACGATTGAAACAAAGATTCCTTGCTGGGGATTCATATAGTCGAGGATTTCAAATTGATATTGGTCTGTATCAATGCATATAACTAAGAAAAATAGGGTTAGGTGTGCAAATCCAATTAAGAGAGGATTTTCAAATCCTAGGGGGGTGGTTGGATCTGAAAATCCCAAAAAATGAGGATTTTCATTTATCCAAATCCTCAAGAATTTACAATTGCCAAACATGGATTTGCCCCAACTTTATGAAAATAAAAAATCTTTTCCCTAAGGATTTGGTTGCCAAACATAACCTTAGAATTCTTCTTCCCTAATTCTTCTTACATGTGAGGTGGGTGGTTCCAAGGAACATGTGGGCACGTGTTTTGGGTTAAAGTTGTTTTGGTTCTTTGAGTCTTAATATTTCTTTTTATTTCAATTAGATTCTTTCTAAATATAGACAAGCCATATTTTCTCTCCCCTTCAACACCTGTTTTTTCTCCACACAATCCCTTCTTTCTCTCCCCTATCAATGTCTCCACCTATTTTGGGAATCAGTGAGTTGGCCTGTTGGTAAGGCCCTCTCCATCCCATCCCTCCCACCAGGGATCGATCCCTGGTGGGAGGTTTACCCTCCTTCCTCCTTGGCCACTGAGCCACAGCAAAAAAAAAAAATGTCTCCACCTATTTTTTTTACTATACATGTAGCTAAATTAAAAACCCGCAAGGTGATGAGTTATACCGTATTTATAATCCAACCGATTGGAATTGATCTACTCACACCCACCCACACACACACCACTTGGTCATTCCTATGGTGTACATTTTATTCTTAATTAATACTATCTTATGAGATATATAAGACCTGCATATTGTTATTGTTTATTTACAAGTGGGGCCTACCATTACTAATTAATGACAACACGTAATAATTTATATTAAAATCCTAATTGGGATGATAATAGTCTCATGTGATCCGCAGACTTCTTTTTTTTTTTTTTGAAGGATAGTACGTATGTGATCGAAAGTCTTTTTAGCAACTTCCTGCAACAAATCTCCACCACTCAAGAGAATTTAGGGCACAGTTGGTAAACGTAGAAAATCCTCTGTTTAGTGCATTCTCTCCATCACCAAAGAACTAACACCTCCTCAGGTAGGATTCCTATTAAGAGTTGCATGTTTGGATGGAGGGAGGATTCCTACAATTTGTAGAATGTAAGATCCAATGGTTATAAATATTTTTATAAAAGTTTCTCAAAATCCATGAAAATCCAAGACCTCAACTTTCACCTCAAAATTGTCTATGGTCATCTAGAGAATCTTAAAAAAAGATAGTGCAAAGGGGGCCCATGGGAATAAAAAATTAATATTTTAGTATATGGACTTTTTACAAATATCTCAAGATTTGGTAAGGATCAACGGTTGAAATTTGGTCAAATAGTCGTGTTTGACCTTCTAGAAATAACTACTGGTTCAGATCATGATCTTGGGGCCCACATGAACCATAAAATCAGAAAGAACGGACTAGATTTAATCCCCTTAATTTTTTGGCCCATAGAATCTCAAAGATTGCATCCAACGGTTCGGACATTTTTGCAAGTATCTCAATATCTAAGAGGAATAAATTAATGGATGAAATTTGAAGATATAGCCGTTTTGGATTGTTTGTTATCTATATGGATTGGATGGAGTGTGCCACATGTCATCAAGAAACCTCAAAAGGGAGCGCTACGTGTCACTCTCCCATGAAGATGGTTGCTTCTTTAATATATATATATATAATAATTTTTTTATACTATGATACTATCCCTTGATCCTTTATTCGAACTAAGGATACATGCAATGCAAAAGTCAATTTTTTGTGTCATTTCTAAAAGAATGCATGAAACAAGTTACTTTATCCTCATATAAAAACATTATTTATGTTTATGATAAAATGAAATAAGCTAATTTGATAGTATTGTGACATGAAATTAGGACATGGATGATACTGTTAAAGACCTTAGCACACTAGCAGTAGTTACATCGTTTAAGTAATGTGCACACTAGCAGTAGTTACATAGTTTAGTCTTTTTTTACTAGTTCACGTACCATGTTTATTTTATAAAGCAGTAATATGGACCATCAAAGCCTGTTTGACAAGTATCATCTGGTTCAATTAAATTTATTTATTATAAACGGCATTAGAACTTTTCTAAATAAACTATTTAGTATGTGTGGTTCAAAAAAACCTTAATTAGGCCACTTTTGAATTAACATAAACCCTAACTTGTAATTCTTTGTAACATCGCCATTGGGTTTAATAACAAAATAATTAAACTTTGCCTACCTAAGCTGAATGAAAAATAATTTGATGCATTTGAACATGGGTCAGAGTCACAAACTTTAACTCCATATGTGGGGTCCACTTGAATAAAACAATAATCATGAAAGTAAAGGGAAAGAAAGAAATTGACGTTGATCAATGACTAGTGCTAAATCTCAACCCCACTCAATGATGATGTCAATGGCCATCTATCTAAACTATTAAACATCAGTAGTTTACATTAATAGTGAAAATCAATCTAATAAATGAAAACTTGAATTCCCTTTTTATTGAAGAATACGTCAGTGTTGGGCAAATGTAGAATCAAACATAAGTGACAATATTAGGATCTCTGGGGATATCCATAAAAAAAGATCTACCAAAGTTTCAGTTATTATTTTTTGACAAAATATTAATGCTTTGTCATTAATTGCTAATCATAGGGGGCTCTTTATAACTCTATTGGTAAAAAATCCTATATATCTATTATATTATATATATTATTTATTTTACATTTTAATAGACAAAGGGCCGGGCAAGCCCCCCTCGGGCCGACTAAGTAAAGCCCTAACTCATTCCTGAAGGTTGCAGGCTTTTCAAAATTGGGCCCTACCCTACCATTAGGCTTTAGGACAAAAAAAAAAAACCCTCGCTTTGCGGGCTTTTGAGGGATGAGCCGGGCCGAGACCCCACGTCAAAGTGCCGGATTGATAGCAATAGATGCAAGCATAAATGTGAAGGATTTGAGAATTACTTTGCAATCCTTCCTCAGCCCTTCTTGCAGCTCAACAAATTTTTGCATGAATCGGCCGATCTATCTCTGTTTTATGGCATTGATGTGACAATCTCTACGATCCCATGTACGACCACGGAGATTTACAACTTTTCTTCATCCTCTTCTCTATTTCTCCCAATACAATTGTAATGAATCTCCATTCTGTCTTGATTGTGGCTTTTCTGATGATTGGAATTCGTTTGGGTTTTTCAGAGAGAGAGAGAGAGAGAGAGAGAGAGAGAGAGAGAGCATTTTCATACTTGATGACTTGAACACTTTGACCAAAAACATATTGCACTTGTTAAATTGTGATTTCTACAATTATAATATATTAAGCTAGAAGGTTTTGAAAATAATTTTGACCGGCGGTTATAATTTTGACTGCAAGTTATTCAGTTTTCAAAACTTCTCTCCCCACTCATGGCTCATGCAACTACCTACTTTATCTCATTATAATCAAAACCACATATAACCACTCCCCACTTTTACTTTATTGCAAAAGCTCCATTTCAATCCTAGTTCTGCATTTTCCTTTCTACTCAAATTCTCCTATTTTTTGCCAATAGCTCTTGACTTGCATAATAAGGTACTCTCATAACCTTACTATTCTTTAGTTTCTTTCCTTCTAAAATCTATGAACTTTTTAATACATGAAAATTTAAATTACAATGTTGGCCATATCCGTACCGAGCACGGGTTATTGTGCTAATAATAATTATGGAAATTGAAGCCATTTGCTAAGTTGACAAGAGGTTTTGTCTCTTCATGTTGTCAAAATTAAAGGAACCACTTTTTCATGAAACTCATTGCGTTTCATTAGAAAAAAAAACATCATAATTTATCTGAATAGAATTCCAATCCATTTAAAATTCAAACTCTAACTCATTTAAATTCAAATAATTTCCTAAGATCTCTAATCCATGGTGCATGTAGGCTGAATGCAAAGACCACTTAAATGCAATGTCGATTTCATTCCCAAATTTTGATATCTGGGACAATCCCAATTCATGTAGGCTGATTTTAATCTACTGTGTACTCTCTCTGTGTCAAAATGCAAAGGCGATTTCAACACACAGTGATGTCATTTTGAAATACTAATATCTGGACCAACGCCAGCTCACTTTGAATAAAAGGAATTAACAACAATAAATATTTTATTTTTCATTCTGGTCCGATCTTAGCATGAGTGTGTTTTGCTAGTTTATATTGAATGCAGGATATTGTAATATATCTTTACATACAAATCACAGAACAAGAAAAACCACTTTAGCAAAGGAAACCAATCATGCAAGATTAAAACACACTCATGCTAAATTATGTATGAATGGTATCTTATTGTTCCCATCTATCTCTGGCATTTCATTCATCTTGTCCTTCATGTGCTGAATATGCTCAATTGGGTAAACAATCTCATGTGCTGAATATGTTCAATTAGATTTATTACATTGTAAAACTGCCACCGCATGAGAGCAAAGGAACTTGTGAAGCTCCCAAATCTGATCAACATGTGCATTTTCATTCTTTGATATCCACAAAATGTGGAGTATAACCCAATGCAGGCAGAACATAACACTGTGTTTGGATATCAGGAATATGTTGCACGACATCGAGATCACAAAGAAGATTTTCATTAGATATGCGATCAGAAGCATAGGGCGTCACCAACTGTGTAATAAAATGTGAAAACCTTTCTCAATCGTCCTATGGAATATCTGCACTATTTTTGTGTGGGATCGCTCCAATGACATATCACAGATGAAATTACCATTTCATTTGCATCATCTGTCCAGATATCAAAGTTCAAGCACCTTCTCAATTCTTGTGACTAGAACTAATCTCGGTCTTTGTAATCCGGATCCCTTCAAGTCAAAGTGTGATACAGACCAATCCTTGTGACTAAAACTAATATCATTTATCCATTGATAAGTGGAAGGCTCAGGATTTTTATTTGAGTGGAGCGAAAAATTGAAGAACATTTTCATCATCCTATTCTCCAATTACATTTGGTTTTTTTTTTTTTTTTCAAAAAAAGGTAATTGGTCTAACTTGAGTAAGTTTCCCTTGAGTTCGATGACCTGCCGAGCAACCGGTTGTAAGAAGTATCTCTAAGTGCTAACCACCGACAAAGTAAAATAAAATATTCTACTATATCTTAAAAAAAATAAAATAAAACGAAATATTTAATCTTATAGATTTTGTCTCTTAAAATTCTTATCATTAAGACATATTGTTCTTGAAAAATTCAAATATGTCACAGATATATAATTGCCCACTTTCCCATTTCTCTTGCTTTCTTTTCTTCTTTTATCTTAGCTTTTGATCTTGGCCCTCAATGACTCAATTCTTCTCTTTGTGACTTATACTGCCATTAGATTTTTTCCATAGTGGTCCCCACTAATATGAAAATCAAACCTCATCTCATGGCCCACAAATTTGGAAATTATCTTCAATGCACTAAATCTGATTTTTTAACATGAAAGTGGGCCCTACAAAGGCTGCCCCTACATTGGGATTAATGCCCAACGTAGTGTGGGTCCCAAGGTCGGCTTTATCATGAAGTCTTTCTTCTTTCTCTCAAATTTTATCTTTGTGGGCCCCAATGTCTGAATTGTCCTACACAGAAGAATGAAATAAAATCAAAAGAAGGATATTTATGAGGAAAAGAATGATGCAGCACACGGGCCCGATTCACAGCGTTTGAACTCATATGATTACAATGCATTCATCAATTTTTTTTCGCGTAAAATGCAATGATGCAAAAAAAGCTATATGGGCTTACGTTTGAATCAAAAGTTAGTTGAGAGGATAATTAGATAATGAAAAAGAATAATTTTATGAAAACCATGCAATTATGTGAAATTTGACTGATTTTGACATGAATTCAACCTTAGATACTCAAATGCATTATTTTATGTAATTCAATGAAAATCAATAAATTTATCCTACATAAGTCCATACGATCGCATGGAATAATGTAAGAAATACTAAATTTTATGGACTTATCACTTTTCCTTCGGTCTGTCTGTTTGTGTAGGGATGGGTTGAAAGGAGAAGAGTCAGGATCACTTTTTTTTGACACCAGGAGACATTTCTAAGGGTCTCCGCCGGTACAATAAAATTAACATGCATAAACGTACTAGTCCCACAAAAACTCCATTTTCCTCCATCATTCTTTTTGGGTGTAGTATTAATTTATTAAATTCAAATCACTCAAGATAATGCTTTTATTGTACTCCAATATTAGCATTGAGCCAAATGTGACTCCAATGTTTGAAGCCTAATACTATTCAATATTAATTAATCACTTCCCTCTTTTCATCTTTAATCACATTTCCTATATATGACCAATTTAGCAGTGGGATGCAAACATGAACCACCGATGACGAGGTCATAGGGACCACTGAGGATATTGAGGGGACAAAAATATTATCAGATGAGACCTAAGGAGCAAAATTTCCACTAATAAGAAGGTGTGGAATATGTATATCTCTCAATGAAAAAAAATCACAGAGTGCAAGTTGCAAATTGTCTCACAGTTCATCCCTCTTTTGATCTTTGACAATAGATAAGACTGCCAACTGAAGTCTGAACGGACCAGGAGGCCGCTTGTTTGTGGACAACGTAAAAATAAATATTTTTAAAAACAATATCTAGGTGTAACTGGAAGCTATTTAATTGGCATTTTCTAGTCAATCGAGGTGTTCAACAATATTTCAAAATAAAAAGTGTGGTCCTTTGTAAAAGGAAAAAAAAAAAAAACAAATATACTGTGGATTGCCCCTTATAAAAGACCTGAGCCAAACATAACTATAACTTTAGTAAAAACGTTATTTTAGGGAGCTATTTTACTATGAATTTTTGTAAAAGAAGAGGAAGTACCTATAACTTTCTCAACCGTAGGATCATTCATCGGACAATCAATATCATGTCTCAAAAAAAAAAAAAAAAAAAAAGGGGTTTCTGACCCGTAAGCAATTAAGTGCTGACCACTATCTAGAGCAATGATTAGATGATCGATGTTTATAGGCACCAAAATTAATCAAAGGTATATGTATTTATATCTAAATGTTTTGGAGAATACCTTGTACCAAGTCATTGGCCTCCCAATTTTGAGAGAATCTTCAATCCATCTTAACGAGGGTTTCTCACCAGCCCAGATTTGGCCCATGCTCACCGTTCAAAACCAAATTTATGATCCATCAAATGAGTCAAATAATGAAAAATGGTCAAAACACATAAGAATTGGAGGATTTATGGGAAAAATCCCTTAATTTGGCCATTCCTCACGAAGGGTCCCCGCATATTGTGCAGCACAAGCTAGGTATTCCTGTCATTTTTTATTATTTTCGTACTTTTATCTTAGCGACGATAGCGTCGCCCAAGTTTTCGCGCTCCGAATACAAGTTTTCCACTGCTCATATAGAAAAAAAAAGCTGCAAATACAAGTTTTTCGCTGCTCATATAGGCGAACAAGCTGCGAATACATGTTTTCCTTTGGATACAAGTTTTCCGAATCTGGGGTAAGCTCTACAGGATAATGTAGGAGTATAAGATTGTTATTGAAACCATTCTTCCATGTTATGTCTGCCATTTTTATTTATTTTCCCGTCTCTTTCACTTTTCAAGATAAATCTTGAGAATGTGAAAATGGAGTGGGGAGATAGAGAAATAGGTGGGAGGAGAGGAAAAAAAATAAGAGGAAGAAGAAACAGAAGGGAGAGTTCTATGTTTTAAGAAAATCGCGTAGAGCGATGTCGCTCACCTCAACGTTTAAAAGAAAAATGAAAGAGGTCCTAACGGACCCTGTTTGTACTGTTCAATCTGCGGGGACCCTTCACGGGGAGTGGCCAAATTCCGGGAGTTTTTTCGTAAAATCCACTTGAACTATAGATGAAAATCTAATCAAATATTAAGATTAGAAATAAGACCTAATATTAATTACATCATAAATGAAATCTAAATAGCCCTAATACAATATATTACCAAATAAATTGTTATAATCACAATATACCCAACCTTCCTAATTACAATTAATAAATCTTGGTGCAACTCCATGGGATCTATAACATATGAGCCCTGCTACATGGACTAACCCATGGACCGATCCATGGACTAACTCCATGATTTTGGGGGGAAAATCACCTGACATCAGGTGATTTTCCCCACAAAACCATGGGTCTGTTCATGGACTAACTCCATGAGTTAGTCCATGTAGACTTTTTGATAACATATAAGTGGGGATTGGATGGTCCATTTGGATCCGCGATAAGGTAGGATCTACTAGGCTTCTTGCATGACAAGGCCCTATGAGACAGATGCATATGGCTAGGTGACTCTAAATACTAGTGGGTCCCACCTTATCTCTAATCCAAATGGACCATCCAAACCCCCTGTGTGTCACGGATCCCATCGACATGCAGTATTTTGAATGGTCTATCTAGACGTGTCAAATTGTGTTTTTATAGGAAATTGTTAAAATCATGGGCCACAGATGGGGGCTAAGATCATTAGATTGACTTGAAGATTGATATTTGGAGTGGTCCAACCTAAATACTTTTGTTCTCATCCCTCTCATGATTTGTGGGCCACAGAGAGAAAGAGGGACCGCCCAAATCTTTCTGTTTCATCCCTCTCGTGATCTGTGGGAGGGAGAGATTTGATGTGAACATTAGTTGCAATATGCAATGACGGCGTAAAAATAATTTCATCATTATTTCATACTTACTCCGTGCACTAGGGGTGTTCATGGGCTTAGGCATATCTAGGCTTGCCAATCACTTGTTTGGGGTTTTCTAACAAGTTTCTAAACTACGTACAAGCAATACTCATTCGCTTTGGGCCTGGGTCTTGGGCTGTCTGTCACTTCATCGAATCCCACACCTAAGAATAAACATGCCAAAATCTTAAATCTAGGTCCAGCCTGAATACTAAAAACAAAGGCCCCAACTGGCCTAAAGCGTGATGGACCTGGGTCGACCCGGGCTGGCCCAACCCATGAGCAACCTACCGTGGAACTCATTTCATAAAATCATTTTCAAATTAATACTACATTGGAAAAATCTCTTACAACCCAAATATGTTCACGGCCCTCTTTGTTTGGATAGAATACATGAGTATTCATGGTTAATGATCTCATCTTTAAAATTATAAAAAGGACTCGGACGTACTTTTCCCATTTCAGACTTAATTTGACACACTGATCAGTACAAATCAAGCCAGTATCAGATGATGCCCACAAATGGTAGATGGTACAGTCATATAAAAAGCCCTTCTGAATGAGCAAACATAGCCACTTATCAATTGGATGGTGCGACACAGGTCATGGGTGGTGCAGACTTGGGTTTCAATGGGTGGGTGGCCCAGCGGGCCATGACCCTTTTAAGGGAGTTCAAGAACTTACCTAGGGCCGCCGCAAACATTTGCCCATGCCTTTGCCTAATCGAATCCCTCTCCTCCTGAGTGCTTAATTCATCAATGTACAAAGAGTGAAGTTCCAGAAGCAGTTTTAGGTAGAAAGATCCCCTATAAGAATAAATGCCATGAATTTGGTTCTTATTTCTTTGTTTGGGTCAACCCAATTGAACACAGTCCCATAGCCATTTGCAAATCAAGCGTAAAAGGGCAGTGCAATATATGTCTCACCTGTTTTTTAGAGTAGAAATATGGCTCAATGTTACTCATTTGCAATTCAAGCTTAAAACAGACGGTGAGATGAGAGAATCTATAAAAGGTGCTTGCAAAAGACAGGGTAACATAGGAAGAGGAGAAAAAGAAGAATTTCAAAGAGGAAGGTTTTCCTTTTAGCGGGAAGAAAGAGACAGGGTAGTCTTTGTTTCTTCTAGAAAAGCAGCCTACAACCAAAAGTCAAAGAAATTATCCTGTAAATGGCCATTGATCCAAACTAGTTTCGCCCTGAACAGCAGCAACAATGCCATCTTGGCACTTGTGAGATCAATATGTTTTGGGAGACTCAAATTTAAGAAATAACTTTTTTTTTATAAATTTTGTATTCTTTTTATTCAAAAGGCCTAAGGTACAGTTAGTGGCCGACTCAAAACTCTAAAAATAAGCTCTTATTTTATAATTTATAATTTATTTACATAAAATGTTTGCTAAACATGTATATATTTTTTCCATATTTACAACATAAGTTAAATGGAGAAATTTTTTTTAGTAGAACTTTTTTCAGTTAAAGCAGATGGAGGTGGACAATGCAAAATTTACAAATGCTTTGGATGAGAATGACCTCGTAAAATCTTTAAAATGACGCTGATGGTTTGTTCTTCATTGCAATTTCTAAAAGGTGGGGCCTCAATTACATCATGAAATAAAAAAAATTAATATACTTTTACCAAATAGACTAATTATAAATTAAAAATTAAAATTATATCTTTTATCTTAGGCATTAGTTTAATTAGCTCTTATTGGATTAGACTAGAGTTTCCAAATGGCCTTTAGACTCGTTGTGCGCTATGAAACTGAATGACGTAGAGGGACAACAATTTTGGATGGGTTCTAAATCCTATATGGATGGATTTAGATCTGGATATGAATTTCTCATGTAACTAAAAATAAGTTCAATAATTACCATATTCAAAATTGGAGACTCAGGGTTTTCCGATGATTGAATACCCATTTGCAATCCTACTATTCGGTCTGAATCGCTAAAAGGGGAATGGGTAGATTGATCATGTCCATTTTGGACAAAAATGCTCTCAATAAAATGAGTTTATAACTTAAATGCATGTCTTGTATTTTTCCCTCTACTCAAATTTACTATTAAAAAAATCATATCGGAACAGCTTTCTCCTGCACAAGTCTTCTTGTGGCATTGTTGATCGATTAATGCTATCTCCATCTTTGATTAATTCATAAACTCAAGGCTAGTTTTTTTGTTTTAAGTTCAATTTTCTCTCACATATTCTCCTTCCAAATCTCTTCTTGTATTATTGATAAAGAAGTATGAAAACGGTTAAGTTCCTTAAAAAGGATTATGTTTTTCAACATATCATATAGATAAGAAAACTTTTAAGTATAATAGGCATGGCCGCATGGGTGGAAACTGGGGATGGGGCTGCAGGAGGTTTTATTATTGAGGTACTTACAAATCACTAGTAATTATTGAGGAAAGAATCAAACCCCCACCCCTCCTTTGAAGTAATTATTTAGGAACTTATAAAAATCACCAAAGTATTTTATGAACTTTTAATCTCTAAGATTTATTTATTTACATAGGAGTTCAACCAAACTGCCACCACCACCCGCCTTCCAAGGCAGATTTTCTCATTCCACCAGACAATGGGGGCCACCTTTTAAAAAACTAAGGTATTCCATTTGTCATAGGATCTAGGGATTTTTACCAAAAAAGTGTCCATATACTCGTATTATATTGATTTAGTGTGAAATACAACACAAAATGACAACTTTAGTGTTCATACAGTGATTTTTTACTCTTTTACCCCCTCCTATTTTGAACGACATCGTCATCTATATCTTGTTTCCACAGCCCTAAACGGACGAAATCGTTCTCTTCTCCCCTCTTATCTTTTTTCCTTTCCTGCTCTTTTCCGCTCCTGCGCACTTTCCCTCTCCCGCCCTGCTCCCTTGCTCTCTCTTCCCCTCTCCCTGCATCTCGGCTCCTGCCCTCCTTATCCCTCTCCTCTCCCTGCGTCTCCGCTACTGCGCTCCATCTCCGGTCCCTGCTTTCGAAGATCTTGCGACCAGATGCTCTGGTGGAATTCTGACTGAGATAAAGGCCATCCTCTATTTGTGATTTCAACAAAAACCTCAGCCATAAAAGGTGATTTGTTCGGCTCTTATCTCTGGGACCTTCTCTATTTTTCTTTCTTTTTTTTGTTTTGTTTTCATTTTCATTATCTAAAATGACTGTTGGAATTGTTGGGTTCTGTAGAGGGGGATTTGGTTTAGGGTATTTGCAGATAAATAGCCGTAGTTATCTGGAAGTAGAAAGAAAAAAACCCAATTCTTTGTGTTAATATCTTAATTTAATACCTCATTCCTAAACCAAACTCCAACATTAGTACATCAATCTCAACCCTAGCTGTAGTATTTTGTTGCTTAAAGGTGATACATAAATTTCATACAACGAAATTGAAAAGGGAGGCACGTCTGTTGTGTTTGAATTTTACTATGATATCTGGAATGTTTGAAATATCTCTAAAAGCCCACTTGGTTGAGGTGAAGATGACTACTACTGGAATCTCCTTTACCTCATATGGAGAATACCACTGTGTTGATTCAATACTATCCTCTAGTATTGGATCTCCACCATGTTTCATTTGGATGGAGAAAACCATTTTAAAAAGGGTGAAGATTTGTTGGTACCATCTTTACTTTGATATTATCATTCATTTCACCGGAGTTTCTCCATCCAGTATCTTATTAGAGAACCATTTCTGCTACAATTCAAAAAGGAAAAATCACATAATTAATTATGTTAGGTGCTTGGGGATATGCAGGAGTTGTTTCTGATGATCCTAAGGCATGTTATTACATCCATCTATATATATTATGTTGGCACTTATACCTCATGTGGTGGTATTGTTTTATCTCCCATAGAAACAACCAGGGATCGAGCTTGATTTTAGCGTAGATTATGTGGGATTAGGACGAGTGCGTGAGTGCTTTAATTAGAAAAAAAAAAATCGGTGACGGGGATGAAGGATATAAGATGGAGTATATAGATGATGAATGTGAGGTTGAGATGATGTTGGAACTGGACTTTCTTGGGATTCAAATTACAAGGTTTATGGTTGGGTACTCATTTCTCATCTTGTTTTGGGAGATTATTTGTTGAGTATTTTGGATATTTCATTATGTTATATGCAAGGGGACATGCAGGAGTTGTCTCCGACAATCCTAAGTCATGTTATGACATCCATATATATATATATATATTGTATTTGTACCTTTACCTCATGTGGTGGTATTGATTTTTCTGTGTAAATTGAAAGAACCGGGGATCTAGCTTGATTTTATCGCAGGTATTTAGATGAGTGTGTGAGTGCTGTAATTTGAAAAATAGATGGAAACAAAAGTTACCCTTGTTGTGGGCAGGGTTTTTACAATACTAGGCAGAGTCTGGCCTGTTATTATTATTCTGTATGTATTGTGGATTTGTTTAGTCATATACATGGGTTTCTTTGAGCGTGATGGTAATTAAGAATATTCTTACATGAATTTTTTTTATTCTTATATTCATTTTCCTTTGATACGATTCTTATGGAATTGTCATGTAAATAGGCTGTGCATGTCTATTGTTTTTGTTTTGTTTTGTTCTCTTGTTTTTTTTTTTTTTTTTTAAGTTGGCCATCTACATATAATTGTTGTTTACATAGGTTGTTTTCAGCATGATTCTTATGTGAGTTTTTTACTACTTGGGTAATGTCTAGTAGCCATGTTTTCTGTTTTCTTGTTTTTTTTTTTCCCACCTTCTTTTATTTTATTAGTTTTTTGACAGATTGGCCCATCTACATATAATTGTTGTACATGTAGGTTTTTTTGAACATAATTCTTACGTGAGCTTTTAATACTTGGGTAGTGTTTATTCTTGAATACAGATTCAACTCCCTACTAGCACACCTCTTTAATGGGCGTGGAATTGTTTAAAAAATGTTATACAATATCTCAGTGATATGTTATCGATGAAAGTACTAGACTATTGTTTTTTCCCTTCGTTTGTTCGGTCCTTAATTCATGAGAGTTCATTGCAATGCATTTTATCAAGGGCATAAAATTGGGGAGTTAAAAGATAAGATTCACCAACACCAGCAATTGCAGTGTTCTCTTATATAGTAAATGATATCCACATCGATCCCCTATTAAATGATGAAGTAGTAAAGTGAGATTTCTATATGCCACCATAGTGATCGTTGCATTACCTTAACAATTCGAGCTCGATTATAGAACGGATTAATGTTAGGTTTACACTCGAAGCTCAAATCTAGCCTTTTAGGATCAGGTTAGGTCCTATGTCCTTTGGGCCTTCTAGGGATTTATCCCATTAATTACAGGCAAGTGTTTACGCACCCCATTATAAAGTCATTCTCATTTTACTGTTGGAGACAAAAATTGTGCGATTATACTATGAATTGTTGTAACGATATCGTTACTAGGTTTTTAGTTAAATAGTGAGTCTTTATATTGTTTATGCATAACCATATAAAGTCACCATTATTTTCTTATTGGACACCTCTTTGATGGGCCATAACTTTATGAACAACTTTATGCAAGATCTCAATGACATGTTATTGAGGAAATTACTAGAGTACTTTTTGAACTTCGTTTGCTCGGTTTTTAATTCATGAGAGTTCATCGCAATGCATTTTATTAAGATAAGATCCACCAACACCATCGGCTTTACAGGGAGTCTGTCCCACACATTTCCACAGATTTAGAATATCAAAATTACAACGAACAGATGAAAACAAAAATATAGAAACCAAACGATCATGGACAAATTCGCAAAATAAAAAAATCCATAACATACTTCAAAGATGGTAGTGTTATATTAAAATTCACATCCTCGTTGATATTCATGTCGGTGTTTCTGTCTTGTTGGTAAAAAACCTGTCCGGCTGCATCTCTACAAGCGAAAAGAAATAAATGTAATCATTAAGCATATAATTAGTGACCATTTGGGCTAGTATAGCTACATCCTAACTTAATGCTGACCTTTTTCCAAGAACTGAGGGAGGACTACTAGGCCGAACAACTTTGGTAGATCCCATTCTGCATAGAGATAGAAATCAAGCTGCTCAGTATTATGACTCATTGTTGTAGTTAACAAGTCCAATCATGGCATACCTATGTTCATTACTTTGGTGATCTATTGTATGAACCGCATTTGGTTGGATGTATCGATACACTGCACTGGCATCCACCGCAGATACTCTGAACATAATCTCTACATCCTCATCATTTGTTATGCCAACTAAAGTGCATACTTTGCCATTCTGATGAAGGTATTGTATATTTGGGACATGTCCTAGCTTGTTCCCATTAGAGAGATCGTGGACTTTTTGGACCAATTGTGAAAACTTTATGGATCTTTTCAAGAACGCCACCTTTGGGCAACCTCCATTGTAAATTGGATTTCCATTATTCCAAACAAATTGTCCACCGGAATGGAGGATGACTAGTAAATCACGATCGGACATCCTGCTGCAGGCACATAGTCTTGATAAGCAAAACTACTAGCTATCTAACTAAATCGGCAGGCACTTGATCGGATTATCATAATTGCAGGCACATAGTCTTGATAAGCAAAACTACTAGCTATCTAACTAAATTGGCAGACATATGCAAGATTAATTATAAGTGCTCTAATACAACACAATTTGACATATTCCTAAATGGGCATCACCATAATTCGCTTCTAATAGCGACATCACAGGTAACTCTATTAAAAGATGCATAGACGATTTGAACAAACGAATAGTATTCAGTCACTTAAGACAAAATGACTAATAAACCAAAACCAACGCTATTGACTAAAACACAATTGTTAAACAATATCAAATGATTTATAAAGCAAACTTCACTGTTTGTGGTTCGATGGGCCCACAAAGCTTTACACAGTTTGTCGCTCTAGTCTCTTTTGTGACTAGAGACCATTTTCTTGAGAATTTTGCATAGTGTCTTGTTGAAGGCTTTAGCTAACCCATTTGCTCCCGGATTATATGGAGTCGAATGATAGCTTTGGAGTTCGTATTTTTTGTAGAACCTGTAGAATCGGTGATCCTGGAATTGTGCTCCGTTATCATGGATGAATCTTTTAGATATGCCGAAATGACAAATGATGTTGGTGTGCAGGAACTGAAGGACTGATGAGGTCTTCATTTCGTTGAGCGCAAATGCTTCTGACCACTTGGAGAAATAATCCGTAGCGGCAAAGACGAAGCGATGACCTTGGCTTGAAGGGGGGGAATATGACCTATGATGTCCATACTCCAGGCTTCGAAAGGCCATGAGATCGCTGTAGGATGTAGCCATTCTGGAGGCATGTGAACATAATCTTCGTGAAGTTGGCATTGTTGGCAGTGCTTAGCAAATTGCATTGCATCAGCTACCATGGTAGGCCAATAATAACCTAACATTTTTATCTGATTGTAAAGCTTGGGACCAGCCTGATGAGCTCCATAAAGACCAGCATGAACTTCTTTGGGTGTTTTTCAGCCTCTTATTGTGACAAACAGCCTAGAAGTACTCCGTTGAAGGATTTCTTGTAAAGGATTTTTGAAGGAATATCTAAATGAAACTTTGGGCCTCATCTTTGAACGCTTACCCATCCTTTTGGATCTTCAGGTATGATTCCGAACATAGTATAATCAATGAACAGATCCCTCCAATCGTCGATTGAAGGTTGAAGGATAGAGATTCGACTTCCAACCACTCAGTGGCATTCAACAACTGCTTGGTGCGTGTTAAGAGGATGGAGGATCCTTCTCTCTCACATTGTAATTTACATGTCTTCCCCTTCCTGGATTGCCATAGATGCGGCAAGTTTAGCTAGGGCATCTGCACGGATGTTTTCACCTCTACGGATGTGGGTGATGTGACAGATGTCAAACTTCTGCAGAAGCGATTGTGCCTTGTTGTAGTAAGGCAGCAAATCAGGTTTCATGACTTCAAATTTTTGATTCATCTGGTTGACGATCAATTGAGAGTCTCCAAAGACTTCCAGCATGGTGATGCCAGATTCGATGGCGAGTTTCAATCCTACGATCAGAGCTTGGTATTCAGCTGCATTGTTTGTGCATGGTTCCAGTAGCGAAAAAACGTATGAAATCATGTATTTGTCGGGGCTAACAAAAAGGATGCCGACTCCCGAGATCAGCTATCTCTTTCCATTTGTCCTGGTTGCACCGTCAAAGTACATGTCCCAGGAGGCATTTCGCGAGGAAGTCTCCACGTTGTAGACGGGTTCGTCGGGGAGATCATCTCTGAGTGGAGAATCTTTAGGCAACAGATGCTCTGCTAGAAAGTCCGCTAGAGCTTGGCCTTTGATTGCTTTTTGCGGTACATACCTAATATCAAATTGTGACAGAAGGATTGACCATTTTGTCAGTTGGGCATTGAGAGAACTTGCTTTTATGACATGGTCCTTCAAGAGGTTGATCCTCGAGATCAGGTAGACTGTGTTAGAAAGCAGATAGTGACATAGCTTTTGTACGGCGAACATCACTGCAAGGCATTCTTTTGGAAGATTCTAAGGTGGTTCCTCCATAATATTTTCGGAGGCTTCCACTGGACTCGTATCCATTCATGGAGAATCCAATTACCGAATTGCAAGAGTATGATGCCCCCTATGTGGTTTCATTTTTGAATTGCCGTAGCATGAAATCACTGAGAGTGAATTTTCTTATCCCCTTTAAAGTCTCTAGAAGGGACTCTTCTGTTGCCCAGTGAAGCGATAGAGGAGGTCTCTACCTTTTTATGGACTTCTTGTTTTGACTGGGTCTTCTCTTGCCGTTTGAGCTTGAGGAGATGTCTCCTAGCCTGCCTTCGCCATTGAGCTGTTGGCTTTGTTTTCACCTTCCAGGAGATTAGGATGTACCCATATGGGTTGTCCGTCTGGTGTTGGATGAGGAACCGGCACTTCGGACGCTTGAATTCTTTTTATCACCTTAAAGGAAGTAGTGATCTTCTTCTTTGGCGATTTTGTTGTTTGTCCACATGACAACATATTGACGGAGACAGACCAGTAGTTTTCGTCAAAGGTAATGACTCCGTTTTTCCACATCTCATTTATCTTCTCTCTCGTAACGAAGCATTGATTGAGAGAATGCGAGATCATTTGGTGGTATGGATAGTACCGAGGATCGTTGGTTTTACCAACTGTTGACACCAAAAATGTCACTTTGCTTCTACAAGATCCAAAAGCTGCATGAAGTCGCAACCTGCCATAAATAGGCAATGCTACTTCCAAAAAATCAAATCTTGTCAGAATCAAACAAAAACTGCAAGATCATTCAAGACAGCCAAAAGAGGAGTACGCAAGAAGTTTCGGGCCATTTCAAAATCATTTGGCCTAACTTCGCTTCTCTGGCAACTGAAAATGAGCTCCCGGCGGCGAAAGCATCGGAGACACCAAATCTTCGATCAGAGCCTATGGATGGTATCAAAATACATCCAAAAGGCTCCACGTCAAGTTCCAAGTCAAACCGACAACGTTTGACCCTACATCAACCCTCGAACAGCTAAATCAAGCCTCTCGGCGGCGAGAACCACCGAGGCCATCACTCATCAGAAAGAGCACATGGACGGCTTCAAAATGCTTACAAAGGGCTACACGACAAATTCCAGGTCATTTCGACAACATTTGATCATATTTTGACGCTCGGAAGCCAAATTAGGCCTCTCGGCGGCGAAGCTCCCAAGGACCGTGGTTTCCAAGACAGAGCCTATGGATCATCTTAAAATGACTCCAATAGGTTCCCTGTCAAATTTCAAGTCAATCGGACATCGGTTGACCGCACATCAAGCCGCGACATCTTCATCGCGATAAAAACAAGTCTACTGGCGATAGGGCAGTGCAATATATGTCTCACCTATAAGAATAAATGCCATGAATTTGGTTCTTATTTCTTTGTTTGGGTCAACCCAATTGAACACAGTCCCATAGCCATTTGCAAATCAAGCGTAAAAGGGCAGTGCAATATATGTCTCACCTGTGTTTTAGAGTAGAAATATGGCTCAATGTTACTCATTTGCAAATCAAGCTTAAAACAGACGGTGAGATGAGAGAATCTATAAAAGGTGCTTGCAAAAGACAGGGTAACATAGGAAGAGGAGAAAAAGAAGAATTTCAAAGAGGAAGGTTTTCTTTTTAGCGGGAAGAAAAAGACAGGGTAGTCTTTGTTTCTTCTAGAAAAGCAGCCTACAACCAAAAGTCAAAGAAATTATCCTGTAAATGGCCATTGATCCAAACTAGTTTCGCCCTGAACAGCAGCAACAATGCCATCTTGGCACTTGTGAGATCAATATGTTTTGGGAGACTCAAATTTAAGAAATAACTTTTTTTTTTTTTATAAATTTTGTATTCTTTTTATTCAAAAGGCCTAAGGTATAGTTAGTGGCCGACTCAAAACTCTAAAAATAAGCTCTTATTTTATAATTTAGAATTTATTTACATAAAATGTTTGCTAAACATGTATATATTTTTTCCATATTTACAACATAAGTTAAATGGAGCAATTTTCTTTAGTAGAACTTTTTTCAGTTAAAACAGATGGAGGTGGACAATGCAAAATTTACAAATGCTTTGGATGAGAATGACCTCGTAAAATCTTTAAAATGACGCTGATGGTTTGTTCTTCATTGCAATTTCTAAAAGGTGGGGCCTCAATTACATCATGAAATAAAAAAAATTAATATACTTTTACCAAATAGACTAATTATAAATTAAAAATTAAAATTATATCTTTTATCTTAGGCATTAGTTTAATTAGCTCTTATTGGATTAGACTAGAGTTTCCAAATGGCCTTTAGACTCGTTGTGCGCTATGAAACTGAATGACGTAGAGGGACACAATTTTGGATGGGTTCTAAATCCTATATGGATGGATTTAGATCTGGATATGAATTTCTCATGTAACTAAAAATAAGTTCAATAATTACCATATTCAAAATTGGAGACTCAGGGTTTTCCGATGATTGAATACCCATTTGCAATCCTACTATTCGGTCTGAATCGCTAAAAGGGGAATGGGTAGATTGATCATGTCCATTTTGGACAAAAATGCTCTCAATAAAATGAGTTTATAACTTAAATGCATGTCTCGTATTTTTCTCTCTACTCAAATTTACTATTAAAAAAATCATATCGGAACAGCTTTCTCCTGCACAAGTCTTCTTGTGGCATTGTTGATCGATTAATGCTATCTCCATCTTTGATTAATTCACAAACTCAAAGCTAGTTTTTTAGTTTTAAGTTCAATTTTCTCTCACATATTCTCCTTCCAAATCCTTCTTGTATTATTGAAAAAGAAGTATGAAAATGGTTAAGTTCCTTAAAAAGGATTATGTTTTTCAACATATCATATAGATGAGAAAACTTTTAAGTACAATAGGCATGGCCGCATGGGTGGAACTAGTGATGGGGCTGCAGGAGGTTTTATTATTGAGGTACTTACAAATCACTAGTAATTATTGAGGAAAGAATCAAACCCCCACCCCTCCTTCGAAGGAAAATCTTTTGAGGAACTTATAAAAATCCCCAAAGTATTTTATGAACTTTTAATCTCTAAGATTTTATTTATTTACATAGCAGTTCAACCAAACCGCCACCCCGCCTTCCAAGGCAGATTTTCTCATTCCACCCGACAATAGGGGCCACCTTTTAAAAAACTAAGGTATTCCATTTGTCATAGGATCTAGGGATTTTTACCAAAAAAAGTGTCCATATACTCGTATTATACTGATTTAGTGTGAAATACACCAAAATGACAACTTTAGTGTTCATACGGTGATTTTTTACTCTTTTACCCCTCCCTATTTCGAACGACATCGTCATCTATATCTTGTTTCCACAGCCATAAACGGACGAAATCGTTCTCTTCTCCCCTCTTATCTTTTTTCCTTTCCCGCCCATTTCCTCTCCTGCACACTTTCCCTCTCCCGCCCTGCTCCCTTCCTCTCTCTTCCCCTCTCCTTGCGTCTCGACTCCTGCCCTCCTTATCCCTCTCCTCTCCCTGCTCTCTTTCCCCTCTCCCTGCGTCTCCGCTACTGCGCTCCATCTCCGGTCCCTGCTTTTGAAGATTTTGTGACCAGATCCTCTGGTGGAATTCTGACTGAGATGAAGGTCATCCTCTATTTGTGATTTCAACAAAAACCTCAGTCATAAAAGGTGATTTGTTCGGCTCTTATATCTAGGACCTTCTCTATTTTTCTTTTTTTTTTTGCTTTGTTTTCATCTTCATTATCTATAATGACTGTTGGAATTGTTGGGTTCTGTAGAGGGGATTTGGTTTAGGGTATTTGCAGATAAATAACTGTAGTTATCTGGAAGTAGAAAGAAAAAACCCAAATCTTTGTGTTAATATCTTAGTTTAATACCTCATTCCTAAACCAAACTCCAACATTAGTACATCAATCTCAACCCTAGCTGTAGCATTTTGTTGCTTAAAGGTGATCCATAAATTTCATGCAACAAAATTGAAAAGGGAGGCACGTCTGTTGTGTTTGAATTTTACTATGATATCTGGAATGTTTGAAATATCTCTAAAAGCCCACTTGGTTGAGCTGAAGATGACTACTACTGGAATCTCCTTTACCTCATATGGAGAATACCACTGTGTTGATTCAATACTATCCTCTAGTATTGGATCTCCACCATGTTTCATTTGGATGGAGAAAATCATTTTAAAAAGGGTGAAGATTTGTTGGTACCATCTTTACTTTGATATTATCATTCATTTCACCGGAGTTTTTCCATCCAGTATCTTATTAGAGAACCAATTCTGCTACAATTAAAAAGGAAAAATCACATAATTAATTATGTTAGGTGCTTGGGGATATGCAGGAGTTGTTTCTGATGATCCTAAGGCATGTTATTACATCCATCTTTATATATATTATGTTGGCACTATACCTCATGTGGTGGTATTATTTTATCTCCCATAGAAACAACCAGGGATCGAGCTTGATTTTAGCGTAGATTATGTGGGATTAGGACGAGTGCGTGAGTGCTATAATTAGAAAAAAAAAATCGGTTACGGGGAAGAAGGATATAAGATCACTACACCATTTCAGGGCTTTTACAGCGCGTCATTTACGGCGTGCATTGAATGCAAGCCGTAAATGATATAATAGTACGGCGCGCATGGAATGCGAGCCGCAAAAGGGCCTTTTCTTCTATTTATTAAGGCGTGCATTTTGCGCGCCGTGAGATCTTATCAATTACGGCGTGCATTTAGGACGCCGTAAATTATTGAGCATTTGCGGCCCACATTCGCAAGCCGTAAAAATATTAAGGTATCACAGCCCACATGTTGCACGCTGTAAAAGGCCAAGCCATTCAAATTAAGTTCACGGCTTGCTTTGAAAAGCTGTAAGATTAATCAGCTTTCACAGCCCACATTTCGTATGCCGTAAAAAAAGAAACCCGCCAAATTAATATTCCAAAAATATTTTGCACCCTGTTTTTGACACCCCAAATTAAGGATAGACGATACCCACTGAGAACCCAAATCTTGACACCAAAAAAATTTCGCACACCTTCTTCTTCTCACGATACCCACCGAGAACCCATTGCTCACTACCAAAAAAATGACTTTTAGCGTCTAACTTTTTGCTGCGGCCAGTGTTTTTGTGGCTATTTCTTACTTGTTTCCACCACCAATAGAGTTAGTGGCAATACATCTCATTTTGCCTCGCCCGTGTCTGCCCGTGACAAAACGTGTCATAAATTTTTTTTTACCGACGAAAATTAACGTCGAAAAATTTATCACCGACATTTAGGGTGAATTATTTGAGCTCATTGGAGACGACATTTTTGTTACAAAATATAATTTGTTTTTGCAACGAACGTAATTCGTCACCAATAAGGATAAGTTATGGAAGACGAAAATATTTCATCACCACACACTCCATTATGCCATTTCATTTTCCTATTAAATGGGCGACAAATATATTTTTGTCTCGGAAGAATAAGTTGTGGGAGATGAAAATATTTCGTCACTAATAAATTCTATTTCCGGGGGCCGTTACCCGTTCCGTATTCATTCTAGTTTAATATTCTCCTATCTCTACTCCCTCATTCTCTTCTTCGTACTAGTTAGATTCGCAAGCCCAGGCCGCCCAAACCCCAGACCACCCTGCCTGGCCCACCACTACCAGTCGTCCATTGATGCGCTGGCCGTACACCCTGACCTTTAGCGACGTTTTACTAAAAATTGTCTGCAGAGTTCAATTCTCGATTTAATTTCATTGTTAGGAAAAGTAAAAATCAAAGATTATTACTGACGAATTATAAAACGTCGGTAAAATTAACTTTTAGCAACGTTTCCTTGAAAACCGTCGACGAAGTTCAATTTTATTCGTAACTTCATTTTTAGGGAAAATAAATATCAAAGACTATTATCGACGAATTCTATTATAGACGAATTTTATGAAATAGGTAAAATGAACTTTTAGCGATGTTTTTTTTTTTTTATAAAATTAAACATTTATATTTTTAGGAAAATTAAAAATCAAAAATTAAAAATAGAGACCTTTACCGACGAAAATTAGCCTCGAAAGATTTATTACCGATGTTTTATATTAAACATCAGTAAATGTTAAGAAAAATAAAATAATTTTGATAAACGTCGGTAAACCAGAATTCTCCCTCTCCCGCCTCCACAGTCCCCCTTTTTCCTCTCTAATCCCTTTTTTCCCTCTACTCATTTCTTTCTCTCTCCTCACTCTTTAGACCTTCCCCCAGGCGTGAATCGCCCCCACCAGAGCCCATCTCCATTGTCGTCCTCTCATCTCCTTCGCACCCTTCCAGAACCCTCTCTCCCTTAGTTCTCTCTCTCTCTTCCTCTCTTCTATTCTTCCTCCCCTGTTCCTCTCCTCTCCTCTGCCCTGCGCAACCGCCTTTTCCTCCTCCTCCTCTTCTTTCTTTCTTCCTTATCCTTCTCCCTTATCTCCCTTTCCCCTTTCTCATTCCACTCTCTCAGCAGCCCCCTCTCTCATTTCCCTCTCCCTTCTCCACTCATTCATCTCATCTCCCATCTGATTTTCATTTCTCTCTTTCTTCTGATTTCTTTCCTCCCCCTCTTTGCCCAGAGTTTCTTTCCTTCCAAAAACCCTAGTTTTCTCCTGATCAACATTCCTTCCACAGCATTCACCACAAAAATCATAGTTTTCATTCTCTAGTCGTTAATATCAGCCTTAAATCGGGCGAATCCGACTCGTCATTCTCTCTATATCGGTTTCCCGCATTTTTCCTCTCCTTCCAGATCTATAAATTTGGTGCTTTTTGTCGTTTGATGGCCACCGATCTATTGTGTTTCAGAAGAAATTTGAATCGATGAGTTAGGGTTCGATCCAGATGGAGGATGTTAAACCTTCGATTTCTACAAGTAATTTGCAGTCCGAAGATGGCACTGCAGTCGAAGCTCGATTTTCAGATCTCTGCAAGGTTTCTGATTTTTTTTTCGGTTCAGTTGATTATCTTGTTTTGATCTGTAATTCTCATTAGCTGATTCCAAGATCTTGTAAAAGATATAGTTTTCCCAGCATCATATTTTCGCCGGCAAAGGTCATACTTTTCCCAGCGTTTTTTTATATTTTCGCCGGCAAAATATCTGTTTTTTCCGTCGATTTATTTTTTTCGCCGGCAAAGGTAACTGTATTTTTTTAAAAGTTTTCCCGACGACGTGGTTTCGCCGGCAAATGTTAGCTTTTTGCCGGCACATTTATTTTTTCGCCGGCAAATATCTATTTTTCCCGGCATTCTCACTACTTTGCTGGCAATAGTCACGCGCCAGCTCCTCCCCGCCTTCATTTGGACCATCGCGCGTTTATTTTGGCCATCTGCGTTTTTACCCAAAAGAAAACAAAAATCGAAAAAAAAACCAAAGAAAAATCGCATCTCCCTCATCTCAAACCTCTTCTGCATCTCCCTCATTTCAGTCCCATTCTCCATCTCCCTCCCCCTCGGTCCGTGGCCAATCTCGCCTGGTCCTGCGCCCATCTCCCTCATCTCTCTGCATCTCCCTCTCGGTCCCTAGCCCATCTCCCCACATCCAGCGCCCCCTCATCTCTCTGCATCTCCCTCTCGGTCCCTCGCCCATCTCTGCATCGCTTCCTGAGGTTGATTGCAACCCTAAAAGGGATTGTCGTTTTCTTCTTCCACTTCAGCGGCAGGACCACCCAACTTCCCATACTCCCCTTTCGATCCCGCCCACCACTGTCATGGACCCAGCACTGTCAGGCTTCCCCATCGTCCAAACCCACTCTCAAATCCAAGGGCAGACCCACCACTACTAAGTCTCTCTTTCTCTTTCTCTCTCTCCAAAACCCGGCCATATCTTCCTCTCATCTCTCTCTATTTATCTCTCTTTGCAGCAGAAAACCCCAAATCTATGGCAAAAAAGGAAAAGAACTTTCTGGCAGAAAACCCCCCAAATTGAAGAAAGAAGAAGAACTCTCTCTTTGGTAGAAACCCCCAAATCGCAGAAAGAAGGTATGAAATGCTCTCTTTATCTGTGTTATTTCAGTTGAGAGTTGTTCCCATCTGATCATTCTAATTCATGATTTTGTGGACACGATATGAGCTACTACTATATATTTTTTTCCTAAAGTCTGTTCACAGCCAATTGTAGCCACACCGTCTGCTAAAATTTTCCCCTTTTTAACTCATTTGCCCCTGGGTGCTTGAGGTTTTGCTACATACAGGCATTTGTTTTGGATCGTTGGGACATGAGCAATGGAATGCTTATGGTGTTGCCATTACCCAATAAAACTATCTTGTCAGCATCTGTATTCCCTCATATTTGGCTATAACTGAAACCTTTGAATCTAGAGGTGCTTGGCATTCCAACCCAGTTCCAACAATGCACTTCTCAGACATAGTGATCATCCTTGCAATCAAAGAAAAGTAAAAAAAAAAGAAGGGCCTTCATTGGAGATCAACTTTTGTGGACCGTTTCAAGTAAGAATCACCCTTCATCTTGGAGTGGGGCCAAGCACACACTACTGGCCAACCCCCTGGTTCTGCCCTTGAAGCTTGGGCTTGCCTAAACCAATTGTCACCCCTACGGAACATGTTACAAAGTTTGCAAGTCACAACTTCTGGCATTTTAGTTCATATTTCTACTCGAAAGACCCAAATACTCTGTATTGACTATTGAGTAGCATAACACCTGTTTGATGGCTGAGAAAAGCTCTTCCACAAATTGCCTCTTTTGTTTGCAATTTATTAAGTTTCTCATCTAGATGTTCTCCTATATAATTTTGAAAGTCTTTCTTCCAACAAGCTGCTTTTGAGATATTTCCGGCGCATCTTCTATTGCACGATGAATCTGATGTAGTTTTCAGGGTAACAGTTGGAAAATGGCATGCGGTTGTAGTTGAGATTTCAAGAATGCACAAGACAGATCGCCCTGTGCTTGTTGGTACAACCAGTGTTGAGCAGAGTGATTCCCTATCAAAACAGTTGCGCGAAGCAGGGATTCCCCATGAGGTGACGTTTATTTAATGTTTGTAAAGGTTGTTTGTGCAGGCCTCATCATGATTGTATAAAGAACTTTTGTTCGGTTAAACTCATAATTTAAGATGATTGGATGAGAGAGAAACTTCACCCATCCCCTATCCATATGGTCCCAGTATACACTCCTCCACTCATGAATTATTGTTGGCCAAGGTGGGCCCCACAGATATTATTGCAACATCACACTGTCACACAATACTATGAGTGCATATGATAGTGCAGTGATTATTGCCCTTGATTTAGGGCCTCAATGGTTCTGTAATTCTTTGCAACGACAGATATCATTTAGGTCATTCAAAAGGGAATGGCTTTTGTTTTTTTAGGGTGGGTGGGTTGGGGGGGGGGGGGGGTGTTTGGTTGGTTGATCATGAATTGCATGCCCTATTTTTTAAAGAACAGAATAGGGTGCATGAAATGTGGTTTTGATGCTAGTTTTAGCCTACACAATGCACACATATTATGTCTTTTATCCTAAGTGGCAAGCCTGATATGGAGAAATCATTGCTTTAGTAGTGCCCATCTGCATAAATACCTTCTCTTCTCTCTCTCATTCTCTCTCTCTATCTCTATCTCTATCTCTGTCTGTGTGTGTGTGTGTGTGTTGTGGTTGTGGTTTGGGAAGGGTGGGAGGGGGCTGGATGGGGGGTGTTAGTGGGGTTGTGTTTTATGGAATGGTCTCCTAGGTATGTACTAAAGATGGGGACCGTTGATCATCCTAACCCTTTGTTTGTTTGTTTCTTTGCATGAAAAGTGAACACCACAACCCATTGCAAAGATTGGGGCAAACAATTGTAAAAAAGATGTGTACCAAAGAATAAAAAAACTACATAGTGTAGGCATCCAAATCTGAAATCCTATCCACCTCTGTTTTGCCAAGGCATCCCTGAAACTAGTAGGCTCACATGGTCCCACCCTATGTGCTTAAATACAGCCCTTTTCAACTTGATCTCATTGAGGTTAAAATGAGATCTCCAAGGGTCCTTAGTAGAAGTAACCCAAGAGAAAGCTTTAAGAGAGCCGCTCTCCATGATTAAAGAAGCTTGGAAGGATGCCAAAGCGAAGAAATGAAGGGCTTCTAGAATAGCCACCACCTCCACCTCGTTAGACTCCGTATGCCATACATTCTAAGTTCTAACCCTTTCTTTAAGGGTCTTCAATTTATATAATTTTTTACATTAGATGAAGCATTTCTTTTCGCAATTTTTGCATTTTCAGTCTAAAGACGAGCTAAATGTGGATGACTGTCGAATTTGGTGAGTACTATTTCAAATTATTATTATTTTATTTATTTATTTAATTTTTTTGGAGGAGTTTTTAGGGTGGGGTGGGGGGTGAAGGGGGCATGCCAATATTGTACGCACATATATAAGATCACTTACGTTAACCTTGCAGCCTTTTTGGGGTGAAAAAGAATTTCTTATTGTGCTTACTTGGGTGCATATCAATCAAGAGGGGAAAGGGGATGGATAGATATGGACGTGAACTGAGAATGGGCCAATTATCATTGTGATAGATATTATTGTTGATTGCTAGTAATGATGTATAGATTTGTTAATAGATATTGCATGCCCAGATTTAAATGCATTTCTTGTTGATGATTATTGGGGCTTCTGCCTATCATATGCATTATATTATATAGTTGTTGATAGATTTTATTAAAAAATACTGCTACCGATAAATTCTTTAGATGCATTTGCATATTCTCAGTTGATATTGTTGTGTCAGCATAGCCAAATATCCTGAAGGCTTACAGTTGGTTTATATAAACTTTTGTCAGGGTTTGTCTAGTGTTGGATCCAAGATGACAATGGTGCCAATCAGTGGCAGGACCAGGAAAATAGGCATGGCATATAGTTTTTTTTTGTACATACAATGCATCTGTTACCTTGGATGATAAGGTAAGATGTAGTGGAATTATGTCTTGGAGGGAAAGTCCTTGAGCTCAGTTTTCGGCTCTGATCTTTATACAATTGTTCAATTCTTCTCACTTGAAGATATTTCAGTACCATATAAGCCCTTTTATTTGCTCATCATACCTGATTTGGTGGATGTGCATGGATTGCGTTTTAGAAATTAGTACGGCTGTATGTAAATGTGTCTAGGCTATTTGACAAGGATACACTTTTTTCCCTAAAAATGATCTAAACTTATCAGGGATCCAACATTCAGCAGGAACTTCAGTTATGAAAAAAAGTAGTTTTTCATCCTCTTGTTTTTTAACAATATTTTAATAAAACCTGTATATTGCAGGTTTGTTCATCTTCCTTGTTCATTAACTTTCAGCTTTTCTTTTTAGGTATATATATATCATTCTCTTCCTCCTTGCTAGGAATGAACCAGAAGGTAGAAAGTGTGATTATAGTGTAAGCCCTTTTTTTTGTTTACCTTCTATATATATACAATATTTCCATAGAGATTTGTCTAGTCAAACTTTATGTTAATTATTAGTTATGATCACTTTGTATATATAGTGCAAAGTTTTATTGGTGTACGGTGTACTGCAGGTTTTCTTTTTCCTGAATGATGTTTGTTTGAAAGCCCTCTCTTATTAAGAAGTTTTTTCCATGTGCGGGATAAGCCATTGAATGGGGATATTTGAAGGTTCTGTAATGTTCAATGTGATGGTTATAATATTATTTTTTCAATATTCAATGTTGGGTTTGAGAATGTTTCGTACATTTTTTGTGGCTTCCATATAATGTATTCATAGTTGACAAAGCATTTGAAGGTGAACATTGACAAAGCATTTGAATTTGAACGGTACAGAATTCTGAATGAACAAACAGAACCATATTATGTACTCTCTTTAATATATGCTGTAATTTTTTATTTTTTTTATGTTTCTTGATTTTTTTTGTTCGGATTTTGTGGGTATATTTTGTTGTTGTGTTGATTGTTACCTTAGAATGTGTTTAGAAGTGTCTTGTAAAATATTTGTTTCCCAGGGAGATTGATTTTTTGCACATTTTCTGTAGATCAAACCCAAAATGTGGAGTTCCAAAATCAATGCCGGACGTGTACATAAACTGCAATGGATGTATACATATGCCGGACGTGTTTGTTTCGTCATGATTTAAGATATGGAGTTTTTGAGATGATTTGGGCATATAGTTTTTGTCAATCTCTGCTTCCCCAGATTCTAGTAAGCAACGTTGACGATGCTATGTTTGTAGTGTGGAAGATTTGAATGGTTGATCATTTTCATGTATTTTTTTTCCTTATGATTCAATGATGACACGACAACGATGGAGTTTACTCTCATGTAATGGTAGGTACCTTTGCGAAAAAATCTTAATAGAAGAAGACGAAAAGTGTGTGAATCTTGTAAATGAACAAACAAGAATTTCCTCATTATTTTGGTATTGATTTGAATGAATGATCCTTTTCATGTATTTTTTTTCCCATGGCCTATCTAGCTTGTATAGACTACAAGTCCAATGTTTTTGTTTTTAACTGCAGGTCAAGTGTTTATTTGCAGATTCGGTTTACATTCTTTATTTTAGTTTATTAATTTGTATTTGTAGCAATAAAAAAAATATGGATTTAATTTTTTTAATTAATAAATAATTAATTTTTTTTATATAAAAAAAACAATTAAGGCGCGCCTTGCGAGCCGTAAATTAAAACTCGCCAATTCTTTAATGGCCTGCATTTGCAAGTCATAAAAACATATATACTCAATTACGGCTTGCATTTGGAGCCGTTAATCAGATTGTACACAACCCATTTATAGCCCACAAATGCAAGCTGTGTAAAACATTTTTCGTTTTAAGTATTCACGGCGTACTACGTGTGCCATAAACTTAAGCACACCAATGCTTTAACGTCACTCAGTTTGCGTCGTAAAAGTTGAGCATTTACGGCCTGCTTAATAGGCCATAAATCTGGTCCAAAAAGTCCTAACAACATCATTTTCGGCGTGCATTGATCCTACTTACGGCCTGTATATGCACGCTGTAAATAGTTCAAATCTTTTACGGCAGGCGCTTTTACGGCACGACCCCCGTGAGCCGTAAACCTACATTTACGGCGCGCATTTCACGCTGTAAAAGCCCTGAAATGGTGTAGTGGATGGAGTATAGAGATGATGAATGTGAGGTTGAGATGATGTTGGAACTGGACTTTCCTGGGATTCAAATTACAAGGTTTATGGTTGGGTACTCATTTCTCATCTTGTTTTGGGAGATTATTTGTTGAGTATTTTGGATATTTCATTATGTTAGATGCAAGGGGATATGCAGGAGTTGTCTCCGACAATCCTAAGTCATGTTATGACATCCATTTATATATATATTGTATTTGTACCTTTACCTCATGTGGTGGTATTGATTTTTCTGTGTAAATTGAAAGAACCGGTGATCCAGCTTGATTTTATCGCAGGTATTTAGATGAGTGTGTGAGTGCTGTAATTTGAAAAATAGATGGAAAAAAAGGTTACCCTTGTTGTGGGCAGGGTTTGTACAATACTAGGCAGAGTCTGGCCTGTTATTATTATTATGTATGTATTGTGGATTTGTTTAGTCATATACATGGGTTTCTTTGAGCGTGATGGTAAGAATATTCTTACGTGAATTTTTTTTATTCTTATATTTATTTTCCTTTGATATGATTCTTATGGAATTGTCATGTAAATAGGCTGTGCATGTCAACTGTTTTTGTTTTGTTTTGTTCTCTTTTTTTTTTTTTTTTGTCAAGTTGGCCATCTACATATAATTGTTATTTACATAGGTTGTTTTCAGCATGATTCTTATGTGAGGTTTTACTACTTGGGTAATATCTAGTAGCCATGTTTTTTGTTTTGTTTTGTTTTTTTTTTCCCACCTTCTTTTATTTTATTAGTTTTTTGACAGATTGGCCCATCTACATATAATTGTTGTACATGTAGGTTTATTTGAACATGATTCTTACGTGAGCTTTTAATACTTGTGTAGTGTTTATTCTTGAATACAGATTCAACTCCCTACTAGCACACCTCTTTAATGGGCGTGGAATTGTTTAAAAAATGCTAGACAATATCTCAGTGATATGTTATCGATGAAAGTACTGGACTATTGTTTTTTCCCTTCGTTTGTTCGGTTCTTAATTCATGAGAGTTCATTGCAATGCATTTTATCAAGGGCATAAAATTGGGGAGTTAAAAGATAAGATTCACCAACACTAGCAATTACAGTGTTCTCATATATAATAAATGATATCCACATCAATCCCCTATTAAATGATGAAGTAGTAAAGTGAGATTTTTATATATGCCACTATAGTGATTGTTGCATTACCTTATCAATTCGAGCTCGATTGTAGAAGGGATTAATGTTAGGTTTACTCTCGAAGCCCAAATCTAGCCTTTTAGGATTAGGTTAGGTCCTATGTCCTTTGGGCCTTCTAGGGATTTATCCCATTAATTACCGGCAAGTGTTTATGCACCCCATTATAAAGTCATTCTCGTTTTATTGTTGGAGACAAAAATTGTGCGATTATGCTATGAATTGCTGTATCGATATCGTTACTAGGTTTTTAGTTAAATAGTGAGTCTTTATATTGTTTATGCATAACCATATAAAGTCACCATTATTTTCTTATTGGACACCTCTTTGATGGGCCATAACTTGATGAACAACTTTATGCAAGATCTCAATGACATGTTATTGAGGAAATTACTGGAGTACTGTTTTTGAACATCGTTTGTTCGGTTTTTAATTCATGAGAGTTCATTGCAATGCATTTTATTAAGATAAGATCCACCAACACCATCGACTTTACAGGGAGTCTGTCCCACATATTTCCACGAATTTAGAATATCAAAATTGCAACGAACAGATGAAAGCAAAAATATGGAAACCAAACGATAATGGACAAATTCGCAAAATAAAAAAATCCATAACATACTTCAAAGATGGTAGTGTTATATTAAAATTCACATCCTCGTTGATATTCATGTCGGTGTTTCTGTCTTGTTGGTAAAAAACATGTCCGGCTGCATCCCTACAAGCGAAAAGAAATAAATGTAATCATTAAGCATATAATTAGCGACTATTTGGGCTAGTATAGCTACATCCCAACTTAATGCTGACCTTTTTTCAAGAACTGAAGGAGGACTACTAGGCCGAACAACTTTGGTAGATCCCATTCTGCATAGAGATAGAAATCAAGCTACTCAGTATTATGACTCATTGTTGCAGTTAACAAGTCCAATCATGGCATACATATGTTCATTACTTTGGTGATCTATTGTATGAACCGCATTTGGTTGGATGTATAGATACACTACACTGGCATAAATCCACCGCAGATGCTCTGAACATAATCTCTACATCCTCATTATTTGTTATGCCAACTAAAGTGCATACTTTGCCATTCTGATGAAGGTATTGTATATTTGGGACATGTCCTAGCTTGTTCCCATTAGAGAGATCGTGGACTTTTTGGTCCAATTGTGAAAATGTTATGGATCTTTTCAAGAACGCTATTTTTGGGCAACCTCCATTGTAAATTGGACTTCCATTATCCGAAACAAATTGTCCACCGGAATGGAAGATGACTAGTAAATCACAATCGGACATCTTGCTGCAGGCACATAGTCTTGATAAGCAAAACTACTAGCTATCTAACTAAATTGGCAGACACATGCAAGATTAATCATAAGTGCTCTAATACAACACAATTTGACATATTCCTAAATGGGCATCACCATAATTCACTTCTAATAGCGACATCACAGTTGACTCTATTAAAAGATGCATAGACGATTTAAACAAACGAACAGTATTCGGTCACTTAAGACAAATTGAATAATAAACCAAAACCAATGCTATTGACAAAAACACAATTGTTAAACAATATCAAATAACTTATAAAGCAAACTTCATTGTTGTCATTACCCGATGAAGTTATCAGAATACAAGGAATAATTGATTTCAAGATCTGGACATTTTACAATTAAATATGTTCTCCAAAGACCGATTTTAAAAAGACTTAGATTGGAAAATAGGAAAGATAACTTTCATAACGATATCGTTACTATCATTTGTATATTCTTCTTTCAAATCTGGTGTCCAAATACAGAATAATGGGAAATTTATATTGAGATGTATAAAACAATTTGCGAGGGGTAAAAATTATTATTTGTCAACATTAGTACTATGATTTTTTTTTGTTATTCATCTACTATTTTGTCAAACAACATAATATTGCCGAATTTATACTTAGATGCATAAACAACGAGAATGAGTCACAAAGCCAGTTAATTTCGACCATTGTGAATAGAGGTGTACAAAATTAACCACGACCCGACCCGACCCGGCCCTGTAACCCGACCCGACCCATGGGTCAATGGGTGGGTCACTCCACCCAGAATTCCTGTGCCCGACCCAACCTGACCCGATCCGTGACCATTGGTACGGGTAACGGGTCTCACGGGTCGGGTTATCGGGTGACCCATGAACCCATTTTTTTTTCATGTAGAAGACCAAGGAAAAAAATCCAAGAGGGGCGCCCACTTGTTAGGATGTGGTTTTAATTTCTGTTAGATGTAGTTCACCGACCAATTACTAAATATTTGAGTTATTATATTGGTCTCATGTCTATGAAGTCAAGGCCCATGTATACTATAATATATTTAGTGCGAGGAACATTTATTTTATTCCTATCAACAAATTAAGGTGATCTCACATGGAAAACACGGTACATTTTGAAGCCTTATTACATCTATTTGACATCAGTTTGTTTATATTTGTTGAATCTTGAATATCTTGTT
This sequence comes from Litsea cubeba, assembly GCA_012931725.1. NCBI lineage: Eukaryota > Viridiplantae > Streptophyta > Magnoliopsida > Laurales > Lauraceae > Litsea > Litsea cubeba. The sequence continues at coordinate 18,512,860 of CM022948.1, forward strand.
GATTGTATTTAATCATTTAATTGGTGACTACTGAATTAATGGTCAAGATGAGAGTGATTAGTAGTTGAAATTGGACGTGGGTTTCGGGTCAAACCGCAACTGCTTTTTTTTGCACACCTCTACCCATGGTACAAAAGAAGGCCAGCAAACAACCGCAACAACCTTTTACTTTTACATCTAATCGCTTTTAGTTCTCTACCAATTATCTGAAATTGTTTTCATAAACAATTTGGTCTTCTACATGAAAAAAAAAGAACCGAACCCGACCCGTGACCCGTTAACCGTGACCCGTGATGCAAATGGGTCGGGTTCGGGTGGGCTTTCACCCACAAAAATCTGGTTGGGTCGGGTCGGGTTTGACCTGAAACCCACGGGTTTTGACCCGTGAACACCCCTAATTGTGAATTATGGAAAATTTCATTTGATAACGATATTGCTACTATAATTTTTATTTTCTTCGTCCAATTCTGGTATACAACAACAATAAAGAGTTGACTTTATATTGAGATGCATAAACGGTGGCAAGGACTCACGTTTGATATTGCACTCTAAACATATTTCTGATGCTTGTATGTTACTGCAAATAATTTGAATCTGAGAACCCCGATTAGGGAGAAACCCCCATTAGTAATTCGCTGACCATACTCATACGAATAAAACACTGCTGACTTAATATTGAAAAACATAACCAATGAGAGCACTCACCATTTCCCTCAACTTCGCTTATTAAGAAAAATGAAATTGTTCTTTGATAATGATAGCACTTTTTATTTTCCTCATCTAATTGTGGTGTCCAACAACACAACAGTGGTCACTTTATATTGAGATGCATAAATTATGAGGACGATTCACGATTTCACTCAATTTTGAGCGAAAGGAAATTGTTCTTTGATAACGATATCGTCACCATATTTGTTATTTTCTTCTTCCAGTTTTGGTATCCGACAACAAAACATTGCTGACTTTATATTCAGCTGGATGAACAATGAGAAGGACTTTTGATTTCACTTTTTTTTATAACGATATCGTTTCAGTAATTTATAGATACCCATATAATCTTTTATAGCCTATAACAAAACAATAATGATTATATATTGGGGTGCGTAAACAATGAGGAAAGACTTACGGACTTCGCCTATATATTGATTTCAACCTCATTTATATGACAACAGGATCATTACAACAGACATTTATAGGTGTGCTAACAAATTCGTTTTCTCCAGCACTCTTAACGTCTTGCAATAGCTTGATTGTTAGTCCAAAGTATTGGAATCTAAAATTATCAACTAGGGAAAAGGGCCATTAGTAATTCGTTGACCAAACCCGACAAATAGATTAAAAAATTGGTTTTTTTTAATTTCTATGACCATGTTCTACACATAATTATTTACTATAAAATAAATCACGACATTCTATGTAAATGACTGTCGAGATTACTTGTACATGAACAAAGTGATTTTATTAAGGGGGAAAAAAGGAACCTTGATAACGATGGGTAAGAAGGTGGGTAAAAGGAAATAGCCGGATTATGAAAGGCAATGTCTAGCCATTGAAAATAGGAGCACGCATAATGAGCATTTAGATAAAAAGTCATTCTAGCCAAATTCATTGTAGATTTCTTTCAAAAGATGGCTGTGAAAGACAACTAAATGCATATATTTAGTCTTGCACAAACTAAATAATTCCAAACAAGCATAAAGATTGTGGTTGTTAAAATAAATGCTTTGAAGTCCAGAAAGGTACCCATACACTCAAAATGATCATGAGAACAATACATTTCAACTAGATGATATGCACATACACATTAAAAGTTCTAGGAACAAAATTAATGTAAGCTCTATAAAAATAAGCAATTCCCAAAAAAAATTAATCCAAAATAACAGAATCAATGACCATTCCTCACAGTGATTTAGAGCTTTGATCACTTCAAAGGTGGCTGAAAAGACATGAATTTAAAAAAAAAACACTTTTCCTTTTGCCTTCTTGACCCGAACAAAGACATCTGTCGTTTCCTATTCTTTCAATCAAAAAGTAAATGCATATCATAATAAATCAAAAGCAGAATTGCCATCGGACGAATTGAAGGCAGCATCATTACTTAACTGGGACTTATGCTAAAATATGTACAATGTATACAAGCTGCATCAACATTTGGCAGATTTTGTTTGATGTTTGAGGCATCAACATTGCAAGACTTAATATATAGTTTTTTTTTTCCTGTAAAGTGCAAGGCTCGGCACCATTATTGAAACTTCGGCAGAAGCTATAGGGGCTTGCAGACTATAGTCTATCAAGCTTTTCATTTAATTTGAAAAAATGAACCATTCAATGCGCGTACAAAATCAAGTAAGAATGGCCATAGTACAAGATAATTCTCACCCACGGAGATCAGTTGAAAACCGAATATGCAATGAACAAGAAGCAAAAAGACAAAATTGATAGGACTCAACAGCAAATTTGTTGAAAGACTTTCTTAGCAACAAGAGCAAGAGAGAAAAAACTGACAGAACAAATAGTCTAAATTTGTTGAAAACACCCAAAAGGGTTATGTTAAGCAAGTTCTCACCTATACTTAGCTAGAGAAACCCTCTTTCATATGCAAGAACTTCTCCAACAACTTCGCCGACAAGAGAGCATTGCTTGCTGCCAAACATTGGAGAGGAAAAAAGAGAAGAAACCCACTTATCTCCCACAAGATTAGTTGTCTGTGCAAGAATGTACTTTTCATTCGGTGTCTTTTTCATTACAACCAATACTTATATTTTTCTCCACTAGTAGACAACTGAATGGGAAGAGATTGAGATGGGGTGCTGGATAAAATAACAAGAGATGACATAAAAAACATATATTAAAAAACCTGAGCGTACAAGTACAGCAGCTTGAACGACCATCAGCAATGCATCATCTGGGCCCTCGATTTATTCATATGATGGTGCTGCCCTTTGATTCCTGGCCATTAATTGGATAGTTCTGACGGTGAAGGGCGAAGCCGGAGAGGAAAAGGGAAAGAGAGAGCAGGGAGCTGAGGGAAGGAGAGAGGAAGCGACAGGGAATGAGAGGGTAGGCGAGAGGGAAGGAGAGAGGGGGAATGGAGAAGGCATGCAGAGAGGGAGAGGAAAAGGGAGAGAGAGGAAGACGTGGGAGGGGCTGGAAAAGCTCTGGCGGGAATGAGGATTAAAGGGGCGTAGTAGATGACGATGTCGTTCGAAAACATGGAGAGTATTATCATCCGAAATTGTTGTACGAACACCAAAATGGACATTACCGTGTATTTCTAATTAAAATCGTATAATACGAGAATATGGGCACTTTTTTGGTAAAAATCCCTAGGATCTATGAATCTGCTTTCACTTGTTGCAAGTGACCTTAGTTAAAATATATTAAAAAAAAACTATCCCTTTAATGAGCCTTTATTTGTATGTGTGCCAAACATACCACCTATTCATTTGCATGATATCCATTCTCCAAATGCTGTCCTCCAGCAAAAATTCTAAATGCACAAGTAACAATTTAGCATTTACAAAGTTGAAATTTGGAGAATACAAAAGCAAAAAAGGGGCAATTTCAAATTAAAAGGCTGGAATTTTAAAAGCTTACTAATTAAACAAGGAATTCAAAATGCTTTATGAACAATAGCTGACATGCTTTTGAAATCCCCAACATATAAAATCCCTGTCAATCCTTCAAATAAATCGGCGTTTTAGAATTCTACTGAATTAAATAAATATAAATCAAAACCTAAAGATTAGAGTGATTTGTGTTTGATCTAATCTAACAATCTCTCTTATTAGATTAAGACTAGAGTTTCCATAATTAAGTGGGTCCTATACTTGTGTCTTATAGGTATGAAACTTAGGAATGTTAGGTCGAGCACCAAAGGCAATTCTTACCTAAATTGCATGTCATGACACCGAAACACCTTCTTGATAGGAACAAATATCTTTGTTGAGTTGGGTCAAACATCCCAATTTACTGGTTTTTTAAATAGTGTAAATTTGAAAGTTATATGTACTTTGTATATCTTATTATTGTGTATGTACTATTTATTATAATGATTTTCATCTCTTACAAAACTTTTGCATAGCCAGGCTTGCAAACGGGACGGTTCCGGGACGGAATCAAACTGAACCTGAACCCAGCCCCATTTCTAAATAACGGTTTGGGTTCTGGATTGGACTTTATTTTGTTGGTTCGAGACCCGGTTCTAATGAAGGACCCAAATTTGGTTCCAAAACTAGGTCCAACTAGAGAACCGGATTCTAGTTCCAAAATAAATTCTAACTTCTTTTCATTTTTTATTTATTTTTCTTAAAATGAGGATATCATTGAATTTATAACATTGCATCATGTCTGTTACCTCCAGGATTAAACATAAAAGTGTCCAATATAAGTTGATTTCCAACTATAATTTGCAAAATTAAAGATTCGTGTGTCGGGTCCCGAGTCCACGAGTTAGAATCTGTACGAACCCAAAACTAGACCCGTTTATCAATCAGAACCAAAATTGGGTTCCGCACCCATTTATGAATTGGAACCTAAAACAAGTTCCAAACTTGATTTTCTACATGTTGAAACCTACGTATAATCAAAGAATTAGATACCTATTTGCATCCCTATGCATAGCCATATAGGAAATTCGATCGCTTGCCTTCAGTGCAACGGGGTCTTGCCTTTTGGATGGCGGGGGATAGAAAATCCCACACAGAAAACATGTAGGTGAAAATTCCGCATATTATAAAATATGTAACTATATATGTATGCATCTAGGTTATGTACTTCTCAAATTTGTGAGAGAAATAATATTTCAACCACTATATAAAACTCCCAAAACACACCACTACCTCTGTATGAATTAACACTCACCTTAATTTGATACTAATTTAAGTTTACTCTCCATTAGATAAAATTCCATATAAAAAAGCAATTTAAGAAATCATTGAAGTTAAGGTCATTAAAGTCAATGGCTGTGATGAATTAATCGAGACAAACTTTGTCCAAAATCATATCCAGAATAAGGCTTTTCCGCCCCACTCATCCTCCCTTGTTGACATGCATCCAAATGGATCCAAACCTTTTAGCAGAATATGATCCTCAGTTAAATTTAGGTATCCTAAACCTGAGCTTAAGGACCTAAACAAGTAGGATCCACATTGGAACACTCGTCTATGCACATCAAAATAATTCAAATTCATGTGGGTTTTTGAACCTAGCCCCAATCTTGATTCACATCCACATAAAGCCGGACCCATATTTCTCTTGCCCTCTTGGTGTCTCTCACATGCTCTCCCACTTAGCCCCACAGAGTTTGAATAATAAAAGAGTAAAATATGGAAAGAACATGTCCCACTCCCACACATGGGAAAGAAAGAATGTGGAAAATCCCTTGTGAGCTTGAAAAGAATCTGAGAATATCTGAATGCTTTGAAAATTTCATCTTCCTTTCTTCCAGTTCTCTCCATCACTCGTCACGCAAATGATTTGACTTCAATTTTTATTAACAAAAGCTAAGACCACTGCAGCAAATTCCTATTTGGCAAAATCGGGACAATGAAAGAACCACCACCGACCTAATCTCGGACTCATCTTTACAAGAAAGGGAGACTAATAAGAAAGGAACCATGATCCTCATAAAATGAGGGCCTCCAAATATGAATGAATTAGTGAAAAACTGAGGAGATTAGGGTTTTGATGGTTTAAGATGTTGATTAGTATTATATGTTGTACCAGTGGGATCGAGTGTATATATATTTTGGTACTCTTCTTCTTCTTTTTTTTTTTTTCAGTGCTTGTGAACACTTCTCTCTGTTTTTTTTTATTCCTTCCTTTCACTTAAACCTTTTTGTGATGAAAGCAATAGTTTAATTAGGAATGTTTATTTTGAGAATTTGATCAAAAGTTTGTCATTTTGTAAAAATCTTTTGTCAAATGATTGTTTTGGCATGGGAGCCGATTTTGTTTTTGGCATAAGAGCCGGTTTTGGCATGAGAGCTAGGTTTTGTTAATGGCATGAGAGCCGATTTTGGCATGAGAGCTAGGTTTTGTGGCATGAGAGCCGATTTTGACATGAGAGCCAGGTTTTGTGACATTGATAGCTAATTTTGGCATGAGAGTCTGGTTTTGGCATGAGAGCCAGGTATTGTGGCATTTATTTCCGATTTTGTGGCATTGATAACCGTTTTTTTTTAAAGCCAAGTTTTGGTTTGTTGGCGTTAAAGCCAGTTTTTTGGAATTAATAGCCGATTTTGGCATGAGAACCAGGTTTTTTGTGACATTTATAGCCGATTTTGGCATGAGAGCCGGGTTTTTGGTGACATTTATAGCCGATTTTGGCATGAGAGCCAGGTTTTTGTTTGTAAAAAATGCAAGTATCGACTAAAAGTCGCCTCCCTGCTGAATGGTTTTGCAAGTATCGATGGAATGTCGCATTGTTGCTCATTCGGTTGCGAGTATCGATGGAATGCCGCCTCCTCACGGATTTGGGTGCAAGTATCGACTAAGCGTCGCTTCCTTGCTTTTCAAAAATTTTGTTTTGCGGGTATTGACTTGATGTCGTTTCCCCATGATTTTTGAAATTTACGATTTTCTCGAACCTTTTTGAGTTGTAGATATCAACTGAGATGTTGCGTCTCCATGATTTTAAGTTTTTTCGAATATTTGAAATTTGGGTTGTGGATATCAACTGAAATGTTGCGTCTCCACGATTTTTTATTTTTCTCGATCCTTTGAAATTTGGGTTGTGGATATCAACTGAAATGTTGCGTCTCCACGATTTTTTAGATTTTGCAAGTATCGAGAAAATGTCGCTTACCTGCGATTTTAAAAATGTCGAACGTGGTTCACATTCTTCCGATTTGTGCGAGTATTGACTAATTGTCGCTTCCTCACGGTTTTTTGAAAAACCATTTTTTGTTTAATGACACGAGGGTCGTAAATTTTGACCTAAAACCATTTTGGCGGTAAAAGGCAGGGCGCACTGGGGTGGGAATCCCTGAATCCTAATTTTCGTTTCAAACCATGAATTTCGGGCTCGAGAATCGAAAATTTTGGTCAAGTTACAGAGAGGTTCCTAAACTTGGATTTTTCTTTTGAACAATGAAACGATGAAAGTAAGCATTGTTTTGAGTTTCTAGAAATTTCAACATCTGATATGGAAATTCTAAAAGGAATGGGTTTGACGACCGAGTACCTGGAAATAGGCTTTGGTCGTGCAGACATTGGTCTGACCCAGTTGGGTAAGTCTTCAAGGGTAGTACCGCTTTAAGAACTTGTCGTTGATGGGCAGCATACATCTGTCACCTTCCATGTCTAGGAGGGCATATGCGCCATTGGAGAAACCTTGTTGATGACATAGGGTCCCTCCCATTTTGGCTCAAACTTGCCTTTATACTTGTGAGCGAAGACCATTGGTCTTTTTACCGTAAGAACCAAGTCACCCTCTTTGTAGGCACATTGCCTAACCTTCTTTTCGAAAGATCATGCCATACGTGCTTGGTAAAGTTCAATGTTTTGTCGAGCTTCTTGCCGTCTCTCATCGAGATTGTCCAGCTCTTGGAGTCGTAACTTCACATTGCTTTCTTGAGTCATGTCATTTTACAATGATACCCTCAGGGAAGGAATTTGTACCTCTAAGGGCACGACAATTTTGCATCCATAGACCAAGGAGAATGGTGTAATATGGGTTGGTCCTCGAACGGTGGTTCGATAGACCCAAAAAGCTTAAGACAGTTTGTCGCTCTAGTCTCTTCTGTGACTAGAGACCATTTTCTTGAGAATTTTGCATAGTGTCTTGTTGAAGGCTTCAGCTAACCCGTTTGCTGCCGGATTGTATGGAGTCGAATGACAGCTTTGGAGTTTGTACTTTTCGTAGAACCTGTAGAATCGGTGATCCTAGAATTGTGGTCCATTATCATGGATGAATCTTTTAGATATGCCTAAACGACAAATGATGTTGGTGCGTAGGAACTGAAGGACTGATGAGGTCTTCATTTCGTTGAGCGCAAATGCTTCTGACCACTTGGAGAAATAATCCGTAGCAGCGAAGACGAAGCGATGACCTTGGCTTAAAGGGGGAGAGTATGACCTATGATGTACATACCCCAGGCTTCAAAAGGTCGTGAGATCGCTGTAGGATGTAGCCATTCTGGAGGCATGCGAACATAATCTTCATGAACTTGGCATTGTTGACAATGCTTAGCAAATTGGATTGCATCAGCTACCATGGTAGGCCAATAATAACCTAACATTTTTATCTGATTGTAAAGCTTAGGACCAGCCTGATGAGCTCCATAAAGACCAGCATGAACTTCTATGAGTGTTTCTTCAGCCTCTTGTTGTGACAAGCAGCCTAGAAGTACTCTGTTGAAGGATTTCTTGTAAAGGATTTTTGAAGGAATATCCAAATGAAACTTTGGGACTCGTCTTTGAATGCTTACCCATTCTTTTGGATCTTCAGGTAGGATTCCGAACATAGTGTAATCAATGAACAGATCCCTCCAATCGCCGATTGACGGTTGAAGGATAGAGATTCAACTTCTAACCACTCGGTGGCATTCAACAACTGCTTGGTGCGTGTTAAGAGGATGGAGGATACTTCTCTCGCACAATGTAATTTGCATGTTTTCCCCTTCCTGGATCGCCATAGATGCGGCAAGTCCGGCTAGGGCATCTGCACGGATGTTTTCACCTTTACGGATGTGGGTGATGTGACAGATGTCGAACTTCTACAGAAGCGATTGTGCCTTGTTGTAGTAAGGCAGCAAATCAGGTTTCCTGACTTCAAATTCTTGGTTCATCTGGTTGACGATCAATTGAGAGTCTCCAAAGACTTCCAGCATGGTGATGCCGGATTTGATGGCGAGTTCCAATCCTAGGATCAGAGCTTGGTATTCAGCTGCATTGTTTGTGCATGGTTCCAGTAGCGAGAAAGCGTATGGAATCATATATTTGTCGGGGCTAACAAAAGGATGCCGACTCCCGAGATCAGCTCTCTCTTTTCATTTGTCCTGGTTGCACCGTCAAAGTACATGTCCCAGGAGACATTTCACGAGGAAGTCTCCACGTTGTAGACGGGTTCGTCCGGGAGATCAACTCTAAGTAGAGAATCTTTAGGCAATGGATGCTCTGCTCGAAAGTCCGCTAGAGCTTGGCATTTGATTGCTTTTTGCGGTACATACCTAACATCAAATTGTGACAGAAGGATGGACCATTTTGCCAGTTGGGCATTAAGAGAACTTGCTTTTATGACAAGGACCTTCAAGAGGTTGATCCTCGAGATCAGGTTGACTGTGTTAGAAAGCAGATAGTGACGTAGCTTTTGTACGGTGAACATCACTGCAAGGCATTATTTTGGAAGGCTCGAAGTTGGCTCCTCCATAATATTTTTGGAGGCTTCCACTGGACTCGTATCCATTCATGGAAAATCCAATTACCGAATTGCAAGAGTATGATGCCCCCTATGTGGTTTTATTTTTGAATTGCGGTAGCATGAAATCACTGAGAGTGAATTTTCTTACCCCGTTTAAAGTCTCTAGATCGGACTCTTCTGTTGCCCCCAGTGAAGCGGTAGAGGATGTCTCTACCTTTTTATGGACTTCTTGTTTTGGCTGGGTATTCTCTTGTCGTTTGAGCTTGAGGAGATGTCTCCTAGCCTGCCTTCGTCATTGAGCTGTTGTCTTTGTTTTCACAACCTCTCAGTTTTCACCTTCCAGGAGATTAGGATGTACCCATATGGGTTGTCCGTCTGGTGTTGGATGAGGAACCGGTACTTCGGACGCTTGAATTCTTTTTATCACCTTGAAGGAAGTAGTGATCTTCTTCTTTGGCGATTTTGTTGTTTGTCCACATGACACCATGTTGACGGAGGCAGACCCGTAGTTTTTGTCAAAGGTAATGACTCTGTTTTTCCACATCTCATTTATCTTCTCTCTCGCAACGAAGCATTGATTGAGAGGATGCGAGATCATCTGGTGGTATGGATAGTACCGAGGATCGTTGGTTTTGCCAACATCTCTCGGTCTTTTGGGTTTAGGCAAGGTAAGCTTGTCATTTGCCACGAGAGCCCCGAAGATTTCATCAACATATTCATCGAACGAGTATTTCTTTTCTACTCGCTCTTTGAAGGCATCAGAGAGTTCAGGTCTCTTACTTGCAACTTTGTTTTCAGCTTTCTTTGGTGGCTAAGGAGCTTACTTGGTTTACACATTGAGGACCTCTTTTTTTTTTGGTTTTGAGGTTGCCATGGCGGTTGGTTCTTTCCTTGATGATTTTTGACTGTTGACTCTTTGATCACCGTTTCAGCCACCATAGAAGCTTCTAGGAGTTCTCCCAGGTTTTTTGATTCGTTACCGATGATCATGGAGCGGATCCTTGCTCTCATGTTGTTTTGGTATATGTCGACCAACGACGCTCGTGGTAGTACATCTGAGCATTTGTACGCCATTGCTTTTCACTTGTGAATAAAGTTGTATGTTGACTCATTCTCCCCCTGTTTTAGGCTGCAAAGCTGAGCCATAGTAGTGGGATGATCCTCACCTTTGAAGTGAGTTAGGAAGCGTGTATTTAGCATGGCCCAGTTTTTAATGGAGTCCTCCGGCAAAGTGGAGTACCAATCAAAGGCCGTACCTTTTAGGGTACTTGCAAAGAGATGGATCTTAAGGGCATCTTGATCCGCGATAGCTCCCGTCAGGATTTTGAAGTGGATGACGTGCTGTCTAGCTGATTCTTTCCCCGTATATGTTTGGAGAGTAAGATGCTTAAATTTTGTATGAAATGGGACCGAGTCCATCCATAAAGGATATGGTGTCTTGATCTCATGTTCCTTGAATATATCATCTTCTTTTGCTTTGGCGAGGATGTCGTCCACATCCTTTTTGGTAAGGGTGCGTGCCTCATTGTCTTCCACATTTACCTCGTCATCTTAAAGATTCGGAGGAGGTTCATTGTTCACCTAACGCTGAAAGGCGAGGAGAATGTTTCACATCAGAGTTTCAATCCTCTGCTGACCTTGTTGCAACTGCTGAATGCGTGTAATCGCATCATCTTGAGGTGGATTGCGAAGTGGCTCAAAATTTGTACCCAGGACGTTCATCCCTCGGGATTCGAACGAAGAAATTATCCTGGTGATAGAGCTGGGGCTCATTCTTTTTTGTGAAGAGCTTGAGGAAGGATTACTCTGTTGTCCTTGGCTTGAAGGAGCAGGGGATTCTTCTAGATGTCTTCATGTCCGGGAGACGCTGTGAGTCACTGGACGTCGGACATGGATTTTGGTTGCTAACTTTTGACGTCTTCTGGTTTTTCCAACCATATGGACAGCAGCAAATTAGTTGGGTCTTTCTTTTTCGACCCATTTATGAAAGACTTGAAGTGTAGGATGCTGGGTCCTTTACTTCTCTAGTCACTTTTGTCGATACGACATGCGGCGGCGTACACGATGGGCAATTTGAGCTTCAGTTAGCTCTGGCTGGGCTTTGTCAATGAAGGATGTGCTCCCTCGGGCGCAGCAGCCGAGCCTGTCTTCTTTGAAGCTAGGCATGCGCAGGATTCGGACCCGATCCTTTGCCTGTTGCAGCTAAGCTTTGAATTTTTCGAGTTCGGCCCCTATAGAGATGAAGGGTCGAATCGAAGGAGTGTATGCCTTGGCAGTTGCTTGCAGAGGCCTTGTGATGCATGATTTGATTTTAGGCTTGTAGGAACAAGCCGGTTCATGCCGAGTTGACTTGGTTGTCAAGTGGGAGACAGGTCTCTCCTCTTTCATGTAGGCAAGAGGGTAGAACTGGTTCTCCTTGAGTGGGGCCAGGTATGTTGGCTTTGTGGATGATTAGGACCTTCTTTGTTTTGGCGAAAGTTTTGGGGACCAAGTCTTGGGATATACCTAGTTGTTTGTGGGTCGAGGCTTCGCAGCGGTGCCACAAGCTTCGGGTTTTTTGGCGTTCGCCTTTGGTGTCATGGCAGTGACATGTTGAGAGGCGATCTTCTACTTTTTGGCAGGCGCGGTCTCTTCTTCAGGAAGTAGGAATGGTCCCAGCATCCCAAAGATGATAGTCTGGGGGGTCGAGGTTGACTCGGAGTTCAGAGAGTTGCCAAGAGAAATGATGCTTGGGCAGCTGACAGGGCACTTGTGAATGCGCTTGTTTTGCTTCTGTTGAAGCATGAGTTGGTACTTACTTTCATCGAAAATAATGGTTAAAGAAGCTGTCATTGTTAGTTTCCAAAAACTTCTTAAACAAGACCGCATTCATTAGTAATCATAAGAATATAATGATCATAAATGGGAAAAAGCTATAGTTTTGTCTTTTCAAATCGATACAAGGACATGGTCCAGCCCAAGAGACATGAAGAAGGCAAAAATCCATAGAAGGTATAATTGTTCTAATCGCAAGTACGGTGGGCCCAGAATGAGCATTCCAGTGATTGCTAGAAGCAATTGTAAACCTAAATTTGACTTATCAAGAAGCAAGGCTTGCTCGAGGTAAGACAAATATAAGGTTGGAGTTACAAATGTATCGGTCGCAAATACAGTAGACCCTGAAAGGGCGTACTATTACCGCTAGGCACAAATGTTGAAGAGAACAAGAGTGTCGGTCGCGAATACAGTAGACCCAAAAAGGGCGTACTAGACTACTAGTATTGCTAGGCACAAATGTTGAAAATCACATCCATGTGATGGACATGAGATGAGATTCTCTTTCTTTTGAAAGGTCAAGATTGGATTGTCAAAGAGAGCAAATGGTATTTCAATCCGAACACAGGCTCAACATTTCTGCGAGCACCGGTACTCGGAAGGGAATGAACCAGAATTTCTCGAATCTAAATCCAAAAGTGACGAGAGTTTTTGTTTGAAAGGTCAAGATCGGAATCATCAAAGAGAGCAACTGGTATTCCCGATCCAATCCGAACACAGGCTCAACATTTCTGCGAGCACCGGTACCCAGAAGGGAAGGAACCAGAATTTCTCGAATCTGAACCCAAAAGTGACCGATTTTTTTTTCTTTGAAGATTTTTTTTTTTGAAAAGAAAAAAAAAATCTTAGGATGGAAGAATACACATAGACCTCCTAATCCGGTCTTATGAAACCTCAATTGATAGATTCACCCCCAGGTAATGGTAGGAGTACTTAATGAACCCGTTTGGAGGACCCTTGCCTAGAACAATCAAGTTGTCTCCACACTCTAGACAAGGCTTTTCTTCAATCAATCATGGTTAAAGAACGCAATTGGTGCAGCCTCAGTGTTCTTCACCTCTTTTTTTTTTTTTTTTTGCTTTTCTTTTTTGAAAGATCTCTAACAGACTCATCGAAGAGAAATGATGGCCCATTCCTCGATCCAAGCCGGCTCAACATTTCTGGGAGCACAGGCTTGAAGTGGAAAGGATCAAAGTTCTCAATTTTGAATCCAAAATGAGAAATCTGATTTTTTTTTAGAAAAGAGAAAGAGTGGAAATAAACTCAAAGATAGAATTAGAAATTTTCAAAAAACCCCTCCAACATAGGCCACCAACTATAAAGGAGGCAAGGAAACTAGAAAGGAAAGCATAAGCATAGAGCAGAAGATTTGATATGCAAATGTTTCATTTCTAAGCATCATGTTCTCAAATGAACGAGTCCCACCGGGTATGCCAGCTTGATGGACCCGCTTCGCGCGCTCGGGGCTTACCGAGATCGGCGGACGTGAGAGTCCATTGGGTACGACCCTTTCGCGCCTGGAGGGCAAAACGAGCATCAACATTTTTTTTTGTATGGCTCTGCTAGATTTTCTACTCTACTTGGAATTGCAAGTAGTGATTTGGAGATCCACCTTCTCAAGTAGAAAATGAAATCAACTTCTTTCAAGTTTTCATTACACATATAAAGAAAAGGGACATGTTTTTGAAATGCCATAAAAGGCGATTTCATTTGTTTTGCCGTTAAAGGCGATTTCATTTGTTTTGCCGTTAAAGGCGATGTTTGCCGTAAAAGGAGGTTTTTTACCGTGAAAGGTGATTTACAATTCTTATCAATAATGAAAGACAAGAGTTGTGGTTTTTTGTCTCTTTAAACAATACAATATACAATTCAAGAAAAAAGAGGATCTAACTTCTCAGGAAATTGTGGGGGAATCGTTCAGATTGACGGTCGCATGTCGTATGTGGACTTCGCCATCATCCATGTAGATGAGAACAGATGATGCTCTTGATTCTCTTAGCTCGGGTTAAACCTAAGATTTTTAGAGGACAAAGACCAAGAGGAGGTCCTATGTACAATAAAAAGCTAAGTAGACAGGCTGAAAAGCCACGTCTAAGCCATGTAGACAGAAGAAAAAGACGAAGACCTTGGGGGTTCCCCCCAAGGGACTTTTGTCACCTTGTAGCAGTGGTCGATGCAGAACTTCAGCAGAGTTTTCTCTCTTTTTCTGGATTCCGTTTGTCTGGATTTCAGGATTCAGATCACTGATCGATTTTTCTGGACCTTGATCGATTTTTCTTAGACCAGTTCTTCTTAGATTGCTCTACTTTTATAGGCCTTTGGTAGCCATTTAGGAGAGTTTATGGGCTTTAAATGTAATAAAGCCACATAATGGGAGGAGTTACAAGTTTTAATTCATTTATTTTGTAACTCCTTTTCCATGGCTTCTGATTGGCCGGTGGAGAATTAAAAGCCTTTAATCGCCTATAATCTCCATGATGGGAGGAGTTTCACGGTTTTAATGCCATGATTGCTTTGACTTGTAACTCCCATTTGCTCGCTTCTGATTGGCCCGTCTGAAATAACGAGTTAATGACTGCAATAAGTTGCCATAAACGGTTCAATTAACAACATTAAGTGGTCACCAAGTTGCTTGAAGAGTCGTGGGCCGTGCCGCATCTTTTGGAATTCTACTTGTGATGTTCATCGATGGATCTTCATGCTGATCAACATCGGATGACCATGCAACTTCAGACATTGATTGCTTCTAGTGGGCCGGTGCCACCTGTCCTGTTGATTTATCGATCGATCAGACAGAAAGTGTGTTTCTTAGTCAATCGGCTGGTGATAAATGATGATTTGATACTCTCGAAAATGGATCGGTGATGTTGACGAAAATCGATGTATTTGGTGCCTCGAAAGTCAAAATTTTGGAAAACCACAAAAATCGGACACCTCGAAATGTGAAAAGGGACCGAAAAATGCCCTTTCGACGGAAATCCAGCGACCCGGCGACCATGGGGGTTTTCATGGGGGTTTTCCCCTTTTAGTCGCCGATTTTCGGCCGTTTCGTGGTTTTTTCTGCTTGTTTCTTCTCTGACATTTTGTACATATTTTGGCCTGATTTACTTGTAGAAAACTTGATGAGAATCCTTGCATATTGGAGTGCAAAGTTTTCAATTTCTCGGGAAAGCCGAAGACTTTGTCGCGCAGAGCTGCCGATTTGTCGTCAGAAGCCAAAACTGAGTCAAACGATGTCGGAATGACCCGAGATTTTAGTGAAGCCTCCTGAGCAATAAATAAGACCAACTGTAGGCTTTTGTTTGAGTTTTGAAGCCGTATGGAGTCCTGTCGCCATTAGATTTGATTCAGTCGCAAGGCAGATGTCGCACTTTGATGTGCAGTCAACCGATGTCCGATTGACCTAAGGTTTGACAGGGAGCTTATTGGAGCCATTTTGAGACGACACATTAGCTTCGATTTGGAAACCATGGTCTTAGGGAGCTTCACCGCTGGGAAGCCTGATTTGGCTTCCGAGAGTCAACATCTAGTCAAATGTTGTCGAAATGACCTGAAACTTGACATGTAGCCCTTTGTAAGCATTTTAAAGCCAGCGATGTGCTCTGTTGGATGAGTGATGGCCTCGGTGGTTCTCGTCGCCGAGAGGTTTAATTTTGTTGCTTAAAGGTTGATGTAGGATGAAACGTTGTCGGTTTGACTTGGAACTTGACATGGAGCCTTTTGGAGGTATTTGGAGACCAGCCACAGGTTCTGATTGAAGATTTAATTTCTTCGACGCTATCGCCGCCGCCGGGAGCTCCTGTTCAGCTGCTGGAGGAGTGAAGGTAGGCCAAATGATTTTGAAATGGCCCGAAACTTCATGTGTACTCTTTTCTTGGCTATTTTGAGGGATCTTGCGGTTTTTGTTTGATTCTAATAAAAATTTGAATTTTTGGAAGTAACATTGCCTGTTTGTGGTAGGCTGCGGCTTCATGTAGCTTTCTTGATATTGAAGAGGCAAAGTGACATTTTTGGTGTCAACAATCGTTTCATCAATAGGGATTTCATATAAGCTTTTGTGGAAGGTGGCAGCCCGAGACCAACACCTTCCACATGCCGTTCGGTGAGATGACCATCGTCTTAGACGACGTATACACCATCCTCAGGATTCAAGTAGTATCACCTGAGAGTTTCTTAACTAAGAGGGCAGAGTCACTAGTGACGACTGCATTGGGAGTGCCACCCGATGACACACATCAAGAGCTGTCAGTTGTGCAGGGTAATTCAGTGCGGCTGGAATGGCTAAGGGAGCTATTTGGAGAGGTGTCCGATGCAGATCTAGAGCTGTAAATTAGGTGCGCAATGAGAGCATATTTGTTATACATATTGGGCTGCACACTTTTCACTAACAAGTCCGACGCACAAGCCCCAATAATCTATCTGAGTTTGTTATTGGACTTTATGAGGTGCGTACATATGCTGGGGGGACTGCTACATTAGCATATTTGCATAGACAATTCGGGCCTGCTTCCCGAAATGGCGTCAAACAGATAGCTGGGTATTTGACCCTACTGGAGGCCTGGATATATGAGCATTTCAAGCATTGCGAACCTACTCCCAACCTTCGATACATGGAAGACATGCCTTGGGTGCATTGTTGGGTTCCCCAGAGGGATTTTGGAGATGTTATGTCTCTCTTACAGACACATCGAGGGGGTTTTGACAGTTTGAGAGCTTAGCATTCTATTAATCATGCTATCATTTTATTTAATTGATTTGCTTATTCCCTAGTTTGCAGGTGCTGTGGGACCCTGATTGGAAGTACAAGGTTGCCCATCGATTCCATCAGGTTTCTTATTACATTTTCTGCCTGAAATGTATGGACATTGTTGAGTCATACCATCCTAATAAGGTATTGAGACAGTTCTGTAGGATATAGATGATTCCTACCGCACTCGCTCCGAAGTGCACCATACGAGGTTCAAGAGTAAATAAGAATCGGATTGCGTAAGAATACCTAAACCAAATATGGGAGAGGTGGCACAACCATGTATTGTCTCTAATGAATTGTAGTGTGCCAGTGGTTCATGGGTGGGACTGTGTACCTAGATATAGGCATGTCAAACGGCCCGGCACGGCCTGCACCCAGCTAGCGGGCCGACACGGCACAGCCCACCAGGGAAAAACCATGGCACGGCACGGCCCACTAGCACAGCCAGCAATGGGGCGGGCTGGAGTGGGCTGGGCCGTGCCGGGCTAGCGGGCCAGGCGGCCGCCTTCATTTTTTTTTTCTTATCCATTTTCCAGTCTTTCATTCCAAACTCATCATTATAAACCATTCCTATAATTAGACCACTTCAGTATATAAATCTGTCAGTTCAATAGTGTTGGCAAATTGGCCTTTAAATGCTAACAAGACACTATGCATTTTATCGTTTATTGTGCGGGCACCATGTCCCATTTTATCCCTAGACAAAAAAATCATTTCCCCTTCTAACATGAAAAATCAATTCAGTTTTTTTTTTCCTTTCCCTGACTAAGGGAGGGCAAGAAATGATAAGCAAAAGCAAATTAAGGCTACAAAGAGCGCTCAATGCACTAGTAAGTGCAGCTCATACTAGGGGAAACAGGTCCAAGAAAGAGGTGGCATGAAACTGGCCTTTTTTTTAACTGAACTGATCATCAATGTGTGTGATAGAGTGCGTGTGTGAGATAGAGGGAGAGTATTATAGCAAATGTATATCTTTCTTCATTTTTTTATTTATTTCTATGAGTATTAAAAAATGAAGAACCAAATGTGACTATCCAAAAATGACCATCAAATAATGTCTCCTGCAATGAAATTGAATAAAGAGAAGATGAGAAATGAAAATCCAGTCCTTACATATGCGCTAGCTAGTAATTCAAATCCTAGAAAATTAAGGTCCCATCTATATCGCTACCTCATATCCTTCACCCTTCACCTCTTCAATAAATTTAGGTGAGGCTCATCTGACAATGAATTCCTAAAATAGATTAATACAATATATTCTATCTAAATAAACAGACCCTAACTAATGAAAATTATCTTTTCACATATTTCTTTAGAATTTGTTTTACCCTTTTTTTTATCATATTGAACAAGAGTAATACGGATACATGATACCACCAATATGGCTAGTATATATTTATTTTTCTATACATCCAAAATCAATAAAACCCGTGACATTGATCTGATTGATCCCATCAGAAAGGATGTCATGAATAATCTCCATAAAACTAGAAGAATACACCAGTCCTATATTTTCTTTTGATCACTTTATAATATCCATGCCACATATCAAGCACCTTTAAAGCAACCGATGTTGACTACTTCATGTTAGGCCCCACAATATCAAATTGTTTTCATCAACAAACTATATTCCATCATATGATATCAATGAATTGGGAACTGTACTTCTAATTGACCCAATAACTTTTATTTAAAAGCCACATTGCAAAGGTTAGATACATTATAAAAGTCATACCCATGTGGAATCAAGCACTTGGTACAATGGAAAATGACACAAAGGGTTTTTTTTTTTAAATATAGATGTTTTTTGGCTGGCGGGCCGCAGGGGCAAGCCCACGTGCCAGGCGGGCTTGGCGGACCGGGCCAACACGCCTCGACCCAGCACGGCCCACGTCACGGGCCCTGCCCTGTGGGCCGTGCCGTGCCACGGCCCGTTGACCTATATACATGGATTGATATGAACAAGTGTCTCACCCGATTGTCCAGAACCCAAATCATCGCTCCACATATGACCCAAGTGTGTAGGACTCTCAGGGTAGCTCCGCAATAGACACTCAGCTAGTATGGTTAATAAAACCAATTATCTTATTCATGCTATATCTTGATCGTAATAAAACTAATTTCTTTTTTGGATTTTCCAAATGTAGCTTATCGTGAATGTGCGAAGCATCACGCGACCGATCCTTCAGAGGGGATATGATATGAGTGTTCTAAATATGGGTGGGCTATACTTGGCTACTGAGCAGGTGTACATATTGATAGATGGAGCTTATGTAGATGATGTCCTGCAGCCCATGC
Organism: Litsea cubeba; assembly: GCA_012931725.1. Lineage (NCBI taxonomy): Eukaryota > Viridiplantae > Streptophyta > Magnoliopsida > Laurales > Lauraceae > Litsea > Litsea cubeba. Next base: position 18,532,086 of record CM022948.1, read on the forward strand.
CCCGTACCTTGACGAAGTCATATGCACGCAGTTGCAGGAGGGAGACAGAATGTGTTTTTTTTTTTTTTTTTGTAGAAGGGGACCCTGATTTGTTGGTGTTTAACATATGTGTTGGACGGATTTTTGTTGTTGGACACCATTCTTGTAAAACTTGTTAAATTTTTTGTTCTATTGAATTCCATATAGATGTGTTGGATGGATTCGTATTGATTGGATAAATATGTGCTGGATTCTATTGAATTTGGTTGGATACATATGCATCACATGAAAACTTTAAACATGTCCTAGAGCATGAAAAATGAGCAAGCAACTTTAAAAATAACTGAGAACGAACTTTTCGGCCTTGAGTACTGGCCAAGCAAAATTACGTACACTCGAAAAAAACCGCAAAAGATATTGGGTTGCATCCCTTTGGCCCCCAAAAAGATCGTAAGCCACGATTTTCTTGTCCATTGCTTAAGAATGACAAATGAGAACCGCTTGAGAGGTAAATGAATGAAGATGGAGAAATAATGAGATGAAGAGTGAGATATGAGTGAGGAGAGTGACAAATGACTGACAAGAAGAGTGGGATGAATGTTGAGATGAATTCTGAAAGAAATAGAAAGAATGGAGAAAGAGAAAGAGAAGTAGGGGATGAGCCTTGAGTTGAGGAAGAAGGAGAGTTGCAGGATTCTCTAAATGGGAGGAAAACCAAATGTTTGTGTGGGAGTGCAGAGAAATTGGATGACCGCTGGAAGTATTAGTGACGTCAAATTTGGTCATTTCACAAATGGGTATAGTACTGTTCTTAAAAATATGGGATGTGGAAAGAGCAGGATGGGATGTGGCGCTCTCAGATTTTATCAATTTTTTAAGTCCTTCTACACTAATTGAATTCTGGGCCCTTCGAATCTATGTCCTTGATCATCAGATCATGTGATGTGACGACCATTCGATCTCACTTACTCTCGTTTGATTAAAATGCATTGAGGTGTGGACTCCCCTATCAATGTTCATAACATTAAAAATTGAGCATGATTAACCATGCTTTCATTTCCATATAACAAATTTCAAACCCAATTAGAGAGTTTCTAACTAGGGGTCTTCTATACATGGGCATTCTTTTTTTAGTTTGAAATTGGAGGCACTATGTCTAGATATTAATTTATTGGTAAGAACCCAATACTTCCTGGTCTAAATCAATGTCAACATAGAAATCTCCATCCAGATACCTGAAACACCCAAATGCTCTCTTTGGAGGAATTGATTATCACCTTCTTGTTCTAGGTATATCATTTACTAATCCCCACCCAGCTAGGCCATAAAACAACCCCAAACAAGCAATGACAAACTATAAATGTTAAACCTGATGGAATAATAGAAACTCTCTTTAAATTTCAAATCCCACCACAAGCAACCAATCTTATTGTGGTACATGATGTCGATGAAAGAATTCTTGTCAACAATGCTACAAGTATTATTATGATCGATGAGAGATATAACACGGGGATAAATCCAAATGTATTAGGGTCTATGAAATAATATTTAAAAAAATGATCATTAAAAATTAAGATATTTTAAAGTCAAGTTGCTAGATACCTAATGGTCCATTTGTTTGAGAAGAATTGAATTTTTAGGAATTTTAAGACATGTATATCTATCACCGTGATTAAAATTGAAGAAACAAAGTTGAACACCCACAAATGACAATAAAATAATCTCTTCTTTCGTGGAAAAATGATTACCCAACTATCACCCTAGTAAATCAAAATTATAAGAAAGTTAGGCTTGCATCTACATCTCTATCTTGTATGCTTTACTCTTCACTATTCATTCAATGGCTCTCATCTTCCTATTACTCCCTAGGAATTCAATTCCATGCAAATAAATGGACCTAAAATTTTCTTAAAACTATATATCATCTTGAGGAGGTATCGAATTTCTGTTGTGATGATCTCCCAATAAATTTGTTAGTGATGATAAGTCGAATTTACCACGATAATACTTCGGTAAGAGGTAAGATATATTAGTGTGATGTTATCGCGATAAATTCATATTGTTGGCAATATTTCCAACTTGTTCTATAGCCTGCTCAAACCACAATAAAACAATATATGGTAAGACTTGGCTGGTCACAACTGTCCATATAACATCCTCCCTCTATATAAGGACTTGTATTGCAGTCTCAATGCAAAAAAGTATAGGTTTCCTTCAGAGTCTTCTTCGTCCCCTCCTCCTTCTTCATCATCATCATCATCAAATGGCAATGAGATTTCTTCTTTGGTTGTCTTTATCGCGATCCTGGTGATGTTGGGTCTGATGGGTACTTCTGCAATGGATCCTTTTATGAATATGGGTCCTTCGCCCTGGCCACAAGCTCCGGCCCCTTCGCCCTGGTCACAAGCTCCGGCCCCTTCTGCGGCATGGTCAACTCCAGTCACACCGGCCATCTTCATCTCTCTTGCGTTCCTCCTTTCTTATTTCTACTAGGGGATCATTTGAAATGTTCTTCATGAAATAAAAGGACTATGGTCTGTATTGTTGTTACTGTGATGGCTAGTAGTGCATGAGAGTGGTAAGGGTGATAGAGGGCAGTGTTTGTTTGCATTGCTGTGCATAAAATTTGGATTAGCTCTTGAATTATTACAACTTTCCTATTTTAGATGGTGATTTTTGTATTGTAGTTTTGGTTAAAAGTCCACTCAGAAATATATTGAGTTGAATAACTGGCTGAGTTTGAATGTGCTTCTGTTAACTTGGTCAAAATGGCATGTGACTTCCTTTTTTGAGGTTAGTACTCCTGCTGAGCTAAACAGTGGAGCCAACTTCCTAACTGGGTGGCCCACTGGATTGGGAGGAGAGGGCCCACTTGAGTTTTTAATGAAGAGAGTGGAACTCCATGGTGGGCCAACCTAATTAAAATCTGGGACACTCGAAATGAAGGAGGTCTCCTCTTTAATTGGGCATTTATAGAGATGCGTATGATATACTTTTAAAGTGATAAAATTATTTGACTGGTACAAAGAGAGAGGGATCTCTGACTTGAATGAACCTTTATTGGACTCAATCCTTAAACGGACCAGGGCCCTAAATGAGAAGGCACAGGTCTCCTATATTTCCTAATGGGCCAGCTTAGACCTGGGGAATTTTGCTAGGAGCCAGTGCCACTGGTGGAACAAGAAAAATTTCTATGCAGGTGCCAATAAAAAAAATTTATTGGAGGGGCCATATATAAAAACATATGGAATTTCCTCTAAGGGGTTTTCTGAGATTTCCAACCCACCAAGATATCAACAAGCTTGCAAGTATTTTGTAAGTAGACATGCAGACACCACAAAGAGAGATAATATATTAGAAGTGAGAAATAACATGATCTTTCTTTACAAGAAAATTAGAGGTTTCAGGTTTATATGTAAATCAGTATCATGGCTATTTCTTTGGGGTTTTCATTTTTCTTTCTTCTCCTTGAATGTAGATTCTTTAGTTGCTGACAGGGGCGGATCCAGGATTATAAATAAGGAGGGGCTGCTACTACTAATTGTCACTCCAAAAAAAATTTTGGTAGGTAATAGTGGCAAATTAATTGGAGGTAACAAAATGGGAGTCATCCAATTTTTTTTTTTTTTTTGGGAGTCATCAAATTAATCTTGGATAACTAGTCATCCAACTAGTAGTTATCCTGAATACTTTTCCAAAAGGGACTAATACCTGCACTCATATTCATGCTCAGTATAATCAAATATTGATTGAAGCTCTAAGATGGAGTGTGAGCATCTCGACATCTAATCCATATAGACTATAGAGGCTTGCTAGCATCAACTGATTGATAAAGAATGGCTCGCATTCAAGCACTATTTTTTTTTTTTTTTGGGAAAGTTGGGGAGTTGGGGTGGGCTGCAGCCACCCCCGGCACCCCCTAGATCCGCTCATGGGTGCTGACATATCCAATGACATCTTCCATACTTGGTGCTGAGAGAAATTATGATTGTTAAATCTTGTTTGGATTCTGAAAATGTTGCCCTGCAATCAATCACAATGCAACTCTAGTTAGCAGAACCTCAAACCTCAAGCTAATCGGAAGTGGTTATAGCAAAGAGCAAAACAACTGGGACTCATTCAAATGCATGCAATTCAATATAGAAGGATTCTTCCCAATGGCCCCTACCCACCCACCCACACGAAGAGAAAAAAAAGAAAGAAAAAAAGAAGCTCTAGTCGATATACACTTGAATTGAGTTGCAAGGATCCAAACAGACCTTGGCTTGAGGTTTTACCAAGTATCCTAGTCCTAGAGCCATATATGCCCCTTATTTAAGGTTCAAGGTTGCGTTAGTTTGACAACGGACCATAGAAACTTCATGAGATTTGTGTGGGGATATTTTCGGGCTCACCGGAGTTCCGGCTATATGTTCTGGCTTGGGCTCCCGCACCAGTTAATCCATCTCGTCTTAGCCTCCACCAGCTCGGCCACGCGCCGCGGTCCCGGTATCAATGTGCCAACCGAACACTTGGTCATCCCGAAAACCTCGGCGATAGGGCCAAGGCACCAACCAAGATCACCACCCTCGCAGGTTATCTCGATCTCGGCCACGTATCTCAGCTCCATCTTGGCCAGGTGCTCCCACCTCGGTCCATGCTCCATCTCGGCCAGGTGCTCCTTTCTCGGCACCCCTGCCAGGTCTCTAGCCAAGTCAAGGTCGTTCCCGACCTCGTCCCCCGACCTCGGCAACACACCCTAACGTTGGTCACCATTCCAAAGCTAGCCAAGGTGATGGACCGCGCGTTCTGCTCGGTGCTACCGAGGTCGGCGAACGTGGGAGTCCGTTGGGTGCGACCCCTTTCACGCCCGGGGGCCAGAAGCGGGTATCAACATTTTTTTTGTATGGGTGTGCCAGATTTTCTATTTTACTTGGAATTGCAAGTGGTGATCCGGAGATCAACCTTCGCAAGTAAAAAGGAAATTAACTTCTTTCAAGTTTTCCATTGCACATACATTTAAGAAAAGAGACATTTTCTTGATTTGTCGTAAAAGGTGATTTTTTGGCATTTATAGCCGATTTTTAGCTTTTATAGCCGATTTTGGCGTTTATAGCCGATTTTGGCATTTATAGCCGATTTTTGGTGTTTATAACCGATTTTGGCGTTTATAGCCGATTTACAGTTCTTAACAATAATGAAAGACAAGAGTTGTGATTTTTGTCTCTTTTAGAAAAACACAAACTACAATGAAAAGCAAGAAAATGATGATCTAACTTCTCAGGAGACTGTGGGGGACTCGTTCAGATTGATGGTCGCAAGCCATATGTGGACTTCGCCGTCATCCATGCAGATGAGAATAGAGGATGCTCTTGATTCGCTTGGCTTGTCTATAACCTCAGATTTTTAGAGGACAAAGACTAAATGAAGGTCCTATGTCCAATAAAAAGCTAAGTAGACGGACTGAAAAGTTATGTCTAAGCCATTGGAGGCAAAAGGACAAGGCAAAGACCTTGGGGGTACCCCCCAAGGGACTTTTGTCACCTTGTAGCGGTGGTTGGTGCAAAACTTCGCAGAGTTTTCTCTCTTTCTTTCTCTTAGATTCTTGATGCCTTTTTTTTTGTCTAGATTTCCGGATTTTCCGAAGTCTCTCTGGAATGCTTGGGATGCTTTCCTATTTATAGGCTCTTGGTAGCCATTTAGGAGAGTTTATGGGCTTTTATTGTCATTAAGCTGCATAATGGGAGGATTTACAGGGTTTAATTTCTTTATTTTCTAACTCCTTCTTTTTGGCTTCTGATTGGCCGGAGGAAATTGAGGGCATTTAATCGCCTTTAATCGCAATGATGGGAGGAGTTTTATGGGTTAAATGCCATGAATCAATTGACTTGTAATCCCATTGCTTGCTTCTGATTGGGCCGTCCAAAGAAATGAATTAATGACTGCAATAAAACTAGCTAGTCAATTAATCGCATTAAGTGGTCGCCGAGCAGTTGAAGAGTTGCGGGCCGTGCCGCATCTTTTGGGAATCTTCTGGCGATGATCATCAATGGATCTTCATGTAGATCGACATCGGATGACCATGTAACTTCAGGTATTGGTTGCCAACAGCGGGTCGGTGCCATCTGTCCTGTCGATTTCTTGATCGGTCGGGTAGAAAGCACACTTTTTTGGTTGACCGGTTGGCGATCAATGTTGATTTTGATACTCTTGATGATTGACCCGTGATTTTGACGGATGTCAAAGGATTTGGCGCCTCAAAAGTATGAATTTTGAAAAATTCCAAGAGTTGGAAGCTTCGAATCACAAAAAACGACAAAAATGGGCTTTTCGGGGCGGACCCGGTGATTCCGGGCTCCATGGTCGCCGGCGACCATGAGCCAGGGTCGCAGGGGTCTGCGACCCTAGGGGGATTTCCCCTTTTTGTCCCGTTTTGCGGTCGTTTTTTATATTTTTTGATTATTTTTTCTTCTGTATTTTTTCTTGACATTTTTGATCATTTATTGGCCTGATTTTCCGGTAGAAAATTTGACAAGAACCCTTGCATTTTGGAGTGCTAAGTTTCCAATTTTTCGAGAAGGCCGAAGACTTTGTCGCGTAGAGCTGCCTATTTTTCGTTAGAAGCTGAAACTGGGTCAAACGATGTCGGAATGACTTGAAATTTGGGGTGAAGCCTTCTGAGCAATAAATAAGACCAACCATAGGCTTTTGTTTGAGTTTTGAAGCCGTTTGGGGTCCTATTGCCAGTAGACTTGTTATGATCGCGAGGGGATGTCAAGCTTTGATGTGCGGTCAACCGGTGTCCGTAGACGCCAAAGAAGGCTACGATGGGACCACACCTCCCTAGTGCCTCTGACAAGGTGGGCTATGACAAGACAGCCAACCACCATCCTGCCTCCTTCCTTCTTCTATATAAACTGAGCAACAATTCCAGAAGAGGAGGCCATTATTTTGGTACGACATGCCCAAACTTCATCTTCTCTAAATCTCCATCCTATCGTCTAGTTCTCATACTGACTTAGGCATCGAAGAGCCATGCGCTGCCTACAGCCAGGGTCCTCTGACCTACTATTCTTCTTCCCCTTCTCAGGTTTCAGGCAGGCAGCGGTGTTCTTCTCAAGAGCCTTGTCTCCACATCATCCTCTCTTTGTGAGTGACATTTAATGCACTTACAATTGGCGCCGTCTGTAGGAAATTGTGCAAAAAGCCATCTTCCCTAGCACCATGCCTCGAAGAACCAGAAAGGGAAATGAACCATTGACATTGTCAACACAACTACCGACGGTCCCCTGCCAGGAAAGGCCTAGAGCAAGGTCTAGTTCAGCGAGCATCCAATAGCAGGATACTCAATTGGGTTCATCCTCTAAGGGGTCGACCTGACTCCACTTTCCAAAAGGCGCTCCCTGGAGAACAGTAGAAGCAACCGAGCTTATGGCGAAAGCTCGGGTGACAGCCACGACTTCAAAGAACGGCTTGATCGATGCATCGAGCAAGCAGTACAGCAGAACATGGAGATGGCCGGTTTCGCTCGATCTCGGGTAAGCTCTAACAATTTTGGCACATCTCCCTGCTCTCTAGAAAATCAGGGGCTTTCCCCTCCCTGAAGATTTTAGTATCCCGAGGTTCCTCATTTACGATGGGACCTTGGACCCAGTAGCACACCTCCGGCACTTCACTCAGAGGATGTCAATGTGGGGCAACGCAGACCACCTGAGCTGCAGACTCTTCTCCTCCAGTCTTGGGGACCTCCCCCTAAGATGGTTCTGCGCACTCACGTAAGGATCAATTACAAGTTGGCAGCAACTCCGGAATTCCTTCATGGCGAAGTTACAAGCTCATAGGGTCGTCTCCAGGTCGGTTGCCGACCTGACGGCCCTCAAAATGAAGCAGACCGAGAACATCACACGATTCGCCAAGAGGTTCTGGACTGTCTACAGTCAAATCGAAAGTGCCTTAGATACAATAGCAGTCATCTCCTTCCAGCAAGCTCTTCTGCCAGGCAATGAGCTTCGGAGAGACTTGGCCTTGCACCCTGTGGTCATGACTAATGCATTGATGGCCAGGGTGAACCAGCTCGTCATGCAAGAAGCAGACGAAGCCCGAGCTCTGGAAAGCTTTGATCTCTACGAGAGCAACCTGGCGATCTCCAGCTCGGCAGATGTCTCCAGATCGCCAGGAGTCTCCTCCTGCTCAGGAGGCACCTAGATGTCTTCTATCATCACTTAGCTTCAATCACCCATCAACTTCGATCGCACGACCCTCTACTGTCATTTTTGGCAGCACGATCCTCTACTGTCAGCTTCGATGGCACTGTCAACTTTGATGATACTGATACGACCCTCTACTGTCGGCTTCGATCGTACGACCCTCTACCGTCATTTCGACCGCACAGTCCTCTGCTGTCAGCCTTGATCGCATGGTCCTCTACCACCATCAGTCATCTAGAGCCCCGTGCTCCTACATCTTAGCCGCGCGCCAGATCTCGATCTCTTGCTTCTTGGCTACGTGCCAGATCTCGACTTTGTGCATCGCGGCAGCAGCGCCAGATTCTTGACCTCATGCTAGTGTCGCCCTCATGCTAGCTACGCACTTTATGCAGGTTCGGCCTCATGCTAGTGTCGCCTTCGTGCTTGCTACGCGCCTCATGCAGGTTCAGTCTCATGATGGTCTCAGGCTATGCGCCCCCACCTCACGCTGGTGTCGCCCTCATGCTGGCCTCCACGTCATGTAGGTTCGGCCTCGTGCTGGCTACGGCCTCACGATGGTGTCGCCCTCATGATGGCCTCCACGTCATGCAGGTTCAGCCTAGTGTAGGGGGCATCTCCATTTCATGCTTTGTGAGCATCTCGGCTCTCATGCCAGATTACTGGCGTGCCCCTGGCGACGAGCCAGTGGGTCTTCTCCATTTCGTGCTTTATGAGCATCTCGGCTCTCATGCCAGATTGCCGGCATGCCCTTGGCGACGAGCCAGTGGGTCATCTCCATTTCGTGCTATGTGAGCATCTCGACACTCATGCAAGATTACCGGGACGCCCCTGGCGACGGGCCATGGGGACATCTCCATTTCGTGCTATGTGAGCATCTCGGCACTCATGCTAGATTGCCGACACGCCCCTGGCAACGGGCCAGGGGGTCATCTCCATTTCGTGCTATGTGAGCATCTCGGCACTCATGCCAGATTGCCGGCACGCCCCTGGCGACGGGCCAGGGGGTCATCTCTCGGTTTCCAATAGCAATGCATTCTCCAGCCAATCGTCTCTTGGTCCTTCAGTTGGTCACGAACCACTCGAATGAAGACCACCAATCTCAAGCGAGAGAAAGTTCAAATGCACAAGTGTCATCCTCCATTATACTTAGTTTCTAACCTCAAAGAGAAGTCTAGTGAGCTCAGAAGCTGGGGGGCTATTGTGTGGGGATGTTTCCAGGCTCACCAGAGTTCCGGCCATATGTTCCGACTCGTGCTCCTGCACCAGCTAATCCATCTCGTCTCAGCCTCCACCAGCTCGGCCATGCGCGCTGCGGTCCCGATACCAATGCGCCAACCAAACTCTAGGTCATCCCAGACCTCGGCGACAGGGCCAAGGCACCAACCAAGATCACCACCCTCGCAGGTTATCTCCAATCAACTCAAAAGAGGCATGAAACCATTTTTATATGCTCTTGGTAAGAGGGATTTCTCTTTGACTAAAAGCCCCCCCCCCCCCCCCCCCCCCCCTTTTTTTTTACTGCCTAGGTGGTCAAACCTGACTCATATGGGCTAATCCATGGGAACTTAAGCTTTTGAAATGGCTAAGATCTCATATGGTGTCATTTTTATAAAAAATATCTAAAAATATCTCCTTTGGATAAAGAATATCTAAGAATATATTTATTTGAAGATAATCTCTCATGTTCCCTTTATTTTGGGAGAGAATATCTCAAATCTCCTATCTTTTGGGAGAAAATCTCTCATTGATTTCTCATTGAGAGAATCCCTCAAGATATCTTTCTTTTGGGAGAGAATTTTTCTAATTTCTTTCTTCTGGTAAGGTTACTAATTAGTAATACTAACCTCTTTCTTCTTTCTTTCTTTGGTTTGCTCTCTTCTATAAAAGCAAGGAGGAGGTTGGATCTCTTGCTCTTATTGCTTTCTTTTGCATCAATCCCAAGAGGGCTTCAAGACCAAGAGTTCTTTTTCTTGAAGATCTTTAAGACTGTCTTCTTCTTCTCCATCAATGGCTTCAAGTAAGTTTCCTTTTTCAAGAAAACTCCATTGTAGGAAATAGGATGATAAAAAAGTTCTTTCTTTTTTTTTTTTGTTTCTTTCTTTTCTTTTCTTTTTTTTTTCTTTTTCACGTGTTTTCCCCTCTTTTTTTTACACATTTTTTCTTTTTTTTTCTCGTCCTTTTTTTTGCACTTTTTTTTTCTTTTGTGGGCCGTACGGACAGATCCGTACAGATCTGGCCATACGGTCACGTGGCCTGTGGGCCAGTCCCTTTTTTTTTTTGGTTCTTTTCTTTCTCCTTTTTTTTTTTAGAAAGTTTCTTTCTTTCTTTTTTTTTTTGCTCATCGTGATAATGCATTTTTTAAGATGTTCATGCATCCATTTTTTGTAAATTGAATTTATAGCATGATGTGATAGCATACCTGAAAGTTTTTGCAAACTTTGGAATTTGGAGCTAGCAGCGATGTTGAGCCCTTCCTGATTTTGTGGAGACTTTGAGGTTTCGAAAGTTTGGAGTTTCGGAGCTCGCAGCAATGTTGAGCCCATCTTCAAGCTTTCTATTTCTTTCGGGGTATTTTCTTTTTCTTTGGAATTTCCCCGGAGTCATGTCAAAATTTCGCCAGATTTCTTTTTTGCCAAATTCTGTCATTTTGATGATTGATCTTTTTTCTTTTCCAACCTTTGCAGGTGGTTCCTCTAGAATGAACAAGGATAAAGAGTTTGCTACGAGCGTACCTCGTCGATCTGCTAAATCTTCTAATCCGGTCGTTCAGCAGGCTTGGGAGGAGGTCCAGTATATTGAGAGAAACCTCGAAGAGTGTGACTCTCTCAATAAAGATGAGATGAGACAGCGACTAATCGCTCTCAAGGGAGAGGAATTTTATAAGATCATGGTAAGCAGTCGTCCATGGGTGATAAACGATCAGAGGGTTTTTCCCAAGCCTACCTTCTTCTTTGGTGATGCAGTCCCTGATGACATGACCTACCGAAGGAGATGTTTTCAGTGCTCTTACACAGTTGATGGTGAGAAGAGAACTGTTGTTACCCGGTCGACGTTTGATCGCACCATCTCAATCATGAGTCTTGCCCCCATGTGCTCTAAGAGGGAAGATCATGGACATGTTGATGCCGGCCAGTGGCTACCAGGGCTCTGATTATCCGTCGGTCGATTTGGGACCGGTGGGCCTTGGCATTTTTATCGGTGACGGCAGCAATTGGGTGAAGCCTTTTCGACTTCGTGGCCGTTTCAGTGCTGACTCCGAGTGGAAATCGTGGACTGATCGCGTCATGCTGATTGGTGGCGCCGTTTTGAAGGAAGCCGGGATTTTTGATGCGATCCGCGCCTTTAGGGAGATCGTGATCTTTTCCGACGAGACCTTCATGGCTATGTTGGAGTCATTTCTTCCACAAATCAATATATTCGTTGTGACGAATGGTGAGATTGATTTCTCTTTGAAGGAGCTGAGCGCCATTACTGGATTGGCCATCCTTGGCAGACTCTATGAGGAGTTTATGTTGATCGACAGCGTCCTTGAGGAGCGGTCAGAGGAATTCAGGCTCTTGTACTTTCAGCTCGTCGCTTTCAATGATTCTTTGAAGGAGAAGGAGGGCGCAAAAGTAAGTTCCAGCAGTTGGAAGAGTTTTAGCTCTTCGTCTCCCAACTTCTTTGAAAGTAGGGAGCCTTCTGATAGCATGACCCGGGAAGACAAGGCTAAGGATCCGGGTTCGAAGAAGATTTCGGCTATGCAAGAAGAGTTGAGAGATTTCTTTGCGAGTACAAACGCCATATGTCCTGACATTGCACAGCGGAGGGATCTCGCTGTTTACCTCACTTATTGGCTAGGTGAGGCCATTTTTGCTGGAGGAGATGGAACGCACAATAGGCCGCATTGTATTTTTTCAGCTTGCCAGATGGCATTTGGAGAGCGGCTTGCTTTGGTGCCAGCTCTTTACTCCTATCTGTGTACCGAACTACAGGCTGCTGCATTTTTGGTTCGGCTTGGGATCCCTATGAATAGGGTATTTTCATCCCATATCTTTTTTTCGTGGTATGTATACCATTGTCCTGGCTTCCACCGGCTGGGTGCTGGACATGATGATGATCGTCTCATGATTTGACTGGCTAAGGGGAAAGTCGTATCAGAATCACTTTTGTTTGCCTGCATGAGGATCCGACGATTCAGGGACGTCGAGATGGGGCAGTCTTCAGTGAAGCTTTCTCTGGAGTTGCGGAAGAAGGCTTTTGATTTTGGTGCCTCCCGTGACTCTACCAGGACGGGGTCGGGAAGGCAGTACTCCTTGACAAATGCAGAGAAGGAGTAGCTTTTCAGCATACGTGCCGACACGATGGTGTACCGCGGACATCTTTTCGTCGACATCCAGCCATATGTGCCTTCTCGCTTTGCGCTGTAGTTGGGCTTTTCTCAAGGCGTTGTTGGAGCGCCTTCAAGCATGGTGAAATGCTTTGGAGGCTTGCAGGATGGCAGAAATGCATGGGCTTTTTATAGTGCTGAAGACACTATTGCCATGATTTCTTATCCTGTGTTGTCGACTTCCCGGACTACCGGCTTCGCGAAGGGGTTCGCGGAGAGCTTTTCGGCATATCGGGGGCTTTCCAAGAAGGAGCTTGATGTGAAGCTATCGTATGGAGAAGGACTTGGAAAGTCGGATGGCGTCCAGCGAGAGGAAGTTTGGGCCTTCCTTTTTGGAGAGGCGCACAAGATAGGCTTCTCGGTGACCAGGGCGTCATTGGTTCTGAAGCTGTTCGAGAAATATCTGATGAGGCTTTAGAACAGCTATAACAAGAGGAAGCTGAGCTTGATGCTTGGATGCAAGCGGCAAAGAGGCGAGTTTCCGTGGAATCTACTGACAAGGGTAGATCATCCAGTGAGGAGTCAAGTGGGAGACTTGACTCTGACAGCGGGGTAGGTTCCTCTTAGAAGCGAGCCCGCAGAAGTAAGAGGAAGATGAGTCATCATCGCAGCAAGGGGCAATGTGAAGGTTCTCCTGATTTGGAAGTTCCTCTTACTATTTATGAGGAGGTGCCAGAGGATGCTGACGAGCCTCCGGAAAAGAGGAGCCGAGAAAAAGAGACTGTGGATGAAGGTATGATTCTTTCTCTTTCTCTTTCCATTTCTTTTCATGGGATTTTTCCATGTTCTAATTTGCTTTCTCCCCCTGCTGCCCTTTTTTTAGCAGAGGATGAAGACTTGGCGATGCCTGAGGTTCCTGCCAATGAGGCGGTGACGGATCCTGTTGGGGCACCTGAAGAAGAACCGAGGGACTCTGGAGTGAATCCAAAATCTCCAATTGGTATGACTTCTTTTGCTTTCTTTTTTTTTTTTTGCTGTGACTTGGTTTGCTAACATTTTTCTTATCAGCTGACTTGCCACAGGATTCCGATGACTTTGAACCATCGATGGATGCAAATGTTGACGATGCTTCCGATGAGTTCATGGAGGAAGAGAATGTTCCGCCAGTCGTAGAAGAATGTATTTTATAGTAATAACCCTGATAGTGATTTTTTAAACAGGATCATATTCATACCTTTTTGTGTTTCTTTGGCAGGTTTTGAAGCGACAGAGGGGAGTCCATTGCTTCCTTTAGAACCAGAGCAAGGGATGCCAGAGGTTGATCCGGAGGTAGAGACTCCTGCAACCAATTCGGACATGGTGGAGGAGGTACCTCGTGCTGAGATTCCTTCCCCAACAGCTCTGACTGGAAAGAGTTCTTTTTTTACTCTTCCAACGGGTGATGACATGAGTAGCCGACCGACGGAGCGGGGCGAATCTTCAGCTGGGCAATCTCTTCTTTTTGCAAAGAAGGTGGTGGTACGGGTTCTGAGCTCTTGGATTGAGACTCTCCGTGCTGGACACTTGGATGCCAGATTTGGCATGATCCAGCATGTGCAGGAGATTCTTGGTGATGCCGAAGAGGCTAGTCTGGATGTCACAGGTGCCAGGGCGATCGTTGATAGGATCATTGCACTGGTGACAAGTGGTTTAAGACCATTGGTTTTGCTGACGACCAGTTCTTCAAAGAGATGTTCCTGGACCTTGCTGATAAGGCTTGATGGACCGCATTTCTGGCTGGTTCTACCGAGGTCGGCGGACGTGGGAGTCCGTTGGGTCCGACCCTTTCGTAATCGGGGGGCAAAGGCGTGCATCAACATTTCTTTTGTGTGGGTGTGCCAGATTTTCTATTTTTACTTGGAATTACAAGTGGTGATCCGGAGATCCGCAAGTAAAAAAGAAATCAACTTCTTTCAAGTTTTCCATTGCACATATATTTAAGAAAAGAGACATTTTCTTGGTTTGCCGTGAAAGGCGATTTTTTTTGGCATTTATAGCCGATTTTGGCGTTTATAGCCGATTTTTGGTGTTTATAGTCGATTTTGGCATTTATAGCCGATTTACAATCCTTATCAATAATGAAAGACAAGAGTTGTGATTTTTGTCTCTTTTAAAAAAATACAAACTACAATGAAAAGCAAGAAAATGAGGATCTAACTTCTCAGGAGATTGTGGAGGACCCGTTCAGATTGACGGTCGCACGCCATATGTGGACTTCGCCATCATCCATGCAGATGAGAACAGAGGATGCTATTGATTCACTTGGCTTGGCTATAACCTCAGGTTTTTAGAGGACAAAGACCAAAAGGAGGTCCTATGTCCAATAAAAAGCCAAGTAGACGGGCTGAAAAGCCACGTCTAAGCCATTGGAGGCAGAAGGAGAAGGCAAGGACCTTGGGGGGTACCCCCCAAGGGACTCTTGTCACCTTGTAGCGGTGGTTGGTGTAGAACTTCCACAGAGTTTTCTCTCTTTCTTTCTCTAAATTTCTGTGCTTTTTTCTGATCTGGGATCTGTCTTCTTTTTCCGATCTCTGTGATTTTTTCGATCTGGAATTCTTTGGAATGCTCTCCTATTTATAGGCTTTTATGTAGCCATTTAGGAGGGTTTATGAGCCTTAATTGTCATAAAGCTACATAAAGGGAGGAGTTACAAGATTGAATTCTTTATTTTGTAACTCCTTTTTCTTGGCTTCTGATTGGCCGGAGGAGATTGAGGGCATTTAATCGCCTTCAATCGCCATGATGGGAGGAGTTTCATGGGTTAAATGCCATGAATCTCTTGACTTGTAACTCCCAGATGCTTGCTTCTGAATGGGCCGTCCATAGAAATGGATTAATGACTGTAATAAAGCTAGTCAATTAATCGCATTAAGTGGTCACCGAGCAGTTGAAGAGTCGCGGGCCGTGCCGCGTCTTTTGGGATTCTTCTGCCGATGATCATCGATGGATCTTCATCTAGATCGACATCGGATGACCATGTAATTTCAGGTGTTGGTTGCCAACTGCGGGTCGGTGCCATCTGTCCTGTCGATTTCTCGATCGGTCGGGTAGAAAGCACACTTTTTTTTGGTTGACCAGTTGGCGATCAATGTTGATTTCGATACTCTTGATGATTAACGCGTGTTTTTGACGGATGTCAGAGGAATTGGTATCTCAACAGTATGAATTTTGGAAATTACCAGAGGCCAGACGCTTCGAATCGCGAAAAAATAATGAAAAACGGGGTTTCCGGGGCCCACCGGGCGATACCGGGCCCCAGGGTCGCCGGCGACCCTGGCCCAGGGCCCCAGGGGTCTGCGACCCTGGGGTTTTTTTTCCCTCTTTTGTCCCGTTTTGTATCTGTTTTTGCTGTTTTTCGATTCTTTTTTCTTCAGTATTTTTCCTTGACATTTTGACCATTTATTGGGCTGATTTCCCTATAGAAAATCTGATGAGAATCCTTGCATTTTATTTTGCAAAGTTTCCAATTTTCCGAGAAAGCCGAAGACATTGTCGCGCAGAGCTGCCGATTTTCCGTCAGAAGCTGAAACTGGGCCAAACGATGTTGGAATGACCTGAAATTTGGGGTGAAGCCTGTTGAGCAATAAATAAGACCAAACATAGGCTTTTGTTTGAGTTTTGAAGCCGTTTGAGGCCCTATCACTAGTAGACTTGCTTTTCTCGCGATGAAGATGTCGCGGCTTGATGTGCGGTCAACCGTTGTCCAATTGACTTGAAATTTGATAGGAAACCTATTGGAGTCATTTTAAGATGATCCATAGGCTCTGTCTTGGAAACCATGGTCCCGGGGAGCTTCGCTGCCGAGAGGCTTGATTTGGCTTCCGAGTGTCAAAGTATGGTCAAATGTTGTCGAAATGTCCTGAAATTTGACGTGTAGCCCTTTGTAAGCATTTTGAAGCCGTCCATATGCTCTATCTGATGAGTGATGGCCTCGGTGGTTCTCCCAGCCGAGAGGCTTGATGTATCTGTTCGAGGGTTGATGTAGGGTCAAACGTTGTCGGTTTGACTCGGAACTTGACGTGGAGCCTTTTGGATGTATTTTGAGACCATCCATCGGCTCTGATCGAAGATTTGGTGTCTCCGATGCTTTCGTCGCCGGGAGCTCCTTTTCAGCTGCCGGAGAAGCGAAGTTAGGCCAAATGATTTTGAAATGGCCCGAAACTTCTTGTGTACTCCTCTTTTGGCTGTCTTGAAGGATCTTGCAGTTTTTGTTTGATTCTGACAAGATTTGATTTTTTGGAAGTAGCATTGCCTATTTATGGTAGGTTGCGACTTCATGTAGCTCTTTGGATCTTGAAGAGGCAAAGTGACATTTTTGGTGTCAACAAATGCCCCCTCGAGGTGCAGCGACGAGATGCTTAACTTTTGTAGTCGATGTGCCTCGAAGAGATTTGTGAAGGAGAGCCTGTGACTGGACCAAGAGTCTTTGAGCAGTCTTTCTTTTTTGTATTTTTGTAGCCTTTTGAGCTTCCAGGGGAATTTTATGGTAGTGAAAGGGATCACGTACCATCTCGATGCAAAGTTTTGAAGATGACATTAGGGATGTGGATTTGGGTTTTGACCTTGCGACCTAACAGGCTGTATGTGGCAGGTTAGGGCGTCAGGTCTGGTTTTGACCGTGTGACCGAACAAGCTATATGTGGAATGTTGGGGGATCAATTTTGGTTTTGATCTTGTGACCTAATAGGCTGTATGTGGCATGTTAGGGGATCAGGTTTTGGTTTTTGGTTTTGGTCTTGTGACCTAACAAGTTGTACGTGGCAAGTTAGGGTACTAGGATTTGGTTTGGATTTTTGTGGAATGTCAATTTCAAGATTTTGGCTCAATTTGGTAGATGAGGCTGGATGGTTTGATTTTTGGAAGCTCATGGGGCTTGGAATTCTCTTTTGTATGGTCGAATCAACTCAAAAGAGGTATGGAACCATTTTTGTTTGCTGTTGGTAAGAGGGATTTCTCTTTGACTAAAAGCACAATTTTTTTTTTATGTGCCTAGGTGGTCAAACCTGGCTCATATGGGCTAACCCATGGGACCTTAACCTGTTGAAATGGCTTAGATCTCATATGGTGTCATTTTTGTAAAGAATATCCAAAAATATCTCATTTGGATAAAGAATATCTAAGAATATCTTTACTTGGAGAGAATCTCTCAAGTTCCCTTTATTTTGGGAGAGAATATCTCAAGATATCATTCTTTTGGGAAAGAATCCTTCATTGATCCTATCTTTTGGGAGAAAATCTCTCATTGATTTCTTTTTGGGAGAGAATCCCTCAAGATATCTTTCTTTTGGGAAAGAATCTTTCTAATCTCTTTCTTTTGGTAAGGCTACTAATTAGTAGCACTTACCTCTTTCTTCTTTCCTTCTTTGGTTTGCTTTCTTCTATAAAAGCAAGGAGGAGGTTTGATCTCTTGCTCTTATTACTTTCTTTTGCAACAATCCCAAGAGGGCTTCAAGACCAAGAGTTCTTCTTCTTCAAGATCTTCAAGACTTTTCTTCTTCTTCTCCATCAATGGCTTCAAGTAAGTTCCCTTTTTTAAGAAAACCCCATTGTAGAAAAAAAAAAGGTTCTTTTTTTTTTTTTTTTTTTTTCTTTCTTTTCTTTTCTTCTTTTTTTTTCTTTTCCACATGTTTGCTTCTTTTTTTTTCACACGTTTTTTTTTTTGCTTTCTTTTTCTTTTCTTTTTTTTTTGCATGTTTTTTTTTTGTGGGCCGTACGGACAGATCCGTACGGAGCGCCTTCAAGCATGGTGAAGCGCTTTGGAGGTTTACAGGGTGGGAGAAATGCATGGGCTTTCTATAGTGCTGAAGACACTACAGCCATGATCTCTTATCCTGTGTTGTTGACTTCCCGGACCGCCGGCTTTGCGAAGTGGTTCGCGGAGAGCTTTTTGGCATATCGAGGGCTTTCCAAGAAGGAGCTTGATGTGAAGCTGGCATCTCAGTGACCAAGGCATCATTGGTTCTGAAGCTATTCGAGAAATACCTGATGAGGCTTTAGAGCAGCTAGAACAGGAGGAAGCCGAACTTGGTGCTTGGATGCAAGCGGCACAGAGGCAAGCTTCCGTGGAGTCTACTGGCAAGAGTAGACCATCCAGTGAGGAGTCAAGTGAGAAACCTGACTCTGACAGCAGGGCAGGTTCGTCTAAGAAGCGAGCCCACAGGAGTAAGAGGAGGAGTCATTATCGCAGCAAGGGGCAGCATGAGGACTCTCCTGACTTGGAAGTTCCTCTTACTATCAATGAGGATGTGCCAGTGGATGCTGACGAGCCTCCAGAGAAGAGAAGCCGAGGAGAAGAGACCGTCGGTGAAGGTATGATTCTTCCTTCTTCTCTTTCCATTTCTTTTCATGGGATTTTTCCATGTTCTGATTTGCTTCTTGTTTCTACTTTTCTTTTTTTTTTTAGCAGAGGAAGACTTGGTGATGCCTGAGGTTCCAACCGATGAGGTGGTGACGGATCCTATTGGGGCACCCGAAGAAGAACCAAGGGACTCTGGAGTGAAGCCAGAATCTCTAATTGGTATGACTTCTTTTGCTTTCTTTTTTCTTTTTTGTCTGTGACTTGGTTTGCTAACATTTTTCTTGTCAGTTGACTTGCCACAGGATTCTGATGACGTTGAACCATCGATGGACGCAAATGTTGATGATGCTTCCGATGAGTTCATGGAGGAAGAGAGTCTTCCGCCAGTCGTCGAAGAAGGTATTTTTGTAGTAATAACCCTGATAATGATTTTCAAATAGGATCATATTCATACCTTTTTGTGTTTCTTTGGCAGGTTTTTAAGTGACAGATGAGGGTCCGTCGCTTCCTTTAGAAACAGAGCAAGGGATGCCAGAGGTTGATCCAGAGGTAGAGACTCCTGGGACCAGTTCTGACACTGTTGAGGAGATACCTCTTGCTGAGATTCCTTCCCGAGCAGGAGCAGCTTCAACTGGAAAGAGTTCTTTTATTACTCTTCCAACGGGTGATGACATGAGTAGCCGACCAATGGAGTTGGGCGAATCTTCAGCTGGGCCATCTCTTCTTTTTGCAAAGAAGGTGGTGGTGCGGGTTCTGAGCTCTTGGATTGAGACTCTGTTTCTGGGCACTTAGATGCCGGATTTGGGATGATCCCGCATGTGCTTGAGATTCTTGGTGATGCTGAAGAGGCTGGTCTGGATGTCACAAGTGCTAGGGCGATCGTTGATAGGATCATTGAGTTGGGTGACAGGTGGTTTGAGACCATGGGTTTTCCTGACGACCAGTTCTTCAAGGAGATGTTCCTGGACCCTGCAGATAAGGCTCAGTCTAACTTGGATGAGGCTACACAAAGCAGGAAGCAGACAGTCCGAGAGAAGAACTTAGAAGAGCTAACCATCATTGGGCTGACACATGACCTTAACATCCTTGATAGGGAGGTCAATGAGGCCAGGAAATGTCTTGAGCATCTGCAGGCACAAGTCGCTGCTAAGTGGACTGCAATAACAGAGGCTCGTGCCAGGGAGAGTGCTCTGATTTGCCGGGTTGCAGATGCCGATCGAGTTCTTAAAAGGAAGTCTGAAGAGAACAAACAATGGCAAACTGCTCGGGATAAGCTTCCTGGTGCGAAAGAAGGGTTACAGCCCACCCCAGCATCTCATGGCAAGTTCCTGAAGAAGCGTGCCTTGGAATCCCTGACGGCTGAGGCCAAAAGTTTGCTTGAGGAGCTGAACTCTTGGCTGGAGACTATTTTTTATTGCGCTCCTATTTTTTTTTTTTAACAGAAACCATCCTTCTTTTTTTTTTAGTACCACTTGTATTTTTTGGTACTTTTCTTTTTTTTTTTTAGTGCTTGTGAACACTTTCTTTTTTTTTTGGTACCACATGTATTTTTTGGTACTTTTTTTTTGTTTTCCCTACGCTCACTTAAATCTTTTTGTGATAAAAGTAATTGCTAAATGGGATTTGATCAAAAGTTTATCATTTTGTGAAAATCTTTTGTCAAATGATTGTTTTGGCATGAAAGCCAGATTTTTGTTTGTGGCATGGAAGTCGATTTTTAGCATGAGAGCCGGTTTTGGTGGCATCTATAGCCGGTTTTGGCATTGATAGCCGGGTTTTGGTGGTATTGATAGCCGAGTTTGTGGCATTGATAGCCGGGTATTTTTTTAAAGCCAATTTTTTTTTGTTTGTGGCATTGATAGCCGGTTTTGTTTTGTGGCATTGATAGCCGGTTTGTTTTGGTGGCGTCTATAGCCGTTTTGTGGCATTTATAGCCAGTTTGGTTTTCAAGAATACAAGTATCGACTAAAAGTCGCCTCCCTGCTGAATGTTCTTGCAAGTATCGATGGAATGTTGCATCCTTGCTCATTCGGTTGCGAGTATCGATGGAATGTCGCATCCTCGCGGATTTGGGTGCAAGTATCGATGGAATGTCACATCCTTGCATTTCAAAAATTTTGGTTTTGCGGGTACTGACTTGATGTCGTTTCCCCACGATTTTTTGAAATTTGTGGTTTTCTCGAACCTTTGGGTTATGGATATCAACTGAAATGTTGCGTCTCCATGGTTTTTTAGGTTTTTTCGAACTTTTGAAATTTGGGTTGTGGATATCAACTAAAATGTTGCATCTCCACGGTTTTTAGGTTTTTTCGAACCTTTGAAATTGGGGTTGTAGATATCAACTGAAATGTTACATCTTCACGGTTTTGGATTTTGCAAGAATCGACAAAATGTCGCTTCCCTGCGATTTTGGATGTGTCAAACGTGGTTCGCATGCTTCCGATTTGTGCGAGTATGGACTAAACATCACTTCCCCGCGGCTTTTTGAAAAACCTTTTTTTTTAAAGACACGAGGGTCATAAGTTTTGACCTAAAACCATTTAGGTGGTAAAACCATCCATAGACCAAGGAGAATGGTGTGCTATGGGTTGGTCCTCGAACGGTGGTTCGATAGGCCTACAAAGCTTCAGACATTTTGTCGCTCCAGTCTCTTTTGTGACTAGAGACCATTTTTTTGAGGATTTTGCAGAGTGTCATGTTGAAAGCTTCTGCTAATCCGTTTGCTGCCGGATTGTAAGGAGGCGAAGGATAGCTTTGGATTTTGTATTTGTCGCAGAACCTGTAGAATCGATGATCCCGGAATTGTGGTCCGTTATCATGGACGAATCTTTTAGGTATGCCGAAATGACAAATGATGTTGGTGCACAGGAACTGAAGGATTGATGAGGTCTTCATTTCGTTGAACGCAAATGCTTCTGACCACTTGGAGAAATAATCCGTAGCGGCGAAGATGAAGCGATGACCTTTGCTCGAAGGGGGAGAAATATGACCTATGATGTCCATACCTCAGGCTTCGAAAGGCCATAAAATCGCTGTAGGATGCATGATCTTCTTTTGGAAGGTTCGAAGGTGGTTCCTCCACAATATTTTCGGAGCCTTCCAGCTCAACGAAACCTTCTGAGGTTTCAAGGGCATTTCCAGACCAAGGTTTTGTTCCTTTCTACGGGTCTTCTTGATCGGTAACTTTCCCAAGGCTTGCTATGAGATGATCCCAATCGCCTGTTGAAACCGGGTCGAAGTAGGCTACTTCATTTGGAGATGAGGGTTCTTCTAGGTCAGAAGACCATACGTCTGTGCCATCGGACAACTCCTCTTCATTCTCAGAGAAATCGTGCCAATTGGATGAGCTTCTTGGATCTTTGTCAGGTGACTCATCGAAGAGATATCCGGGGAGATCGATGTCTTCATGGACTTGAGATGTTGAGGCTTGGTCAGTATATTGACTTTTAATCCTTTGTGTCAACTGTCTCAGGGGAGTGTCGGGATCATACCCTAACCCGTGTGAAGACTTTTCTTCATAGCCATAGAGTCTCTAATCTTCCAGCTGACTTTTGGTCAAGACGGGCTCCAATGGTGTGAGAATATCGCGTCCTTCTCTTAAACCGACTGGGTTTTGAGTGTCATAGCCCATTTTCTTCATAATAGCTTATGCCACAGAACTATATAAGGATAGTTGAGGCATACCTTCATTTTGGAAAGGTTCAAGCATAGAGTTTGATGAATAAGCATCCGATATATGGAAGAAGATCGACTTTTCCTTTGCTGAAGTTGCTGGAACAACGAAGGAAGCTGACGTAGGATCTTCTATGTCAGAAGTTGTCTCCAGTGGAGTGAGAGCAGGCTGAACTTACTGAGTGCCAGCTTGGCTTGACGATGTGTCGTCTTCTGGCTCTGAATCCGAATTCGTGTCTTGCATGATAGACACAAAAGAGACAACAAATTTGCCCCCGGGCCTTTGCTTTACCTTTTTCACTTTAGTTGTGATGACCAAAGGCTTTGAAGGTTTAAGGGAGATGATGAAGGGAGTTTGAATGCTCTCTTCGGATTTACCGAATGGTTTGTTTTCTTCCGGCGATTGTTGAGGAGCTTTGCCTTTATCTTTCTGGTGATTTTCGGTAAAGGATGCTGTATGCTTCTCCTCTTCTTATTTTTCACCTTCATACATTTGTGAGTCTGCAAAGTGGACTTCTTTACTTTTGAAGGGTTTTCTATCCGTAAAGGCTCGATGTATCATGCCGTCGTCACCAACAAACTTGATGCATTGATGCAGAGTTGAAGGGACAACGTCATTCTCGTGGATCCAAGGGCGTCCGAGAAGGATGTTGTAGCATGAAGGGATTTTTATTGCCTACACAGTGACCTCAGAGATAAGATCACCGATCTGTAACTTAAACCTGATTTTGCCGATAGGCCTTTGAGTACTCCCATCATATCCAAAGATAGATACAGATGTGTGGCTCAACTTGATGGGTGGGATGCCCAACTCTTCGAGAGCCGATGTGGAGATGAGGTTGAGTGCAGAACCTGGGTCGATCTGAACTCTGTGCATAGGCATTTCCTTGATGTACAGGGTTCGATTGTGCCTGGTTTCGCCAAGTAGGAGGTCGTCCTTTGTGAAGGCGATGGTTGCACAAGCTGCTTTTTTAACCGAGAGGCATTCAATACATGATCCCTCTGTTTTCTTCTTTTCTCCCTTTAAGGAAGCTTCTGAGTTTTTGACCCGGTAATCCATTTCAATTTGGAGGACTTGCGGGGCATGTTTGTCGACATCCTCATTCAGCTTTTGTAATTCTGATATGAGATTATCACGAGTGTGCGGAGACATTCGCAACAAATCTAGGATGTGCAGACGTGCAGGTATGTGCTTGAAGTGTTCAATCAAGTCATACTTGAAAGCCTCCTTAGGGCCTGCATGTTCATCATTGTTCCCACTAGGGGCGCTTACAACATCTTTTCCCGAAGGATTTACATATGTAAAGGAAGATTGGTTGTAATTTTTATGGTAGTCCCGGTCAGAGCGGGTGCCTCTACCAACTTCGAGAGCTTCTTGAGAAGGGACTTCGTTTAGAAGACTGTCTTCAGGATCAAGAGGCAGTCGTTTTTCATTTGCTGAGGATGTATCAGCAGCGGAGTTGCCATCCTTAGTCATTGTGTTGCACGGACCATTTTTCGGGAACAAGTCCTGAACAGCATCCAACAACCTTTCTTCTTCGTTGACCAATTCATCGTCCCAAGCATCAATAGCTGGGAATTCTTCAGCCAGGAAGGGTGTGAACTTTGAAGTCACAGTCTCAGGAGAAGAAACCTGAGAGGGTGTCATCTCAGTGAAAGTCACGTGAGACGAGGTGGCTCCAGAAGATACATTGCTAGGTGTCGCCGGAGTGTAAGTGCTCTCATCAGACGATGCTTCGGAAGAGCTATAATCCCGAATTATTACATTACAGGAAGCTCTGACGGGAGACGTTGCCTGATCAGAGTTTGACTCATCCTCGGATGTAAGAAGATAGTCTTTCCAGCAATTTTCTCCATTTTCAGGAGTTAAGGGAGGATGTACCTGATGGTCTTCAGGCTCTGGATTGCGAGGAGGCTCGTTGACGCTGTCTTGCTCTTGTTCTAGAGCGAGACGCTGCAAGATCCTTGCATATTCTTCAAGATCAGGCATGTGAGCCAAATCTTCTTCTTCATCAGCTCTTTGTGGCTCAACATTGTTGATTTCCACTGGAGCAATGAGGGGTGCTGGTTCAACAACATTTTCTTGTATAGCTTCTTGGTCTTCTTCATCATCAGACCAGGATCCTTGTGGCTGTAGGGGGTTATACCAGATTACAGGCATAAGATGATTCTCAGGAACCCATTCTTCATCGGAGAGATATTCTCCTATTTCAAGGGACTCCTCCCACTCGTCTGTGTAGTTGGATTCGAATCCATCATCGGTGTTGCTGGACTCGTATCCATCAATGGAGAATCCAACTACCGAATTGCAAGAGTATGATGCCTCCTGCGTGGCTTCTTTGAATTGAGGTGGCATGAAATCACTAAGAGTGAATTTTCTTACCCCCTTTGAAGCCTCTGGAAGGGATGTTTTTGTTACCTCTAGTGAAGCGGTAGAGGAAGCCTCTGCCTTTTCTTTGACTTATTATTTTGGCTGGGTCTTCTCTTGCCGTTTGAGCTTGAGGAGTTGTTTCCTAGCCTGCCTTCGCTGCTGAGCTGTAGGCTTTGTTTTCACGACCTCCCAATTTTCATCTTCCAGGAGAACGGGATGTACCCATATGGGTTGTCCGTCTGGTGTGGTGTAAGGAACCAGTTCCTCGGACGCTTGGATTGAGCTTATCACCTTGAAGGAAGTAGTGATCTTCTTCTTCGGTGATTTTGATGTTTGTCCACATGTCACCATGTTGACGGAGGCAGACCCATAGTTTTTGTCAAAGGTGATGACTCCGTTTTTCCACATCTCGTTTATTTTCTCCCTCACAACGAAGCATTGATTGAGAGGATGCGAGATCATCTGGTGCTATGGACAGTACCGAGGATCGTTGGTTTTGCCAACATCACCCGGTCTTTTTAGTTCAGGCAAGGTGAGCTTGCCATTTGCCACAAGAGCCCCGAAGATTTCATCAATATCTTCATCAAACGGGTATTTCTTCTCTACTCGTTCTTCGAAGGCATCTGAGAGTTCAGGTCTCTTACCAGCAGCTTTGTTTTCAGCTTTCTTTGGTGGCTGAGGAGCTGACTTGGTCTACACGTTGAGGACCTCTTTCTTCTTTGGTTTAGAGGTTGCAATGGCGGTTGACTCTTTTCTTGATTATTTTTTTGACTGTTGAGGTCTTTAATCACCGTTTCAGCTTCCATGAATGCTTCTAGGAGTTCTTCCAGGTTTTTTGATTTGTTACCGATGATCATGGAGCGGATTCTGGCTCTCATGTTGTTTTGGCAGATGTCGACTAGCGACGCTTGTGGCAGTACATCAGAGCATTTGTACGCCATTGCTTTCCACTTGTGAATGAAGTCATATGTTGAGTCATTCTCCCCCTGTTTTAGGCTGCACAGCTGAGCCATAGTAGCGGGATGATCCTCACCTTGAAGTGAGTCAGGAAGCTTGTCTCTAGTATGGCCAAATTTTGAATACAGTCCTCCGGCAGAGTGGTGTACCAATCGAAGGCCGTACCTTTTAGGGTACTTGCAAAGAGGCGGATCTTGAGTGCATCTTGATCCGCGATAGCTCCCGTCAGGTTCTTGAAGTGGATGACGTGCTGTCTGGCTGATCCTTTCCCTGTATATGTTTGGAGAGTAGGATGCTTGAATTTTGTGGGGAACGGACCGAGTCCATCCATAAGGGATATGGTGGCTTGATCCCATGCTCTTTGAGTATATCCTCTTCTTTTGCTTTGGCGAGGATACTATCTACGTCCTTTTTGGTAAGGGCGCGTGACTCATTTTCTTCTCCGTTTACCTCATCGTCTTGATGATTCGGAGGAGGTTCATTGTTCGCCTGATTTTGGAAGGCGAGGAGAAGGTTTCCCATCAGAGTTTCAATCCTCTGCTGTCCTTGTTCCAACTGCTGGATGCGGGTGATCGCATCATCTTGAGGTGGATTGCGGCGTGGTGGCTTAGAATTTGTAGCCAAGACGTTCATCCTTCGTGATTCGAACGAAGAAACTGTCCTGGTGACTGAGCTGGGGGCTCATTCTTTTTGAAGAAGAGCTTGAGGAAGGATAACTCTGCCGTCCTTTGCTTGAAGGAGCAAAGGATTCTTCTGAATGTCTTCTTGTCCTGGAGACGCTGCAGGTCATCGGACGTCGGACATGGATTTTTGTTGCTGACTTTTGGTGTCTTTTGGTGTTTCCAACCATATGGACGGCAACAACTTGGTTGTGTCTATCTTTTTCGACCCATTTGGGAGAGACTTGAAGTGTAGGAGGCTGGTCCTTTGCTTCTCTAGTCTCTTTTGCCTATACGACGCGCGGCGGCGTATGCGACGAGCAATTTGAGCTTCGGTCAGCTCTGACTGGGCTTTGACGATGAAGGATGTGCTCCCTCGGGCGCAGCAGCCGAGCCTGTCTTCTTTGTAGCTGGGCAAGGACAGGATGCGAACCCTGTCCTTCGCCTGTTGCAGTAAAGCTTTGAATTTCTGGAGTTCGGCCCCTGTAGAGATGAAGGGTCGAACTGCAGGTTTGTAGGCCTTAGCAGGTGCTTGCAGAGGCCTTGTGATGCATGACTTGATTTTGGGCTTGTAGGAACAAGCCGGCTCATGCTGGGTTGACTTGAGAGTCAGATTGGAGATGGGTCTCTCCTCTTTCATGTAAGCAAGAGGGTAGAACTGGTTTTCCTTAAGTAGGGCCAGGAATGCTGGCTTAGTGGATGTTTGGGACCTTCTCTGTTTTGGTGAAGGTCTTGGGGACCAAGTCTTGGGATAGACCTAGTCGTTTGTTGGTCGAGGCTTCCTGGGGCTGCCACGGGCTTCGGGCCTTCTGGTGTCACGGTAGTGACACGTTGAGAGGTGAGTTTCTGCTTCTTGGAAGGAGCAGTTTGTTCCTCCGGAAGTGGGAATGGTCCCAGCGTCCCAAAGACGATAGTCCGGGGAGTCTGTTGAAATTTGAGATAACTCGAAAGTCTTTTGAAGAATTTGAAGAATCAGTATCTCAAGTATTGCTTTGAGTTGGAATTCTTGTCAACACATTGTCACAAACGTGATGTTAATAGATTGGTGTTGATAGAGCTTAAAAGAAGAAATCAGAATTGAAAAAAGTCAGGAATTCAGAATTCCTGAAGCAGAGCACGCGGTCGACCGGGCACCTCATGCGGTCGACCGAGCAAGAAGAAACCTGCAGAAACAGATTCAGGTAGCTCTCAGTTATTTTCGTGACACAGTGTGTCTTCGGTCGACCGGGACCCCAGGATGTCGACCGAGCGCGATAACTGACTGATTCCAGACAGTGTATGATGTCGACCGAGCAAGCCATGATGTCGACCGAGCACGGGAACCAGAGTTGCGCAGAATTAGAAGTTGTGCACGAAAATTCAGCACTCTTATCTAATTTGTTTGGGACTCTTACTAAACGAATTGTAGCCTGTTTTGAAGACAATTAAGGGTTACTATAACCTATATAAAGGCATGTATGGGTCGTTCTAAATAGACACCAGAAGAAAGAGAAGAATAGAGAAGAGTTGTAGAGAGTTCTTGAGAGAAAGAAGAAGCTGCTGGTGTGTGTTGCTGTGTGCTGATGTGGTGACGTTTTCTACAGCAATTGTGGACGAGATTATGCTCTAGAAGATGGTGATTCGTCCATGAGTTAAGTGTCTCTCTGTTTATGCTTTAATTTCAATTTGTAAGGGATTGAGAGAGAGAGAATTGTAGAGGGGAAGGGCTGTAGACAGAGTTAATCTTCTATTCTGTTTATACATCAAGTTGGTGCTTGGTGTTTGGGGTTTGGTGATCCTATCTGTGGGTGCAGATAAATTGTAAAGGGAGTCGGTGCTTCCTAGATAGTTGGTGCTATCTGAAACTAAGGGTTGGTGCTCTTTGTCGTTGGTGCGACTAAATAAGATTCAGATCTGTCCCGGATTGGTGTTCGGACAGTCTTTGAACCGTGGACGTAGCCTTTCGGTGAACCACGTTAAATCTGGTGTCATTGTGTGATTTAACTTGTTTTGTTGTTGAATTGGACCTGTTTTTAGAAATCACTGATTCACCCCCCCCCCCTCTCAGTGATCGCGGTATCCAACAATTGGTATCAGAGCGAGGTTCCCTTGATCAGTTTAATACGCTAAGGGTGATCTCTTGTCAAATCACATGGCAGTCAATACAGGGAATATGAAAGCACCTCTGTTTGATGGTTCTAATTACTCTTTTTGGAAGATTAGGATGCAAGCCTTCATCAAATCTCTTGGCTATGATGTTTGGGAGGCTGTCAGAGCCGGTTACAATGCTGCCACCGTACCCAATGATACTGCATCGAAGAAGTTGGCAGACAATGACTCCAAGGCGCAGAATGCACTCTTTAGTGGCCTTGTGGACAGCGAGCTTGTCAAAGTAATTGCATGCAAAACAGCCAAGGATATTTGGGACAAGTTGCAAAGCATACATGAAGGTGATGAGAAGATTAAAGAAGCCAAATTGCAAACTCATCGCTCTCAATTCGAATCTCTTCGCATGGAGGAAAGCGAGAATGTTGACTCGTATATGCAACGAGTGAATGAAGTCACGAATGACATTCGTGGACTAGGGGAGGAGATTAAAGAGCCGGTCATCGTCAAAAAGGTTCTAAGATCTCTTCTTCCCCGGTTTGATTCAAAAGTCTCAGCCATCGAAGAAGCCAAAGATCTGAATGCATTTTCCATGGATGAATTACATGGTTCTCTAACTGCCTATGAGATGCGCATAGGAAAGACGTCTTCAACTGATAAAGAAGCGGCCTTCAAAGTTCAGAAAAAGGCAAAAGAGACTGCTGGTCATGATGTTGATTCTGATGATGATGAGCTTGAGGCTCAATTTGTTAGAAAGTTGAAGAAAGGAAGCAATGGCAAGTACAAAGGGAAGCTACCCTTTAAATGCTTCAATTGTGGAGGTATTGGTCACTTTGCTGCGAAGTGTCCGCTAAAAGAAGACAATGATAATGACTCTTATGCTGAAAAGAGTAAAGGAAAAAGAAATTTCAGAAAAAGGGGCAAAGCTAAAAACTTTCTATGTCAACAAGATGACAGCACGTCTGAAACTTCAGACGATGATGAATCAACCGAAGCTCTTTTCATGGTCACTGTTGAAGAAGAAGAAGAGCTAGATCCGGAAGAGGAAGAGGAGGCTGAAGTCAATCTTGAAGAGGAACTCATAGCCGCACTTGAGGAGCTAAGCATGGAACGCAAAACAAGTAAGAAAAATCTGAAACTTCTCCATGAATCTGAAAGTTCTATTATTGCTTTGAAAACTCAAGTAGAAGAATATAAAAGAATGGTAGAAGTCCTTGAAAACCAAATAAGTATCAAAAAGGAAGAGGCTATGAAACTTGAAACTGAGATCGCTAGAGCAAAGGCTGAAAATTTGGAAAATAGCAAAAAACTCAAAGCGCTCCAAGCGATTGAAGGGACTATGAAACTCGATGAACTACTGAAAGTTCAAAGACCTGCCCACTTCAGATTTGGTCTAGGATTTGAGAAAGGAGAATCCTCTAAGATTGCACCTCCTGAAAAGAAAGAGTTTGTGAAGCAAGTCACTGCACCTTCTAACTCTATGAAGCCCACTCAACCTAGAAAGGAGTCCATTCCTGTTAGAAAGGTAATGAAGACTAACCAGCCACAAAGAAGATATAAATTTTATGGTTATTGCTTTCATTGTAATATGTTTGGACATAAAAGAGCTGATTGCAAATTCTATGTAAGAAATAGCCCATTTGTGACTAGGAATCCTTTTTCAATCCTAAGTAGCCACAAAATTGAGTGCTATATGTGTCATAATTATGGACACTTGGCTAGGGATTGTAGGTTGCATATTGCTAACAAATTTCAGGTTGAAAAGAAACCCAAGTTAGTCAAGGCTTGGAGAGCAAAGCAAAGTGCAGAAAGTCCCAAAGAATCTCTCATTGTGCAAACGGCATTCAATGCACAAAAGAAGGCAGCACCATGGGTCCTTGATAGTGGTTGTTCAAGCCATATGACTGGTGATAAAGAGAAATTCATCAAATTACAGCACTATGAAGGCGGTTCAGTGAAGTTTGGCAACAATGATGGTGCCAAAATCTGCGGAAAAGGTGTTATTCAGCTTATGGCAAACAAGATCAGATCGGAAGAAGTCTTATATGTGTCTGGATTGAGACACAACCTGCTTAGTGTGAGCCAGATCTGTGACAAGGGTCACGAAGTTATCTTCACAAAGAATGGGTTTGCCATCAAGAAGAGTAGCAACGGCAAAACAGTGGCAACTGGATCAAGAACTGCTGGAAATCTCTATACATTGTCAGATGGAGCTGAAAAGACCTGCTTGATGAGTCGGACAGAGGAAAGTTGGTTGTGGCACAAACGCCTTGGGCATCTAAGCTTTGATAACATGTCAAAGATTTGCAATTCAAAGGCTGTAAGAGGCATGTCTAAAGTTGAAAAGCCTTCCAATCCCATTTGCGACTCTTGCCAAAAGGGAAAGCAAACGAGGGTTATGTTCAAGTCAAAGGAGCATCATTCCAAGAAACCTCTTGAGCTAGTGCACACTGATCTCTGTGGACCAATGCGAACTCAAAGCACCAATGGAGATAAGTATTTCATGTTATGCATTGATGATTATACTCGTATGACATGGGTATTGTTTCTTAAGCATAAGCATCAAGCACTTGATCGTTTTAAAGTGTTTAAAGCACAGGTTGAAAATCAATTGGAAAAACGTATCAAGATTTTAAGGTCTGATCGTGGAGGCGAGTTCACATCTGAAGAGTTCACTAAATATTGTGAACATCATGGCATTCAAAGACAGTACTCAGCCCCTAGAACTCCACAGCAAAATGGAGTTGTGGAACGGAAGAATCGCACCGTACAAGAGATGGCTCGTACGATGCTAAGTGAAAGCAAGATGGCTGACAAGTATTGGAAAGAGGCAATTCATACGGCTGTATACATTCAAAACCGATGCTTGATCAGGCCACATGAAGACAAAACTCCCTATGAGCTATGGTTTGGAAGAAAAGCAACAGTCAAGCACTTCAGAGTCTTCGGCAGCAAGTGTTACATCAAGCGGCTCGAACAAAATCCGGGCAAATTTGAAGAAAGAGCTGACGAAGGTATATTTCTGGGTTACTCCTCTACTAGCAAGGCATATAGGTGTCTTAACAAAAGAACCAGAAAAATCATAGAAAGTGCTGATGTGAGAATAGATGAGAATATTGAACCAAAGAATGCAACTCATAATGACAGTCCAGTTTATGAGGACTCGAGTGAGATTGATGATGAGATGGCTGAATCTAATGATTCTTAGAAATCAAAGGATGACTCAGAAGATACTTCACCTAAGAAGCACAGCACTTGGGTAGAGCAACACCCTAAGGATCAAATCATTGGAGATCCTAAGGCAGGCGTTCAAACTAGACAAAGTGTAGTTAGCAATTACTCACTTGTATCCACCATTGAACCCAAGACTGTGGCTGAAGCCAGTCTCGATGATAGTTGGTTGAAATCTATGCATGAGGAGTTGGAGCAAATTGAGAAGAACTCCACATGGAAACTTGTTCCTAGACCTACTGATAAGAATGTTATTGGTACTAAATGGGTCTTTCGGAATAAGCTGAATGAAGATGGTCAAGTCATTAGAAACAAAGCAAGGTTGGTTTGTAAAGGCTATGCTCAAGTTGAAGGCATAGATTTTGAAGAGACCTTTGCACCGGTAGCTCGTCTGGAAGCTATTCGTATGTTTCTTGCATTGGCAGCATACAAAACCTTCAAGGTATTTCAGATGGACGTAAAGTCAGCTTTCTTGAATGGTTTACTTGAAGAAGAAGTCTACATTGAGCAACCTGATGGTTTTCTCATCAGCAAAAATTCAGATCTAGTGTGCAAGTTGAAAAAGGCTCTTTATGGACTGAAACAAGCGCCAAGGGCATGGTATGCAAGGCTGGATCTCTATCTCCGCAAGATCGGTTTTGGAAAAGGAATGGTTGATAGCAATCTGTATGTCAAAACTGAGTTAAGCAAACAGCTGGTTGTCATTGTTTATGTTGATGACATAATCTTTGGTGGCAATGATGAGGAGATGTGCACGAATTTTGCTGAAGAGATGAAGAAAGAATTTGAGATGTCAATGCTTGGAGAACTAAAGTTCTTTCTTGGTTTACAAATTCAGCAGCTGAAACATGGCATCTTCATATCACAAATGAAGTACATTAAGGAAATGCTGAAACGGTTCAATATGGAAGACAGCAAGCCAGTGAGCACACCAATGTCAACGAACACGAAGCTTAGCAAAGATGATAAGGCCTCGTCCGTTGATCATACCACCTATCGCTCTATGATAGGAAGCTTGCTCTACTTGACTGCTACAAGACCAGATCTTCTACAAGCAGTATGTATGGTTGCACGTTTTCAAGCAGCACCAACTGAAACGCACCTTACAGCAGTGAAAAGAATCTTTCGATATCTGAAAGGTACTATGGAGCTTTGTATCTGGTATCCCAAAGGAAAATCCTTCACTCTTGTTGCATATTCTGATGCCGATTGGGCTGGATGCGTAGATGATCGCAAGAGTACTAGCGGCGGCGCATTTTATCTTGGAGAAAGATTAGTTGCTTGGCATAGTAAGAAGCAAGACTCAGTATCCCTTTCGACAGCGGAAGCGGAATATATTGCAGCGGCAACTTGTTGTACGCAAGTGTTATGGATGCGGCAAATGCTCTCTGATCTAGGAGTTCCTACAACGGATCCTACGCCGATCCTATGTGACAACACGAGTGCAATTCATATATCTAAGAGTCCTATTCAGCACTCTCGAACAAAGCATGTAGCAATTCGTTATCATTTTCTTAAAGATAAAGTTGCTGATGGAGAGGTCAAGTTGGAATATGTTCCAACAACTGAGCAAGTGGCTGATATTTTCACGAAACCTCTGCCAAAGGAAGTCTTCGAGTATCTCCGGAAAAAGTTAGGAGTTACTCACTCTCCTAAACCGTAGGAGTTGTGCTTGAAAGGGGGAGCAATGCATTCATTGAATATCCTATTCGCTCCTCGGTTTGGTCCCTTTGGACTTTTTGTCAAAGGGGGAGAGATGTTATGCTATGATAGCAAGGAGAAATGTTATGCTATGAAAGCTAGGGGGAGATTGTTGACAGTGCATGGTTGTGCATGGTTGTTATTTCAGAATTTCAGAATTGATTCCAAGTGAGTGTTGAAGTTCCAATAGTGTTGCCAACAATTCCAAAGGGGGAGAATGTTGAAATTTGAGATAACTCGAAAGTCTTTTGAAGAATTTGAAGAATCAGTATCTCAAGTATTGATTTGAGTTGGAATTCTTGTCAACACATTGTCACAAACGTGATGTTAATAGATTGGTGTTGATAGAGCTTAAAAGAAGAAATCAGAATTGAAAAAAGTCAGGAATTCAGAATTCCTGAAGCAGAGCACGCGGTCGACCGGGCACCTCATGCGGTCGACCGAGCAAGAAGAAACCTGCAGAAACGGATTCAGGTAGCTCTCAGTTATTTTTGTGACACAGTGTGTCTTCGGTCGACCGGGACCCCAGGATGTCGACCGAGCGCGATAACTGACTGATTCCAGACAGTGTATGATGTCGACCGAGCAAGCCATGATGTCGACCGAGCACGGGAACCAGAGTTGCGCAGAATTAGAAGTTGTGCACAAAAATTCAGCACTCTTATCTAATTTGTTTGGGACTCTTACTAAACGAATTGTAGCCTGTTTTGAAGACAATTAAGGGTTACTATAACCTATATAAAGGCATGTATGGGTCGTTCTAAATAGACACCAGAAGAAAGAGAAGAATAGAGAAGAGTTTTAGAGAGTTCTTGAGAGAAAGAAGAAGCTGCTGGTGTGTGTTGTTGTGTGCTGATGTGGTGACGTTTTCTACAGCAATTGTGGACGAGATTATGCTCTAGAAGATGGTGATTCGTCCATGAGTTAAGTGTCTCTCTGTTTATGCTTTAATTTCAATTTGTAAGGGATTGAGAGAGAGAATTGTAGAGGGGAAGGGCTGTAGACAGAGTTAATCTTCTATTCTGTTTATACATCAAGTTGGTGCTTGGTGTTTGGGGTTTGGTGATCCTATCTGTGGGTGCAGATAAATTGTAAAGGGAGTCAGTGCTTCCTAGATAGTTGGTGCTATCTGAAACTAAGGGTTGGTGCTCTTTGTCGTTGGTGCGACTAAATAAGATTCAGATCTGTCCCGGATTGGTGTTCGGACAGTCTTTGAACTGTGGACGTAGCCTTTCGGTGAACCACGTTAAATCTGGTGTCATTGTGTGATTTAACTTGTTTTGTTGTTGAATTGGACCTGTTTTTAGAAATCACTGATTCACCCCCCCCCCCTCTCAGTGATCGCGGTATCCAACAGAGTCGAGGTCGACCCGAAGCTTAGAGAGTTACCAAGGGAGTTGACGCTTCAACAGCTGATGGGGCGCTTGTAGGTGCGCGTAGTTTGCTTCTGTTGAAGCATGAGTTGGTGCTTGCTTTCATCGAAAGTAATGGTAAGCGATGCCGCCATTGTTAGTTAGTTTTTTTCGAAAATTTCTGAAACAAGACCACATCCATTAGTAATCACAAGAATATAATGATCATAAATGGGAAGTTCTATGGTTTTGTCTTTTCAAATTGTTCGAAGAAGATGACCCAAGTAATATGAAGAAGGCAAAACGCCATAGAGGGTACAATTGTTCTGATCGCAGGTATGGTAAGCCCAGAATGAGCGTTCCAGTGACTGCTAGAAGTAATTGTGAACTTAAATTCGACTTATCGAAAAGCAGAGCTTGCTCGAGGTAAGAAGAATATAAAGTTGGAGTTACAAATATGTCGGTAGCAATATAGTAGACCCTAAAAGGGCGTACTAGTACCGCTAGACACAAATGTTTTAAGACCGCATCCATGAGATGAGATTCTCTGTTTTAAAAGGTCAAGATTGGATTCATCAAAGAGAGCAGATGGTATTCCGATCTGAACACGGGCTCAACGATTTTCGCGAGTGCCAGTGCTCAGAAAGAAATGAACCATAATTTCTCGGATCTGAATCCAAAAATGACGAGTTTTTTTTTTTTTTTGAAATGCCAATGTCGGGTTCATCAAAGAGAGCAAAAGGCACTCCAATCTGAACACGGGGTCAGCGATTTCCGTGAGCGACAGTGCTCAGAAATGAGAAGACCAAGATTTCTCCAATCTAAACCCAAAATGACGGAAGTTTTTTTTTTAATCTTTTTTTTAATTTTTTTATTTTTTTATTTTTTTTAAGATTTTTTTTTTGAAATTTTTTTTATTTTTTATTTTTTATTTTAAAATTTTTTATTTTTAAAATTTTTTATTTTTAAAATTTTTTTTTTAAAAAAAAATTATTTAAAAGACGAGAGAGTACACATAGGCCTCCTAACCCGGTCTTATGAAATCTCGATTGATAGAATTGCCCCTAGGTAAGGGTAGGATTACTTAATGAACCCGTTTGGAAGACCCTTTCCTAGAACAGTCAAGCTGTCTCCACACTCTGGACAAGGCTTTTCTTGAATCAACCATGATCAAAGAACGCAGTTGGTTTAACCTTAGTGGTCTATGTCTTTTTCTGTTTTTTTTATATATATTTTTTATTTTCTGATTTTTAATGAACTCATCGAAGAGAAACGATGGCCCAAAACCTTAGTCGAACAGACTCAACATTTCTGCAAGCACGATGAACGATAGGAAATGATCAAGGTTTTTCAATTTTGAATCCAAAATGAAAAATCTGATTTTTTTGTTTTTTTGTTTTTTTGTTTTAGATCTTTAATGAACTCATCGAAGAGAAACGATGTCACAAAACCTTAGTCGAACAGGCTCAACATTTCTGCAAGCACGATAAACGATAGGAAAGGATCAAGGTTTTTCAATTTTGAATTCAAACCGAGAAATCTAATTTTTTTCTTTTTTTTTTGTTGTTTTTTTTTTCTAGATCTTTAATGACCTCATCGAAGAGAAACGATGGCCCAAAACCTTAGTCGAATAGGCTCAACATTTCTGCAAGCACGATGAACGATAGGAAAGGATCAAGGTTTCTCAATTTTGAATTCAAACTGAAAAATATGATTTTTTTTAGATCTTTAATGGACTCATCAAAGAGAAACGATGGCCCAAAACCTTAGTCGAACAGGCTCAACATTTCTGCAAGCACGATGAATGATAGGAAAGGATCAAGGTTTCTCAAATTTGAATCCAAACTGAAAAATCTGATTTTTTTTTTTAAAGGAGAAAGAGTGGAAATGAATTCAAAGAATTAGAAATTTCCAAAAAATATCATCTCATTTTTTTTTAGATGCGGAATCCAACATAGGCCACCAATTAGAAAGTAGCCAAGGAATCGAGAAAAGAAATATAAGCATAGAGCAAAAAGATATGATATGCAAATATTTCATTTCTAGCATCGTGTTCTCAAATGAACGGGTCCCACCGGGTGGAGCCAGCTTGATGGACCTCATTTCTGCCTGGTTCTACCGAGGTCGGCGGACGTGGGAGTCTGTTGGGTCCGACCCTTTCGTAACCGGGGGGCAAAGGCGTGCATCAACATTTCTTTTGTGTGGGTGTGCTAGATTTTCTATTTTTACTTGGAATTGCAAGTGGTGATCCGGAGATCAACCTTCACAAGTAAAAAAGAAATCAACTTCTTTCAAGTTTTCCATTGCACATATATTTAAGAAAAGAGACATTTTCTTGGTTTGTCGTGAAAGGCGATTTTTTTTTGCATTTATAGCCGATTTTGGCGTTTATAGTCGATTTTTGGCGTTTATAGCCGATTTACAATCCTTATCAATAATGAAAGACAAGAGTTGTGATTTTTGTCTCTTTTAAAAAAATACAAACTACAATGAAAATCAAGAAAAGGAGGATCTAACTTCTCAGGAGATTGTGGAGGACCCGTTCAAATTGACGGTCGCAAGCCATATGTGGACTTCACCATCATCCTTGCAGATGAGAACAGAGGATGCTATTGATTCGCTTGGCTTGGCTATAACCTCAGGTTTTTAGAGGACAAAGACCAAAAGGAGGTCCTATGTCCAATAAAAAGCCAAGTAGACGGGCTGAAAAGCCACGTCTAAGCCATTGGAGGCAGAAGGAAAAGGCAAGGACCTTGGGGGGGTACCCCCCAAGGGACTTTTGTCACCTTGTAGCGGTGGTCAGTGTAGACTTCCACAGAGTTTTCTCTCTTTCTTTCTCTAAATTTCTGTGTTTTTTTCTGATCTGGGATCTGTCTTCTTTTTCCGATCTCTGTGATTTTTCCGATCTGGAATTCTTTGGAATGCTCTCCTATTTATAGGCTTTTAGGTAGCTATTTAGGAGGGTTTATGAGCCTTAATTGTCATAAAGCTACATAAAGGGAGGAGTTACAAGATTGAATTCTTTATTTTGTAACTCCCTTTTCTTGGCTTCTGATTGGCCGGAGGAGATTGAGGGCATTTAATCGCCTTTAATCGCCATGATGGGAGGAGTTTCATGGGTTAAATGCCATGAATCTCTTGACTTCTAACTCCCAGATGCTTGCTTCTGATTGGGCCGTCCATAGAAATGGATTAATGACTGTAATAAAGCTAGTCAATTAATCGCATTAAGTGGTCACCGAGCAGTTGAAGAGTCGCGGGCCGTGCCGCGTCTTTTGGGATTCTTCTGGCGATGATCATCGATGGATCTTCATGTAGATCGACAACGAATGACCATTTAATATCAGGTGTTGGTTGCCAACTGCGGGTCGGTGCCATCTGTCCTGTCGATTTCTCGATCGGTCGGGTAGAAAGCACACTTCTTTTTTTGTTGACCAGTTGGCGATCAATGCTTTGAATCGCGAAAAAACGGCGAAAAACGAGGTTTCCGGGGCCCACCGGGCGATCCCGGGCCCCAGGGTCGCCGGCGACCCTGGCCCAGGGCCGCAGGGGTCTGCGACCCTGGGGGGTTTTCCCCATTTTGTCCCGTATTGTGTCCATTTTTGCTGTTTTTCGATTCTTTTTTCTTCAGTATTTTTCCTTGACATTTTTGACTATTTATTGGCCTGATTTCCCTATAGAAAGTCTGATGAGAATCCTTGCATTTTATTTTGCAAAGTTTTCAATTTTCCGAGAAAGCCGAAGACTTTGTCGCGCAGAGCTGCCGATTTTCCGTCAGAAGCTGAAACTGGGTAAAACGATGTCGGAATGACCTAAAATTTGGGGTGAAGCCTGCTGAGCAATAAATAAGACCAACCATAGGCTTTTGTTTGAGTTTTGAAGCTGTTTGGGGCCCTATCACTAGTAGACTTGCTTTTCTCGCGATGAAGATGTCGCGGCTTGATGTGCGGTCAACCGATGTCCGATTGACTTGAAATTTGACAGGGAACCTATTGGAGTCATTTTAAGATGATCCAAAGGCTCTGTCTTAGAAACCATGGTCCCGGGGAGCTTCGCCACCAAGAGACCTGATTTGGCTTCCGAGCGTCAAAGTATGGTCAAATGTTGTCGAAATTACCTGAAATTTGACGTGTAGCCCTTTGTAAGCATTTTGAAGCCGTCCATGTGCTCTATATGATGAGTGATGGCCTCGGTGGTTCTCGCCGCCGAGAGGCTTGATTTAGCTGTTCGAGGGTTGATGTAAGGTCAAACGTTGTCGGTTTGACTCGAAACTTGACGTGGAGTCTTTTGGATGTATTTTCAGACCATCCATCGGCTCTGATCGAAGATTTGGTGTCTCCGATACTTTCGTCGCCGGGAGCTCCTTTTCAGTTGCCGGAGAAGCGAAGTTAGGCCAAATGATTTTGAAATAGCCCGAAACTTCTTGTGTACTCCTCTTTTGGCTGTCTTGAAGGATCTTGCAGTTTTTGTTTGATTCTGACAAGATTTGATTTTTTCGGAAGTAGCATTGCCTATTTATGGCAGGTTGCGACTTCATGTAGCTCTTTGGATCTTGAAGAGGCAAAGTGACATTTTTGGTGTCAACAAGGCTAAGTTTGACCTGAATGAGGCTACACAAAGCAGGAAGCAGCTAGTCCGAGAGAAGAACTTAGAAGAGCTAGCCATCATTGGGCTGACACATGACCTTAACATCCTTGATAGGGTGGTCGATGAGGCCAGGAAACGTCTTGAGCATTTGAAGGCACAAGCCGCTGCCAAGTGGGCTGTTATAACAGAGGCTCGCAATAGGGAGAGTGCTCTGATTCGCCGGGTTGCAGATGTTGATCGAGTTCTTGAAAGGAAGTTTCAAGACGACAAACAATGGCAAACTGCTCGGGATAAGCTTCCCGGTGCGAATGAAAGGTTACAGCCTACCCCAGCATCTCATGGCAAGTTCTTGAAGAAGCGTGCCCTGGAAACACTAACAGCTGAGGCCAAAAGTTTGCTTGAGGAGCTCAAATTTTGGCTGGAGACCATTTTTGGTTGAGCTCCTGATTTTTTGTAGCAGAAACTATCCTTTTTTTTTTTTGGTACCACATGTATTTTTTGGTACTTTCTTTTTTTTTTTTGTAGTGCTTTGTAAACATTTTTTTTTGTACATGTAATTTTTTGTACGTTTTTTTTGTTTTCCCTACGCTCACTTAAATCTTTTTGTGATGAAAGCAATTTCTAAATAGGATTTGATCAAAAGTTTGTCATTTTGTGAAAATCTTTTGTCAAATGATTATTTTGGCATGGGAGCCAGATTTTGTTTGTGGCATGAGAGCCGGTTTTTGGCATGAGACCAGTTTTGTGGCATTGATAGCC
Source organism: Litsea cubeba (assembly GCA_012931725.1). Classification (NCBI taxonomy): domain Eukaryota; kingdom Viridiplantae; phylum Streptophyta; class Magnoliopsida; order Laurales; family Lauraceae; genus Litsea; species Litsea cubeba. Next base: position 18,572,271 of record CM022948.1, read on the forward strand.
TATTTTGTGGCATTGATAGCCGAGTTTTTTGAAAGCCAAGTTTTGGTTTGTGGCATTGATAGCCGGTTTTGTTTTGTGGCATTGATAGCCAGTTTATTTTGTGGCATTGATAGCCGGTTCGTGGCATTTATAGCCTGTTTTGGTGGCATTTATAGCCGATTTTGGTTTTTCAAAAAAGCAAGTATCGACTAAAAATCGCCTCCCTGCTGAATGGTCTTGCAAGTATCGATGAATGTCGCATCCTTGCTCATTCGGTTGCGAGTATCGATGGAATGCCGTATCCTCGACGATTTGGGTGCAAGTATCGATGGAATGTCACTTCCTTGCTTTTCAAAAATTTTGATTTTCCGGGTACTGACTTAATGTCGTTTCCCCACGATTTTTGAAATTTGCGGTTTTCTCGAACCTTTGGGTTATGGATATCAACTGAAATATTGCGTCTCCATGGTTTTTAGGTTTTTTCGAACCTTTGAAATTTGGGTTGTGGATATCAACTGAAATGTTGCGTCTCCACGGTTTTTTGGTTTTTTCGAACCTTTGAAATTTGGGTTGTGGATATCAACTGAAATGTTGTGTCTCCATGGTTTTTTTTTGTTTGATTTTGCAAGTATCGACGAAATGTTGCTTCCCTGCGATTTTGGAAATGTCGAACCTGGTTCGCATTCTTCCGATTTGTGCGAGTATCGACTAAGTGTCGCTTCCCTGCGGTTTTTAAAAAATTATTATTATTTTGTTTAAAGACACGAGGGTCATAAGTTTTTACCAAAAACCATTTTGGCGGTAAAATGCAGAGTGGACTAGGGTGGAAATCCCTAAATCCAGATTTTATTTCAAACCATGAATTTTAAGTTCAAGGATTGAAAACTTTGGTAAAGTTAGGGAGACGTTCCTAAACTTGGAATTTTTGAATAATGAAACGGTGAAAGTAATCATTTTTTAATTTCTAGAAATTTCAACATTTGATATGAAAATTCTAAAACGAGTGGGGTTTAGCGAGCGAGTACCTGGAAACCGGTTTTGGCTGTACAGGCATTGCTCTTACCCAGTTGGGTAAGTCTTCAAGGGTAGTACTGCTTTAAGAACTTGTCGTTGATGGGCAGCATACATCTGTCCCCTTCCATGTTTAGGAGTGCGTATGCGTCATTAGAGAAAACCTCGTCGATGACGTAGGGTCCTTCCCATTTTGGCTCAAATTTGCCTTTGGACTTGTGAGCAAAGACCATTGGTCTTTTTACTGCAAGAATCAAGTCACCTTTTTTGCAGGCGCGTTGCCTGACCTTTTTATCGAAAGATCCTGCCATGCGTGCTTGGTAAAGTTCAATGCTTTGCCGACCTTCGAGCCGTCTCTCATCGAGATTGTCCAACTCATGGAGTCGCAATTTGACATTGCTTTCTTGAGTCATGTCATTTTGCAAGGATACCCTCAAGGAAGGAATTTGCACTTCCAAGTGTACGACAATTTCACATCCATAGACCAAGGTGAATGGTGTGCTATGGGTTGGTCCTCGAACGGTGGTTCGATAGGCCCACAAAGCTTCAGACAATTTGTCGCTCCAGTCTCTTTTGTGACTAGAGACCATTTTCTTGAGGATTTTGCAGAGTGTCTTGTTAAAAGCTTCTGCTAATCCGTTTGTTGCCGGATTGTATGGAGTCGAAGGACAGCTTTGGATTTTGTATTTGTCGCAGAACCTGTAGAATCGATGATCCCGGAATTGTGGTCTATTATCATGGACGAATCTTTTAGGTATGCCGAAACGACAAATGATGTTGGTGCGCAGGAACTGAAGGACTGATGAGGTCTTCATTTCGTTAAGCGTGAATGCTTCTGACCACTTGGAGAAATAATCCGTAGCAGCGAAGATGAAGCGATGACCTTTGTTTGAAGGGGGAGAAATAGGACCTATGATGTCCATACCCCAGGCTTCGAAAGGCCATGAGATCGCTGTAGGATGTAGCCATTCTGGAGGCATGTGAACATAATCTCTGTGAACTTGGCATTGTTGGCAGCGCTTAGCAAATTGCATTGCGTCAGCTACTATGGTAGGCCAGTAATAACCTAACCTTTTTATCTGATCGTAGAGCTTTGGACCAGCCCGATGAGCTCCACAAAGACCAACATGAACTTCTTTGAGTGCTTCTTCAGCCTCTTGTTGTGACAAGCAGCGTAGAAGTACCTCATTGAAGGATTTCCTGTAAAGGATTTTTGAAGGAATATCCAAATGAAAGTCGGGGGTTCGCCTTTGGATGCTTACCCGTTCTTTTGGATCTTCAGGTAGGATTCGGAACATAGTGTAATCAATGAACGGAACCCTCCAGTCGTCGATTGAAGATTGAAGGATTGAAATCCGACTTCCAACCACTCGGTGGCATTCAGCAACTGCTTGGTGTGTGTTAAGAGGAGGAAGGATTCTTCTTTCGCACACTGTGATTTGCAAGTTTTCCCCTTCCTTGATTGCCATAGATGCGGCAAGTCCAGCCAGGGAATCGCACATATGTTTTCACCTCTACGAATGTGGGTGATGTAACAGATATCAAACTTTTACAAAAGCGATTGTGCCTTGTTGTAGTAAGGCAGCAAATCGGGCTTCCTGACTTCAAATTTCTGATTCAACTGGTTGACGATCAATTGAGAGTCTCCAAAGATTTCCAGCATGGTGATACCGGATTTGATGGCGAGTTCCAATCCTAGGAACAGAGCTTGATATTCTGTTGCATTATTTGTGCATGGTTCCAGTAGCGAGAAAGCGTGTGGAATCATGTATTTGTCGGGGCTAACAAAGAGGATGCCAAAGCCTGAGATCAGCTGTCTTTTTTCATTTGTCCTAGTTGCACCGTCAAAGTACATGTCCCAGGAAGCATTTTATGAGAAAGTCTCCACATTGTAGACTGGTTCGTCTGGGAGATCATCTCTGAGTGGAAAATCTTTAGGCAATGGATGCTCTGTAAGAAAGTCTGCTAGAGCTTGCCCTTTGATTGCCTTTTGCGGTACATACCTAATATCAAATTGTGACAGAAGGATGGACCATTTTGCCAGTCGAGCATTAAGAGAACCTGCTTTTGTGACGAGGACCTTCAAGAGGTTGATCCTTGAGACCAGCTAGACTGTGTTGGAAAGCAAGTAGTGACGTAGCTTTTGTAAGGCGAACATCACTGCTGTTGTCAATGTTTATATAAACCATGAAAAGAAATTTGCTTTTGTGGAGATGAGGTCTGTTGAATATGTATGCTATTTCAGTGTATTCAGATCACCATACTGGCCTTTGTTTCTCTCCTGTATTTCAAGGCAGAACCTTTTTGAAAGGGGTCAAATACAAAAAGGTTATCATGTATTATTATTGCTTCACTTTTATCAAAATATTGGTTTCTAAAAGTAAGGCCACTGGTCGGATTCTTCATCATCTGAATGACCTGGGTAGAATAATAAAAATGCTTGAGTGTCGCTTTGAGGTAGAACAATAAAAATGCTTGAGTGTTACTTGTAGGCAACTTATGAATAATCTGAAGCATCAGGTGTTTCACTTGTTAATTTCTTATAGGATGTTGGAACTTTTGTTACATGCTTCTTCCCTCATATGTGCCTTTATTTATTTTTTTATTTGAAAGAATTTTCTCATCATTGATTTTGTTTTCTCTGATCTTGTAACTTCTAGAACATAAGATTTTGGTTAGTGGCAACGACTTCTATGCCTTTCCTCGTCTTGACCAAAATGGAAAAAGAATGGCATGGGTTGAATGGGGCCACCCAAACATGCACTGGGATAGAGCAGAACTTTGGGTTGGATATGTTTCTGAGAATAGGTGAGTAGAATTCTTTGCTGAAACCATCATTAATCATGTATCAGTTCTCTTTTATCTGATGGATGATTTTTCCACTTTGTTCTTTGATGAAGTGAAAATTCACTATTTACTCTGCATCTTAATTAACTCTCTTTAAGCTTGTGTTCTTATTTTTACACACTTATGGGATAATTATATTCACATTGTGGGATTTGTGGTACACATGCAGATGAGAGAGTATCTATGTAGTCAGAAGTACCGTAGGTGGCCTGTCAGAAATGGATCAGGAAATTCCATTGTTTTTTTTTTTAAAAAAACAACAAATACTTAGTAACGGATATAAACCATTACAAATAGAATACTTAGTAACGGACATCATCCATTACAAATAGTTTGACCAAATAGATATATATGCGTCAGAAAGTGGGAATTACCAACAGTTTTATCCGTTGGGAACACACTATGAACAAAATTAATAACCATTACTAATAAATTGTAACGATTGAAGATGTGTTGCTGAAATTAATTTCAGTCACATTTGATAACCGTTAGTAATATTTCTCACGGTTATTAAGTGTTACTAACTTCCGTTACATTTCATTTGTAACGCAATTGTGTCAACGTAAAATAACCGTTACGAATATATTTTGTAACGGCTGTGTATCCGTTACTAATCGATTATTATGGCACAAAAACGCCAACAGAGTGTTACAAGCGACCACATCTATAGCGCAACCTTTCTCAAGCATTTTGTCGAACACCCTCAAGGTGTCCTCCCCATTTCCACAATCGCCCCATCCCTTCATCAAAATGCTGTAACTCTTCGCCCCTATCTCGAACTTTGACTTCACCTCCTCAAAGAACTCCTCCGCCTGCCCAACCAGACCATTTCGACACAAAACCGAAAGCAAATGATCGAGATCGTCGATGCGCGCTTGGAGGCCAAATTCACCCATCTTTGAAAAGGCCCTAATGGCATCCAGCGGCAACTTTGCACGGCAGTAAGATCTGAACATGACCCATAAAATGTCCGGCCTAATCTCGACACTCCCATCTCTTTGCACCAGGAAGAGAAGTAGATATGGGGTTTTGAGAGATTCGAGAGATGTGAGGGTTTAGGTGGTGAAGGAGATGATGGGTTAGTGTTCTGTTTCGATGGTGGGAAAGGGGTAGTACTCGAACGGCCATTGCAGGGAAGAAACCAGGACTTCCCATTTTTAAATCTTTCATTCCTTCCTGAAATGGAATGATAGACCATTCCTTGAGTACGAGTTGCAGTCGATGAAAAAGGTCTGTATGTATAAATGGTTTATGCATATTGATCGATATCGACAACTATATTGTCGATATCGACAACATCGCTAAACGACAAAAAAGGACCCCTGCCGTCTCTAAACTCTTGTTGGGTCCTCTCCTTACTCATGGCTCACTATGGGGATTTTTCAGGTAGTTTTCTCTTATTTTTTTCTTTTGTTTGTTTGTTTTTTTTCTCATTTTTTTGCAAAAAAGTATTATTCTAAAAGATTTTGGGGATAAAGATAAACAAGAGATGATGAGAGTATTTGAGTTATTGGATGGTCTATATTAAAAGTCTAGACAGATTCTTGCTTAGATGCTTGGGAATCAAACTTTTCCATCCTTCAATGAAGTTCAAGCTTTTTTTTTTTTTTTAAGAAGCGAGGGTCTAGTGATGCAACCTCTTGCTGGGCTGTTTGGGGGCTTTACTAATGGAGTTGGGTGGAGTAAAGATTATTTTGAAGAAATAATAAAATATAAGTGAGTTATGTTGGTATTTTATTTTTAGTTGTTTATTAGAGAATCTTTTTGACATTTTGTATTGATTGTTGACTTTTTTTGTCATTTAGTTGAGAAATGATGTAACTTTTTTACTTTTTTTTTTTTGAAAAATATGATGGGAAATTTGAATTAAAGTACTTTTGATGAGACTTTTTTTTGAGAAATGGGGGCTTTACCTTACTTACTCTATTAGTAGGGAAAATCTTATCCTGTGCATGTGCTCCTGTGGGAGCAAACATCTAGACCATCACCAAAGGCATGACTACCCTAAATGTCTTTGGGTCGTGTGTGACAAACGGCATTGATGCGTAGTGCACTGTGAATATGTGTACAGTAGAAAATTGCCCCCACCCCCCAGTAGAAAATTGCCCACCCCCCATTAGAAAATTGCCACCCCCCACCCCAAAAAAAAAAAAAAAAAAAAAAATCTGAGAAGACTCTAAGGTCATGTTTGGAAACAAAGTCTTCAATGAAAAGATTTGCGTTTTCCACCCACTCATGGAATATCCATGTTTGGCAATTGAAAATCTCCAAGGATTTGGACATATAAAAATCCTCATTTATTTGGATTTTCAAATCTGACCTCTCCCTATAGGATTTGGAAATCCTCACTTCTACGGATTTGCACTTGAATCAAATTTTCTCAGATATATGCATCAATATGCACCGATATTGATGTGAGATCTTTAGCTATACAAATCCTCAGCAGAGAATCCTTGTTCCAAGAGTAATAAGGTTTTTTTCACATCTGTGAATTCCTCACCTTTTGCCAAACATGCTCTAAATGGAAAAGGCTTTGTCACTAGCTGGGGTCTCTTCGAACGAGTTAATGATTTTGTTACTAGTTATAATTCCCTAGTTACTAAAATCTCTATTAACAAAATGCCTTAATTGAAATTTGAAATTTTAGAACAATAAGAGAGAAGCCAATAATTCACAAATTTCAGATATGCTTTTTTAAGATAATATGAAATATATATTAGATTGCTTTCAAAGATCAAATACAACTTTGAGATGTGTTTTTGTCCACTACATGCTCAAAATGAGAAAAATAACATGTGCATTTAGTACCTAGTTTTCAATTGTTCTTTTATTACATGACAATCAATCTGTTAGTTTTATGGACTCAATCCAGTAGATGATATAATAAATTGATTAAAATCTTTATTTATTCATATATTCATGTTTACTTTTCATGAGATGAATGGTGATTTATTATATACTTGCACATAACCAATACGAATGACATGATGGTTCATGAGATGAACCAGGGTCCACAAGTATATTATATATAACACATGTGTATGGATGAGATCCACATACGGGAGACATGTGTGGCAAATCTTATACTTAAATATTATCACAACCAGTGATGAGACTGGACATCTCATACTGATAAGGTTGCAGTACTTTGATCACTCTGAGATAGTGTGATTTGTCTCGATCATCAGAATGGAAGATTCTGGATCATAGTGCTAGTACATTGGATGTATTGAAGGACCATGAGAAGCACCTTATAAACACTGTCTTTATTTTAAAGGTCTGCTCTCATAATTCCCTAGCAATAGGCTCTCAATCCTGAGACATTAATGAACTCAAGTTTCTATCTATTCATTTGCTTTGAGTCACCAATGAGTGAGGCCAACTGTAGGTCAACACCTCGGTGATTTGGGTACGTGGTAGTAGAGCTGTGGGAACATTCAATGATCAAGATGGAATCTATCTCTAATATCCCCTTGTGCCAATTAATGGATTTATCATTGGTAAGTGCGCACCCATTCCGATTAAGAGTTAATTGGAAAGGTACCTATTGATTATTATAATTAATTGGGGCTCAAGGATAATAAGATATGGATCAAGTTTGGAAGACAGGTCCAATTGATCCATGGATATTGATAGAGGGGTCTACTTGTGGTAATGTAGAAGTTTAGGGTCTTCTATGTGATATTCCTAAGACTGGAGTTCAATTGCATTTATATAGTGGAGTTATTTGCAATTAACTGTGGGCCCGGATTACACATGAGATGTGGGGTCGCGAGTCCCAGTTGGAGCCAGCTTTCTAAGGAATCCCTAGTGGTCCCCACACTAGCCCAATTATTAGAAAGTATCTAATTCTAGTTGAATTCTAAAAGGAAAGTTACTATTTCTATTTGAAGTAAGACTTCTAATAGTGGTAATAGTAGACTTACTAATTTTAGTAGAAGTGTGATTTCTATTTTAATTAGAAAGGAATTGGAAAGTTACTAATCATATTTGAAGTGGGACTTCTAATTATGATATGGTAAGTTACTAATTAATTAATGGAAGTAAGACTTCTATTTTAATTAAGAAGAGATAGTTACTAATTTTTGGAAGTAAGACTTCTAATGGAAATTAGTAAGTTGGGCTTGCAAAAGCTATAAATAAGAGGAGAAGAGGCCTTGGACGTCCCATGCATACAACCACCTAGGGATTCACGCCCAAGGCCCTTTTGTGCAATAGTTGCACATGCTTTTCCTCCTCCCCCTCTTCTAGTTCTCTTTCTAGCTCCTCCCTAGAGTTCCTAGTAGTTTTCTCTTGGAGATCCCACCATCTTCTTGAGAAAAGGAGAATCTGATACGGGTCATAGCGTGGAAGATCAAGAGGTCTTGGAGATCCTTATTTGATTAGTGAAAGCATTTCATCATCAAAGAAAGACGCAACTTCTCCATTAGAGCACAACCGAGCTCCAAAGGTATAATCCACTTCCTTGCATGTTGTAGATTATTATGGATGCTTGTTAGTTGCTATTTTTATCTTCTAGATAAATTGTTTTACTGATCATGATGACTGAGATTGAGGACATGGATCTTGGATTGGGTTTTTTAGCCTTCTGGATAGTTGATCCCTGCGTCAAGTGGGTCAAAAGTTTTTGAAACCTATCCTAGAGGCCCACCCTATTTCCAACACACACTACAACAAGTTGCACTTTTAGCCACGTTTTTTAGCCACGTTTTCTAAAAACGTCGGTAAAGGGTATACTTTTGCCGACGTTTTTAAAATTCGTCGGTAAAGGTCTACCCTTTACCGACGTTTTTTAAAAACGTCGGCAAAAGTATAACCTTTACCGACGTTTTTAAAATTCGTCGTTAAATGGTAGACCTTTACCGACGTTTTTTAAAAACGTCGGCAAAAGTTTATACTTTTACCGACGTTTACTAAAAAACGTGGCCAAAACTACAACCTTTTATCGACGTTTTGAAAAACGTCGGCAAAAGTAAAGATCTTTACCGACGTTTCTAAAAAACGTGGCCAAAAGTATACCCTTTACCGACGTTTTTTACTAAAACGTCGGCAAAGGCCATTCTTAAATTTAAAAAAAAAAATGGTTTATTTTTTAAATTTTACCGACAAAATAAAACGTCGGTAAATATGCTTTTAATTTTATTTTTTAATTTTACCGACGAAATTAAACGTTGGTAAATATGCTTTTAATTTTCTTTTTTAATTTTACCGACGAAATTAAACGTCGGTAAATATGTTTATGAATATTTATTTATTTTTATATTAATTTTACATACAAAAATACAAACGTCGGTAAATATGTTTATTAATTTTTATATTAATTGTATCAACGAAAATAAAAACGTCGTTAAATATCTTTTTAAATTTTTATTTTTTACCTTTACCGACGAAATTAAACGTCGGTAAATATGTTTATTAATTTTTATTTATTTTTACGATCATGTTACCAACGAAAATAAACACGTCGGTAAATATCCTTTTTAAATTTAAAATTTTTAATTTTACCGATGAAATTAAACGTTGGTAATTATATTTATTTTTTATTTTTTATTTTTATATTACTTTTACCGACGAAAATAAAAACGTCGGCAAATATCTTTCCTAAATTTTTAAATTTTAATTTTACAGACGAATTTAAACGTCGGTAATTATATTTATTAATTTTTATTAATTTTTATATTACTTTTTTACCGACGAAAATCAAAACGTCGGTAAATATCTTCCTTAAATTTTTTATTTTTAATTGAATAAAAGAGTTTCAATAAATGTTTATTAAATATACAAACGGGCCGGACTAGTAAGTAGTATATGATTAAAGCTAAGTAGATTTTCATATATGAATTTTATTCAATCTATTTAGGCCCTTACAAGTTATGCATCTTTTTTGCTATGTGAATGTATTAATCCTGAATGGGATCTTGGTTCGGAACATAGAGGGATCCGGTAATTATATTTATTAATTTTACCGACGAGATTAAACGTCGGTAATTATATTTATTAATTTTTATATTAATTTTACCGACGAAAATAAAAACGTCGGCAAATATCATTTTTAATTTTTTAATTTTTACCTTTACCAACGAAATTAAACGTCGGTAAATATGTTTATTAATTTTCATTTATTTTTATATTCATGTTAATACAACAACTTGCACTTTTAGCCACGTTTTTTAGCCACGTTTTCTAATTTCGTCGGCAAAAGTTATTCTTTTATCGACGTTTTTTAAATTTCGTTGCTAAAATTACCTTTTTACCGACGTTTACAATTTCGTCGGTAAAAATGTACTTTTACCAACGTTTTTTAATTAAACGTCGGTAAAAGTTAGAATTTTACCGACGTTTTTGAGGAAATCGTCGGCAAAAGTTTATTCAAATATATTCTTAATTTAAAAAAATTATCTATTTACCGACGAAAATTAAAACGTCGGTAAAATATTAATTTCATGAATGCCGATTCCAACTCGATGGTAGGGCTTGACGTTTTCCCCCTAATCTGGGAGAGTTTTGAGTAGGCGAATGGAGAATCGATGTGCTGTTTCTATGTGGTTGTGTTGTCTATTTCGAAGATTAGTAGCATATTGGTTGTTTGTTTATTTTCGTTATGATTCTGTTCATTTTTTGTTGTTTTATGGTTGTTTGGTGAAGTGTTGAAGGCAGGGTCTGCAACTCTGCATCATCTCTTATAAAATTTGTTGTCAGGTGACTGGGGTGCTTTGAGATTGTTCGATAGTGAAGATCCCTTGTTGTTCACCCATCTGGGGTGGGACGCACATACGATTGGTGTCATTGATGCTGCCCGAACGGGAAAATGGGGGGTCAACAAATTGCAGAATGCATATCTGAATAACAAGTATGAATTACGAGATGCATAGCTGAAAGAAATCGATGCCCTTAATTATAAATCAACCATTTATAATTGGTTGAAAATTTTAAACCGGTCTGGACCGGTTTAAGTGGTCCAACCGGACCGTTTTGGACTGGACCAGACCGGATAGGACCACGTTCAAGTGGTCTGGTCCGGATCCTTCATTTTCAGCCGGACCGGAAATCCGATGCTTCCGGGAACCCACGGCGGGCCGTTTGTTTGAAGAATTCGAAACCTCATTATGATGAGTACCGGGTTGAGATGTGCAATGCCATGTCGATTAATGATGAATCCAAGAACATAGTAACCAAGCGAATCTATAAGAAAATATAAGCAGGTAACTTCAGAAGATGCATCATCGACTCTTCGGTTTTTAGGTGATGCCTCCCATGTCATGCAGTTGTATTTGTCAAAAGCGGAAAGATGCAGTGCTACATTGCCCAACTTAGGCAACCCTAATTCTTTTTTGTTTTTTTTTTTTTTATAATTATAAGTTCCTGTGTGATAATCCAAACCGTTGTTTTTTTTAGGATCGTTTGTCGTCGCGGTGGTGCCGATCCTCCGCGTCGCGACTGCTTCTATGCTTGTGATCTCGATTTCGATCGTGCTGGAGATCGAGGTCTTTGTGATGGTCTCTTTCTCGATCTCGTTCGTCTCTGTACTTTCTGCTCGATGTCTTTAAACCCCATTCTGGAGGACTCATTCACAAGATAACAGATTCGAACCCATCTATGCTCCAAACCCACTTCAACAAATCCAAACAAGAAACCACAGATTGCAAAATAGCATTCAAAGATTTCGATGTCAACAGAAAAAGGAATCATTGCAGAAGTAGAAGAAATCCCAAAAACCCTAAGCAGAGAAAGTTGAGAGGTATCTTGAGATGGTGAGAGTGAGCCGAGAGATGCAAATTGGTGACTTGAGGCAGATATCATCAACCAGCCAACGATGGTACGTAGTTTCTTCCTGGGTTATCAGGTCACCCGAAACCCGAACCCGGGAACCCGATAACCCGGTGACCCGGGAACCCGATAACCCTCTCTGCTATCTTCTTTTTCTCTCTCTATCTCTCTCGATCGGGCGATCTCTCTCTCTCTCTCTCTCTCGATCGGGCGACCTCTGCTACCCGCTCTCTCTCTCTCTCTCTCTCTCTCGATCGGTCGAGATCTTTGGGCCGCTCTCCATCTCGCTCTTTCTCTCTGCTCTCTCTCTGTTCTCTCTCACTCTCTCGCTCGCTCTCTCGATCTGCTCTCTCTCTCTCTGTTTCTCTCTCTCGGTTGAGATCGCTCTCTCGATCTGCTCTCTCTCTCTGTTCTCTCTCTCTGTTTCTCACTCTCTCGCTCTTTCTCTCTCTCTGTCCACATCAAAAACTCAATCACTTAACTAACAACTACAACAAAAAGAATACATGAGGCAGATATATCTATGTAAATAATAAAAAAGGAAAGACAACATTTGTATGTCACGTTTAATACATTGTTTAATATACTTAAATAATCATATGTTTCGCACGTAATTCTCTAACCGGGAGCCCTATTTGCGAACCGTCAGTTCCTACAAGTCACTCTACCCTCGAGCGAAGTGCTCGTGCCGGTTTCGGAATTTTCCCGCGGCCATTTCCCGTTTCGGACCCCCGGCGGGCCGTTTTCGAGCCTAAGTGTTGGAAAATCGTGTGTTTCAGTCGTAATTCTCTAACCGGGAGCCCTATTTGCGAACCGTCAGTTCCTACAAGTCACTCTACCCTCGAGCGAAGTGCTCGTACCGGTTTCAGAATTTTCCCGCGGTCGTTTCCCGTTCCGGACCCCCGGCGGGCCGTTTTCGAGCCTAAGTGTTGGAAAATCGTGTGTTTCGTTCGTAATTCTCTAACCGTGAGCCCTATTTGCAAACTGTCAGTTCCTACAAGTCACTCTACCCTCGAGCGAAGTGCTCGTGCCGGTTTCGGAATTTTCCCACGGCCGTTTCCCGTTCCGGACCCCCGGCGGGCCGTTTTCGAGCCTAAGTGCTGGAAATTCGTGTGTTTCGGTCGTAATTCTCTAACCGTGAGCCCTATTTGCGAACCGTCAGTTATTACAAGTCACTCTACCCTCGAGCGAAGTGCTCGTGCCGGTTTCGGATTTTTCCCGCGGCCGTTTCCCGTTTCGGACCCCCGGCGGGCCGTTTTCTAGCCTAAGTGTTGGAAAATCGCTTGTTTCGCCGTAATTCTCTAACCGGGAGTCCTATAGCGTACCGTCAGCTCCTACAGTTCTGTCTACCCTCAAGCGAAGTGCTCGTGCCGGTTTCAGATTTTTCCCGCGGCCGTTTCCCATTCCGGACCCCCGGCGGGCCCTTTTTTCGAGCCTAAGTGTTGGAAAATTGCATGTTTCGTCGTAATTCTCTAACCGGGAGAGAGACCGAGAGCAGCGAGAGAGACAGCAGATCAGTGAGTAGCAGGGGAAAGAGAGAGAAGAAAAGAGGGAAAAAAGGGAAAAGAGGACATTTGGCGGGAGAGGGGAAAAAAAACGTGGTGGCCGAATTTTATGTCTATTTTTTGTTGTAAAATAATTTTTCATTGGTAAAAATTATTTTAGATTTTTTTTTTCAAATTAAGTGAAAAAAATATAAAAACCTTTAAATGTCGGTAATAAATTTTCTGACTCTAATTTTCGACGACAAAGATAAAATTATAGGTAAAGGACTCAGACTTCTAATTTTCCTAGAAATAGAGTTCAACATTACAGATGTTTTACAAAAAACGCCGCTAATCGTTCATTTTACCAACGTCGTATAATCAGTCGATAATAGTCTCTGATAGTTTTACCGAGATAAAATAAAAAATAAAAAAGATTTTCAAACACTTAGGCTCGATAACGTCTAATCGGGGGTCCGAAACGAGCAACCTCCCCTGGTTAAAAATTGAAAATCGACGCGAGCACTTCGATCAGGGGCAAGTAAATTGACGGTACTGATGGTTCATAAAAATGGCTCCCGATTAGGGAATTTATAGTCACTACAAGATTTTCCAGGTGGAGGTGCGAGGGGAGACATGGGAGGAAGAAGAAGAGAGGAAGGGAGGGAGACAGAGAGATGGGGAACGAGAGAGAGAGAGAATAGAGAAGAAAGAGAGAGGAGAGGGAAAATGGGGCGCGATGTGTGCGAAGGGCACGAAGAGGGAGGGGTTTACTAACGTCATAAAATTTGTTGATAATATAATTCGTCAATAATAGTCTTTGATATTTATTTTCCTTAAAAATGATGTTAATAATAAAAAGAGGGGTTTCGGTGGCGGGAGAGGGAAAAAATTTGGTAAAAACTTACCGACGATTATTTTCATCGTAAAATATAGATTTTTCGTCAATAAAAATTATTTTATTTTTTTTAATTGAAAACAAGTAAAAAAGACTACCAACCTTTACTGATGTTTTATATTAAACATCGGTGATAAATTTTCCGACTCTAATTTTCATCTCCTTCTCCATTCTTTTCTTTCCATTCTCTTTCTCCTACTCTTTTACTCTCCATCACAACCACCCACTACACTGCCATCACCACCCGGCTTGCATAGCCACTGCACTAACCTTGCACCACCTTCGGAGATAAAATTATAATGGTAGAATTTAAGTTCATCATACGACTTCAACTTCGGAGATAGAAATATAATGGTAGAATTTAAGTTCATCATACGACTTCAAGTTCGATGTTTATTTAAAATAAAAGCGGTAGGGCAAATGTACAAGCTTCACAGTCACGTGTGGACCAAAAGTCTGTCCTATATATGACCAAATTCAGATTGAATTGTTTGAGAGTCGGTTTCTTTCCTTTCATATATTTCATTTAGAATTTAAAAACAGATGACATGGAAGGTACACCTAAAAACTGAGGAGATGATGCATCTTCTGGAGTTACCTGCTTATATTTCTTGTAGATTCGCTTGGTTTACTATGTTCTTGGATTCATCATTAATCGACATGGCATTGCACATCTCAACACGGTACTCATCATAATGAGGCTCCCATTTCTCAAACAAACGGCTGAAACTATTGGGCCAAAATTCATATTCCAACAACTCCTAGCACCGGTTTTTTTCTTTTACTTTCTAAGATAATAAGGCCATAAACCTAGATCTAAATCTCAATCACATTCACACCACATCCTTCAAGGCCTCACTCTATCATCCATGTTAGCTATAGTTTTACAGAAGTAAAATAAAAATCAAATAGGATTTTCTAACACTTAGGATCGAAAACGGCCCGTCGGGGGTCCGGAACAGGAAACGGCCACCGAAAAATTTGGAAACCAGTGCAAGCACTTCGCTCAAGGATAAAGTAAATTGACAGAACTGACGGTTCGCAAATAGGATTCCCGGTTAGAGAATTAGAAGCAAAACATAGGATTTTCCAACACTTAGGTTCAAAAACGGCCCGCAGGGCGTACGGAATAGAAAAAGGCTCCGAAAAAATTGGAAACCGACACGAGCACCTAACTCGAGGCGAAATTAACTTGTAGGAACTGACGGCTCGTAAATCGGACTCCCGGATAATTAATTAACCCTTAAAACGTTCGATTTTTAACACTTAGGTTTAGTTTGTCATCTCTACTTTTCTCTTCTTATTGTCTTAAAACTGATGGAATCCGGTTTTAGCATGTTTGGATGAAGCTTTTACTGTGTCCATTTCAAATGGCACTAAGACAAGCATTTGTGATCCAAACCGTTGATCATGTTCGGGGGGCTAAAAACGGCCATGATACCAAAAGTCAACCATTGGATCATTATAGATTGTGATGTATTGATGAAAACGTACAGACCATTAGATCATCATTTATGGAATTTTGTACGCCCTATTTTCGCAATCCAAATTTTTAGTCCTCTTCAAAAGGTCATTTATAGTTATAGGTCCCAACCCCAAATGTTGATTCAATATGGATCATGAAATATATTTGAAATAAATATCAATCATTGGATTAATGCATGGTTACTACAGTGCATTCACGAGTTAAGACATGCAGTCCGTTTTTTCTACATTTTCGAACAATCTGGATCTCTAATGCAAGATATGGACCATAGACTTTCCTTTATATGGCAAGTAACGTTTACTGGATCAAATTCCAACGATTAATCCTTCATGTATTGTGAGATATTGACAAAAAGGACCAAAGGGTTAATGGTTCAATTTTAATTTTTGTGGGCCACTTTTTCCCAATCTAAACCTAAAATCCTCTTTAGGAGGTCAACAATGATTATCTAGTCAAATCTTATCGCTTGATTCATCATGGATATAATTATTTTATTTTCGTCGGTAAAATGAATATAAAAATAAATAAAAATTAATAAATAGATTTACCGACGTTTAATTTCGTCGGTAAAAGTAAAAAATAAAACTTTGAAAAGATATTTACCGACGTTTTTATTTTTGTTGGTAACATGATCGTAAAAATAAATGAAAACTAATAAACATATTTACCGACGATTAATTTCGTCGGTAAAGGTAATAAATAAAAACTTAAAAAGATATTTACTGACGTTTTTATTTTCGTCGGTACAATTAATATAAAAATAAATAAAAATTAATAAACATATTTACCGACGTTTGTATTTTCGCATGTAAAATTAATATAAACATAAATAAATATTCATAAACATATGTACCGACGTTTAATTTCGTCGGTAAAATTAACAAAAAAAAATTAAAAGCATATTTACCGACGTTTTATTTCGTCGGTAAAATTTAAAAAATAAATTTTTTTTTTAAATTTAAGAAAGGCCTTTGCCGACGTTTCATTAAAAAACGTCGGTAAATGTTCAACTTTTGGCCACGTTTTTTAGAAACGTCGGTAAAAGTCTTCACTTTTGCCGACGTTTTCAAAATTCGTCGGTAAAGGGTATACCTTTGCCCACGTTTTTCACGAAACGTCGGTAAAAGTCTTTACTTTTGACGACGTTTTGAAAAACGTCGGCAAAGGTTAAACTTTTGCCGACGTTTTATGAAAAACGTGGGCAAAAGTCTAACCTTTGCCGACGTTTTTCAAAAACGTCGGTAATGGTCTATCCTTTACCGACGAAAGTAAAAACGTCGGCAAAGGTATACCCTTTACCGACGAATTTTGAAAAACGTGGCTAAAAAACGTGGCTAAAAGTGTAACTTCTTGTAGTGACCTTTATTCTTTTATTCCCCATTCTGCGTTTTCCCTTACTATTTCAATACCTTTCCTATGCAAACATCTGCTCTTGGGCTCCACCTAATCAAAGTTTTAATTGTTCAAATGCATGTCTTCCTCTTCAATGTAATTTTAGCCAAATTTTGCTCCGTTAGGCCCTACTGTGAGATTGAACTCATAAGATATCAAAAAGTATATGTATCAATCTTGTATACTATGACAGGCAGATATGCTGGAAGGAGGCCTACCTTGGAGTGTGTAGTACAAAAGGCAAACACTAGCCAGCAGCTCTCTAGACCTCGCCTCATCTCCGTCACAGACAATGGCAGAATGAACTTTCCATTCGTTTTGAGATGAAAGATTTGGGGAATCTTAGTCACTTCCTTGGCTTGGAGCTGAAATCATTGAAAGATAAGAGTATATGTGTCACAAAAAGGCTATGCGGAGAAAGTTATATGCAACTTTTTTAACCAAAATAAGTGGTGTTCTACTCCTCTTGATGCTAATATCAAGTTAAGGTGTGATCAAGGAAAGCTTCTTCCGGACCCTCGGCTTTATCGGGCTCTTGTTGGTAGTCTCATTTATTTGACTATTACAAGACCAGATATTTCATTTTGTATTGGACTTGCATGCTCTGAAGAAACCGCATTTGGATGCCATGAAGATATTGATGGATTTGGATGCGGAGACTCCGACACGCGGCCGGAGATCTATGTGTGTTCTGGCGATTAGGAAGCTCCGCAGATCTCTTTTTGCCTCTAGTCTCTCCTGTGAGATGGAATTCTTCCAACCCTAGGGCTCCCTTATATTATATAGACAAGTTTCAAAGAGTCACACTTACTAGAGACTTTTTCGCCAAGAAATCCACATCCACTAATCCTATTGGGAGTCTTATTAGTGTGACCAAATCAAGTCTTACAGGGATTGTATTCTCTATTGGCATCAGCCCTGCTTGATCTGACGTGGGACTTGTGGCATGCGGGCCACACGATTTCTTACAGATAATCTTGAGATATGTTCACTCTACACTTGACATGGGTCTTTTGTTTAAGAAGGGAGTTGATTTTGAGCTGATTCAATATGCCGATGCCGATCTGGGTGGTGACTTAGATGACTGTAAATCCACATCCGATTATGTTTTCTCATGTGGATCAGCATGTGTCTCATGGTGCAGTAAGAAGCAAGATTCCGTGTCTCTTTCTACAACCGAGGCAGAGTACAAAGCGGGTTCTCTTGCCACACAAGAATGTGTGTGGCTTTGATGGTTGCTTGAGGATGTTCATTCAGAAATTCGCAAACCAACTACTTTATACAGTGACAACAAAAGTGCTATCACACTTGCAACAAATCCGGTTTATCGCGCAAGGACCAACCACATTGAAATTGAACATCATTTCATTCGTGAGAAAGTGCTTGATGAAACAATTGAAGTTTTGGAGGTGAGAAGCAATGACAACATGGCCGACATCTTTACCAAGTCTCTTTCTAAAGGACCATTTGAATATCTCAGAGGAAAGCTTGGTGTCATTTCTAAAAAATCACTTTAAGGGGAGTGTTAAATTTTTAAAGTGTATTTTCTAGAATTATCTTGGTTTAACTTCTTTTTTTTTTTTTTTAAGTGTTGAAGTAAGGCTATTATGTAATTTTGTGTTTAGGAGGTTTTATAAAAGGGTCCTACTTGCACATGTGTGGAGGACACATGCCACTCTCTCTCTCTTAACTTCTCTCCATTCAATCACTTTTCCATCTTCCCATGTCTCCACATCATGATTATCCTCACCAAGCCATTACTAACATGCATTTTCCCATATACATCTCATTACTCCATCCACTTGTCCATACACCAAGTCACACTTTACAAGTGCTTTATTACTCCCATCCACTTTTCCATACACCAAACAACATTTTCCATATACCATCTCATTAATTCTTTCACTTCTCCATGCACCAATTTTAGACTTCCCATACATTCCATTATTCCATTCAACCATTTCTCCTCTTTCCCATGTTCCTCCACTAATTTTCTTTCTTTCCCATGCAACTACCTCATTATACTAGCAATTTCGCAAATCACCTATATATATATATATGCATGTCGGTGACTTTTCAAACAATGTCCATGAAATGTCTAAGAAACCTATGAGCAAGTAGAGAGGTGAGTAAAGTTACATTAACAAGTCCGTATCTTGTGCAAGTGTGGCCCCAAGCTAAACTTGTAATGTTTATCATTTAATGAAGTTGTTCTTCTCCTCCTTTATCTTTTGATTGTTCTTCTTCTTTCATCTTGGTGTGAGTCTTGGGCTAGTGTTGTTTTTTCACACTAATTGAGAAGCGAGATTTCGGATATTTGGATTTCGTCTTTCTCCACTGAGTTCAACAGAGAGGAGATGATCCGTGGTAATGAAGACGAATCTGGATCCTTTGTTGTAGCTATTGTTAGGATTTTTATTTGTTGCAATTTGATTGGATGCATTCATTAAATAACTTGATCTCTCATGAACTCATACTTTTAATATTGGAATCTTCATGACTTGATAATTATGCATAATTTAATCTTTCAATTGAGTTTCAAATGTTTTATAAAATAAAAATTTGAAACTCATCCATAAACATGTTTTGTTTCACATTTCTCAAACTCCAAAATTAAACATGTTAGTCTCTATTCAAGTCCAGTTTTTATTGACAAAAAAATCTCACTTAGAAAATCATTTTCAAATCAGAAAAAGTCCCCAAAAGTCGGCTAACCAATGTTTGGGCGATCACCAGGCGGTCACAATTCCAAAAGGCAAATTTTGCTGAAAAAACAGTGGTCGGCCACCTGGCGGTCACCAGGCGGCTAGCCACCCCTTTAGAAACGTAAAAAAATATGACCGTTGGATATAACTGTTGGAGGTCGGCTAGCCCACCTGCCAAGGAGGCTAGTCGCCCTGAGAGCCGTTGGAACTCCTTTTTGCTATAAATAGAGGTCTTCTTTTGGATTTGGTTAGAGATTTTTTAGCCTTTTGAAGGCCAAGGAAGGAGGAGCAATCCAAGCTAGGCTAAAAGGAGAATAGGAGGGCTAATCCATTGTTTCAACCTTTGATTCTTCAAATGGGTGTGCTTCCTTTGTCCCAAAATTAATTCATGCTATGTTTTTAAATCTTTATTTCATTTAATATAGCATGATCAAATGTTTGTTTCCATAACATGCTTAGAACTTTAAACATGATCATTAGCTTTATGTCTTCAACATTTGTTTGAATTACACATGTTTAGTTTCATGTTTTCTAAAATGAGATAGCTAGTTATTAAATGACAACTTTCAAAAAATATTTTTCCTATCTTTTAAAACATGTGTGCATCTATCTCACATTCATAGTTTTCATCTTAGCATCATTTATGTGCATTCATTTTTAAGAGATAGAAAGTTTTATGTATATGCATCATTCACAGGAATTTTCACTCATCATGCATATACTTAAGAGTTGAGATTTCTTTTTCAAATCAGCCTAATTAGAGGCATTAAATTGTACTTAATTGTTCTCTTCTAAATGCATTTGTAGGCATAAATTTGAGAAAAGAATTTCATGTTGTAAAGGTTATTGCGTAGCCTTAAAAGCATAAAGAGTGGTTGTAAAGGTTAATGTTAAGCCTAGAAAAGCATAGTGGTGATTTGTAAGGTTGGAGGTGAACTCAAACCTCATATTAAGATAGTGAAAATTCCAATAGGGAAGCCGGGTAGGCACGTTGGCCGAACCACTATAAAATCTAGTACTGGTGGATGTTTATGTTTGTGAATGATGATCACATGTGTATGGTTGATGCTCATAATCTATGCTTGTGGTTGATAAGTATGGTTAGTGATTATATGCTTGATGTTTAGATCACATGTTTTTGTACTTCTTAGAGTCATCACATGCATGTATTCAAATTAATTGACATTTATTAAAGCATAATTGGTTATAGAATTTTAAAATTGGTCTAGTTTTTTGAGCCCACCCTATTCACCCACCCTCTAGGGCTCGGTCCAGGACTTTCAGCTATTATATTTGTGAACTCACAGGTCGTTGGGAATCCATTGTGGGGTCCACATAATGATAATCCAAAGCGTTAAAACTGAATCTCATTTTCTCCAATAACATATCTTGAAGTTTTATTTCAATAGATACAGGTCCCATCGCTCGACTGAATGAATCACTTATCTCTTAGTGCGCCCCATGGTGGAGTCCCGGATGAGTTTGATCATGCCTAACATGAAGTTAATCACACTTCTATCATGTGTTCCATACATGATAAGTATGGTTATACAATGGGTTAGATACTCATTCCCTCTGTCTGATTATACAATGGGACGCTTGACTTTTTTACTGAATGAAAACGGAGTTTGGATATTGTTGTAATAGAGGAAAAGTGATTGTTTTATTTTTTTTAAAATGTTTTTTTTGTACGACATTGTATAGTCGCAATCAAATATATGGTTAATCAGACAACGGGCACAACCCTTATTGACATGAGATTTTAGCATATGTCCCTGGAGTGTACGAGGATCATCTTGAACGGTCACTACAAGAAAGCTGGCTTTTAGTGGCGACTTTTTTAGCTGCGGTCTAATTTTCGCCACTAAAAACCCACCTTTAGTGGCAAAATTTTGATGTTGCCACTGAAGGTATTTTAATGCCCACATTTAGTGGCAACTTATATGTCGTAGCTAAATTTCGCCACTAATTCCTTGGCGGGAAGTTTTGGCGCCATGGGATTTTGGAGGGAAAGAGATTTAGTGGCAAGTTTTAATTTATTGCCACTAATTGTGTACGGTTTTAGTGACAACTTGTTATGATCGCCACTAATGTCTTAGATTCTTACATTTAGCCGTGGAATATTTTTTGCCACTGTATGTTCTATTTTTTGTGGCTACTTTATATTGCCACTAAAGATATCTCACAAGAAAGTTGACTTTTAATGGCAACTTTTTTTGACATAATTTAATTTTCACCACTAAAGACTCACCTTTAGTGGCGAAATTTGATGTCGACACTAAACGTATAATGGTGGTCACATTTAGTGACAACTTAAATGTTGTAGCTAAAGGTTATTTTGCAGGGAAGGAGATTTAGTGGCAAGTTTTATTTTTTGCCACTAGTGGTCTAGAATTTTAGTGGCAACTTTTTATTTTTGTGGCTAATTGCTTAGTTGTCTTACATTTATCCGCAACATGTTTTTCGCCACTATATGGGCCGCCTTTTGCGGCAACTTTCTATTGCCGCTAAAGATATATATATATATATATATAAGAAAGTTGGCTTTTAGTGAGGAAATTTTTTGCTGCAATTTTATTTTTGCCACAAAAGAATCACTTTAGTGGGGAAAATATGATGTCAACACAAAAAGGCATTGTAGTAAACACATTTAGTGGAAACTTATATGTCATGGCTAAAGGTCATTTTGGAGGGGAAAGAGGATTAGTATCGAGTTTTAATCTTTCACCACTAATGTGGTCTAGGAGTTTATAATTAGCGCGAAACTTTTTTTCCATAGCTAATTTCCTAGGTGTCCTACTTTTAGCTATACTTTTTTATGGGGTATCATCAAATTTTACTTTGAATGTAGTGGGTCCCAGATTTGAGCTGACAAAGTCTTCTGGCAGAATCAATGCGTCTTAAAACCAAGTTGGATTGAGATTTGAGCTTAAAAGAAATAAACTAATGAGCAAACTTGAGCCGTCGGGAAACTACATGTATAACTGAAACACGTGCAAAGATCCATGCAAGAATAAACCATCTTTGCTTACACCAAGGCATGAATGGAAATTGCGATATTGGTCGATCCCAAAAAATGATACCATTATGGTATCGGCCATGTACGGTTCTTTATCTGTCGTGGTCGTTGTGGCATGGATTTTTTCACTCCAAAACTTTTTGAGAAAATATCAAAAGTAATCCCGAATATTGTGAAAATGCTAGAGAATAATGTTGATTTCCATTAGTAACAACTATAAAGTAAAATATCGGCTCCTAAATCATACCATCTGATATCACTATTTAATCTTTATCAGTTTTCTATGTGCATATTCTCATGTTATAATGTTTTTGCCAACTTTTTAATATACAGATCAGTTAATGTAGTCCACGTTGACTACAAGAACACTTGGACTTTTTCTTAATAATTTGTTGATATTTTTATAAATGATCAATATGACATTGGACCCAACTCTTATAGAGATAAAATCTATTTGAGGGCATATTAAGGAGGCATTTGTTATGAGTGATTTAGTTTTTTCTATAACTAGGTTATATTACAGGAGTATAAAAAAAATTTCTATTCCGAGGAATTACAAGTGACAAATTCAACGGGCCCAACTTTAGTTTGGTTAAAAAATTTTGAGAGCCAACATCAAGAGGAGGCATTTATTTTTAATGGCTTATATTTTTCATAAGTAGGCACACATGGAGTAAATTATTTCAATCTCTTAACAAAATAAATTCGGTCCACTTAGAAAAGGGTGGATTCTAATTAAGGACTAAAGTTTGGCGCCCTAATCCTTCTCTCCCGCCATCTCTTTTCTACCAAAACGAAATGTAGAAAACCTCTCTTGCTTGGTCTCTATCTCTTTTCCTAAGTCGGAAAAGGGGAAATTCCTATGCTATTGCTCTGTTCAAGCGATCCGGTCCCTGGCTACCATCATCAGTATCTGCAATCTCTCTCTCGGTAACGTTTTCTCTCTATCTCTATCTATCTCTCTTCTTGTTTTCGTTAAGAAAGGGGGTTTTCGATCAGATAATGTTTTTGCATATGATGGATACATTAGAATGGAGTTTTGCATATGATGTTCACATGTCATCTCCTTGCTCTCGTCTTGTTGTCTTATTATTATTTTTAGAGAGATTCGCTGCCTAAATAGGTCTTCTCTTTGCTAGAGCTTGAGAAGCAAGAGATGGATGGGGCTCTGAGAGATCTCCATTAATGCGTGGTATTGGGTTACAAAGGCATTTTGGGTATGGATTGGTTTTACTGTTGGTGCTCTTCGTCGATCGAGATTTCGACGACATGGGTATCTCTGGATTCTGCTATGAATGAGAACTAAAACAAGAAAACTTACAGATATGGAAAAATCTTTGTTTGATGTGTGTGTATTTTTTGTGTGGAGAATTTTTGATGGATTCTGAAATTGGGTAGGTGTGCTTTGTGTGTTGTGAGAGAATTTGTGATGGATCTCGTTTTTCTTTGTGTGAAGAGACCAGATGCAGGAGAGAAACGTGTGATTTAGTTCCAAGTTCTATTCAATTCTTATTGTCTTATATTTAGTAAAGTTATATTTCAAAACGAGGATATGAACTGCTTATCACAATGTGAACTCAAGTGCTCTTGATTCATATGATGGATAACAGAATCTAAAAAATACTCAATTATCAAAAGAACATATAGATAGCTCTGGATCCTTTGTTCATCGTTGCAAACAATACCCATATTTAAATGATGGTGATAATGATGAGAATGAATATCTTTCTTTGTAGCTTTATGAAGTTACTTCAAGAACACATGCACCCACCCACAATACACATGTTATTAACCAGTATGAATATTACTGTCTACCACAAAAAGAATATCATGAATATTACATATAGGATAACATCACCCAGATTACTTGGGCTTTGGATTACCATGTTGAATTTGAGTTTGGGCCTTGGACTAGCAACTGAAGCCTCCTCATCTGAGCTTGGGCAAACCTACATGTCAATTCTAGCTAGGCGTTGGGTTTAGGGAACTAGATTGAGATGTTTCAGTGGAATTCGGAAAAATTGGACCAAGGCATAAGGCATAAGTTCCTTCAATTTTTTTTATTTTTTATTTTTTTTTTTTATGTTTAGGTGAAGGATTTGAGCTTGAACAAGAAAGTTAGTTCAAGGGCATAGTTTTGTTGATTTGGAGTTGAATTAACTTATTCTTCCTATCTTTTTATTTATATTGGAAAAAATTACACATTTGGTGCAATGTGTAATGAGTGCATACTATTGTGGGCTTGAGTTATGGGAAGCAGTAACTCTTGGCATGACATAAAGAATTTGACTTTCTTGCTTTTCTTTTGGTTTTTTGGAGTTGAATATCTACTATGTTGTTCATTATTCATTGTTGATACTTTTTAGTGCTATTATATCATCATAGTAGTACATATTCATTAATTAAATCTAGGCATTGTTGTCATGTAAACCCACAACAGAAGATTTGTAGGAAAAATCTTGATTATTTTTTCAATTAGACAATTACTATTGTAGTTAAAACACTTGAGATTGCGTCAAGCACTTTTGCTAGAAATGTCAGCCACAACATGCTCTGTAACATACTTTGTGTAATATACATCCTATTTGAGATGACACTCCACAAATAGAAACTACCTGATAAGGGGACCTCTGACTGTGTCAAGGGAAGTGCTTCTCCATATGCTACACAGGTTTGCCACTCAACAAGATCTTGGCCAACAATCATATCAGTTGAGGGTAATGAACCATTGCTTGATAAACGAGACTCTGCTCAGAAGACAAAAGTCTCATAACCATTTCTATTAGATACATAGTGTTAAAAAGTAAAAAAAAAAATAGCACCTGAAGACAACTCACCATCCATCTCAGATTTCAGTCTACATTTCATTCAATGATACAACCAAAAGATCCATAATAGATTAATCTAACGTAAGTGATACATTTGGAAAGCTTGGGTGCAATCCATATTCATTACGAGTATAGATGGTCACATTTTATTTATTTATTTATTGCTAATTGGTAAGATTGTATTGAGAAAAAAAGGGCAGAAGCCCCTAGGACAAAGGGGAAAAAAATACACCAAAATAAAACTTAGCACAAAAAGAATTGGGCACCCCTAAATAGGGGGTGGAGCAAAGGCCAGTAAAGAGCAAACCCCACCTGGACCAAAAAGAACAGGACCCAAAAATTCAACTACAAAGAGTGCCCTGCAAATTAAACTGACCCAATACGTATTTTGTAGCAGAATAAATTGGCTATTTTGTAGTTGTGCTTATGTTAATTTTTTTAGGTTATATGGATGTTTTTGTTAATGGTAGAGCACTCTGGTTAGAAATTCAAGTAGTTGAATATTTTAGGTGTATTGGACAGAGAATCAGTGCACATCTTGACTTCTTTGTTTATTTTTTATGAGAATTGTCGAAACACATTGCTTTTTGGAATAAAACATTGTTTCATTGGCAATACTGTTAAGGTTAGGTTCACTTGTTTAAGTATAATTAGGATAGAATATTGGGGCAGTCATTATTTTGCATAATGGGGATAATGACAATTTGTAGAGTACATTTATATAAAGTTCTCTATTTCCTCTCCATTTTTTCCACTAGGAATGTGCATTTTCTAGCTCATGGATTTTTTGTTTTCATTTCCATTTTAAATAGGGATGCATTTGTTTAATCTTGAGGTGATGGCCTAGGTAGTTTGTATGTTTGGTCTTGTATTGTTCTCAGTTTCTTTCCTGCAAAACATGTCATTCATCTAAAGGCAGATTTTACAGTATGAAATATAAGTTAAAATCTCAGATTTTGATATATTAAATTATTCGTTGTGCCTTTTGTGGTTTCTCAGCCTTTATTATGTCATTCTGCTGATGGCATTTTGCACCCATTAATGTGTATTTGAGTGGTTACTGTTTTCTAAATCTAATATGCAGGGATGCTATTGTGACTTGGATTAAGAAGAAGACAGGGCCGGGTATTCATAATGTGACCACAACTGAGGATGCCGAAAGGATATTGACTTCTGAGAATAAATTGGTTTTGGGCTTCCTTGAATCTTTGGTGGTACTTTCTTACTCCAAGTGTTAGTTTGGACATAATAGAAGTTTGCCAATTCTAGAATTATGAAGCATTTTTTTTCCGAATAGTTCGAATTATGAAGCATTAACACCTAGATGATAGCAAATGATATATGTTTAGGAGTGTTTAGTAGATTTGATTGAGCACTTGACATTGTTAAATCAACTTGATCAAGACTCTGGTAATGGTTGAGTCGAAAGCAGCCTTCCTGCTCTATGACAATTTTTTTTTTTTAATTTAAAAAAGGGCCTTGTTTGTTACTTTGGTTTAGTAAAAAAAAACCCTTTCAAATTTGAATATCCAGTCAAGTTTTTGATATTGTTGTGTGACTACTGGGATACTTGATGATGCATGCCCAAGCTGTAGGTTCAGACAATCAAGCAATTCAATGTGAACAATTGCTACCATAAAAAGTGGATCATGCCTTGGCTAGTTGGGAGCATTGATTGATGACTTAGTCAGCACACAGTCCAGTGTTAGATCCTAAATCTCAGCAATCTATATAACTTGAAAATCCACTAAAACTGCAAAGAAATGGTTTGATCAGATGTTGCTTATCCTTTCAAATCAATCTAGACCAGTTCTAAAGGTTAGTCAGGCTAGTTCTTGTCCTTGTTCAATCCAAGCCTTAAAAATACGGCACACTTTCTAAGGATCACTGTTTTGCGACCTCGAGTTGGGGTAACTCTCATAAACCCAGTTTACTTGATCAACTATGTAATTGAATAGCGCTTTGGATTTCATTAGTTTTATTTTAAGTTTTGGTATCCTTATAATTGACAATTTAACCTCCTTTGGTCAGTAAAATGATTGCAATTTACAGGATAGGTGATTTATATCAGCCGTAATTAGGTGTGCACCAAACTGTGGGGCCCACTGTTGGTCCATCTAAATGGACCAAAATAGGGACCCCCTCTCTTAAACTACATAGGTCCCATCGGTTTTACACCCATCCGAATGGACTGGGCCCACAAATCGACTGTGCACCTATCTGAATGGATTGTGAAGCTGTTAAACTCGTGGAGCCCGCATGAAGATGATAGGAATATCAAATGGGCTCCAAACTCCATAGGTAGATTAGCCCCCCCCCCCCCCCCCCCCCCCCCCCCACCCTGATCTTGAAATCCCCCCGTCCCATCCCTAGGTGGGCCCCACATCCCGATGCGCACGTAGCTCCAATGCGCGACACATGCACTGGATGACTACTGATCTATATAGGCAAATCTTCTTGTGAGTATGGTGCTCACCATCTTAAAGTGAGGGCAACATAGTGGGGCCCTCCTTATTATCCATCCGAACCATCCACACACATGGGAACCCCCCCCCTCTCTCTCTCTCTCATACCTATGCTTTCTTACCATCTCTCGTCTCTCCCAATACGTATCAGGCCATGCCCTCCCAATACACCTTACTTGTAGGGATCATCAAAGAAAATTTAACGCATCATACACTTGTTTGTTTTATGGACTCAATCCAGTAGATGATATAATAAATTGATTAAATTCTTTATTTATTCATATATTCATGCTTTCCTTTCATGAGATGAATGGTAATTTATTATATACTTGCACATAACCAATACGAATGACATGCTGGTTCATGAGATGAACCGGGGTCCACAAGTATATTAGATGTAACACATGTGTATGGATGAGATCCACATACGGGAGACATATGTGACAAATTTTATACTTAAATATTATCACAACAAGTGATGAGACTGGACATCTCATACTGACAAGGTTGCAGTACTTTGATCACTATGAGATAGTGTGATTTGTCTCGATCATCAGAATGGAAGATTCTGGATCATAGTGCTGGTACATTGGATGTATTGAAGGACCATGAGAAGCACCTTATAAACACTGTCTTTATTTTAAGGTCTGCTCTCATAATTCCCTAGCAATAGGCTCTCAATCCTGAGACATTAATGAACTCAAGTTTCTATCTATTCATTTGCTTTGAGTCACCAATGAGTGAGGCCAACTGTAGGTCAACACCTCAGTGATTTGGGTACATGGTAGTAGAGCTGTGGGAACATTCAATGGTCAAAATGGAATCTATCTCTAATATCCCCTTATGCCAATTAATGGATTTATCATTGGTAAGTGCGCACCCATTCCGATTAAGAGTTAATTGGAAATGTACATATTGATCATTATAATTAATTGGGGCTCAAGGATAATAAGATATGGATCTAGTTTGGAAGACAGGTCCAATTGATCCATGGATATTGATAGAGGGGTCTACTTGTGGTAATGTGGAAGTTTAGGGTCTTCTATGTAATATTCCTAAGACTGGAGTTCAATTGCATTTATATAGTGGAGTTATTTGCAATTAACTGTGGGCCCGGAAAACACATCAGATGTGGAGTCGCGTGTCCCAGTTGGAGCCAGCTTTCTAAGGAATCCCTAGTGGTCCCCACGCTAGCCCAATTATTGGAAAGTATCTAATTCTAGTTGAACTCTAAAAGGAAAGTTATTATTTCTATTTGAAGTGAGACTTCTAATAGTGGTAATAGTAGACTTACTAATTTTAGTAGAAGTGAGACTTCTATTTTAATTAGAAAGGAATTAGAAAGTTACTAATCATATTTGAAGTGAGACTTCTAATTATGATATGGTAAGTTACTAATTAATGGAAGTAAGACTTCTATTTCAATTAGAAAGAGGAGGCGGCTTGCAAAAGCTATATATATAGGAGGCTGGACGTCCATGCATTATTATTGCATTGGGATTCACGCCCAAGGTCCCTAGTGCAGGTGTTGCACGAGTTCTTCCTCCTTTCCCTCTTCTAGTTCTCTTTCTAGTTCCTCCCTAGAGTTCCTAGTAGTTTTCTCTTGGAGATCCCACCATCTTCTTGAGAAAAAGGAGAATCTGATACGGGTCATAGCGTGGAAGATCAAGAGGTCTTGGAGATTCCTATTTGATTAGTGAAAGCATTTCATCATCAAAGAAAGACGCAACTTCTCCATTAGAGCACAACCGAGTTCCAAAGGTATAATCTACTTCCTTGCATGTTGTAGATTTATTTGTAGCTTATATGTTGCTGGTTCTATCTTCTAGATAGATTGTCTTACTGATCATGATTGCTGAGATTGAGGACTTGAATCTTGGATTGGGTTTTATAGCCATCTGGATAGTTGATCCCTGCGTCAAGTGGGTCAAAAGTTTTTGAAACCTATCCTAGAGGCCCACCCTATTTCCAACAACACTTGTCCCTATGGATTGGCAAGATGCACCGGGAAAAATGGGGGAACATTTATTTCTTTTATTTTTTTTCTTTTTCTTTAATGTTGTTTTTGAACAACACTTTGAACTTAAGTGTGAATAGTAACTATTAGTGTCTCTCTTAATATAATTGATTGACAACTGCCCAATTTGACATAGAAACTTACTATCCTTTGTTGGATTATTTCAAACTCAAGGAGCTACAAAATAATTAAATAGATGTTTTGAAATAGAATCATTTGATGATTCCAATTATCTAGGAACACCATTTGGATATATAGGAGTGCTAGAATGTTTAATCTCATGCCACTTATCTGCCTATAGTATCTTCGGTCTATCTTTTCTTATTGCATATGCCTCCTTTTTCAGCTATCTCCATATTGTTTTGTGTCTAGGGGACCCGTGGGTGTAGTTTTTTATTTATACTTCAAATTATGTTAGGTACATCGACATGGATAAGAGTTGGATGAAAATTGAGGATAGACGACACCCTAAGTACATAGATGGAGTTAAACAGTTCTTGGAGTTTGCATATGCACATAAAGAGCCAGGGAAAAAGATTCGGTGTCCGTGTGTCAAATGCAACAATGTCTATTTTCGTACCCGGGAAGATGTGGAAGCGGATCTATATTATCATGGTATAGTTAAGTGTTACATTCCATGGGTACTACATGGGGAGGAGTTTGAGTCAAGCACTGAAGAAGATGATGATGATGAGCCCAACATAGAAGATGAAGATGATCATGATGACATGCAAGAAATGATACATGATCATTACACAGCATCAACTATAAATGAATGGGCAGGGGAGGATTCTAGTAGCAATGGAAATGTGGTGCCCGACTGGAAAATAGATAAATTTATGAGACTGTTGAAGGACGCCGAACAGAAACTATATCCGGGCTGCGAGAAGTTCTCTAAGTTGTCGTTCATTGTGAAGTTATTGCACCTAAAGATACTTAATCATTGGAGCAGCAAATCCTTCACCATGTTGCTTGAGTTGTTAAAGGAGGCACTTCCTGATGGTGAGACACTCCCCAGCTCATTTTACGAGGCTAAAAATATAATTCGTGACCTAGGACTTGACTATGTGAGGATTCATGCTTGCAAAAATGATTGTGTACTATTTTGGAAGGAGCATGAGCATAGAGAAGAGTGTCCAGAATGCAAAGAGCCTAGATATAAATTTACTAATGGCAAACAGAAGAAGATTCCTCAAAAAATCTTGCACTACTTCCCGCTAAAACTGAGATTACAAAGGTTATTTATCTCAAATAAGACAGCATTAGATATGAGGTGGCACAAAGAGAAGCACGTCAATGATGGGGTATTAAGGCATCCAGCCGATGCTAAAGCCTGGAAAGAATTTGACAAAATGCATAACTCATTTGCCCAAGACCCTCGTAGTGTTAGGCTTGGCCTAGCAAGTGATGGATTCAATCCCTTTTCAAACATGAGCACTTCTCATAGTACATGGCTGGTTATTCTTGTGCCATACAACCTACCACCATGGAAATGTATGAAAAATCCATTTTTTATTATGTCGCTGCTTATTCCTAGACCAAAGTCTCCAGGAAATGACATTGATGTATATTTGCGACTGTTGGTAGATGAGCTGAAAGAGTTATGGGAAGATGGCATCCAAACTTATGATGCCCACACAGGTATCAATTTTCAGTTGCATGCAGCGATGATATGGACCATCAATGATTTTCCTGCATACGGAAACTTATCAGGATGGAGCACTAAAGGGTTTTTGGCTTGTCCTACCTGCAATAAGGAGACATCACGTATGTGGTTGAAGAATGGAAAAAAGACTTGTTACATGAGTCATCGTCGCTTCCTACCGACAGATCATATATGGCGACATAGAAAGAGCTCTTTTGATGGAAAAAACGAACTTCGGGAGACGCCAAAGTCATTGTCTGGGGATGATGTGCTTGAGCAGTTGAGTCATGTTGAACTAGTGAAATTTAGGAAGACACAACAGAAGAAAAGGAAGCGTGCCGAGGATTTTAATTGGTCGAAACATAGTATTTTCTTTGAATTGCCTTATTGGAGAACCCTTAAACTGCGCCATAATTTGGATGTCATGCACATAGAGAAAAATGTATGTAATAGTATTCTTGGGACATTGATGAACATCGAAGGTAAAACAAAAGACCATGCCAATGCTCGTTTAGATTTGCAAGCGATGGGTATAAGGCATCAATTACACATGAAACATGATGGTAATTCCTATAAAATGCCCCCTGCATGCTACACAATGTCCCTTGCCGAGAAAAAGAATTTCTGTGAATTATTGGCTTCGGTGAAGTTCCCCGATGGCTATGCTTCAAACATATCTCGACATGTAAACATCAAAGAATGTCGAATTGTAGGCATGAAGAGTCATGATTGCCACATATTTTTACAACGATTACTTCCACTTGCACTACGTGGATCCTTAAGCGATGATGTGTGTGAGGCACTAATTGAGTTTAGCCATTTCTTTAAGGAGTTGTGTTCTAGGACATTGACAAAAGATGTCTTGGAACGTCTTGAAAGCCAGATTGTTATAACACTTTGTAAGCTGGAAAGGATATTCCCACCGTAATTCTTTGATATTATGGTGCACTTGCCCATTCAGCTCGCACGAGAGGTGATTCTTGGCGGACCAGTACAATATCGATGAATGTATCCGATTGAAAGGTATTGCATTTTATTATTCTTAGTGTTAATTATGCACTTATCATGTTTATATCATATTGCTCCTTTGTTTATCATCCTGAATTTATATTTCATTAGGTACTTATATACACTGAAGCGTTATGAGAGCAATAAAGCTTTTCCAGAATGGTCAATAGCAGAAGGTTACATTGCCGTAGAATGCCTTACGTTTTGCTCAATGTACTTGCATGGGGTTGAGACCAAGTTCAATAGAGTAGAAAGAAATTATGATGGAAGTAACAAACAAACACATCAAGGCTTATCCCTTTTTTCAAAGGATCGTCATCCACTAGGAAACGGAGAATATGGATATATTGATGACAGAGCTTGGGAGCAAGCTTGTATTTACGTATTGAAAAACTGTGATGAAGTTCTGCCGTTTCTTATGTAGGACACTTATTCCAGAGTATTTGATATATATTTAGTATTTTTCAATGGTCCATTTTTATCTCTCTTTTAATGTAATTCCTTGGGGCTATAATTGTATGTCTTTTTGTATAGTGAACACAAGGAACAGTTGGAGAGAGAGAGTCTAAGGAATGTAGTAAAGAGGCACGAAAAGAAGTTTCCTAAATGGTTTGAAGAACGTGTAAGTGTCATGCAACATAAATATTTTTACATCACACATTACTTCTATCATATTATATTTATCTCACTCACAAGTATGGACAGGTTACACAATTGTACAATCAAGGGAACGCACGTGTCAGTAAGCAACTTCTAGACTTAGCACGAGGTCCTGACAGAAGAGTGACACGATACAAGGGTTTTATTATTAATGGCCTACGATTTCACACAAAAGATCGTGAGATGTTTCAAAAAAGTCAGAATAGCGGCATGATTGTAAAGGGAGATGACGAATCAGGAAATCAAGATTACTATGGTGTCCTGACAGACATTATTCAATTGGATTATTTTGGGGACAATAATGTTTTTTTGTTCAAGTGCGATTGGTGGGACGTCGGCAAAGATGGTAGAGGAATCCAAATAGATAAACACACCTATACCAGTGTCAATTTAGCAAGGAAATGGAATACCAATGAGCCATTTGTGCTAGCATCTCAGGCAGAACAAGGTTTTTATGTAAAAGACTCCAAATTAGGCAATAATTGGCACGTTGTGGTGAAGACACAACCTCGAGACTTGTACGATGTGCCGGAAGATGAAGATGAAGAGTCGATTGGTGATGAAGAGCCATATCAATAGAATGAGTCATATAGTGTAGCTGACGCATTGAGAGTTAATGACGATGACTTCATGGTGTGGCAAAGAGATGATATTCCTCCAATTCTTATTGATGCAAATCTTGTAATGAATGAGGAAAGGGAAGATAAGGATGTTAACACTTTCATTAATGATGAAAGTGAGGAGGACGGTGCCTCCATTGATGATGATACTGAGGAAGATGAAATGAATATTGATGATGATAGTGAGACCAATGACTTAATGTAATTTATATGATATGTTCCTTATCATTTTTGATGAACTA
The DNA here is from genome assembly GCA_012931725.1 of Litsea cubeba. Lineage (NCBI taxonomy): Eukaryota > Viridiplantae > Streptophyta > Magnoliopsida > Laurales > Lauraceae > Litsea > Litsea cubeba. The sequence continues at coordinate 18,606,344 of CM022948.1, forward strand.
ATACATTAAAGGAATCTTATATTTCTTTCTCATACATTAATCATTCTTTGATGTGATATGTGTGCTTGATGTGTATACATATGCTTAATGAGTAATCAATTTAATGTAAAGTGTTGCAGGATAGAACACAAATATGGCCAATAGAGGCCGAGGTGGAGGTAGACGAGGAGGAGCTTGGGTAGGCCAGCCCTCACAGATCAAGCAGCCTACATTAGAGGCGGGACCCTCAGACACCGCATTTACTCAAGATGAGGTTGCCATCAGCAACGCCGGTATGTTAACTATTAATTTAAATTGTGCATGTGCTTTTTTAGTTTATGCATTATATATATAAACTCATGTTGACGGATGCTAACATGTTTAATTGAATTTCTGAGTGAACAGGGTCATGCATGTCCGGGAAGAAAGGACGAGGGAAGACCAGGAACACTACACTCGTAAAGAGGAGGCACGAGGGGGAAAAGCTAGCAGTGAACATTCCACCAAACCTGATGCGAGCTGTAGGTAATAATGCCTAAGTATTAATTACCGAATTGGGCATTATTGTCAGACAAATGGCCCCGCTCCGTTTTCCAAATGGAAGTCAATTCCGGATGATGACAAGTTGAAAATGTGGCATGCTGCAAAAGTAAGTCATTTAAATTAAAAAGCTTATGTGTTAGGATGAAAAACTCTAGTTACATTCGATGTACTACCTTGCATCTATGTTTACTTCCACTTAAAATACCGTGCAGCAAATATTTACTCTCGAGGAGCATTCCCATATCTAGGAAGCTGTATATCAGCAGCTAAATCGCCAATATCGAGACTATCGGCATAGGCTGCATAAAGATCATTATTGCAAGTACGACACAGATGAAATGCGACTAGAGAATCCCCCCTCAAGTGTGAGCAGCAATGATTGGGTTGATCTTGTTAGGTATTTCAGATCCGAAGAATTCACGGTATGGATGTTAATTAAGTTATATTGTCTACCCTTTCAATCTATCATTTATACATGTATTGCTTATAATTTATGGTTCCTGAATGCAGAAAATTAGCAATAGAAACAAGAAGAACAGGAAAACGCAGACTATTGGCCATATTGCCTAGACAAAGGCTTTTGCTCGGATAAGCTATGATAGTGTAAACTTCACTCATAGTGTTTAGAACAATTTGTTTATTAAATAAATATTATATGTGTTAACTTGTGTAATGACAGCGTGATCTTGAGACGGGGAACGAGCCTTCCCGGACTAAGTTGTGGTTCACTACCCGATTTAGCGAGAAGAAAGGCACTTGGGTGGATTCGAGTTCCCAGGAAGTCTATGTAACTTATTGTTCCGTTCTTTATTTCCATTTCAATTTTTGATACTATATATATCACTAAATTGATTGATAAAAAAAATTGGTTGTTGAATGTAGGACAAGCTTAAGAAGCTAGAGTCTCAACCGTTGGAGGAGGGCATTCCTCCCATGACTGAGGATGATAGGTTTGAGGCAGTGCTTGGACCAGAGCGATCGGCATACATACGTGGTCGTGGGGCTGGTCCAAAGCCCACGACATGTACAGCTGGGCAGCAGATCCGTGCGCAACTAGAAAGGGAGAATGAGGAGTTCAGGAGGCGAGCTGAGGAGGATAGAAGGCTCTTCGAGGAGATGGAAAAGGAGAAAAGAGAGATGGCTTTACGACTAGAGTCCCTAGAGTCCCAGGTAGCCTCACAGCAAGCACAGATGCATGAGGTGCAAGCTTCAATAAAGTCTCAATTCATCACCCTCTTCCAGCATTCAAAGATAGAGGGCAAATTCCGATGTGATTCATAACTAGTCAAAAGCCCAAGATCATATTTTTTATATTTTATTTCAGGTTTTATTTGATTATGATGATGTAGACTTAACTTTTGCTAGTTAAATATGTAGGAATGTAATGATTTTGAATTTGAAGTTATGTTGCAACACCTGATGGTGATTGAAAGTTTTACTGCTTTCATCTTGTATAAGCAGGTTCGTGAAAAGCAGATAAATGGAAAGAAAATAAATTTAATAAATTAAAATTATTTTTTATTTATTTTTAATTCTAAACTTTTAGTCGCGGCAACAAGTAGCTAGTATAAGTATGAGATAAGTTGCCACTAAAACATGAACTTTTAGCTGCGACTGTAAGTCGCCACTGAATGCACCTTTAAAACTGCTATAACTAATACTTTTAGTGTCAATTTTGTGCTTGCGGCTAAGAGTTTATTTTTTTGCGGCAACAATAAGTCGCAGTTAAAAGTTAAATATTTAACGGCAACTTGTAGTCGCAGCTAAAAGTTAAATAGTTAGCGACGACTTATAGTCGCAGCTAAAAGTTAAACATTTAGCCGCGACTAAAAGTCGCCGCTAAAACTCCACTTTCATGTGCTTATGATATTTTTTTTAGCTGCGACTTTATAATTTTAGTGGCAATTATTTTTTCAATTAGTTGCGGTAAATCTTGTCACTAAATATTAGACTTTTAGTGACAGTTTTAGTGTTGTGGCTAAAACTTTAACATTTAGCTGCGACATTTGGAAATTGTGGCAAAAACAATTAGTGACAGCACTATTAGCGACAGCTTAGCCGCGAGAAAAATATTGCCACTAAAACTTTTAGTGGCGACTTTGAGACCTTTAGCCGCGAAAAATTTCGCGGCAAAATGCCAACTTTCTTGTAGTGCTAAATTATCACTAAGTGGGCACCATAGTAAAGTCCCAGGCTTGTTTGCTCATTCCTTACATGGGGTTCATCACATTTCTATCTAAGTCCAGTCAAACGATGGGACCTGCATCTATTGAAATAAAACTTTAGGATATGGCATTGGAGGGGATGTCATTCATCTTGAACAATTTGGATTATCATTATGTGGGCACTGCAATGGATTCCCGGAGACCTATAAGTTCACAGAAATAATAGTTAAGAAAGAGGATCCAAACTCGACTCTATCCCCCCTGATTATCTCCTCTCGATTAAACTCAAATTTTAGTATATATAAAAGATTGAATGAGATGATATTCATTTTGAACGGTTCGGATTATCACATGGGGGTCACAATATAGTCCCAAAGACCTAAAATACACATTCCAATCGTGCAAACAAGAGGCTCTCTAGAACATCTTCAAGACGGTACCATGAGAGGGACTATTTCGGTCTTGACTAAATAAAAAGGGTAAAATGGTTAGAAAACAAAAGGATTGAGAGTGGAAATGGAAAACTTGCTTTTTCTAACCTTAAACTTTTAGTCAATGGGTGTCTTAGTAAAAACATAAAATATAGAGGCTTTTTTGAGGTTTCATGAAAAGATAATGGTCTTTTAGTATAAAAAAAAAAACCTCTTTGTCTTAAATGCAAAGAGATAAAGAGATATATACTTATGGCAGAGGCTAATATCTGGATTAAGATTTTGGGGGTAGCCTAAGAGAACTAAAATACCTTGTACACAGTAAATTTTTTTATAACTGTAAATTTAATAAAAAAAAAAACAAGGAAAGACAACACCTCGAGTAAAACTAAACAAAAACTCGAAAACTAAACATCAAAAGCAATTTATAAGCGAAGCACGCCTTCCCTTGCAAGGCCATCTGCCATATCATGAGCTCCCCTATTAATATGAAGTAAAGAGGCTCCTAATTTAGAAGAAATGTCTTGCACTTCCTCGACCAAGTCCACCAAAATCCAAGGATAAGAGGACTTCCCAGATTCCCACGGTATTACTAAAAAAGAACCGCCTTCGATAATTGCATTATAACCTCCCAACTAACGTAACTCCCTGCAACCAGCCAATAAAGCAAGCATCTCAGCTCCATTAGAATCCAAATAATTAATAGGCCCTGGATTTTTTTTTTTACAATCTGCCCTGAAAAACCACGAATAACACCACCAATGCCACCTATCTCAATATGTTGAAAAAATCGATCTACCATCAAAAAGTTCAGCTCGAGACAGCTAATTGGAGGAGATTTCCACAAACTTTGACTACAAGTACTGATAACCAAGAGTTTAGTTGATTGAGGTGAACTACAAGTACTACAGGATCTCACTTATAATTCTACAGTAATCTATGTGTGTGGGGATGTTTTCACTAAGCCGAGATCAGTGCATGCCCCGGTTATAAGGCAAATTGATTATGCCTCCCCTAGGCCGAGGCTGACCACGACCAAAGGATCGCGGCATTCGCTGAGGTAAGAGCTCCCGAAGTCGGACCTATCCGACCTCAGCATCGACCCCCGGCAATGCGGATTTAACAGAGATTGATGGGACCAACGACAGGACAACGGCGCACGCTAAGGCATGCCCTGCAGACTATCATTACTGACAAAACGGCGCATACAGAACACGTGCGCCCCCAGAGCATGGCTCCGGGCCAGACCCGATGGGACCTGGCCCAAAAGTCAGAACCGCCGCCTGACCCAGCAAGGCTAGCATTTAATGAGGCATGGGTCAGCATTTAATGCATTATGGGCTGAGTGGACGCAGCCACTCGAGTGGCCAGCCCAGTCTTGGGACTCGCCCACGTCAGTCGTCCCCATCACCTATAAATAGCATCTCCATCTCCATTCTAAAGGTACGCCACCCACAACGCACACTCTCACTCTGCAATTTCCTCTCCTTTTCCCCTGCTCGTTCCCTGAACTAACTTAAGCATCGGAGAGCCTTGCGCTGCATGCAGCCAGGGTCCTCTGACGCGTTTTTCTCTCCTCTTCTTCAGGTCCAGTCGGAGCCTCGACAACCTTCATCCAAACCACCTAAACAAGGATCCTAATCTCTGATCTAAAGTCCTTAATTTTTAGGCACTTACAATTGGCGCCGTCTATGGGAAAGTACTAACCCACACCCCAAAACCTTCACTCAAGACTTTTCCAATCACTATGGCTCCGAGAAACAAGAGGGGCGCAGAGCACCCGAAGTCCCTCCCCGCAGGACCACTGGTTCTCCCTGGGCCATTGTCCTATGCGTAGGGGGAGGCCGTAGAGGTAGAGAGCTACCACACCGAGTCTGCGTCGTCCCCGTTAGAAGTGGGGGGTCCACCGCGGCTGAACGCTCCCCTTCAGGAGCGCTTCTCGAAGGGCAAGGCCCCGGCAGCGGCGGGGTCACATCGATCCGGGCGCCACTCGGACCGCAACGGCGACAGAGCAGACCCCGCTCAAGCAGCAATCAGGGCTCAGAACCTCGCCCTCCAGGAGAAAGACGATCTTATCCGCCAGCTTAGGCAGTAGCTCCGAGAGAAAGAAATAGTCCCAGGAGGCGGTGATCCCGTAGGCAGGAAGGATTCCGTCACCGGCAAAGACTTGAGGGAGCATCTGAACGATAAGAGCCGCGAGCGGAGTCACGTTGGAAGTTCCTGCCATAACCACATTGATAGGGCGTCGATGCCGAGATCGGAGGCGGGAGATCAGCAGGCTCTGATCGACCGCCTGGTCAAGCAGGCCATCCAGAATACCCTAAGGGAGGCAGGGCTCGCTCAAAACCAGCCAGACATCCCCGACTTCGCTGGCCTCGACTCATCACCCTTCTCCAGAGAGATAATCGAATACCCCCTCCCCAAGAAGTTCAGCGTCCCACGGTTCGTCCTCTACGACGGGACCTCGGACCCAGCAGCCCATCTCCGGCATTTTACCCAAAAACTATCCGTCTGGGGCGACGTCGGGCACCTCAATTGCAGAGTCTTCTCCTCCAGCCTGGGGGATCTACCCCTCAAATGGTTCTGTGCGCTCCCCGAAGGATCGATCACGAGCTGGTCTCAATTGCGGGACTCCTTCCTTGGGAAATTCCAGGCGCACAGAGTCATCCCAAAGACCGACAGCGACATCATGGCCCTCAGGATGAGGTGGAGTGAAAGCGTCACTCAATTCGCCAAAAGGTTCTGGACGGTTTACAGTCAGATCGATAACTCCTCCGAGGATGTCGCGATCAGATCCTTGCAGCACGCCCTCCTGCCAGGGTGCGAGCTTCGGAAGGAGCTCGTCCGAAACCCTGCTCCCTCTGTAACCGCCCTCATGGCGTGGGTAAACAAATACATCGAGCAAGAAGAGGACGAGGCACGGGCCAATGAGAGCTTTGGCGTTTCCAAGAGCCGGCCTCGGAATGATGGCAGATCTCAGCAGGAGGATCGGCCGCGGCAGGAGGATCGATCGCGGTAGGAAGATCGAACCTCCGGGAGGGAGAAGAGACCCTTCCGCAGAGAAGAGACAAGCCGAGACCACCACTCAGGTGGCCAATCGTCGGCCCCGATCCGCGCTCCAGGAGGGGGCAAGAGGCATAGATCGTCCTATTCCTCGCGCGAAAGGGTCAACACGGTCTTCAAAGAACCGATCCACCAAATATTGGACAAGATCCAGGGGAAGCCATACTTTAAATGGCCACAACCTATGAAGAGCGATCCCTCCATGAGGGATCAGACGAAGTTCTGCGCTTACCACAAGCAGAACGGGCATAACACTGAGGGCTGTTACTCCCTCAAGGATCATCTCGAGAGGCTCGTCAAGGACGGGCACCTGAAGGAGTACTGCAAGACAACGACCGACCTCGACGCCGAACTGAGGAGAATCATGACAGCGACGGGTCGGAGAGGATTATAAGCGTCATCCACCTGGCCCCTACCAAGCAGAACAGCGGTCAGGCCCGCGCCGAGGCCAGGAGGGCCTCCCATGGGAAACAGGTCATGTCGGCCGAGCTCGGACCAGCTTCTAAAAAGGCTCGCAAGGAGAGGCCAAAAATCTGGTTCTCAGACGAAGACCTAAAAGGGGTCCAACTCCCTCACAATGACCCGCTGATTATGACTCTGAAGCTGGGGAGTTGCAAGGTGCAGAGGATCCTCGTCGACCCCGGCAGTTCGTCCGAGATCCTCTACTTCGACTGCTTTACTAAGATGGGACTCACAGAAGATCTCCAGGAGGCGCGAACCCCCCTGATAGGGTTCAGCGCAAAGCCCGTGTATCCCAAGGGGAGAGTCTCCCTCAAAGTCCAAGTCGGGGGCACATCAGTGGTGGCTGACTTCCTCGTGGTGGACACGCCTTCCCCCTACAATGCCATCGTAGGGAGGAGCTGGCTGCACCAGATAGAGGCTGTCCCCTCTTCCTACCACCAGAAGCTTAAATTCCCTTTGGAAAGGGACGGCAGAGTTGAGTTGGTCACAATCGACGGGGACCAGCATATGGCCAAGCGTTGTTTGATGGCCGTCGTGTCCGGCGAGGAAGAACCGAAGCAAGTGCACATGGCAGAGCTGGAAGCAGAACTGGACAGGGTTGGCCGCGATCCAGGGGAAAAGAGTATCGAAGATCTCACCGAGGTCAGGATCGACCCCAGTGACCCTGAGAGGCACTTCCTTCTTGGGAGTCAGCTCGCCGAGCAGGAAAGGTCCGAGCTGCTCAGTTTCCTACTGCAAAGCAGAGACGTCTTCGCCTGGACCCTGCAGGAGATGCCAGGCGTGAACCCCGAGGTTATGAGCCACAGACTAAATGTAGACCCTCAAGCCAAGCCAGTGGTCCAGAAGGCGAGAAGATCCGGAATCGACCAGTCTGCAGCCGTGGTCGAAGAGGTGGAGAAACTGCTAGAGGCGAACGCCATTAGAGAGGTACAGTACCCGAAATGGCTGGCGAATACCGTGGTGGTGAAAAAGAAGACCGGTAAATGGAGAGTCTGCGTCGACTTCACTGATCTTAACAAAGCATGTCCCAAAGACTGCTTCCCTCTCCCAAAGATCGACCAGATGATTGACGCCACCGCTGGTCACGAAAGGATGAGTTTCCTCGACGCCTACCGCGGTTATCACCAGATACCCATGTACGGACCGGATGAGGAAAAAACGGCATTCATCACTCCTAGGGGGACCTACTGCTATAAAGTGATGCCGTTCGGACTCAAAAATGCAGGGGCAACCTACCAGAGGCTGGTCACCAAGATGTTCCGGGAGCAGCTCGGCAAAACAGTCGAGGTGTACATCGACGACATGGTCGTCAAATCCACCCAATCTCGCGACCATCTGACGGATCTCGGCCAGGTATTCGACGTTCTCCGGAAGTTCGGGCTGAAGCTGAACGCCTCCAAATACGCCTTCGGGGTCGGGTCCGGCAAGTTCTTAGGGAGCCTCGTCACGCGACGGGGTATCGAAGCAAACCCGGACCAGATCTCCGCGATCCTGGGAATTCAGAGCCCGGCGACAACAAAGCAGGTCCAGCGGCTCACCGGCATGGCCGCCGCCCTCAACCGCTTCATTAGCAGGTTTTCTGACAAGTGCCGCCCTTTCTTTCAATTGCTAAGGAAGAACCTGAGATTCGAGTGGACCCCGGAATGTGACTCGGCCCTCCAGGAACTCAAGGCTTACCTGGCCTCGCCTCCATTGCTGTCAACCCCGAAAAGCGGTGAAGCATTGTATTTATACTTGGCAGTCTCCGACCATGCTGTGAGCTCAGTGCTGGTCAGAGAAGATGAAGGGCAACAGAAGCCCATTTATTACACAAGCAAGACCCTCCTCGACGCGGAAACCAGGTACCTGCCGATGGAGAAGCTCGCACTGGCCCTCGTCAGTGCCTCTCGGAAGCTCTCGCACTATTTCCAGGCCCACACGATAGTGGTAGTTACGGAGCACCAACTCAAGTCCGTCTTCCGAAAGGCCGACTTCTCTGGACGTGTTTCAAGATGGGCCGTAGAACTGGGGCAATACGACATCCAGTACCAGCCCCGAACAGCGATCAAAGCACAAGTCTTGGCGGATTTCATCGTCGAGTTCACTTCCCCAAGTTCGGCACCGAGCCCACTCGACCCCGAACTGGGGGGCAAGGTGCGGAATGACTTAGTCCCGGAGACTGATTACGAGCAACCTCGGGACACGTCCCGGGATTCGGCTTGGAAGGTCTTCGTTGACGGGTCTTCCACCTCTAGGAGGGCCGGCGTCGGCATAGTCCTCCAGTCTCCAGAAGGGCTAGTCATCGAGCGAGCCCTGACCCTTGACTTCCGAACATCAAACAACGAGGCAGAATATGAAGCATTGCTGGCAGGGCTGAATAGTGCCAAGGTTCTCGGAGCTCAACAGCTGGTGATCTACAGTGACTCACAGTTGGTGACGAGCCAGCTCACTGGAGATTATCAAGCTCGCGACGACAGAATGGCGGCATATTTAACCCTCGCCAAGAAACTCCTCTCCCAATTCCCGGAAGCGGAAGTCAAACAAATCGGCAGAGACTCTAACTCACACGCCGACGCGCTCGCCAACTTGGCCTCCGCCGTCGAGGCTGGAAAAAAGAGGACTATAGAAGTGGGCTCACTAACATCGCCAAGTATAGAGCTCAGCCCGCCACGGCAAGTCATGTGCGCCGACCTCGGGCCCAGTTGGATGGATCCCATCATCGCATACCTCAAGGACGACCAACTCCCCGAGGACAGAGCGCAAGCTCACAAGATCAGGCTCAGGGCAGCCCGGTTCTGGCTCTCTCCAGAAGGAAAGATGTACAGGAAATCCTACACGGGCCCTTATCTCCAGTGCGTCCACCCAAGCCGAGTCGAAGACTTCCTCTACGAGATACATGAAGGCATCTGCGGAAGTCACGTCGGAGGAAGGTCACTAGCATACCGGGCTATAAGCCAAGGATACTGGTGGCCATACATGCAAAAGGACGCACAGATGTACGCTATGAAATGCGAAAAGTGCCAGAAATTCTCGCACAACCTCCATCAACCTGCACAGGATCTGAGCCCGCTCTCCAGTCCATGGCCTTTTGTTCAGTGGGGGCTGGACATTGTGGGACCCCTCCATCGAGCTCCGGGGAATAAAAGGTGGCTGATAGTGGCCACCGACTATTTCACCAAGTGGATCGAGGCGGAAGCGTTATCTTCCATCACGGAACGGGACTCCAAGAACTTCGTATGGAAGAGCATCGTCACAAGGTTCGGCATCCCTCGAGTCTTGGTCTCGGACAACGGGACCCAATTCGACTCCAGCCTCTTCAAAAACTTTTGCAAGGAACTCGGCATCAGGAACCACTACTCGACTCCGGCCTATCCCCAGAGCAATGGCCAAGCTGAAATCTCCAACAAAGTGTGTTAGATATCGCGATCACTGAGAGGGGGGGGGTGAATCAGTGATTCTTTAAAAACAGGTCCAATTTAACAACAAAAGCAAATCAAATCACACAAGGACACCAGATTTAACGTGGTTCACCGAAAGGCTACGTCCACGGTTCAAAGACTGTCCGAACACCAATCCGGAACAGATCTGAATCTATTTAGTCGCACCAACGACAAAGAGCACCAACCCTTAATTTCAGATAGCACCAACTATCTAGGAAGCACCTACTCCCTTGAGTTTCAGATAGCACCAACTATCTAGGAAGCACCTACTCCCTTAGGTTTCAGATAGCACCAACTATCTAGGAAGCACCGACTCCCTTTACAATTTATCTGCACCAACAGATAGGATCACCAAACCCCAGACACCAAGCACCAACTTGATGTTCTACAGAATAAGAGTAGAAACCTTTTTCTACAGCCCTTCCCCTCTACAATCTCTCTCTCTCAATCCTTTACAAATTGAAAATTAAAGCATAAACAGAGAGACACTTATCTTATGGACGAAACACCATCTTCAAGAGCACATCCTCGTCCACACTTGCTGTAGAAACTTGTAACAAGACTGCACACAGCAACAGCACTCTCTTCTCTCCAAAACTCTCTCTTTTTTTCTCTCTTTTCTTCTCTTCTTTTCTTGTGTCTTGTTAAAAACGAACCAAACATGCCTTTATATAGGTTATGGTAACCCTTAAGAGTGTTCAAAATAGGCTACAATTCGTTTAGAAAGAGTCCCAAACGAAATAGATGAGAATCCTGAATTTTCGTGCAAGACTTCTGTTTCTGTGCAACTCTGGTTCCCGTGCTCGGTCGACATCCTGCCTTGCTCGGTCGACATCATACACAGTCTGGAAGCAGACAACTATCGTGCTCGGTCGACATCCTGGGGTCCCGGTCGACCGACGACACACTGTGTCACGAAAATAATTGGGAGCTAACTGAACTGTTTTCTGCAGGTTTTACCTTGCCCGGTCGACCGCGTGGGGTGTCCGGTCGACCGACCACTCTGCTTCAGGAATTCTGAATTCCTGAACTGTTTCAACTTTGATTTTTCTTTTAAGCTCTATCAACACCAACCTATTAACATCATGCTTGTGACATTGTGTTGACAATAATTCCAACTCAAAAACAATGCTTGAGATACTAATCACTTCAATTCTTCATAGGACTTCTCAAGTCATCTCAAATTCCAACAATCTCCCCCTTTGGAATTGTTGGCAACACTTTTGGGACTTCAACACTTAGAACACATTAAACTAGTTGATCTTCATGAAGCTTCTTCAGAACCATAGTCTCCCCCTGTCTTTAAAAAAAACAGAATCAAGATCTCTAACACTCTTGATACCAATCTCCCCCAAGTTATCATAGCATAACTTCTTCTAAGCATAGCTTTCTCCTAGCATAACTTTCAATCTCCCCCTAGCTATCATAGTATCACTTCTTCTAAGCATAGCTTTCTCCTAGATTAAGTCTTTCTCCCCCTTTGACAACAAGTCCAAAGGGACCAACGAAGGAGCGAATAGTATATTCAAGGAATACATTGCTCCCCCTTTCAAGCACATCTCCTAAGGTTTAGGAGAGTGAGTAACTCCTAATTTTTTCCGGAGATACTCGAAGACTTCCTTTGGCAGAGGTTTTGTGAAGATATCAGCTACTTGCTCAGTAGTTGGGACATATTCCAACTTTACCTCACCATCTGCAACCTTTTCCTTGAGAAAGTGATAGCGAATTGCTACATGCTTCGTTCTAGAATGCTGAATAGGATGCTTAGAGATTGACATCTCAAATTCTTTCTTCATCTCTTCAGCAAAATTCCTGCACATTTCTTCATCATTGCCACCAAAGATTATGTCATCGACATAAACAATAACAACCAGCTGTTTGCTCAACTCTGTTTTGACATAAAGATTGCTATCAACTAGTCCTTTTCCAAAGCCGATCTTGCGGAGATATAGGTCCAGCCTTGCATACCACGCCCTTGGCGCTTGTTTCAGCCCATAAAGAGCCTTTTTCAACTTGCACACTAGGTCTGAATTTTTGCTAATAGGAAAACCATCAGGTTGCTCAATGTAGACCTCTTCTTCAAGTAATCCATTCAAGAAGGCTGACTTTACATCCATCTGAAATACCTTGAAGGTTTTGTATGCAGCCAATGCAAGAAACATACAAATGGCTTCCAGACGAGCCACCGGTGCAAAGGTCTCTTCAAAATCTATGCCTTCAACTTGAGCATAGCCTTTACAAACCAACCTTGCTTTGTTTCGTATGACCTGACCATCTTCATTCAGCTTATTCCGAAAGACCCACTTAGTACCAATAACATTCTTATCGGTAGGTCTAGAAACTAGTTCCCATGTGGAGTTCTTCTCAATTTGCTCCAACTCCTCATGCATAGCTTTTAATCAACTTTCATCGAGACTGGCTTCAGCCACAGTCTTGGGTTCAATGGTGGACACAAGTGAGTAATTGCTAACTACACTTTGTCTTGTTTTAACACCGGCCTCAAGATCTCCAATGATTTGATCCTTAGGGTGTTGCTCTACCCAAGTGCTTTTCTTTCTAGGCGTAGCATCCTCTGAGTCATCCTTTGATTTCTCAGAATCATTAGGTTTAGCCACTTCATCATCAATCTCACTCGAGTCCTCATAAACGTGACTGTTATAATGAGTTCCATTCTTTGATTCATGGTTTTCATCAATTCTAACATCAGCACTTTCTATGATTTTTCTGGTCCTTTTGTTAAGACATCTGTAAGCCTTACTAGAGGAGGAGTAACCCAGAAATATACCTTCATCAGCTCTTTCATCAAATTTGCCCGGATTTTGTTCAAGACGCTTGATGTAACACTTGCTACCGAAGACTCTGAAGTGCTTGACTGTTGCTTTTCTCCCAAACCATAGCTCATAAGGAGTTTTGTCTTCATGTGGCCTGATCAAGCATCGATTCTGAATGTATACAGCCGTATGGATTGCCTCCTTCCAGTATTTGTCAGCTAGCTTGCTCTCAGTTAGCATTGTGCGAGCCATCTCTTACACGGTGCGATTTTTCCGTTCCACAACTCCATTTTGCTGTGGAGTTCTAGGGGCTGAATACTGTCTTTGAATGCCATGGTGCTCACAATAGTTAGTGAACTCTTCAGATGTGAATTCACCTCCTCGATCAGACCTTAAAATCTTGATACGTTTTCCAAGCATATTTTCAACCTGTGCTTTAAACACTTTAAAACGATCAAGTGCTTGATGTTTATGCTTAAGAAACAATACCCATGTCATACGAGTATAATCATCAATGCATAACATAAAATACTTATCTCCATTGGTGCTTTGAGTTCGCATCGGTCCACAGAGATCAGTGTGCACTAGCTCAAGAGGTTTCTTTGAATGATGCTCCTTTGACTTGAACATTACCCTCGTTTGCTTTCCCTTTTGACAAGAATCGCAAATGGGGTTGGAAGGTTTTTCAACTGTAGACATACCTCTGACAGCCTTTGAATTGCAAATCTTTGACATGTTATCAAAGTTTAGATGCCCAAGGCGTTTGTGCCACAACCAACTTTCCTCTGTCTGACTCATCAAGCAAGTCTTTTCAGCTCCATCTGACAATGTATAGAGATTTCTAGCAGTCCTAGATCCAGTAGCCACTGTTTTGCCGTTGCTACACTTCTTGATAGCAAAACCATTCTTAGTGAAGACAACTTCGTGGCCTTTGTCACAGATCTGGCTCACACTAAGCAAGTTGTGTCTTAATCCAGACACATATAAGACCTCGTCTGATCTGATCTTGTTTGCCTTTAGCTGAACAACACCTTTTCCGCAGATTTTGGCACCATCATTGTTACCAAACTTCACTGATCCGCCTTCATAGTGCTGTAATTTGACGAATTTTTCCTTATCACCTATCATATGGCTTGAACAACCACTATCAAGGACCCATGGTGCTGTCTTCTTTTGTGCATTGAATGCCGTTTGCACAATGAGAGATTCCTTGGAATTACCTTTTCTTTTCTTTGCCCTCCATGCCTTAACTAACTTGGGTTTCTTTTCAACCTGAAATTGGTTAGCAATAGGCAACCTACAATCCCTAGCCAAGTGTCCATAATTATGACACATATAGCACTCAATTTTGTGGCCGTTTAGGATTGAGAAAGGGTTCCTAGTCACAAACGGGCTGTTTCTAACATAGAATCTACAATCAGCTCTTTTATGTCCATATCTATTACAATGAAAGCAATAACCATAGAATCTGAACATTCTTCCTTTCTTAGGTGGCTGGTTAAACTTCACAAACCTTTTCTTATTGAACATCTCAATACTAGGCTGAATTTGATGCTTTGTAGCCTTGAGAGGTATGGCACTTTGTTTCATAAACAAAGAAGGTGCAGCTTTAGAGGACTCTCCGGTCTCAAATCCAATACCAAATTTATTGTGGAAGGGCTTTTGAACTTTCAGAATTTCATTGAGTTTCATTGTCCCTTCAATCGCTTGGAGTGCTTTGAGTTTTCGGCTATTTTCCAAGTTTTCAGCCTTTGCTCTAGCGATTTCAGGTTCAAGTTTCATAGCCTCTTCCTTTTTGATACTTATTTGATTTTCAAGGACTTCCACCATTCTTTTATATTCTTCAACTTGAGTTTTCAAAGCAATAACTGAACTTTCAATTCATGAAGAAGTTTCAGATTTTTCTTACTTGTTTTTCGTTCCATGCTAAGCTCCTCAAGTGCGGCAATGAGTTCTTCTTCAAGATTGACCTCAGCCTCCTCTTCCTCTTCCGACTCTTGCTCCTCTTCTTCTTCAACGGTAACCATGAAGAGAGCTTCAGTTGCCTCGGCTGATTCATCATCGTCTGAAGTTTCAGACGTGCTGTCATTATATTGACTGATGAAGCTTTTTGCTTTGCCCCTCTTTCTGAAATTTTTCTTCCACTTACTCTTATCAATATAAGAGTCATCATCATTATTTTCTTTCAGCGGACACTTCGCAGCAAAGTGACCAACACCGCCACAATTGAAGCATTTAAAGGGTAGCTTCCCTTTGTACTTTCCATTGCTTCCTTTCTTCAGCTTTCTAACAAATTGAGCCTCAAGCTCATCATCATCAGTATCAGAATCATGACCAGCAGTCTCTTTTCCCTTTTTCTGAACTTTGAAGGCCGCTTCTCTATCAGGATGAAGACGTCTTACCTATGCGCATCTCATAGGCAGTGAGTGAACCATGCAACTCATCCATGGAAAATTCATTCAGATCCTTGGCTTCTTCTATGGCTGAGACTTTTGAATCAAACCGGGGAAGAAGAGATCTTAGAACCTTTTTTACGATGACTGGTTCTTTAATCTCCTCCCCTAGTCCACGAATGTCATTCGTGACTTCATTCACTCGTTGCAAATATGAGTCAACATTCTCGTTTTCCTCCATGCGAAGAGATTCAAATTGAGAGCGATGGGTTTGCAATTTTGCTTCTTTGATCTTCTCATCTCCTTCATGAATGCTTTTCAACTTGTCCCATATTTTCTTGGCTGTTTTGCATGCAATTACTTTGACCAGCTCGCTGTCCACAAGGCCACTAAAGAGTGCATTCTGCGCCTTAGAGTCGTTGTCTGCTAACTTCTTCGTTGCAGCATCATTGGGTACAATGGCAATATTGTAACCGACTCTGACAGTCTCTCAGACATCATAGCCAAGTGACTTAATGAAAGCCTGCATTCTGATCTTCCAGAAGGAGTAATTAGAACCATCAAACAAAGGTGCTTTCTTATTCCCTGTATTGGTTGCCATGTGATTTGACAAGAGATCACCCTTAGCGTGTTAAGCTTTTCAAGGGAACCTTACGCTCTGATACCAATTGTTAGATATCGCGATCACTGAGAGGGGGGGGTGAATCAGTGATTCTTTAAAAACAGGTCCAATTTAACAACAAAAGCAAATCAAATCACACAAGGACACCAGATTTAACGTGGTTCACCGAAAGGCTACGTCCACGGTTCAAAGACTGTCCGAACACCAATCCGGAACAGATCTGAATCTATTTAGTCGCACCAACGACAAAGAGCACCAACCCTTAGTTTCAGATAGCACCAACTATCTAGGAAGCACCTACTCCCTTGAGTTTCAGATAGCACCAACTATCTAGGAAGCACCTACTCCCTTAGGTTTCAGATAGCACCAACTATCTAGGAAGCACCGACTCCCTTTACAATTTATCTGCACCAACAGATAGGATCACCAAACCCCAGACACCAAGCACCAACTTGATGTTCTACAGAATAAGAGTAGAAACCTTTTTCTACAGCCCTTCCCCTCTACAATCTCTCTCTCTCTCAATCCTTTACAAATTAAAAATTAAAGCATAAACAGAGAGACACTTATCTTATGGACGAAACACCATCTTCAAGAGCACATCCTCGTCCACACTTGCTGTAGAAACTTGTAACAAGACTGCACACAGCAACAGCACTCTCTTCTCTCCAAAACTCTCTCTTTTCTTCTCTCTTTTCTTCTCTTCTTTTCTTGTGTCTTGTTAAAAACGAACCAAACATGCCTTTATATAGGTTATGGTAACCCTTAAGAGTGTTCAAAATAGGCTACAATTCGTTTAGAAAGAGTCCCAAACGAAATAGATGAGAATCCTGAATTTTCGTGCAAGACTTTTGTTTCTGCGCAACTCTGGTTCCCGTGCTCGGTCGACATCCTGCCTTGCTCGGTCGACATCATACACAGTCTGGAAGCAGACAACTATCGTGCTCGGTCGACATCCTGGGGTCCCGGTCGACCGACGACACACTTGTCACGAAAATAACTGGGAGCTAACTGAACTGTTTTCTGCAGGTTTTACCTTGCCCGGTCGACCGCGTGGGGTGTCCGGTCGACCGACCACTCTGCTTCAGGAATTCTGAATTCCTGAACTGTTTCAACTCTGATTTTTCTTTTAAGCTCTATCAACACCAACCTATTAACATCATGCTTGTGACATTGTGTTGACAATAATTCCAACTCAAAAACAATGCTTGAGATACTAATCACTTCAATTCTTCATAGGACTTCTCAAGTCATCTCAAATTCCAACAAAGTGGTCCTGGATGGGCTCAAGAAGAGACTCGATGGGGCCAAAGGAAGGTGGGTGGAAGAGCTGCCCAGTGTGTTGTGGGCCTACAGAACCACCCCGAGACGCTCCACCTCAGAAACTCCTTTCTCCTTGGCATATGGAATGGAAGCCGTGATCCCTCTCGAAATCGGCCTTCCAACGCTCAGATCCGAACTCTTTGACCAGGGCCAGAACGACAAAAACCTCACCCTGGGACTGGACCTGGCCGAAGAGCGCAGAGAAGCTGCTTCCATCCGTTTAGCAGAATATCAGCAACGGCTAGCAAGAGATTACAATCAGAAAGTGCGGGAAAGGAAGTTCTCCATCGGAGAGCTGGTCCTGAAGAAGGCACTGCCCGCAGACAAGGACCCGAATCAAGGCAAGTTGGCCCCAAACTGGCGCGGTCCGTTCAAGGTAGTCTCGACCGCAGGACGGTCCGCATATAAGCTTGAGGATATGAATGGGAAACTGCTGCCGCGGCCATGGAACGCATCGCACCTCAAGAAATTTTACTTTTAATGTATTCAGTTTATGCAAATCAATGAAGGTCATTTCCTCTCAAGAAAGTTTCTCTTTGTGTTCTAAATCGAAATTGTTCCAAGAAAGGAACCGCGGCAACAACGCAATTCCCCAGTTCGGCAGGGACTTCTCCATTTCGTGCGTGCCTCGGCCCTCGTGCCAGCACGGCCCCTGGTGATGAGCCAGGGGGGACTTCTCCATTTCGTGCGCGTCTCGGCCCTCGTGCCAGATAGCCAGCACGGCCCCTGGTGACGAGCCAGGGGGATCACCTTACACATCTAATCGCTGCACGACTACCCAATACTAAATGATCCCAGGCTAAAGTAGCAAGGCACTCACCGAGCTCGTATACTTAAAAGAAAAATAGTATCACTCGCTCGCCATTACGTTGCGAAAAACGCTCGGATCAAACCTACATCACATTCTATAAAAGCCACATCTTCTAAGCACGGTTAACCGATCGCAGATCTCCAAGGTATGAAAATTCAATCATATAGCCGATGCGAAGCACTTAGACACATTCCAAACAAAGGGGAGCACGGAATAGAGACAAAAAAGGATTTTTCATTAAGTTCGGTAGCTTCATACATGAGCGGCGCAATGCGCCTAAGGAAAAATTACATTTAAAGGATGGAAAGAAAAACAGCCAAGGAGCCTCATGCGGCAGGCGCCGGAGCGGCGTGATCCGCGGGAGGAGTCGCGGCGTCGGAAGGAATTTCGGAAGAGGAGGCGACGGTTGGTGTCGTAGCAGCGGCGGGAGCCCCAGTCATCAACGGGGCGATCTCCGATCCCGGCGCGGCTGCAAGTTCCCTCTCAGGGTCTGCCGTGGGAGTCGGGTCAGCCTCGGAGCGCGGGAACTCGTCCGGGCTCATATATGCGGGATGATCCCTGGGAATCCCCGCCTTTGCGAGAGCCGCTCTCCACCCCATCTCCCAGGACGAGGCCCTTATATCGTCAACCTGCGCCGCGTACTCCTCACCAGCTACATCGACGCCGTCCTGGAAGGCCGCGGCGACCTCGGTCTGAATCCGGAGCTTGAGCTCGGCTTTCTGCCTCTCCAGGCCAGCAACCCTCCTCTCCAGCTCAGCCTCTCTCCTCTTGACCAGCTCAAAGGCCGACTTCGCCTTGTCGAGCTCGGAAAAGAGGGCTTGGTGAGTTTCTTCATACTCCTTCTCCCTCGCCTTGCCCTCTTCCAAGGCCTTCCTGTGCTGCTCACAGTTCGCCTGGATCCTTTTGAGCTCATCATGGCACTTTTGGACCCGGGACACCGAGATCTGAGCCATCTGCACGATCTGCAAAAAGCCACACCACCAGGTCAAGGAAAGCTATAGCTGACAGATGAAAGGAAAAAGACTTAGAAAAGTTCAGGAACTTACGCTCAGGCTCGCCCTCATCTGCGACGCCAGCAGAGAAATGTCGTCCAGCTCATCGTGCTTCTCCATGTCCCGCGGCAAGGCACATGCACTGCTGAGGCTGGCGATCACCAGAGGCCCCCCAGAGAGGCGGTCCTCGACCGTCATCGGCCTCCCCGGCTGGAGCATGAAGCTTGGCCTCCAGAGGGCGGGCGAAGCCCGCGTCGACATCCCACCACCCGAAGACTCCCCCGCGGAGCCCTCGACCCTGGCCCTTTTTCTGGCCAAATCTTCCCCCCGCGACGCCGGGGGAGGGGCGACCGCGAATGTGCTGGGCCCGGCCGCGGACTGCGGCGTCGGCGTCCGCACTGGAGGAGGTGCCGAGGAAGACGAGGGTGCGCCCGAAGGAGGAGGCGCGCGAGAGGAGGAAGCTGCACCACGGCCTCGCCCCCCAACGGGCAGGGCCCTGAGATTTTTGAAGACCGGCTTCGGGCGGGTCCCGTCCATCTCGCCCTCGGGATCGCTCTCTGACGATAGGATGACCCTTCCAATCATCTCGGCGTCGTCCTCTTAGGACCCCGAAGTCGATGCCTCGGAGTTGGATGCAGTCCGATCCCCGGAGTTAGCCGCACTGCCTTCTTCTTCTACTTCCGCCGCGGCTTGGGTGCGGTGGGCAGTGTGCTTCTTGCTCCGATAACCGCGATACCTGGGTTCGTACCCCAGTAATCTCCACGCCAACCTGTCCCCGTGGCCGTGGTAATTCTCCAAGGCGCGAATCCAAGCCTTGTTCAACTTCCAACCGTCCCGGAAAGCAGCCGCTTTCCTCTGACGAACACCTGCAAGGGCAAACGAAAAACGTAAGTCCGGCAATACGAAGAAACGAAAGAAGTGAAAAAGTGTGCTAGGGCTGTAATTACTTGGGGGGGGGTGCCGAAGTGACGAGGGATCCTGAAATTTCTTTCCGCGATGGCCTCGTCATCACTGAACTCCCAGTTGCCCGTGACCATCAGACGGTCGTCTCCAGCATATTTATTGGAGTCCTCCAGGGCTTGCACAAACGGCCTCCGACTCGGCTTGATGCGGAGGTAATACATGTCCTTCCCGGACTTACAGATATCGTAGGCGTCCTCGATATCGTGGACGCCGAGACCGATGCCCAAGATTGTATTAAGGGCATCCGTGCCCATTACAATCTTGAAGCTATTGGGCATCAGTTGGCAGGGACAAAGGTTCCATGCCCTGAGGCACTCCCTAAGCAGAGGGCGAAGGAGAAACCTAACCCCGCCCTCGATTATGGCCACTAAAGGAAACGGCATCCAGCCGTTGTAAAAATCACCAAGGATGCCGGCGGCCAGAGGGGCCGCCATGACCTGGACCCCGTCCGGAATGTTGTACTTAGCCCTGAGATCGGCTAGTCCCCTCTCAGACTCTACCCAATGACTAAAGATACCCATCTCTCAGAGGAGAACGCTAAAATAAAGGGGGGAATTTGCTAAGGGGCAAAAGGGAACCCTAGACAGAAGGAAAAGAAAGGCAGAACAGAACCCTAGAAAAAGGAATGGAACGGAGATGAGAGAAAGGGAACTTACAAGAAGATCAGAAAGCGAGGCGGAGCCCTGACAGCGCCTCTTTCAGAACAAGAACACCGGAGAAATTCTGCAACAGCCTCTTTCATTCAACGGAGGCAAAAGCAGGAAAGGGGGGAGAAGAGCTCCAAGAATGAAAGAAGAAGGAAAAGCAAAGAGAGATAAAACGAAGGTAAAAGAAGGAAAGGAAGGGGCGAGCCCCTATTTATAGCAAAAAATTGGGCGCCTAATCATGGCGCCTGTTCGAATTTCGAAGAGGGCGCGTCTTTTCACTGCACGCGCCGTCGCGAAAAGACGGGCCAGCCAGATAGGAGGAGACACGTGGAAGCGTCAGCTTGATTCTCGTGCGCCATTTAATGCCTCGGGTACAGAAGCGACAGCGGATAGGGGTAAAGACGCCAGCTACCGAAACGGCGGCGGAATTCCGAAAGCCAGGAGACGTTTGAGCTCCCCCGAGCCCGGGAGCGGAGTTATTTGAGCACCGCGGCATATTGCATCTCGGCGAGACCTATTCAGCTTCCGACCTCAAAGAGTTGTGATACCCTTAAGAGCTCGGAAGACTGGGGGGCAATTGTGTGGGGATGTTTTCACTAAGCCGAGATCAGTGCATGCCCCAGTTATAAGGCAAATTGATTATACCTCCCCTAGGCCGAGGCTGACCACGACCAAAGGATCGCGGCATTCGCCGAGGTAAGAGCTCTCGAAGTCGGACCTATCCGACCTCGGCATCGACCCCCGGCAATGCGGATTTGACAGAGATTGATGGGACCAACGACAGGACAACGGCGCACGCTAAGGCATGCCCTGCAGACTATCATTACTGACAAAACGGCGCATACAGAACACGTGCGCCCCCAGAGCATGGCTCCGGGCCAGACCCGATGGGACCTGGCCCAAAAGTCAGAACCGCCGCCTGACCCAGCAAGGCTAGCATTTAATGAGGCATGGGTCAGCATTTAATGCATTATGGGCTGAGTGGACGCAGCCACTCGAGTGGCCAGCCCAGTCTTGGGACTCGCCCACGTCAGTCGTCCCCATCGCCTACAAATAGCATCTCCATCTCCATTCTAAAGGTACGCCACCCACAACGCACACTCTCACTCTGCAATTTCCTCTCCTTTTCCCCTGCTCGTTCCCTGAACTTACTTAAGCATCAGAGAGCCTTGCGCTGCCGGCAGCCAGGGTCCTCTGACGCGTTTTTCTCTCCTCTTCTTCAGGTCCAGTCGGAGCCTCGACAACCTTCATCCAAACCACCTAAACAAGGATCCTAATCTCTGATCTAAAGTCCTTAATTTTTAGGCACTTACACTATGCATGCAATGGATAACAGGTCTCATCAATTAAGATAATGATCTTGAGACTAGTTATAATTCTCTCACAAAAGGCAAAAAATACACTGATAATTGAAATTTTAGAAGCTTAAGAGGGGAAACCAGTCATTCAAAACTTTAAAATATAGTTTTGTAAGATAAGATAGAATGATGAAATACATATTACATTGCTTTCAATGATCCAATACAACTACAAGATCTGTTTTCGTCAACTACATGCACAACATGAGAAACAATTATGGGCATTAAATGCCTAGTTTTCAGTTGTTCTAGGTGTCTCACCCGACTATCCAGAACCCAAGTCATTGCTCCACATATGACCCACGTGTGCAGGACTCTCAGGGTAGCTCCGCAATAGACACTCAGCTAGTATGGTTAATAAGACCAATTATCTTATTCATGCTATATCTTGATCGTAATAAAACTAATTTCTTTTTTGAATTTTCCAAATGTAGCTTATCATGAATGTGCGAAGCATCACGCGACCGATCCTTCAGAGGGGATATGATATGAGTGTTCTAAATATGGGTGGGCTATACTTGGCTACTGAGTAGGTGTACATATTGATAGATGGAGCTTCTATAGATGATGTCCTGTAGCCCATGCCCCGTACCTTGACGAAGACATACGCACGCAGTTGCAGGAGGGAGACATAATGTGGTTTTTTTTTTTTTGTAAAAGGGGACCCTGATTTGTTGGTGTT
Source organism: Litsea cubeba (assembly GCA_012931725.1). Lineage (NCBI taxonomy): Eukaryota > Viridiplantae > Streptophyta > Magnoliopsida > Laurales > Lauraceae > Litsea > Litsea cubeba. The sequence continues at coordinate 18,628,968 of CM022948.1, forward strand.
TAACATATGTGTTGGACGGATTTTTGTTGTTGGACACCATTCTTGTAAAACTTGTTAAATTTTTTGCTCTATTGAATTCCATATAGATGTGTTGGATGGATTTGTATTGAAATATGTGCTGGATTCTATTGAATTTGGTTGGATACATATGCATCACATGAAAACTTTAAACATATCCTAGAGCATGAAAAATGAGCAAGCAACTTTAAAAATAACTGAGAACAAACTTTTCGGCCTTGAGTGGCCAAACAAAATTACGTACACTCGAAAAAAACCGTAAAAGATATTTGGTTGCATCCCCTTGGCCCCCAAAAAGATCGTAAGCCATGATTTGCTTGTCCATTGCTTAAGAATGACAAATGAGAACCGCTTGAGAGGTGAATGAATGAAGATGAAGAAATAATGAGATGAAGAGTGAGATATGAGTGAGGAGAGTGACAAATGACTGACAAGAAGAGTGGGATGAATGTTGAGATGAATTCTGAAAGAAATAGAAAGAATGGAGAAAGAGAAAGAGAAGTAAGGGATGAGCCTTGAGTTGAGGAAGAAAGAGAGTTGCAGGATTCTCTAAATGGGAGGAAAACCAAATGTTTGTGTGGGAGTGAAGAGAAATTGGATGACCGCTGGAAGTATGAGTGACGTTAAATTTGGTCATTTCACAAATGGGTATAGTACTGCAGGTTTTAAAAATATGGGATGTTGAAAGAGCAGGATGGGATGTGGCGTTAGTGGCTCTCAGATTTTATCAATTTTGTAAGTCCTTCTACACTAATTGCAGAGGCGGACCCAACTTGTCATGACCTGGGGAGGTCGCCCCAGGTCCAATTGCAAAATCCCCTTGAAATAGTATTGGGCCTTGGCCCATGCCCCATATCACTAAGATCCTCGCCCCATATGAAATATGTAGAACGAAAAGAAAAAAAAAACCCTCAGCAATCAGCATCCTCTTTCGACCTTCCCTCTTCCTTCGAATGCATGCAACAAGGATGGATCTTTGAGCTTCAGCCTTCAAGTTCAAGTAACTCTCTCTCCCTCTCTTTATCTGTCGCAGTGTCGCCTCTCTCTGTCGGACATCCATTTACATTTTAATGGCTTCTATGTTGCCTATCTCTCCCTCTCCCCCATTTTCTTTGATTTCATTCATTATTTTAGGCGTTGAACAAAGAAGTTAGGGTTGTTTTTGTTTGATGGTTAGGGTTAGCCGGTTATGGTTGTTTTGATTTAGGGCTTCTTATTTATGATATTCATTGTTACATTCCTTGATTTTGAGTTTTTTTTCTGAATCTTGTGTTCTTGTTTGATTTATAAATAAGTGAGATTTGTGGGTAGTTGAATGGTCCGTGATTCTTGGTTTTAAATAATGTTGTGTGTTGTTTGGTGTAGAAATATTCAGATGCCCCTTGTTCATGTTCAGAGAGGGCTGATATTACCTCCAAAACAAAGTATGGTTTCTTTGCATCTACACCCATTATAACAAGCTCCCCACTCCTTGGAGCTCTCTGTTTCATGAAGACGATGTATTAGTAAATGAAATTTCTTCACTGTCAAGTGTATAAAGTGGGTTTTTTCTTAATTTGTATGCATTAAAGGGGAAGAGCATCTGAGCAACCTTTGGATGGCTAGTAGAAGGTCGATCCCAACTGAGAGGCGCAATGATAATACTGACTTTCTCACTAAAGATGGTCTCGGAAAAAAATTACTTGTCAATTTTCATTGCCAACATTCAACAACTTTTGTCCCCTTTCCCTTATAGCATTTTGTTTCTTTTGTTGATGTAGTTTTCCTATGGGTGCTGGTATATTGCCCTTATACCTTCTCTCGGAAGTCGGAAGTTACTATTACTGAAAAAAAAAATATTGAACAACTTTTTGTACATTTTCCCTCAATAATACGGTATGCACATTAATTTATAACAGATGCACACATGCAACTATAGTGTTGGTAAGGCATTTTCATACATAGAGTAGAGACCCAAGGCTCGTTTGCTGTAATTTTTCCCCTCCGCCTCAATTGATCTAGCCCAAAGCTAAGCATTGGTAACTGTCACATTCTATTACTTCCATGGTTGTTAGTATTTACACCTTCTTTGGTTGTTACTTTGCTGTACCAAGTATCTGAGGTATGAAAAAAAATCTTATTTATTCCTTTTTTCTTCTGGAAAATCAAGGGTTCTATGCTTGGCTCTAAAAGTCAGCAACCTAAGTGTGTTATTCTGTTGCAGCCTTGAACTCATTCAATAGATGACTTGGTTCTGTCATAGTTTGTTGCCTCTTGAATTGGATCTTCATTTCCTCGTCATTTTTTTTTCCACCCTTTTTTGTTTTGCATGTGCACTACAGATTAAAAAGTTGAGCTAGAAATTTAATGGATTTTGCATCCAGTTTCTTTATTATTGTGGTAGTTTGCTTGTCAAATTGTGTGCTAATTTTTTGAGGCTTCGCGATTTAGGTGTTGTGGCTTAAAAGCTTATTTACAAATCAGGTGTTAATAGTAGGATTCCTTATAAAAAGAGATTGTTTAAAATCATGTCTTTAACCTATGTTATAAATGGTGATTATTGGTGGTTGGTGAGGATTTTGATGTAATTGACCTTATCTTTGAATTAGATATGGAAAAATATTACAAAAAACAATAAAAAAGGGACATTGCATATCCTTTAATTTATTTGCTCTTGAAATTAGCACTGGCCCTACCAGCTGCCACTGCTACTGTTGAGAGGGTATTTTCTACTATGAAAATCGTTAAGAATCGACTGCACAATCGAATGGAATATGAGTGGATGAATGATTGTTTGATTGTGTACATCGAAAAGGACATATTCAATAGCATTGATGATGGATCATGCAACGCTTTCAAAACATGAAGTGCCGTAGAGGGCAATTGTAAAAAACTTTATTTTGGGGTTGAGAATTGAGATGACTTTTGATGAGAGAAGTGTATGCTAGTTGATGTCCAATCATTAATATGTACTTCTTTCTTCGGGTTGATCCCGAATTTTTTGGGGTTTGCCCTCATTTTTTTGGATACTTTTTTATTTTTAGTATACTTCTCTTATACTGTAAATTTTGGAGAAATGAATAGTCCTCATTTCAAACAAGAAATATATTAAACTGATATAGTTAAATATTTTGCGTCTATTTACATGAAATACATTATTTCTTTCATTATTCTTGATGTGAAAAAATTCTAGCAAAAGTTTAGCCCCACCTAAACGAAAATCCTGGGTCCGCCTCTGACTAATTGAATTCTGGGCCCTTCGAATCTATGTCCTTGATCATCAGATCATGTGATGTGACGACCATTCGATCTCACTTACTCTCGTTTGATTAAAATGCATTGAAGTGGACTCCCCTGTCAAGGTTCATAACATTAAAAATTGAGCATGATTAACCATGCTTTCATCTCCATATAACAAATTTCAAACCCAATTAGAGAGTTTCTAACTAGGGGTCTTCTATACATGGGCATTCTTTTTTTAGTTTGAAATTGGAGGCACTATGTCCAGATAATAATTTATTGGTAAGAACCCAATACTTCCTGGTCTAAATCAATGTCAACATAGAAATCTCCATCCAGATAGCTGAAACACCCAAATGCTCTCTTTGGAAGAATTGATTATTACCTTCTTGTTCTAGGTATATCATTTAGTAATCCCCACCCAGCTAGGCCATAAAACAACCCCAAACAAGCAATGACAAACTATAAATGTTAAACCTGATGGAATAATAGAAACTCTCTTTAAATTTCAACATCCCACCACAAGCAACCAATCTTATTGTGCCACATGTCGATGAAAGAATTCTTGTCAACAATGCTGCAAGTATTATCATTATCGGTGAGAGATATATATAGCGCGGGGATAAATCCAAATATGTTAAGGTCTATGAAATAATATTAAAAAAAATCATTAAAAATTAAGATAGTTTATAATATTAAAAACTGAGATTAAAAGTCAAGATGGTAGAAACCTAATGGTCCATTTGTTTGTAAATAATTGAATTCGAGACACAATCCAATGAATTGGTTAACTATGGTTCGAAGTGGATTAGGGTTTGATTGGAAGGGATACTCTTGAAACTTATGTGGCAAGGATTCAAATCTAAGCACACGGTTCCTTAATTGAGATTTGGACCAATTAAATATGAATGGACTCGGCCATGAACACACATGGTTATATGGTCATTATAAATAAACAGTATTATGTGTGTTCAATTTCGAGAGTATACATTATACTGCTTTTTATAGTTAATGCTAAACACGCTTAAGTTTGTCACATGTTATTGAGTTAAAAAAAATGTTCACTTGCTATTATCAATCAATGACAAACTATAAATGTTAAACCTGATGGAATAATAGAAACTCTCTTTAAATTTCAACATCCCACCACAAGCAACCAATCTTATTGTGGCACATGTCGATGAAAGAATTCTTGTCAACAATGCTGCAAGTATTATTATGATCGATGAGAGATATAACACGGGGATAAATCCAAATGTATTAGGGTCTATGAAATAATATTTAAAAAAATGGTCATTAAAAATTAAGATATTTTAAAGTCAAGTTGCTAGATACCTAATGGTCCATTTGTTTGCAAAGAATTGAATTTTTAGGAATTTTAAGACATGTATATTTATCACCGTGATTGAAATTGAAGAAACAAAGTTGAACACCCACAAATGACATTAAAATAATCTCTTCTTTCGTGAAAAAATGATTACCCACCTATCACCCTAGTAAATCAAAATTATAAGAAAGTTAGGCTTGCATCTACATCTCTATCTTGTATACTTTACTCTTCACTATTTATTCATTGGCTATCATCTTCCTATTACTCCCTAGGAATTCAATTCCATGCAAACAAATGGACCTAAAATTTTCTTAAAACTATATATCATCTTGAGGAGGTATCGAATTTCTGTTGTGATGATCTCCCAATAAATTTGTTAGTGATGATAAGTCGAATTTACCACGATAATACATCGGTAAGAGGTAAGATATATTAGTGTGATGTTATCACGATAAATTCATATTGTTGGCAATATTTCCAACTTGTTCTATAGCCTGCTCAAACCACAATAAAACAATATATGGTAAGACTTGGCTGGTCACAACTGTCCATATAACATCCTCCCTCTATATAAGGACTTGTATTGCAGTCTCAATGCAGCAAAGTATAGGTTTCCTTCAGAGTCTTCTTCGTCCCCTCCTTCTTCTTCTTCATCATCATCATCAAATGGCAATGAGATTTGCTTCTTTGGTTGTCTTTATCGCGATCCTGGTGATGTTGGGTCTGATGGGTACTTCTGCAATGGATCCTAATATGAATATGGCCCCTTCGCCCTGGCCGCAAGCTCCGGCCCCTTCGCCCTGGACACAAGCTCCGGCCCCTTCTGCGGCATCGTCAACTCCAGTCACACCGGCCATCTTCATCTCTCTTGCGTTCCTCCTTTCTTATTTCTACTAGGGGATCATTAGAAATGTTCTTCATGAAATAAAAGGACTATGGTCTGTAAAGTTGTTACTGTGATGGCTAGTAGTGCATGAGAGTGGTAAGGGTGATAGAGGGCAGTGTTTGTTTGCATTGCTGTGCATGGAATTTGGATTAGCTCTTGAATTATTACAACTTTCCTATTTTAGATGGTAATTTTTGTATTGTAGTTTTGGTTAAAAGTCCACTCAGAAATATATTGAGTTGAATAACTGGCTGAGTTTGAATGTGCTTCTGTTAACTTGGTCAAACTGGCATGTGACTTCCTTGTTTGAGGTTAGTACTCCTGCTGAGCTTAACAGTGGAGCCAACTTCCTAACTGGGTGGCCCACTGGATTGGGAGGAGAGGGCCCACTTGAGTTTTTAATGAAGAGAGTGGAACTCCATGGTGGGCCAACCTAATTAAAATCTGGGACACTCGAAATGAAGGAGGTCTCCTCTTTACTAGGGCATTTATAGAGATGCGTATGATATACTTTTAAAGTGATAAAATTATTTGACTGGTACAAAGAGAGAGGGATCTCTGACTTGAATGAACCTTTATTGGACTCAATCCTTAAACGGCCAGGGCCCTAATGAGAAGGCACAGGTCTCCTATATTTCCCATTGGGCCAGCTTAGACCTGGGGAATTTTGCTAGGAGCCAGTGCCACTGGTGGAACAAAAAAAATTTCTATGCAGGGGCCACTATAAAAAAAAATTTATTGGAGGGGCCATATATAAAAACATATGGAATTTCCTCTAAGGGGTTTTCTGAGATTTCCAACCCCCCAAGATATCAACAAGCTTGCAAGTATTTTGTAGACATGCAGACACCAGAAAGAGAGATAATTTATTAGAAGTGAGAAATAACATGATCTTTCTTTACAAGAAAATTAGAGGTTTCAGCTTTATATGTAAATCAGTATCATGGCTTTTTCTTTGGGGTTTTCATTTTTCTTTCTTCTCCTTGAATGTAGATTCTTTAGTTGCTGACATATCCAATGACATCTTCCATACTTGGTGCTGAGAGAAATTATGATTGTTAAATCCTGTTTGGATTCTGAAAATGTTGCCCTGCAATCAATCACAATGCAACTCTAGTTAGCAGAACCTCAAACCTCAAGCTAATCGGAAGTGGTTATAGCAAAGAACAAAACAACTGGGACTCATTCAAATGCATGCAATTCAATATAGAAGGATTCTTCCCAATGGCCCCTACCCACCCACCCACACGAAGAGAAAAAAAAAGAAAAAGAAAGAAAGAAAGAAGCGCCAGTCGATATACACTTGAATTGAGTAACCAGGATCCAAACAGACCCTGGCCTTAGGTTTTACCAAGTATCCTAGTCCTAGAGCCATATATGCCCCTTATTCAGGGTTCAAGGTTGCGTTAGGTTGACAGCGGACCATAGAAACTTCATGAGATTGATACTTTTCAATGAAAAATCTCGCAAAAATGTATAAGCTTTCACAAAAACAGAGGAACCAAGGCACACAAGCCATCAAAAGGCATTAAGGGATTCAGAATATATTCTATAAAATCTCCATAGATAGGAAACGTAACATCTAATGTCAATCCAATGCTGTGGATCTATCATATTGGAATTTGATTTCAACAAATGAAGATGAACTTAGTCTTATCAGTGAAATAAACCCCTAAACAAATGGTGAATAAGTCATCAAGTTGAGCTATTAATCTTAAATAACTAATGACTGTCAAAAGGCATTTAGAGATTCAGAATAGATTCTGAAAATTTTCCATTGATATGCAAAACAACATCTAATATCCATCAAATGTTGAAGCTATCAAATTGGAATTTGATAGTATCAAAAGAGAAAATCAAAGACTGGCCATTTTAAATGAATCAAGTTCCTTAGTAATTGATGTGGCTTACAATAGTTTGTTTTTGAGGTTACCTCCTTTTTTTTAATCGTAATCAAATATTATGTTGCTTTAAGTGAAACTCTTTATACTTCTACTTTCAGTACTTTTAGATGGAGTTTGTACACTTTTTCAAATGCACACAAATAATCCATACTACCATAATAAGTCAACTATAACAATTTTTTCTCTGAAGCAAATAGATGATAAATCTGACAATTCAATCTCATGTAATAATAATCATGTATATCAATCAACTGCATGTTTCCTTTCAACTCAGAGGCCAAAATTCGGGATGATTATCATAATCTGACTGGCACCTCTTCCATAAATTCATCTATGAGAAGGCCAACACCCCGACTGGTCTGATTAATATGCGGAAGTGCCATCTGGACTGTGGATGAGTTTCAACAAAGCAGTGTCATGCAGAACAACTACAAAGCCTCTGCATTTCTTCTAATTTCATATTGAAGCTGGATGGGTGCCCAAAACATGAGGTGAGCAAGGGAACCTGTGATCAGTTCAAGTAACCAATCGAGTCAACACAATTTTATACATAGTCAATCAATTTGATCAGAAAGGAGTGAGGATATGAGCAACAGTAATACTGTTGATGTGGTTCTTTACGAGGGGCAACATTATTGGAATCTTCTAGATATTGGGACATTCCATGGACTGATATAGATTGAAAAACCATAACGATTGGAAAAAATCTTAAATCCCTGCCTTCAAACTCAAACATAAAAGCTTTAAGACAGATGCGTGGAGTGAGACTGTAGAATTTACGAAGGAAAATTGATGGATAGGATGTTAAAATAGTGTGCTTATTTATAATGGTTTATTGCAAGGTCATTCAATACAATCCTAGTATGTGTGAAGAAGAAAAGAAGTACCTATCGTCATTAGAGAACACTCTCAAGTAATTCAAGGTGGAAACAAAGCTCAATCGTCCAAAGTCATTGAGTTCAACATCCAAACAATATTCAAATTAATATTAACAGGGGAAAGGTGGGAGTGAAGGGATTGGATTTTTAACAGGTCGCTTCCCTTTGAAAACAGAAAAGGGAAGCTGTAAAGAGGCCTTTTTCTTCTGAAAATCAGCGCCACTTCCAGCTCATGCCAGACCACAAAAAAACTTATTTAATCATTCTAGTCAAGGACAAATAACAGTGTGCCTTCCATTTCAACAGTAGTAAATATATGAAAACTTTGACACTTAGGGGTTGTCTAGGATATGTTATAGAAGTATTGATGGTAGTGTTAAGTATTTTAAGACTAAAACATACATTATTGCAGAGACCCAATTCAAACTAATATGGTTTATGAAGATGGCATACAATGGAGTGGAGGCTCTATCTACATAAGTTCATAAATCTAGAGGTGTTGAGAGAGGATAATCTTCAGACACTGACATTCAATATAACAAAAGAAATAGCAAAGGAACAAATATCCGAAGGAGAGCACTGTATACAATCACTGGAATGAGAAATAAACAAACCGGTTTACTGCTGCACCACCAGATTTTACACTCTTTAAGATTTTGGCAGTAAACAGGTGAGTTTTAGTACCATCTCTCAAGGATTTCTATGCTGAAAAGAGATCCCCCTTATCTTCCCTGTCCTGTGACACCAATCATCATACAAGAAGTACCATTCATCGGATCTTTGCTTGCCTAGGAGCTTAGGAAGGAGGGTAATTATTACCCGCTCGTCAACGAAGAAGAGGCCACTGTAGCTGCAGAGCTAGTTCTTGGCCTGAAAGGGTGATAATTGGATTTGAGCTTGAAGGGCTTGAGGACTTTCAAGACACTTTCGCAAGAGGGGTTCGCCACCATTTTAAATATTGACCATTCATAAAACCTACCTGGTCCACTCAACGGCTGAACCACACAATTCACATAGTTTAACTAGAGGCAAGCAGTTTTGGATGAATTGAATCGCAACATGTAGCGGTTCTCATTCAACTGGGTCAAACTGGTGAGCCTGTTGGGTCCAAATTTTATAATATTGCAGTCTATAGATTAAACATGTAGAAACTCTTAGCAACATAAAATGAAAATCACTCAACTGATGTAGCGTGGGCTATACATGCATTTAACTAGTAAGAAAAAAGGGCATTCAACCCTTTAAAAGTGGAATAATTTCATCTATAAAGATGTAACAACAGAAGCTTATAGGTAATTAATTGATAGGTATGTCCAAAAAAAAGAAAAGAAAAACTGAAGGATCTAAGCTTTCACGTGTTATTAACCTGTTTATAAGGAAAAAGAAATATCCCAAAACAGATCGAAAACAAACAAGCACTATATGGGATAAAGCAGACTTCAATCTTCAAAGATTTATCTGTCATGTTCTCTCTCTAATGGAAACCAACAAAAGTCCTTCAAAACTGAATAATAACTTAGAACCAAAATAAAGGCGAACTTAGTGTAAGCAATGAGGATAAATCCACATCAATGTGTTCATGTGCTTTTCTGATTGCATTCATCCTCCAGAGGGGAAAGGTGGTGTGAGTAGGGGAATGCAAAATATGCACATGTGTCTAATTTTATGGTGCAGACCTCCTCCAACCCGTCATCATCATTCGTTTTAGCTGCCAAAATGATAAGATAATATCTTACCTTGAATCTCAATAAAAAGAAACCTCTTATGTCTGGGCGAAAAGTCAAAGGGGCGAAAAGTCAAAGGATATAGACTAAATGGATAGCAATAGCGAGGGTTGGGAATGACAGCAATCGGATGTTTTTCTATGTTTTCTTTGAGGATGGTGTGCTTCAAGATCCATTCACCAGTTTCAAAACTCTGGAGCATCCAAATGTGCATCTTTGAAAAGCTGTAGGCACTATAAAAAAGATGACCTTCAGATTTTCTGATACGTTTGGCAGTATTTGAATTTTTCTCTCCGGTAGCTTGATAGTTCTGGCATGCAGTTCCTTGACATCAAAACTAAAGAGAAAATTCATTTGAATGATAAGGTGCAGAGCTCCATCCATGAAAACTAAATCTCTATAACACAAAGCAAACATCAAGAAAGTGACATTCCATGCATACATCACAATCAATTCACCAGCACTCCTTTCAGGAGAAGATTTCCGCATGTGCTGGATCATTAGAAGAACCAGAACTGGAGAAGTGGAGAAAGTGAGGGGACTCGTGGGGGTCAAAAGCCTACGTGGAAAAGGACCTATAGGTGAGTTCGAGATTGGGATAATGAGGCTGCTCAGGAATAGCGACACATTGGTTAGTACTAAGTCTCTGGAACATCGTTCTCATTGTACAGAAGGAACAACCCATTGCAGTACTGGACTTTAGTCAGATTGATACTTTAGTCAGATTGTTAGTTTTATGGAAGTTTTATGGACTCAATCCAGTAGATGATATAATAAATTGATTAATTTCTTTATTTATCAGTATATTCATGCTTTCCTTTCATGAGATGAATGGTGATTTATTATATACTTGCACATAACCAATACGAATGGCATGATGGTTCATGAGATGAACCGGGATCCACAAGTATATTAGATGTAACACATGTGTATGGATGAGATCCACATACGGGAGACATGTGTGACAAATCTTATACTTAAATATCTTCACAACCAGTGATGAGACTGGACATCTCATACTGACAAGGTTGCAGTACTTTGATCACTATGAGATAGTGTGATTTGTCTCGATCATCAGAATGGAAGATTCTGGATCATAGTGCTGGTACATTGGATGTATTGAATGACCATGAGAAGCACCTTATAAACACTGTCTTTATTTTAAGGTCTGCTCTCATAATTCCCTAGCAATAGGCTCTCAATCCTGAGACATTAATGAACTCAAGTTTCTATCTATTCATTTGCTTTGAGTCACCAATGAGTGAGGCCAACTGTAGGTCAACACCTCGGTGATTTGGGTACGTGGTAGTAGAGTTGTGGGAACATTCAATAGTCAAGAAGGAATCTATCTCTAATATCCCCTTCTGCCAATTAATGGATTTATCATTGGTAAGTGCGCACCCATTCCGATTAAGAGTTAATTGGAAAGGTACCTATGATCATTATAATTAATTGGGGCTCAAGGATAATAAGATATGGATCAAGTTTGGAAGACAGGTCCAATTGATCCATGGATATTGATAGAGGGGTCTACTTGTGGTAATGTGGAAGTTTAGGGTCTTCTATGTAATATTCCTAAGACTGGAGTTCAATTGCATTTATATAGTGGAGTTATTTGTAATTAACTGTGGGCCCGGATTACACATGAGATGTGGGGTCACGAGTCCCAGTTGGAGCCAGCTTTCTAAGGAATCCCTAGTGGCCCCACGCTAGCCCAATTATTAGAAAGTATCTAATTCTAGTTGAACTCTAAAAGGAAAGTTACTATTTCTAGTAGAATTGAGACTTCTAATAGTGGTAATAGTAGACTTACTAATTTTAGTAGAAGTGAGACTTCTATTTTAATTAGAAAGGAATTAGAAAGATACTAATCATATTTAAAGTGAGACTTCTAATTATGATATGGTAAGTACCTAATTAATGGAAGTAAGACTTCTATTATAATTAGCAAAGAGGAGGCAACTTGAAAAGCTATAAATAAGAGGAGAGGATGCCTTGGACGTCCATGCTTGCTCCTTCCATTGGGATTCACGCCCAAGGCTCTCTAAGTGCAAGTGTTGCACGAGCTTTTCTCCTCTTCCCTTTTCTAGTTTTCTTTCTAGTTCCTCCCTAGAGTTCCTAGTAGTTTTCTCTTGGAGATCCCACCATCTTCTTGAGAAAAGGAGAATCTAATACGGGTCATAGCGTGGAAGATCAAGAGGTCTTGGAGATCCCTATTTGATTAGTGAAAGCGTTTCATCATCAAAGAAAGACGCAACTCCTCCATTAGAGCACAACCGAGCTCCAAAGGTAATGTTGCTGGTTCTATCTTCTAGATAGATTGTATTTACTGATCATGATGACTGAGATTGAGGACATAGATCTTGGATTGGGTTTTATAGCCTTCTGGATAGTTGATCCCTGCGTCAAGTGGGTCAAAAGTTTTTGAAACCTATCCTAGAGGCCCACCCTATTTCCAACAATTGGTATCAGAGCCTTACCTCATCTCTAATCATGTTAGATCAGTAAGCTTGATCTAATCTTTACATGCGATGCGAAGAGATAGATCAAGGGCTATGTACGGATCAGTTTTGATGATTTTGCTTGGATAATTAGTAAGTCCATGTTTGGATAGTCACAAAAGGGTCTAACAATGATGGAATGATGGTAGGAAGCCATTGGAAGTCTTCAGAAGAGTTCTGGAGATGGTTGGACACGAAATACAAAAGCCCAACTTGCAGATTTCCGTCAGGCAGGTCGACCAAGCCCTGTGGCAGGTCGACCGAAGACACTGAGGCCGGTCGACTGAACCCTCTAGTAGGTCGACCGAACATACTGACATATGAGATCGCAGTTTTTTGTTTTTGTTTCGGGGGCGCTGCTCGAACCCCGCCGGGGGACACCCCCGGACCCCCTCTGCGTAGGGGCATGAATCATAGTAGTGGCAATATTTGGCATCCTGTCTTTCCATTATTGTTTGGTAACCCGGCTTTGTGAGTAGTTTTGCTAGTATGAGATACTAACATGCAGGTTATCATGTTCTCTCCATATGGCCCACAAGTCTTTTACTTTCTTTTATGGTTGAATGTTTGTTTTTGGCAAGTTGTAAAGGGCATCATGGTTTCCTTGTTTTCCCGGTTTAGGGCAAGGCATGGTGAAATTCCCTATGTGCCTTTTTATTTCCATTAATAGATTATCATGTAAGTCTCATCGTAGAGACATAGGAATTTATGTAATTTTCTTAATTTGTAAATTCTGGCGATGTCCGAGACTAAGAAGGAAAGTGAAGTTGGACTCCTAATCAAAGAGTTTGAAGATTACCAAAGGTGTTTTGGAGTTTCCCAAAGTGTTTGAGGAATTCCAAAATTTTGGAAAGTCTAGAAGTCCAAGAAGTCTATTCCGCTTGGGCCATGTGGAGGAGAGGACTAGTTTCTAATTTTAGCGTTTTCTATTTATAGTTGAATGCTTTATTTAGAATGTTTCCAAATCTGATCCAAACATAGCAAGTTAATAATATTGGTCAAATCAAATTAATTTTTGGAAAGAGTTCTAATTAGTGTTGATGTCCCATGAGATGGACACATTGGTAACACTAATTTAAGAAACTGGACTTTCCTTAAAATAACTTGACTTGGAACCAATCTTAGATCATATCATGAGATGATTTGATGATTCATATATTTATATATGTGGGCCCTAATACCTTAAAAGGAAATCCTCAATTCTAAAATATTAAGTGGGAGCGGGGCATTTAAATTGATAAATCCCCATGGTTTTCCACCATAGGTCCATTGTAAGGAAAGTATTAGCCTCGCGCCACCAAGAGTGTGGCCGTTCCTTCGGAGGGCTTTTACTTGTCTGGTTACTAGATATGGATCTCCTATGGGTAGTGTTGGTGAGACGGGGTGGGGGCTTACTCCCCTAGGACGAGCTGCTTACAACGGTTGTCATGCAATGCTAGTTGGTGGGTCACACTTAACTAAAATAATGATATAGTATCCCCTAGGATTTGCCTCATGTATTTTAGAAACCAAAGCAAATCGGGAGTCATACATTATTTGGTATGAGATAACTAGATGATAATGAATGATGGGGATCATGGATAGTTAGTCTTAATTCCAATTCTGACGAACTTTGATCCGCACCAATCCAAGGACATTCGCACTCCCCTAGGAGGCATGCCCTAAGGGATTGGGATTCCGATGTATTCTAAATTCAATGCTTATGAGGATTCCCATATGAATTTGGTAGAATACTAAACCCTAATGTCATTTATATTCTTTCATTAAATGTATGGTTATGTGCTTTTATTTATACAGCATGAATTCGAATACTTTCAATCCACTTGCGACCATCCTCAACCAGAACAAGTTGATGGGATCCAACTATGTAGACTGGAAAAGGAACCTGGATATTATCTTGACATCTTCAAGTTGCAAATATGTCCTTCTAATACCCCCCCTTCCTGAGCCTGAGCCTGATGCACCACAGATTGTGAAAAACTTTTACACCAAGTGGACCAAAAACAATGAGATAGCCAGATGTTTTATTCAGGCATCCATGTCTACTGTTTTGCAAGAACAACATCAATCCTATAAGTCAGCATACGATATTATATCGAACTTAAAGGAGATGTTTGTAGACCAGGTCAGGCCTGCTAGGCAGGCTGCTGTAAAAGTGCTGATGGAGACAAAGATGGCTGAGGGAACCCCAGTACAAAAACATTTGTTACAAATGAAGTTGGCATTGAATGAGTTAGATGTACTGGGGACTACGTTTGATACAGAAACGCAGATCCACATGATCATTCAATCACTACCAGACTCATTCAAACATTTCGAGATCAATTATAGTAAATTGGAAATGACCATAGCTGAGCTGTCTCGGCAGCTGGTAGTGTTTGAGGAAATCATGAAGAAAAGACCAACTGCCCTCATGACAGAAAAGTCATTTGCTAAGTCTAAACCGAAAGGCAAAGACCGGGATAGTAAGAAGAAATCAGTCATCAAAGGTCCTAAGGTGGAGTATGGTTCCACTAGTGGTGTGGCCAAGGTCAAGGGTACGGGAGCAAAGGGAAAGTGTTTCCACTGTGGTATGACAGGACATTGGAAGAGGAATTGTCCACGATTTCTGTCAAAGGAAAAGACCTCAGGTATGATTGAGTCACTTGTTTCTGAAGTTGGTTTTGCAACTAGTACTTCAGAATCCCGGTATGTAGACTTCGGTGCAACTAATTACATCAGTAATATGTTGTAGGAGTTACAGGTAACTAGGAGGATTAATGACGGAGAAATCATTGTTAACCTGGGATCGGAAGCCAAGGCAGAAGCAGTGTCAGAAGGAGTAGTAACTTAGTTATTTTCAGATATTAAGTTGATTTTGTCAGATACATTATATGTACCGTTTTAAGACGGAATTTTAATTTCTAGTATGATGAATAAGAGTTATTCAGTTACTTTTGGTAATTAAATCGTCTTAAAGAGGAGCGGTACTCTTATATATTCTGACAAGGTAATCAATGGCTTTCATTTGTTAACTCCCACAATGTATGAGATACATGACGCTGATGCTAATAATAGACCATCATTAAAGAGGTAGTCACCTTCATCTAATCCAACAAACTTTGGCACCTAAGAGGCTAGGTCATATAAACCTAAACAGGATTGACAGGCTAGTGAAAGATGTGATCTTGCCTTCATTGGTGGTAGAATCAATGCCTGTCTGCAAATCCTGTCTGGAAGGCAAAATGACCAAAAGACCCTTATTCATCTAAGGGCAGTCGGGCTAAAGATTTATTGGAGTTAGTGTTTACTGATGTGTATGGACTCATAATATTAGAGCGAGAGATTGATACGAGTATTTCATCACTTTCACCAATGATTACTCGAGATATGAATACATATACCTTATGCACCGCAAGTCCGAGATTTTTGAAAAGTTCAAAGAGTTTTCGAGCGGAAGCGGAAAAGCAATTAGGTAAAAGTATAAATATTCTTCGATAAGATCGATAAGGCGAATATCTCTCCACTAATTTTATGAGATACTTATCAGTAAATGGGATTTGATCCCAGTAGTCTGCTCCTGGTTTGTCTCAACAGAATGGAGTAGTAGAAAGAAGGAACAAGACTCTTTTAACTATGATGAAGTCTATGATTGAATTTCTACGGATTACCTATAGTTTGGGATATGGAAACTGAAATATATATACTAAACCTCATTCCATCTAAGTCTATACTTGAGACTCCCAGGGAGTTATGGACAAGGCGAAAGCCTAGTCTACGACTTTTTCAGGGTTGTCCAGCACACGTGCTGAAGGATAAGACGGATTAGTTGGAATCGAAGTTGGAAGTATATATGTTTATATTCTATCCCAAAAAGGAACTAAAGGTTGGTTGCTCTATAATCCCAGAGAGCAAAAAGTGCTTCACAGCACCAATGCGGTTTTCTGGAGGGAGATTATAAGATTAACTGGAAATCTTTAGAAATGGTTATCTTGGAAGAAATTTAAGAAAGAACAATTCCAAATCCAAGAATAACCAAACTTTAAGAAAATCCGCCCATACTTGACCCAGTAGTTACACCAGTGGCTTGTCGTAGTGGGAGTATTGTCAGGACCCTTGACAAGTTCTCGGTCTAGGGAAAGTCTTACAAGGGAATCCCGGTGTAACCGGAACAAGATCCCTATAACTATGATAAAGCAGTTAATGACATAGTTTTGGACGTTGGTTAGATGCTATGAAAGCTGAGGTGGAGTCTTTGTACTCTAATCAGGTCTGGATACTTGTGGGCTTGCCTGCCAATAGCAAACCTATTGGGTGCAAGTGAGTCTACAAAAGAAAATGAGAGCCAGATGGTTCTATAGCTAATAACCAAGTGCGAAGAGTTTGCAGGCTACATAAGTCCATTTATGGATTCATGCAGATATCCCGAAATAGGAACATCCGTATTGACTAAGGAAATCAAGTCACTTGATTTTTATCAGAATCCGGATAAGTCATGTGTAAATGAAAAGTCAAGAACGCAGGGTAGTTTTTTTCTGATATTATATGTCGACGACATCCTTCTCCTATGGAGTGATATAGGGATATCGTCAACAGTAAAAGTTTTGGTTGACTAAGACTTTTGATAATAAAGGACTTTGGAAAAGCCAGGTACATCCTAAAGATAAATTTCCATTGAGACTGGAAAAATAGGATGATAGGCTTATCCCAATGATGTGTACATAGATAAGGTTCTGGTACGGTAAGCTATGCTTTGCACTAGACCGGATATCTGTCACGCAGTATGCCTAGTCAGCAGATATCAGTCTAGCCCAGGTCTTTATCATTGACTGTTGTAAGATGTGTTCTCGAATACTTGAGAAGGACTAGAGATCACATGTTGAGTCATAGCAGTGATGAGTTGATTACCAGTTGGTTACATAGATACTGACTTCTAGTCAGATCAGGATTCCAGGAAATCAATTTCTGGGTATGTGTTTATGCTGTAATTACTTGAGAAGCAATTAAGGTAGCAGATTGACTCAAAAGATTCCATATGGAATTTGGAGTGGTATTTTTGGCAGGACAGCCGATCACAGTTTACTGTGATAACAGCAGGGCAGTCGCTAAGTCCAAATAATCCAAGAGCCAAAAAGCATGTACAGAGGAAGTTATACATGGTCAGCTAGTTTGTGCAAAGAGGTGATGTACGATCACCAAGATAGCCTCTGCAGACAATCTAGTAGATCCATTTACTAAGCCTTTGACTACCAAAGTCTTTGAGCTATATGTAAAAGGGATGTGCATGAGATGTAACTCCAACTGGCATTGAGCCCAAGTGGGAGATTGTTAGTTTTATGGACTCAATCCAGTAGATGATATAATAAATTAATTAATTTCTTTATTTATCAGTATATTCATGCTTTCCTTTCATGAGATGAATGGTGATTTATTATATACTTGCACATAACCAATACAAATGGCATGATGGTTCATGAGATGAACCGGGGTCCACAAGTATATTAGATGTAACACATGTGTATGGATGAGATCCACATACGGGAGACATGTGTGACAAATCTTATACTTAAATATCTTCACAACCAGTGATGAGACTGGACATCTCATACTGACAAGGTTGCAGTACTTTGATCACTATGAGATAGTGTGATTTGTCTCGATCATCAGAATGGAAGATTCTGGATCATAGTGCTGGTACATTGGATGTATTGAAGGACCATGAGAAGCACCTTATAAACACTGTCTTTATTTTAAGGTCTGCTCTCATAATTCCCTAGCAATAGGCTCTCAATCCTGAGACATTAATGAACTCAAGTTTCTATCTATTCATTTGCTTTGAGTCACCAATGAGTGAGGCCAACTGTAGGTCAACACCTCGGTGATTTGGGTACGTGGTAGTAGAGCTGTGGGAACATTCAATAGTCAAGAAGGAATCTATCTCTAATATCCCCTTCTGCCAATTAATGGATTTATCATTGGTAAGTGCGCACCCATTCCGATTAAGAGTTAATTGGAAAGGTACCTATGATCATTATAATTAATTGGGGCTCAAGGATAATAAGATATGGATCAAGTTTGGAAGACAGGTCCAATTGATCCATGGATATTGATAGAGGGGTCTACTTGTGGTAATGTGGAAGTTTAGGGTCTTCTATGTAATATTCCTAAGACTGGAGTTCAATTGCATTTATATAGTGGAGTTATTTGCAATTAACTGTGGGCCCGGATTACACATGAGATGTGGGGTCACGAGTCCCAGTTGGAGCCAGCTTTCTAAGGAATCCCTAGTGGCCCCACGCTAGCCCAATTATTAGAAAGTATCTAATTCTAGTTGAACTCTAAAAGGAAAGTTACTATTTCTAGTAGAAGTGAGACTTCTAATAGTGGTAATAGTAGACTTACTAATTTTAGTAGAAGTGAGACTTCTATTTTAATTAGAAAGGAATTAGAAAGATACTAATCATATTTAAAGTGAGACTTTTAATTATGATATGGTAAGTACCTAATTAATGGAAGTAAGACTTCTATTATAATTAGCAAAGAGGAGGCAACTTGAAAAGCTATAAATAAGAGGAGAGGATGCCTTGGACGTCCATGCTTGCTCCTTCCATTGGGATTCACGCCCAAGGCTCTCTAAGTGCAAGTGTTGCACGAGCTTTTCTCCTCTTCCCTTTTCTAGTTTTCTTTCTAGTTCCTCCCTAGAGTTCCTAGTAGTTTTCTCTTGGAGATCCCACCATCTTCTTGAGAAAAGGAGAATCTAATACGGGTCATAGCGTGGAAGATCAAGAGGTCTTGGAGATCCCTATTTGATTAGTGAAAGCGTTTCATCATCAAAGAAAGACGCAACTCCTCCATTAGAGCACAACCGAGCTCCAAAGGTATAATCTACTTCCTTGCATGTTGTAGATTTATTTGTTGCTTATATGTTGCTGGTTCTATCTTCTAGATAGATTGTATTTACTGATCATGATGACTGAGATTGAGGACATAGATCTTGGATTGGGTTTTATAGCCTTCTGGATAGTTGATCCCTGCGTCAAGTGGGTCAAAAGTTTTTGAAACCTATCCTAGAGGCCCACCCTATTTCCAACAGTTCGCAGGGAGGCATCCCATGATTCTATCGCCCCTCTACAGTTACTATTGCAGCAGCCTGACAAATAAATGTATCCCTTTTGCTTGTCAAATGCAGTATAAAGGTCTGGAATCAGAGCTCAAAGTGAGTGAATTAGAGTCTAGAGATCAAAGTGCGCCATGATTTGGACACAAACATGAATCTGAGGAAAGACTTTATTGGCAACCTTGATAGTATTTCAATCAGCAAATCATCATTGAATTCGCATCTGGAACTTCTACTGTCACTACAGCATTTAGTAGATCTAAGTGTAGCACAGGAATCATTTGGGTTCTGTTCATTCATCATGAATTTAAGTCAAATTCACTCTAATTAGATTTTAATTGAGATGGGTGTGGGTTAGATGGGTTGATAGGTAGGTAGGTAGGTAGATGAGAAAGAGATGTAGATAGATTAAAAACACAATCACCTATCAACTTGAATAAAGATGGAGTTACCAGATAAAGCTGATGGGTTTGGGATATATAAACAGATAGATAGACAATAAGCCCAAAACAGAATCAACCATAAACTTCACTGATAACCCAATGAAGGAAACAGATAAAAAAAAAACAGAGAAGAACCAAATATAACCTAATGGAAATGGGACAGATAGATGGATGGATAGATAGAAGGGAAATTTTCCGTACGGTCACCGACAGTACTGAAAATATCTCCCTTGTAATCAAAGATAAAGTTTTTACCAAGACGTTCTCCGTACAGTCCGTACCAGCGCACAGACCATTTTTCCTTTTTTCTTTGCGATATCACAACAAATATTGCGATACCGCAATTTTTTTAGTTGCGATATCGCTACTTAAATTGTGATATCACAACTAAAAAACCCCCTTTCATCTCCCTGGTCGACTATTCCTCTCTTTCACTACGGGAAAAACTCCCCTTTTTCATCTCCATGGTCGACTATTCCCCATTTTCACTGCGGTAACTCTCTCCCTCAGCCAAATTTGACCGTCCTCCTCCCTCGCCAACCTAGTTGTAAATACGCAAGGTCGCCAACGTCGACGAAGCATCATCGGATTGCCACTGGTTCTTACAGGTTTTGGCCGCCATCACTTCACAAGCAAGTTCTTAAAATGCAATGCATGCAACCTAATTATTCCTACTGAAATATTTATGTGTGTACTGATTTTGAATCGATAACCTTCTTCTGTTTGCAAAGGTTTCTGTAAACTATAATTTAAACATATATTGCTCTTTAGTTTGTATAGTTTAATTTGTGCAATAGTTTATCAGTTCGACTACAATATTTTTAGACACAAACAACCATTGTGCCATGGCCCTTAATTGATTCAAATATTATAGACTAGACATGGATTCTATTAACACAGTCTTCTCTTATTTAAAGGAATTCATGGACTCGTCAAATCCCCATTTCCATGCATGTTTCAATTATTTTCCATTAATTGGATGCTTGGTTGATCCTACCCAAACTGTAAAATAAAATGCAAAACTGAAAGAAAGCAAACTGGAATCTGATAGGGTTAACACCCTTCTTTCCTATTTGTTCTCATTGATGAAATTTTCATAGATCATAAAAGAACGCCCAATGGAAAATTAAAATTTTAAAATAGTCCGTTAGATTGACCAAACAATGTATTTTGGACTGTCTTGGTTGCCAAACAATTCATAACATTCACACATGGGTTAGAATCCCATGAGTTTGATCATAGGCATTCATATACTCTAGCGACCATTATAATTGGGCCTTCATCAACAAATGATGTTGTCCATTGAATGAATGGACAAGACAACAAGTCCATGTAGATCTACACTATTATTAATAATATTTTGTAATTCCCTTTTCACTTTGTAATTTTGTATGTGTATATATATTGATTATTTGATTTATTCCTTATTCAGTGTCAAATTACTGTTAGATTAATATGTTATTACTTATTCACTTTGTTGGAAATATATCAGAGAATAGTGATGGGAATAGTAAGAAGAAACAACATCATTGGTAGGATATGAGAGACAAAAATAAGGATTCAAACAAAATAAATTTCTATGATATCCAGCGATCCCATTCACATAATTATAAATTTTAATTAATTCAATGAATATATTTGTTTCTATAGATCAAATCAGGAAGAAGACCCAAAAAAGTGCATGAAGGCATAAGGGCAAAAAATATACCAAAATCCAAGCTTCTTTGAAACTATGTTTTAAAACCATGGCTCCGATACAAAGCTTCCCAATAAAAATGTGATGGAAATAAATACACCATGCCTGAGTTTGGGACTTCCATATGCATCATTTAATTATCATTTCACCATTTACCACATGCTCAATCATAATTACAAGGATCGTAAACAGATTATGATCAGCATCAGGAATTAGTAGGAATGGGTTTTTTATGGTATATATATACTTTTGCTAAATGTAGAGAATTAGAACGAATGAGACGTAAAATAAATTTGCGAGAATATCTAGGTGTAAATTGATTAAGATGATGCATTTATTTAATTTTTTTTAACGGATAATGCATTGTTATTTGGTTGTTAATGTTATAGAAATGTGTAGCTTCATGGTATCCTAAATGTCAATGCTTAGGATTTTAACTCTTTTAATTTTCCATGTATGCATAAAGTAGTTTTTTATTTTATATTTAACAACCTTCCACCATAAGTAATTCCAAACATTCATCTTATTTACTAAAGAAATACTTATTTCGATATTTGTTTTCACACCTTAAATCCTAATGGATTATATAGATGTTTGTGAGAGTAACTTCATTTCAAAAGTAAATCTTATTATTCGAAATCTGTGTTCTTCTTAGTAGGATGGAGAACATTGAGATATGTATAATATGCCATTTTAATGGTATATTAGACGTAAGCAATCTACTTCCGGTCTGCGATGGTGGTGAGCAAAAGGTAATATGGGTTGATGTTAATATTACTTTCAATCAACTACTCAGAAAGATAAATGAAGAAACTGGTTGGGAGCTTCATAATGAGCTTATAAATATGCAATATCGGTATCATAATGGCTGAAGCTTCACGTTCATAACCATAAGAGGTGATGATGATCTCCATCGGATGTTCAGATTATTCCAAAATGGAAGTCAAGCTATATTTATGTTTTTGCATACAAACAATGAAGCAGGTGCAAGTCGACAACCATCACACCTAAGGTCTACAGACGCTCGGCCAAGCCGCCAGCGAGAGAATAGACCATCATTCAATTTGAACAGGTGCCACCACATACCTTCATAACAAATGTAGTAACTGCTGATTTGTTTAATATCTTCTTTTAATCATGTTACAAAGTTGTTTTATGACATGGTGATTCACGTAGGGGGAATTCGATGACATATACATATACCACAAACTTTTCCAATGGTGAAAAGGATACAGGTGGCCCTTCAACAAGAGAGGATGTTTACAGGTTTGGTTCACTACACATCTGATTTGATAATACTATTAAATTCATATATGATTGACTGTTTGCCATGCAGGTGTGACGTGCCATTTTCTCCTGTTCGAAGCCAGTTTGACCTGAACACGCCTGCTGTACCTTATGATAACCCATTTGTGGAGGCCATGCTTAAAGATCTAATAGCTCCCACTAATCTTGCAGAAGATGAAAATGAAAAATTCTCTAATATAAGGGAAGAACTTGTCATGGATTGGATAAAAACAGATGCAGTACCCAAAACTCCTGGATTCGATGGAGGGTGCAATGTAGTAGAGTAGGGCGCTGAAAATGATGAAGATGAATTTGATATTAATGTTGACCCTATAGAATATGAATTGCAAACTGCCATAAGACCTAGAAGAACATCACATGCATAAGAAGGATTGGGTTGTGCATCAAAGGTTGTGGGAGTAGAAGATGTTATTGACACTTTAGTTCCTGATGATGACCATATTGGCGTGGATCACCAAGAGGCATCTTTTCGTGAAATGTGGAATGGAAGACGGTTTCAGACTCGTGAATCATTTAGGACCGCATTCAGAAAATTTGCAATGTACAGCAATTTTGAGCTTCATTGGGTGAAGAGGTCTTCAACAGAATTAAGTGCAAGGGATGATGAAGTCATGCACAGATTTCAATCGTACTGCATAGGGAAAGAGGGGAGATAGATAGAGAGGGGCATACCTCAAACAGCACTCGAATTTGTGAAAAACCCTAGTTGATGGAGACAATGGCAATGGTGGCCAAAATTCCTAGACGATGGAGACAATGGAGACGATGATGCTTCGTCGACGTTGGCGACCTTGCGTATTTGCAAATAGGTTGGCAAGGGAGGAGGACGGTCAAATTTGGCTGAGGGAGAGAGTTACCGCAGTAAAAATGGGGAATAGTCGACTATGGAGATGAAAAGGGGGTTTTTCCCGCAGTGAAAGAGATGAATAGTCGACCAGGGAGATGAAAGGGGGTTTTTTAGTTGTGAAATCATAGTTTAAATTGCGATATCGCAACTAAAAAAATTGCGGTATCGCAACTTAAGTTGCGATATCGCAAAGAAAAAAGGAAAAATTGTCTGTGCGCTGGTACGGACTGTACGGGGAACGCCTTGGTAAAAACTTCATCTTTGGTTACAAGGGAGAGATTTCCAGTACTGTTGGTGACCGTACGGAAATTTTCCCTAGATAGAAAGATAAGAAAGGGAAGTACAAAGACCAAAAGCATAATCACCCATCAACTTTCAAATGATAACCCAGCAAAAGAAGCAGGTCAAAAACTAGCCTCGCCGGATCTCTTGCATCCAGATATCCTCACCATAGTTTCATAAAAATAATGAAGTTGGAGAAGAAGCAAGAAATCTGCTTGCAAAGTTAAATTAGATTTTATAAAGTGAGCTTTCCTTTTCTCTAAAACACAAGATTCAATTTCCAATTTAATAGTTTAAGTTAAATTTTTTATTTACCAAAAGAATTATTTCTTGCAAAGAGCAATTGCTCTCAATTACCATCTTAAATTCACACTTTATGTTTTTGGATACTATTTTACCAAGAAACCTTTTGAAATATTATTTTTTATGTACAAAATTTATAAATTTCTCTTTATAACATATAATAGATCTTTGTAAGATAAATTTAGAAATACTATTTCACAATTAAAGTTTTTTAATATTTTTTTATCTAAAACATTTTTTTTATATTTTTAATAGTAGATAAAAGATCTTTGTGTTATAACTTATTTAAAATACTAGCATTTCATTACGTTTGCTGCATTTTTCTAATAATTTTTTATAAGAAAAACTTAATCTAGAAGTTGTTGGAAAATTCCATCATGTGGTGCCAAATATGTAAATATTAAATGTGTTATGCTATCTTTGGTTAAGCCTAAACTGAAGTGATCTAATTAAGACTTAAAGTTGTAAGGCTTAAGGGTATAATTGTCATGGAATTAATGTGTAGATACCAGAATGTTATTTCTAATTTGATGAGGGGCCAAATTAGAAATAGCAAAACCTATGATAATCTCATTATTATATATTAGGGTAATGGTCCCCAATTCATAAGGCAAGTTCCTATTCTCTCTGACATCCCATCATCAGAAAGAAGGTTTCTCTGGGTAGCCATATTGGATTGGAAGGTCAACAACCTGCGAACAACTTCCACAATGGATCAAGGTATGTTTTTGCTTTACATCTTTCGATGATTTGACATGGAGGATCTTGGTTGATTAAAGTTTTATAGATCTAGATTCTTATTTTTAACAAGTGGTATCAGAGCATCTCCATGTGAAACCATTAGGAATCAAGTATTATTTTTAATTCATGTTGGTGATCTTCTGTTCATTGGTAAAACAATTCGTTTTTTGTTTAAATCTCATGATGTATCTCGTATTCCATTGTTGATTTGTTTACTGGATCAAATCATGAGCCATCGCCTCGGGACACGCAAGTCCTTTCCACCGTGTGATTTGTTTACTCGTTACACTTGCTTTTTCAATCCTGATCAAGCGCAACAGATTGGTATCTTCTTTCATATGAGTGTTTTCATTGATTTGCGTGATGGAACAAGCAATCTGTCATGATATAGTCAAGATTAAGCCATCTGCACGCCATGAGCAATTTTTTTTTGCTGTTGACTTTCATTCGCCTCGGGACATGCGCTAGTATATTTTTATTTTTATTTTTTTTTGTGTTTTTGATCTTCTGTTAAGTGGATCAAGGGCTAGGCGACATTGTTTCTGAGGATGATCAGGGGTCTTGATCATTGGGGCCCACTATCCTAGAACCCTTGATGCGTCAGTCAAGAAACCCATCGTTGCTGAAAGAGGTTCTGTAGGGAGTGGACTTTGCTGGGACATGAGTTGTAAGATTAAAAAAAAAAAAAAAAAGGCTCCATATGGAATCAGTTTGGCCTAGGAGTGTTGACTTGAACATATATTGGGATGAGAGAAGTTTTGTTATGTGGTAACAGAACATATATGGTTTTACATATGTTACTGACATATGGATCAAGAGATGACATTATGTATTAGGTCGATGGATTTTGCACGCCGTTCGTCGCTTTAATTTTTTTTATTACTTTATGTTTTTTTTTCAAGCGGCGTGAGGTTTGGGCGGCAGCACAACAAACCTAGGATTTTCTTCAACTCAAATTCAAATATTTTATGGTATATCTTTTATGGTTAAATAAAATAGTCCATCATTCTAAATGGTCTAATTGAAACAAGATGTCACCAAAGTGACCTCTCTTGTGTAGATTGTTCATGAGGAATATTGGGTGTTTGTGTGTTTGTAAATTCATGCAGGTCTTAGTCGGCCCAAATGAAGGTTAATACTTGGCCGAATTGCTTACACACCTGTGGTGGTAACCATGTGACAATTATAAGGTTATACATGTGAATAATAAGTCGATCCAAAGATAGATTTATTATTTGACATGAATTATTGTCAATGTTTGATCACTACAACAAGAGAACCATTTACAATTAATATTACTGTCCAAAGACTTGATATTAATGTTGTGCTAGGTATCTTGAGATGAGACTTACCATTATTTGAATATGTTGATTATTGTATTTGGTTATTAATATGAGCATGTTTGTCTATTTGTTATTTTGTTCTCTTGACAGCTAGTGTTTCTACTATATCTGCTAATACCAACTCAATACATGTGCTTAATCGGACTAACTTTAAGGATTGGAAAGAGAACATAGAAATTGTTCTTGGCTGCATGGATCTAAACCTTGCACTACGGATTGAGCAGCCCGCTTCTCTTACGGATGTAAGTTCTCCTAATGACAAGAAGAACTTTGAGAAGTGGGATCACTCAAATCGCATGAGTCTTATGATCATCGAGCACGGCATTTAGGGGGGCGGTATCTAAAAAACTAACTACAGCCAAAGAGTTCCTAGCCGAAATTGAAAAGCGCTTTGTGAAAAATGATAAGGCAGAAACAAGCACGCTTTTGCAAAGCTTGATTTCTATGAAGTACAACGGTAAGGGGAACATACGGGAGTACATTATGGGAATGTCTCATATTGCTTCTAAGCTTAAGGCACTGAAGCTCGAGCTGTCTGACGACTTGCTCGTGCATTTGGTATTAATATCACTTCCTGCACAATACAGTCAATTTAAGGTCAGTTACAACTGTCAAAAGGAGAAATGGACTCTTAATGAGCTCATTTCTTACTGTGTGCAAGAGGAAGAGAGATTGAAGCAAGACATGACAGAAAGTGCTCATTTAGTTAGCACCTCTAAGGATATATAAGGGCAAAAAGAGGAAGAATAATGAAGTTGCTAATGGTCCAGTCCAAAAGAAACAACAGCAAACAAATGAGGGTCCAACCCAAAAGAAACAACGGCGAGTAAATTAGGGTTGTTTCTTTTACAACAAGCCTGGACATGTGAAGAATGACTGTACCAAATATCATGCTTGGCGTGAAAACAAAGGTACATTTCTTGCTTTGGTCTATTCTGAGGTAAATTTAGTTTCAGTACCAAGAAACACATGGTGGTTAGATTCTGGTGCTACTACTCAATAAGTGTTTCCATGCAGGGTTGCCTGAGTTACCGAAAGCCAAGTGATGCTGAAAGACACATCTTTGTGGGCGATAGCAACTCGGTAGAAGTAGAGGCAATAGGGCATTTTAGGTTGTTATTAAAAATTGGTTATTATTTAGATTTATTAGATACTTTTATTGTACCGTCTTTTAGACAGAATTTGGTTTCAGTTTCTTTATTGATCAAGTTTGGTTATTTTTGTTCATTTGGAAACAATCAATTCAGTTTATCTATAAATTCCAATATTGTTGGAACTGGTTCTCTATGTGTATATGACAATTTATATTTATTTGATACAATTGTTTCTTATAATGAATCCTTGCATGTGGAATCACGAGGTACTAAACGCAAATTGAGTAAAGAAAATTCAGCCACATTATGACACAAACGCTTAGGTCACATCTCTAAGCCTAGAGTTGAGCGACTTGTGTCTGATGGGATTTTAGATTCCCTTGACTTTACATACTTTGATGTTTGTATTGCTTGCATCAAGGGCAAACAGACCAAAATAAAGAAATTAGGTGCCAATAGAACTGCAGACGTCTTAGAATTGATACACATAGATATATGTGGACCATTCCCTACGGCTTCCTGGAATGGCCAACAGTATTTCATATCATTCATAGACGATTACTCACGCTATGGTTACCTATTTCTCATTCATGAGAAATCACAGTCTTTGGACTTGTTCAAAACATTTAAAGCTGAAGTTGAGAACCAACTCAACAAAAGAATAAAGAGTGTCAGGTCTGACCGTGGTGGTGAATACTACGGTAGATATGATGGTTCAGGTGAACAACGTCCAGGACCGTTTGCTAAATTCCTAGAGGAATGTGGAATTGTCCCACAGTACTGAAAGAAACTGCGATTCAAATATGAACATCACTAGTGGAAGACGTTCATGGCTAATTTGTAACATGATAGATTTTTAAAAATCTGATTTGGGCAGCATAAATCAGCCATAGTGATCGCAAAAGAACTCCATGAATTCATGACCAACAAGTGTATAATTAAAGGAGATTCAAGAAGACTATTACCTTGAAGATTTGTAGACTTCAAATCTCTGAAAAAATATATCCAAAGGGCTGAACTCAGACTTCTAGCAAACAACTTACTGGAATTTTCTATAGTAGAATTGCCTTTGATCTTCTTCTCTATCTCACTTCCAAATCTGATTGGCTAAGATGGTGGGATCTTAATCTAGATTTCTACATGAGTTTTGAGAACTTTTTTCTAAGGAAAAATCTCAGACCTTAAACTTTCTTCAATGAAGAAGAAAGAACCAAAGGGCCAGACGTGTGGGACTCTTTGTAGCAAAGGGGATGGACGTCCAAAGGGGGAGGCTTCCTCTTTTATAGAAAACTTTTGGAATGCTTTCCTAAAAAGTTATCTCTTCTAATTCTCATAGATGTTCTAAAAGGAAAGTATAATCTAAAGATTTATTTCCTTTTAGAAACACTCCAATTAGAAAAGGAAACTAAAGGAACTTCCCACAAACTTTGGCAATTAGTAATCCTAGTTGTACAACACTTACTAATTTAAGTTTCTAATTCAAAAAGGAAACTTTCTTATAAGAATACTAATCCAAAGAGGAGTCCAACCTTCCAAGTAGAGAGACCTACTCAAAATTGGAAACCTTACCCATGGAATTCCCATTATGGACGTCCCACATGCTAATGCACATCATGGCCCACAAATAATTTATCTAGAATTAAATTCATGTATGCCATCAAAGGCCTATTTGAATTTAAACTCAAAATTATTTTTCCACTAAAATAATTCATCCAAATGTCATCTAAACAACTTAGGAAACCATGCCAATTTTGGAAAGTG
Organism: Litsea cubeba; assembly: GCA_012931725.1. Classification (NCBI taxonomy): domain Eukaryota; kingdom Viridiplantae; phylum Streptophyta; class Magnoliopsida; order Laurales; family Lauraceae; genus Litsea; species Litsea cubeba. Next base: position 18,658,342 of record CM022948.1, read on the forward strand.
ACTAGAGAATGGACCAAAAGACATATTTGCCCTTGGCTCCCAAAATGACCAAAATGTCCATGCTAAACCCATAGCAACACTAAGACCATTTTAACCTTGACTCATTCCACTAAAGAGTTATGGTTGAACTCCAGGGATAAATATATAATTTAATAAGCTCGTCATAATATGACAGTTGTCTTCGACCTACTAAGTGTAATGACCTGAATGCCCCTCTATGTAACATCCATAATCAAGTCAGGTTATCAAATGTACTATCAACCTTCTCGATTACATCTAAACCTTAGAACTTCATATCCTTAACTTAATCATCATCCGGATATCATTCTCTTGGTCCAAGGAGCGACCCACAAGTTCAATATCCATATGGAATATCCATATACTAAGATCTTAGATTTTGATGATTAATCGGATAATTCTAAGGGGACGATCATTCCATCATTAGATGGCATAGATTCTTTATTGCATCTGCACGTCCCAACTGATCAAGTCCGAGTACCCAAAACACAGAGCAGTTGACCCATGAAAAGAATCTCACCCATAGTGAATTAAAGCACAAGAACTTGACTTCGTCAGTTCATCCACAAATGCTCAAGATTAAGAGCACTGGCCACTCAGTAGCATGAGGTGACTTGATCTCTCTCAGTGATAGTACTATTTTAGAGATCACACCTACAATGGTCCTGTTCAATGCATTGCATATGTACTAATGAGATAAATCCGAGAAAGTCCTCCCATGACTTAGGTAAGTCACCCTGAATACAGGAGAGTCTCTCACTATAACTTATACCAAGATGAAGTGCCCAGCTCCATCTCTCAGTTATGAACAAACATGTTGTTTCCAGTGTCCATGAATTAGACCTATCTGTGTGTAGACACTACACACCTAATTCATTTACTAGAAACAATGGGCCTTACACAACCATACATATACACATGTTTAAGCAGAAAAGAGTCATTCCATTAAATAACCAGTAAATATCCAGTAACAAAAGATGAGAGTGCATCTAGTGGGCTTTAGGGCATACACCAATCCCAACAAGTACACCATGCCAGGGTCACCTAGCATGAATGGTGTAGCTGAAAGACGCAACCGAACTCTTAAGGATATGGTAAGGAGTATGATTAGTCATTATTCTTTACCATAGTCACTCTAGGGAGAAGCAATCAAAACAGCAGCTTATATTCTAAATAGAGTGCCAACTAAAGCAGCTGCAAAAATACCTTATGAACTTTGGACAGGCAGAAAGCCTAGTCTAAAATATTTTCACATTGGGGGATGTCCTGTTGAGGCGAGGCCTTACAGGCCACATGAAAAGAAATTAGACTCCAAAACTGTGAGCAGCTACTTCATTGGCTACTCTGAGCGATTTAGGGGCTATAAGTTTTATGATCCCACACTTAAGTCAATTTTTGAGACAAGAACTGCAATATTTTTTGAGGATGTTGAGTTTGGGGGGAGAAATAAGGTTAGAGACATTGTCTTTAAGGAAGAATCGGTTTCGATTCCCACTATCGCTATTGACAATGTGACAGTTTCTATGCATGTCATTAATCAAGAAGCGAATCCGGATCGTCAGCCAGACAGGGTTGATCAACCCCCTATTCAAGATGAGGTGATTGTTCCTGAGGAACAAACTCAACAACCTCAAGAAACAGTGTCATTAAGGCGATCCACTAGAGAAAGGAGAAATGTTATTCCGGATGATTTTTTCGTATTTCTCCAAGAACATGAGGAAGAAGTTGGAATGGTGGAAAATGACCCAATCAACTTCCATCAAGCCATACAAGGTTCCAACTCTCAAAAGTGGATTGATGCCATGAATGAGGAGTATAAGTCTATGCAAGACAATAAGGTTTGGGAACTTGTCCCATTACCAGAAGGTGCGAAGCCCATTGGTTGCAAATGAATTTTTAAAATCAAAAGGGATTCGAATGGTAATGTGGAGAGGTATAAGGTTTGGCTTGTAGCTAAAGGCTTTACCCAAAAGGAAGGGACTGACTTTAAATAGACTTTCTCTCCGGTTTCATCGAAAGACTCTTTTCGGACAATCATGGTACCTGTTGCACATTTTGATCTTGAGCTTCATCAAATGGAGGTCAAGACAGCTTTTCTCAATGGTGACATTGACGAAACAATCTATATGGTGCAGCCATAAAACTTTGAGTCAGGAGACCCAAAGAATATGGTCTGTAAATTGACAAAGTCCATCTATGGACTCAAGCAAGCTTCTCGTCAGTGGTATCACAAGTTTCATCATGTGATTATCTCGTTTGGTTTTGAGACAAACGCTGTTGATAATTGTGTGTATCACAAATTCAGTGGAAGTAAGCACATATTCCTGGTTTTGTATGTCGATGACATACTGCTTGCCACAAATGATATAGGCATGTTGCATGAAACCAAGAGATTTCTATCAAAGGATTTTGAGATGAAAGATCTTGGTGATGCCTCCTTTGTATTGGGGATCGGGATACAACGTGATCGCTCTCAGGGTATTCTTGGATTATCACAAAGACATTATATCGATACAGTACTAAAAAGATTTGGCATGCAGGAATGCAAACCAGGTGACTACCCTATCGCTAAGGGAGACAAGTTCAGTCTCAATCAGTGCCCTAAATCTAACCTTGAAGTTAAGGAAATGTAAAAGATTCCCTATACATCAGCTGTAGGGAGTCTAATGTATGCTCAAGTGTGTACGCGTCCGGATATTGCGTACATTATTTGCATTTTAGGCAGATATTTAAGTAATCATGGAATGGATCATTGGAAAGCAGCCAAGTGAGTTATGAGGTATTTACAGAAAATAAAAGATCACATACTCACATATAGGAGATCGGATCAATTGGAGATCATAGGGTGTTCCGACTCCGATTTTACTGGATACCAAAATAGTATGAAATTCAGATCATGCTACATCTACCTGTTAGCCGGTGGTGCTATATCTTGGAGGAGTGCCAAACAGACATTCGTTACTGATTCCACCATGGCAGCAGAGTTTGTAGCATGCTATGAGGCATCCAACCATGGAATATGGATACGAAATTTTATCACTGGACTACGAGTTATGGAGAGTATTGAAAGACCACTCACATTATATTGTGACAATAAGTCAACAGTGCTATATTCGAACAACAACAAGAGCTCATTTAAGTCAAAACATATTGCCATTAAGTTCCTAGTTGTGAATGAGAGAATGCAAGATGGACAGATATCCATAAAGCACATTGGGACAAACTCCATGATAGCAGATCTGCTTACAAAGGGATTACCACCCAAGGTCTTTCATGAGCACACTACTCATCTGGGTGTTATTTTGTGTAAGGATATCACATTATAGTGGGAGTTTGTATCATTTTATATTTTATTGCTTTATGTTTGATTTTGAACATACTTATGTATTTATGTATTTGGATATTTTCTGATCAGAAATAAAGTCTTCAGTGTATTTCACTCTGTTACATTGTATTCAATATTGATCTCATTAAGGAATAAAGTAGGACCAGTTGGAAATAGACATGTATAGATCACATTGCATGTACTTTCCATGCTCGCATCCATGATTGATCTATGTCATTTGGTTATGTTGGCATACATGACCATTGATGGGTTTAGTCATGTTAAATGTGACGAAAACCGCTTTGATCCTATAACATCAAAATCAATGGACGAGATTGTTCAGATATATCCTATAATTATGATAGCAAAATTTTGGAGCTCATACAGTCATACACATTTGTTAAGTTACATATATGGCCTACTGGGGCCACACATGTAAAATTAAATGTTTTATGCTATCTTTGGTTAAGCCTAAATTGAAGTGATCTAATTAAGACTTAAAGCTGTAAGGCTTAAGGGTATAATTGCCATGGAATTAATGTGTAGATACCAGAATGTTATTTCTAATTTGATGAGGGGCCAAGTTAGAAATAGCAAAACGTATGATAATCTCATTATTATATATTAGGGTTATGGTCCCCAATTCATAAGGCAAGTTCCTATTCTCTAAGACATCTCATCATCAGAAAGAAGGTTTCTCTGGGTAGCCATATTGGATTGGAAGATCAACAACCTGAGAACAACTTCCACAATGGATCAAGGTATGTTTCCGCTTTACATCTCTCGATGATTTGACATGGAGGATCTTGGTTGATTAAAGTTTTATAGATCTAGATTCTTGTTTTTAACAGAAGTTTCTAAACATTTTATTGAGAATAATTCCTGGTAACAATACACTTGGCTAAATAAACTTGGGTCGAACCCAAAAATGCTGGACCCAAATTTCCCTTTTATTCATGTAGGGAATGAAAGTTCAGCTCTGCCCTTACTAAAAATGCATTTGTGATGAGAGATTTCACAACACAGAGTAAAATTATTTTGATTTTCCATTTAGGCCACTATTTTTTTTGTTCGGTGTGACACATTTTTTCTTTCAAAAAATAAAAAAAATATATTTTTTCAAGGGAGGCTCTATTGGCACCATGAAAATCTCTCTTCCCACCGCAAGAAAAATAAAAAAAATAAGTTTTCCTAAACTACCCCTCCTCCTCCTCCCTCTCCCTCCCTCCTCTTCCCTTCCTCTCCCACCATTTTCCCTCATCTCGCCCCCAGTCTCCAGCGGGGAGGGAGCCCCGGCCGGCAACCCGCGGCGGAAGCCCAGGTCGACTGGCCGGACTCCCTCCCCCCTCTCCCTCTTTCTTCCTCCCTCCCCTTCTATTTTCTTTCCCTCTTCTCCCTTTCTCTTCTTCCCTCTCCTTCCATCCCCTACTCTTCTTCACCCTCCCCGTCCCCCTCCCAGTCGTCAGCGGGGAGGGAGATTGGGCTGCAGCAGGCGGGTGGAAACCAGCATAGAAAGGGGTTTTCTTTCCTGCAGAGAAACAAAATACAGGGAGTGTGTTCGGAAGCAAAACCTCGCCGAAGAAAGGAGAGGAGACTTGCAGAGGCTCGCCGGAGATCAGGGGAGCCATCGATGTTCTGTGCAACACCGGAGAATAGATCTGGTTCTTCCGATGGGCCATGGCTGGCTGATCAGGTGCAGATCCGATCACCGCAGACACCGCCGAAGACTCTGACGGAGATGGACGAGGCCGCCGCCGCCATCCACACCTAACCGTTCGTCCCGCTGCTGCTGCGTGTCGCCGGCGCTGATCGGAGGAAGGAACAGGGCGATTTTGGGTTTCTGTTTTTTGTCTGGTCCCACATTGCCGAGGACAGCACGCTGGAATCGCCGTCGCCGCCGCTGCAGCCCTGCCGTCACCGGAGGAGGATCACCGTGCCCTGCCGTGGCCGAAGGAGAAGCAGGGTGGGAGAGGAAGGGAAGAGGGTGGAAGGTGGGAGAGGAAGGGAAGAGGAGGGAGGAGGGGTAGTTTAGGAAAAAATATATTTTTTGTCTTCTAGTGCGGTGGGGAGAGAAAAATTCACGGTGCCAATAGAACTCCCCCTTTATTCAATAACAAGGATTTTGATTTCCAATTAGAGGGTGAGAGTAAATTCCTCTTTACAGAGAATACATAATTTTGCAGATTGTGTGATCTTCACAACACAAACAATTCCAACTTGCACACCCACCAAAAAAATAACCATTATGCTCGTCTTCTTCCTCCTCTCTTTCCCAAACCCAACCCAAAGGGAAATCCTAAATGCATTTCCACGTAACAGACGCTCAAACCAATAAACTAATCTCTGTATCAAAACCAAAATCTTAACAGGCTCTTGATCTTGGGAAGTGAATGTCGCAATTTCGGTCATTGAGCTCACTCTATCAGCCATCTTCTTTTTCTTTTTAAACTTTCGAGTGCAAAGAAGATCTACTAATCTTTTTGTTGTAAAATTAAGAAGAGTGAAGATTTCATGAAAAGATGAGATGGGTGTTTGATGAATTAACAAGGACAAGGACTTGCTGCTCTTCTTCCTACTATGGAGAGGAGAGGAATGTTTTTGCTGGGTGGGGGGGGGCGGTGGGAATTTAAAATTTTGAGAGAAAAGAGATGCATGGACCTTAACTTTGTGAGTTCAGGATCCTCTATCGCCTTGTTTGCTAGGCATGCAACCGTGTTTGGATTCACCTCTATCCCTGGGAGGATGAGAGGTGGGTCGAATTCAGATTCAAGTTCGAGTCGAATCGGAAGGTTCGATTGGCCTACGAGGTTTCAGATTACGGTTGGTGCTCGTCAGGGTTTGTGCTACATGCACCATTCGTGCTCTCAACCCATTGTTCACAGGGATGTCAAGTCCAGCAACATCTTGTTGGATTCATTTCCACCACAATCACATCCTAAAATCAAGAGCCCCTCAAGATTTTGGTTTTGATATGAAGATTACTTCATTGATTTGAGCATTTGTAGTGTGGAAATGCATTTAGGTCTTCCCTTTGGGTTGGGTTTGAAAAAAGGAGGAAGAAGACGAGCGGATCTGGGTTTTTTCTGTGTGCTCAAGTGGGGTGTACAAAACCCATATCCAATCCGACCCAACCCATCAACCCGACCCAACCCGACAAAAACCGACCCCAATCCACAGCACAACGGGTCGGGTACAGGTCCAAATGTGTAACCCATTTTATAACGGGTCGGATATATATCTAGTACATATCCGACCCATATGTACCCGACCCAACCCTACATAATACAAACCCTAGTTATCGAATAAAATATGTTTGATTCTTGCCTCTTTGGAAACGGTATCCAACTTACCCAAAGCCCATCTAGCATAGGTTAGATAGGTTAGATAGGTTAGAGCTGCCCATCTAGCATGAGCCTTTACCCAATCAGTTTTCTTACTCACAGTTACAAATATAAAGACCACAGTTACAAATAGGTTTGGGCCCCACATTTACAAATATAAGGACCACGGTTACCGTACAATATTAGAATCAGATAGTTCATTCAAGTTGGATATTTGTCAGTAAGACTCATAATATCTTGTGATTTGAACCCTTGTGATGAGATATGAGCTACAAGTACAACCCATTTAAACCCAACCCTACCCGACCCAACCCGAGTAACCCGACCCAACCCAACCCAACCCAGTATAGGTTCGGTTAAGGGTTATAAATGTTTAACCCATACTAGTTTGGGTCGGATGAGGTATTTAGCCAAATCCGACCCGACCCGACCCATGTACACCCCTATGCTCAAGGGTCTATCAACCCTGACCTGTTTAGGCGAGGGTCAATATCTACCATAGAAAAAAGTGGTAAAAAGAAAGGATTTTTTGAGCGAATTGCTCTAATTTGTCTGCTTCAATTCTATGGTCACATTTAGGCATATCAAACGGGCTCCGCCTAGATCCCGTCCCGCCCCACCAGGGATTTACCCTAGCGGGCCGTACCGGCTATGCTCAGCATGCCTCTTTAATTTTTTTTTCGATTAATTTTTTTTTCCATTCATCTATGTAAAGGCCATGTAGACAAAGGCCCTCGAATTGGAAAAGTTCTATTCTAGTGTTAGAATAGAACTTCTAAATAGGCAAAGGCCAACCTATCTAAAATTTGGTCGTGTAGCAACTCATTTCTAGGTGATTGACAGTGCTAGATACCCTAGGAGGCTGGGAGTAACATGCGTAAATATTAGAGGTGGCAATTGGGTTGGGTACCCGTTCATTAAACGGGTCCGACCTGTTTATTAAACGGGTTATACAAGTCTAACCCGCATCCGAACCGTTTATTAAACGATTTGGAAACCCCTAACCTGCACCCACCATGGGTCAACCCGACCCGACCCACTTAAACCTGCATAACCATTACAGGTTATACAGGTCAGGTTGACCCGCATAACCAACATCCATATAGTGAATCAATCAACTCAACCATGGTTCCCCGCCTGACCAAAACTGACTTTTAAGCTCAAATTTGGTCTAATCTCATGTTAACAATCATTTGATGTGCATTACCTTGCTTTCCATTAATAAAAAGGGTCAGTTGAATTGGTTAAGGTCCATTCATTATTTTTTAGCATGTGCATTAAAACAATCAAATTTAATTTTAGCTTAAATAAACGGGTTCTGTGGGTCAAGCGGGTCAACCCTAACCCGACCCGCTTAATTGCGGGTCATGAATACTTGACCCATGACCGACCTGCCTATCAAACGGGTCGGGTTAAGTGGGTAATACACGGGTTGGGTCGGGTCAGTTTGGCGGGTCAGGTCATATTTTGCCACCTCTAGTAAATTTGATCTCATAAGGTAGGGCCATTGACATAGATGCATGGGCCCTAAATTTGGGGCTTATCAGTTTTGTGCCCTTTGAAAAGTGGATAAGTGTTCAAGATAGAGTATTCATATGTCCACATCGCGATGTTTGGGCCCACCAGGCAACAGATGAACAATTCATGTCACATGTCAACAAATGAAAGTATTGGTCATATCATGTGCTTTTTTTATTTCATTTATAAAAAATTGTTAAATTAAAATTTATTTTGCTTTAAGCAAAATATCATTCACCCCACAATAAAGTAGAGACGCCACAATCATCCTGTCTACAATTATTTGAAGCATAAGGACCACAAATGATTTTTTCTCACAAAGAAGACGCTTTTGGCCAAGCCCATTAAATATCTGGTTTATAGGCCCAAACCCGGCGTGTAATAGCCATAAGAACATCCAAATATTCTCTTTATGAGATAAAAGGATAAAAAATCTGTAGGATTTCTATTGTGTGATCTTCACAACACAAACAATTCCAACTTGCACACCCACCAAAAAAATAACCATTATGCTCGTCTTCTTCCTCCTCTCTTTCCCAAACCCAACCCAAAGGGAAATCCTAAATGCATTTCCACGTAACAGACGCTCAAACCAATAAACTAATCTCTGTATCAAAACCAAAATCTTAACAGGCTCTTGATCTTGGGAAGTGAATGTCGCAATTTCGGTCATTGAGCTCACTCTATCAGCCATCTTCTTTTTCTTTTTAAACTTTCGAGTGCAAAGAAGATCTACTAATCTTTTTGTTGTAAAATTAAGAAGAGTGAAGATTTCATGAAAAGATGAGATGGGTGTTTGATGAATTAACTGTTATCCCGAGTACACAGTTATAACATTCAGTATTAGGAATCAGATCCTCACAATAGCAACAGTAAAACAGAGTTACAGAAAGTAATTTTCGAATTAAAATTCACTTACTGTTTGAAGGCAGAATAACAGTACTTCGTTGTTGAACTTACGAAACTCAGAAATTCGCAGTAGATGGTAGATCAAGGCTAGTGTTTAACACTATGTCCTTAAGACAAATTTCGCCCCTGCAATGGTGCTAACAGGCTTCAGTGGCTTCTGTCTCCCAGGATACAATGATCAACACACAGTAGCAGCACTGCAAAACTGTGTGTCTGTTTGAACCAGAGTGCAACAGCAGGACTCTCTCTTGACTGACTATGCAGACTCGAAATTGTGCAACAGCAGCAGTGAATTGGATGATTGAAAATGGGAAGACAGTATGCATATTTATAGGCTGCTTCAGGTCTCTTCAATGGGGCTGCATCTGTTCAGAACAGTGACTGTTCAGTGAACAGATGCATCTGTTCTTTGGACACACCCTTTCACAAATGAAAGGACACACACCACTTGGACACACCCCATTTAAATCCAAAAAAAGAAATTATTATTTTAATAAAAATTTCTCCAAAAAATTAAATGGGTAGTGGGCCGAGCCAGGCCCAACCCGCGTGTGAAGCCCAAGCCCAAGCCCAAGCCCAAGCCCAGGCCCAGGCCCGAGCCCGGCCCGGCCCGGCTCGGTTCGGTTCGGGGCGGGGCGGGGCGGGGCGCGCGCGCGCGTGTGTGTGTTGTTTGGTGGTGACCCAACAAGGATCTATGTCCTCCCTCCTCCACAAAAGTGGGATGCCCCTTGGGGCTCATCTTATACCACTAAGGTAAACATATTTATACCAAAGAAATGTATTGCTCTCAAGCAATGTGGGAAGCAAGTTTTCCACTTCCCTTTCTTTCCATGTTTAACATGTTCAAGTAGTATTGTTTAGGAGGCAATTTCTCATTCACTCCTTAATGGATTAGAGCAACCCAATACATGTCATTAGTCTACTCATGGAGTAGATTACATTCCCATGTATTCTCACCTAAAACTATAAGTGGGTCCCACTTTTAGTTTGGCCCAAAGATAGCCTAAAGGTGGGTTCTCTTAGCCATTTTTCCAACAATCCCCCACATGAATGAAATTAACTGAAAGCAATGAAATGATATGCAGACACACAGAGAGAGTACAAATGGAAATTTTCTGTATAGAGAAAGGTAGCTTGTGGCCTTGAACCTTCCCTTGTGAAGTACTATCGAATTTACTGGTTGAACAGTGAACGTGATGTCTTGAACTACTCAACCTTTTACGTAAACCGAGACAATAGAGTTCACACAGAATTTTCCCGGACACAGTTGGTTCTAATGATTGTGTTCATTTTGGCCCTGAACAATGCCTGGTTTTCATGAGTGCTTTAGAGAATTTAGCCTTATTATTCTCATAGAAACGGCCCAGTTCACACTCATATAGGTGATTCTTATTAAGAGTATCCTGCTATACCCCACTTGATTAGTCAAGATATAAGAATCATTAAAAGCCTTGCTTACCCTAATTTTCGCTACAGGTATCACTATTATTATTATAGGAATGAGCAGGAGATATTATCTCCATAGTGATATCGTTAAGTCACACACAATTCGGTTGTCCCTTTGAACCTAGATCTTGGGATCTCCAGTCAGCTAGGTTGGGTTGCCATTATGGCGACTTTTCATTCATAGGCTTTAAGCCCATTCCCCTCGATGAACGATTTACTTGCTCTCTTGCTAAACCTTTGGTAAAGGGATCCGCAATGTTATCCATGGACTTTATGTACTCAATAGTCATAATGCCATTAGAGAGCAGTTGTCTCACGGTATTATGTCTCCGACGAATATGTCGAGACTTACCGTTATATATGTGATTCTGCGCCCTTCCAATTGCTGATTGACTATCGCAGTGAATGCAGATAGGAGGCACAGGTTTTGACCACATTGGAATATCTTCTAGGAATTGACGAAGCCATTCAGCTTCTTCGCCAGCTTTATCCAGTGCAATAAACTCAGATTCCATAGTGGATCTAGCAATGCAAGTTTGTTTAGAAGATTTCCATGATACCGCTGCACCACCAAGCGTGAATAGATATCCACTTGTGGATTTTGAATCATTGGTATCTGATATCCAGTTGGCATCACAGTAGCCTTCAAGTACTGCTGGATATCTCGAGTAATGTAATCCATAGTTTTGGTGTATTTTAAATATCTTAAAACCCTGACTATGGCCTTCCAATGGTCTGATCCTAGGTTACTTGTGTATCTACTCAGTTTACTAACAGCATATGCAATGTCAGGACGAGTGCAATTCATGACATACATTAGGCTCCCAATTATTTGCGCATATTCGCATTGTGATATGCCTTTTCCAGTATTTTTGGATAGATGGATACTAATATCTATAGGTGTTCTCGCTGGACTGCTATTATCTTGATTATATTTCTGGAGTATTTTCTCAATATAGTGCGATTGAGATAATATCAGTCCATCCGATGATTTAGAAATTTTAATTCCTAGTATGACATCAGCAACACCCATATCTTTCATATCAAACTTATTGTTTAACATTCTCTTGGTAGTTTGAATGATTCCATCATTACTACCCATAATTAGCAAATCATCAACATATAAGCAAATAATGACACAGCCATTGTTAGTGCTCTTGACATATACACACTTGTCACATTCATTGATCTTAAACCCATTTGACATCATCAAACTGTCAAATTTTTCATGCCATTGCTTAGGTGCTTGTTTTAATCCATATAGAGATTTGACAAGTCGACAAACTTTCTTGGTTTGTCCTGGAGCATTAAACCCTTCGGGTTGTTCCATATATATTTCCTCATCTAATTCACCATTTAAGAAAGCGGTCTTTACATCCATTTGATGTATCTCGAAATTGTGTATCGCAGCAATTGCAATTAACATTCGAATGGATGTTATCCTCGTAACTGGTGAATAAGTGTCGAAATAATCCAAGCCTTCTTTTTGTCTGTACCCTTTAACAACAAGCCTGGCTTTGTATTTTTCAATTGATCCATCTGCTTTCATCTTTCTCTTGAATATCCACTTGCACCCAAGAGTTTTGCAACCTTGTGGAAGATCCACTAGTTCCCACGTATGATTTTGCAAAATGGATTCAATTTCACTGTTTATTGCCTCTTTCCAATATTGTGCCTCGGGACAGGACACCGCTGCTTTAAAGCTTTGAGGCTCATCTTCTAACAAAAGTGTTAGAAAATCTGGACCAAATGTTTTTGATGTTCTAGCCCTCTTACTCCGTCTAGGTTCATCAATCTCTTGTTGGTTTTGTTCACTGCTATTAGCAGTATCTTGAGTTCGTTTAAGAGAACTCGATTCCTGTGAGGGTTTATTAGGAAATACATGTTCAAAGAACGATGCATTCCTTGACTCAATAATAGTATTAGGATGCATATCAGGAATCTCAGATTTGTGAATTATAAATCGATACGCACTGCTATTATGAGCATACCCAATGAAAACACAGTCAACTGTCTTTGGTCCTATTTTAACCTTTTTAGGTGTAGGAACCGCCACTTTAGCCAAACACCCCCACACTTTCAAGTATTTGTAAGTAGGCATTCTGCCTTTCCACAACTCGTAAGGGGTCTTATTGGTTTTCTTTTGAGGTATTCGGTTAAGAATATAATTTGCGGAGAGTATAGCATCCCCCCACAAATTTTGAGGTAATCCAGAACTTATTAACATAGCATTCATCATTTCTTTTAAAGTTCTGTTTTTCCTTTCAGCAATACCATTTTGCTGAGGTGAATAAGGAGCGGTAGTTTGGTGTATAATACCATGTTGTGAACAAAATTCACCAAAAGGTGATTCGTATTCACCTCCTCTATCGCTTCTTATCACCTTGATTTTCTTCTCAAGTTGATTCTCAACCTCATTCTTGTAATGTTTGAACATTTCCAAGGCCTCATCTTTACTTCTCAGTAAGTAAACATAACAGTATCTTGTGCAATCATCAATGAATGTAAGAAAATATTTCTTACCACCTTTAGTTTGAACAAACTTGAGGTCACATATATCAGAATGAATTAACTGAAGAGGTTCAGAAGTTCGTTCAATTGAATGAAAAGAAGTTCTAGTTAGTTTAGCTTCTACACATGTTTCACATTTGATATTTGAATCAAAACTGCATTTAGGCAAACATTCCATATTAACTAATCTACGCAAAGCATCATAGTTAACATGACCTAATCTACCATGCCACACATTAGAAGACTCAAGCATATAAGCAGAAGATTTTTTCTTATTAGGGACAATGGTCATTACATTCATTTTAAAGAGCCCATCGCTCATGTACCCTTTGCCCACGTACATCCCAGACTTAGTGAGGACAAACTTATCCGCCTCAAATACAAGTTTGAAACCCTTCTTACTCAGTAGTGAGCCTGATACCAGATTCTTACGAATATCAGGTACATGCAGCACATTGTTGAGGGTGAGTTCCTTTCCAGAAGTCATTTTCAGTACTACCTGTCCTTGGCCTTCAACCTTCGAAGAGGCAGAGTTACCCATAAAGAGTTGTTCTCCGTTTGTTGCATTATAAGTGGAGAACATGTCTTTATTGGAGCAGACATGTCGAGTGGCCCCAGTGTCCACCCACCATTCTCTGGTGTTGCCAACCAGATTGACTTCTGAGACCACAGCAGAAAGATTGATGTCTGAAACATCAGTGGAGAGATTGTCCATTTCTGTCATGTTGGCCTGCGCTGGTTTCTTACTTGTATTTCCTTGGTCCTTGCGCTTACGACAGTCCTTAGCACGGTGGCCTGGTTTGTCGCACACATAGCAATTCCCTTTGAACTTCTTGTTGTCCTTGGGACCTTGTCTTTGACCATTGGAAGGGTTCTTCCTCTTCTTGGGGTTCTGCCCGTGTTCCACCACATTAGCCTTAGCTTCAGTGAAGGCTTTTCCTGCTTTTTTCTCAGATGCACGATTGTCTTCCTCTATCCTCAATCTGACAATCAGGTCTTCAAGTCTCATCTCCTTTCGCTTATGCTTAAGGTAGTTCTTAAAATCCTTCCAAAGTGGTGGCAATTTTTCAATGATTGCTGCCACTTGGAAAGACTCACTAAGAGACATTCCTTCTGCATGAATTTCATGGAGAATGACTTGAAGTTCCTGAACTTGATTGATTACTGCCTTGGAATCACTCATCTTGTAGTCAAGGAATCTGCCAACAACGAACTTCTTCATTCCGGCATCTTCAGTCTTGTACTTTTTGTCAAGTGAATCCCATAATTCCTTAGCAGTCTTCAATGAACAATACACATTATATAATGTGTTATCTAGTCCATTGAGAATATAGTTTCGACAGAGGAAGTCAGCATGCTTCCAAGCATCTACAGCAGCAACAACTTGCTTGTCTGTCTCATCTTCTTTTAAAGCAGGAGCTTCTTCATGGAGGAACCTAGCCAAGTTCAGGGTAGTGAGATAAAACAACATTTTCTGTTGCCATCTCTTAAACTCTGTACCATTGAACTTTTCAGGTTTCTCCCCATGGTTCACCAAAACAGGGCCATGGGTACTAACTGGAGTATTCTTCTCAATTCCCATTACTGTTTGACAGAACAGAAATTCACTTAATAATACAGCACAAAGAATTAAACAGTAACTCAGACCAACTGGTTACTCAAAAAATACAGAACAGACTTCAGTTCTGTTAATAGTAAATAATGAGAGATGTAACTCAGACCAACTGGTTACTCAAAAAATACAGAACAGACTTCAGTTCTGTTAATAGTAAATAATGAGAGATGTAACTCAGACCAACTGGTTACTCACAGAAGAATTACAGAACAAACTTCAGTTCTGCTATTAGTAAATATTGAGAGAGACTCAGTTTTACAATACTGGTTTCAGAATTAGAAGAAGTAGAAACCAGTAGAGAAACTGACAGAAAGCGAAACCAGATTACTGAATTAAAACTGATAACAGGGTGTACTCTGTTGGTGAGGAAAGATTTGTCTTAAGATTGTTATCCCGAGTACACAGTTATAACATTCAGTATTAGGAATCAGATCCTCACAATAGCAACAGTAAAACAGAGTTACAGAAAGTAATTTTCGAATTAAAATTCACTTACTGTTTGAAGGCAGAATAACAGTACTTCGTTGTTGAACTTACGAAACTCAGAAATTCGCAGTAGATGGTAGATCAAGGCTAGTGTTTAACACTATGTCCTTAAGACAAATTTCGCCCCTGCAATGGTGCTAACAGGCTTCAGTGGCTTCTGTCTCCCAGGATACAATGATCAACACACAGTAGCAGCACTGCAAAACTGTGTGTCTGTTTGAACCAGAGTGCAACAGCAGGACTCTCTCTTGACTGACTATGCATACTCGAAATTGTGAATGGGAAGACAGTATGCATATTTATAGGCTGCTTCAGGTCTCTTCAATGGGGCTGCATCTGTTCAGAACAGTGACTGTTCAGTGAACAGATGCATCTGTTCTTTGGACACACCCTTTCACAAATGAAAGGACACACACCACTTGGACACACCCCATTTAAATCCAAAAAAAGAAATTATTATTTTAATAAAAATTTCTCCGAAAAATTAAATGGGTAGTGGGCCGAGCCAGGCCCAACCCGCGTGTGAAGCCCAAGCCCAAGCCCAGGCCCGAGCCCGGCCCGGTTCGGTTCGGGGCGGGGCGGGGCGCGCGCGCGCGTGTGTGTGTTGTTTGGTGGTGACCCAACAAGGATCTATGTCCTCCCTCCTCCACAAAAGTGGGATGCCCCTTGGGGCTCATCTTATACCACTAAGGTAAACATATTTATACCAAAGAAATGTATTGCTCTCAAGCAATGTGGGAAGCAAGTTTTCCACTTCCCTTTCTTTCCATGTTTAACATGTTCAAGTAGTATTGTTTAGGAGGCAATTTCTCATTCACTCCTTAATGGATTAGAGCAACCCAATACATGTCATTAGTCTACTCATGGAGTAGATTACATTCCCATGTATTCTCACCTAAAACTATAAGTGGGTCCCACTTTTAGTTTGGCCCAAAGATAGCCTAAAGGTGGGTTCTCTTAGCCATTTTTTCAACATTAACAAGGACAAGGACTTGCTGCTCTTCTTCCTACTATGGAGAGGAGAGGAATGTTTTTGCTGGGTGGGGGGGGGGGGCGGTGGGAATTTAAAATTTTGAGAGAAAAGAGATGCATGGACCTTAACTTTGTGAGTTCAGGATCCTCTGTCGCCTTGTTTGCTAGGCATGCAACCGTGTTTGGATTCACCTCTATCCCTGGGAGGATGAGAGGTGGGTCGAATTCAGATTCAAGTTCGAGTCGAATCGGAAGGTTCGATTGGCCTACGAGGTTTCAGATTACGGTTGGTGCTCGTCAGGGTTTGTGCTACATGCACCATTCGTGCTCTCAACCCATTGTTCACAGGGATGTCAAGTCCAGCAACATCTTGTTGGATTCATTTCCACCACAATCACATCCTAAAATCAAGAGCCCCTCAAGATTTTGGTTTTGATATGAAGATTACTTCATTGATTTGAGCATTTGTAGTGTGGAAATGCATTTAGGTCTTCCCTTTGGGTTGGGTTTGAAAAAGAGAGGAGGAAGAAGACGAGCGGATCTGGGTTTTTTCTGTGTGCTCAAGTAGGGGTGTACAAAACCCATATCCAATCCGACCCAACCCATCAACCCGACCCAACCCGACAAAAACCGACCCCAATCCACAGCACAACGGGTCGGGTACAGGTCCAAATGTGTAACCCATTTTATAAACGGGTCGGATATATATCTAGTACATATCCGACCCATATGTACCCGACCCAACCCTACATAATACAAACCCTAGTTATCGAATAAAATATGTTTGATTCTTGCCTCTTTGGAAACGGTATCCAACTTACCCAAAGCCCATCTAGCATAGGTTAGATAGGTTAGATAGGTTAGAGCTGCCCATCTAGCATGAGCCTTTACCCAATCAGTTTTCTTACTCACAGTTACAAATATAAAGACCACAGTTACAAATAGGTTTGGGCCCCACATTTACAAATATAAGGACCACGGTTACCGTACAATATTAGAATCAGATAGTTCATTCAAGTTGGATATTTGTCAGTAAGACTCATAATATCTTGTGATTTGAACCCTTGTGATGAGATATGAGCTACAAGTACAACCCATTTAAACCCAACCCTACCCGACCCAACCCGAGTAACCCGACCCAACCCAACCCAACCCAGTATAGGTTCGGTTAAGGGTTATAAATGTTTAACCCATACTAGTTTGGGTCGGATGAGGTATTTAGCCAAATCCGACCCGACCCGACCCATGTACACCCCTATGCTCAAGGGTCTATCAACCCTGACCTGTTTAGGCGAGGGTCAATATCTACCATAGAAAAAAGTGGTAAAAAGAAAGGATTTTTTGAGCGAATTGCTCTAATTTGTCTGCTTCAATTCTATGGTCACATTTAGGCATATCAAACGGGCTCCGCCTAGATCCCGTCCCGCCCCACCAGGGATTTACCCTAGCGGGCCGTACCGGCTATGCTCAGCATGCCTCTTTAATTTTTTTTTCGATTAATTTTTTTTTTCCATTCATCTATGTAAAGGCCATGTAGACAAAGGCCCTCGAATTGGAAAAGTTCTATTCTAGTGTTAGAATAGAACTTCTAAATAGGCAAAGGCCAACCTATCTAAAATTTGGTCGTGTAGCAACTCATTTCTAGGTGATTGACAGTGCTAGATACCCTAGGAGGCTGGGAGTAACATGCGTAAATATTAGAGGTGGCAATTGGGTTGGGTACCCGTTCATTAAACGGGTCCGACCTGTTTATTAAACGGGTTATACAAGTCTAACCCGCATCCGAACCGTTTATTAAACGATTTGGAAACCCCTAACCTGCACCCACCATGGGTCAACCCGACCCGACCCACTTAAACCTGCATAACCATTACAGGTTATACAGGTCAGGTTGACCCGCATAACCAACATCCATATAGTGAATCAATCAACTCAACCATGGTTCCCCGCCTGACCAAAACTGACTTTTAAGCTCAAATTTGGTCTAATCTCATGTTAACAATCATTTGATGTGCATTACCTTGCTTTCCATTAATAAAAAGGGTCAGTTGAATTGGTTAAGGTCCATTCATTATTTTTTAGCATGTGCATTAAAACAATCAAATTTAATTTTAGCTTAAATAAACGGGTTCTGTGGGTCAAGCGGGTCAACCCTAACCCGACCCGCTTAATTGCGGGTCATGAATACTTGACCCATGACCGACCTGCCTATCAAACGGGTCGGGTTAAGTGGGTAATACACGGGTTGGGTCGGGTCAGTTTGGCGGGTCAGGTCATATTTTGCCACCTCTAGTAAATTTGATCTCATAAGGTAGGGCCATTGACATAGATGCATGGGCCCTAAATTTGGGGCTTATCAGTTTTGTGCCCTTTGAAAAGTGGATAAGTGTTCAAGATAGAGTATTCATATGTCCACATCGCGATGTTTGGGCCCACCAGGCAACAGATGAACAATTCATGTCACATGTCAACAAATGAAAGTATTGGTCATATCATGTGCTTTTTTTATTTCATTTATAAAAAATTGTTAAATTAAAATTTATTTTGCTTTAAGCAAAATATCATTCACCCCACAATAAAGTAGAGACGCCACAATCATCCTGTCTACAATTATTTGAAGCATAAGGACCACAAATGATTTTTTCTCACAAAGAAGACGCTTTTGGCCAAGCCCATTAAATATCTGGTTTATAGGCCCAAGCCCGGCGTGTAATAGCCATAAGAACATCCAAATATTCTCTTTCTGAGATAAAAGGATAAAAAATCTGTAGGATTTCTATTGGTACATTACTCAACTAAATTGTGAAAACTTAGATTAGAAAAGAGGAAGTGGCTGCTTGCCTGGTGGGCCAACTGTTGTGGATAGGTCAACCCGTCGAGTGCCGTGCCGGAACGAGCCGGTCGTGCCACATCCCTCAGCCCAAACGACCCATGGCACGAGTCGTGCCGTGGGCCGTTGACTAGCGGGCTGGGTCGTGTCGTCGCGGGCCTGCCGAGCCCATTTGACATCCCTAGTCACATTAAGTGTTTTTCTGGGTAAAATCCTATATACATATACATATATATACACACACACAATATAGGAAATATTCAAGTGAGAACTAGTTCTCACCATGCTTCCATGAGAACTATTAGTGGGGCCCACTTAGAAATCAATCCAAACAGTGACCTCCCTTGATAATTACTAATCCCGAGGTTTGACACCCATCCAAATGAACTAGGCCTTTGGATGGATTATTGATTTTTTTTTAAATATGAAGTCATTAAATTCGTGGGTCATGGATGAAGGAGTTAGAGGCATGGGATTAGGGTCAAATATAATACTTGGGGTGCTCTTGCATAGATCTTTCCATCTTGTTTGGTCACATCCCTAAATGGGACCCACAAATAGACCCCATAAAAAGTTCTCATTGTGACTATGTGAGAACAGTTCTCACTAGAACAAAGCCCTATATACATATCTCTCACCTTAAATAAGAGATTGGGTGGGGGCCCTCACACCCGTATCCAATGCCAACAACTTAAATATGAGGGTCCTACCCCTATCTCTCATATAAGGTGAGACATATCTCTTATAGGAGCATATCTTTATATATAGAGCAGGGCTCTCCTAGGCTGCAACTTAGCCTATCCTAAGCTGGAATAGTGTTGGTTGTACAAATCAAAGTTGATTATATATGTTTTCTGCATGATGAAACTGGAAAATCCAATTTTGATTAGATTTATCTTGATTTTGGAGACAATCATCATGCAAAAAATAACGATAATCGACTTTGATTTGTGGGACCAGCACCATTATAACTTACGATAAACTAAGCTTCAACTTAGAAGAGCTGGCCTCTATATATATATAAATATATAAAGATCTATGTGAGACCACCCCAAATATCAAGTTTGACCCCAAACCCATGACCTTAACCCCTTCATCCGTGGCCCACAAGTTTAAGGGCTTCATATTCAAAAAAATATTCAACCATCGATCCAACGGTTCAGTCCATTCGGATGTGTGCCAATCCTTGAGATTAGTGATTATTATGAGGTTCCCTATTGGTTGTTAGGTTTGGATGGGTTGCTAGTCGGGCCCCGCAAAATAGTTCTCATATAATAGGTGAGAAGTAGTTCTCACTTTAATATTTTCATATATATATACATAAGGGAATAAAAATAAAAATAAGAGGATTTTACCAAAAAAAAAACCACATTAGATAACCAGTGGCCTCAAAAGATCATTTTAACCACCATTGCACCAGATCAGTCATTTTTCATGAAATGGTATTGTTTTTAGCACTTTCAACTAGCATCCCTAGCGACCCTAGTTTTATAACGTTAAGGGTCGCTAGGGACCCTGCGGTGTATACGAAAAGTAGAACAAAAAAGGGTTTTTTGTCTTTATTTCGTTGTCAACGGGATAAGTCTTCTTCCCCAAGTCGTCTGCGCCCAGCACCTACGCTGTGGTCCCCTCCCTCGTCAACGTCCTCTTCCTCGTCCTCCTACCAACTGTGGTCCCCTCCCACATCCTCTTTGTCAAAGGTATGGGCTTTTGGATTCTTTCATTTGGCATTTTCTGAGTCGTCTGCGACGTTATTGTCGTCTAGGTCATGTGTATATTGTGTCTCCATGCCTTTTGCTTTGGTTAATGTTTCCTCTGGCTTTTGTTTGAGATCTTAATGGCCAACATATGTGTTATATACTGTAAGATGGTTCGTTGATTCAAGTATGAGGGCCTGATGTATTATACATTTGTTTGTAAAAGATCATCTGTTTAGTTGATTCTAGAATAATGAAATAATGGTTTGATGTGTTATTTTTAGGTTTCTCAAACATGTAGTCTTCTAAGGTTCACTGTTTTGCTGAATTGAGGAATGTTATAAAAACATTACACAAATTAAGGAACTCACGCTGCCTTTTCAGTGTTTGATGAAATTCTTGTTAGAAGAAATTGAGGTATAGTTATATTTTGAAGATCTTACTTAGTTACCACTAATCCCATATTAGAGTTTTTCAAACATGTAGTACTCTATTAAGGTTTTGGCTCCTCATTCATCCATTTCTCCAACAGTAATACTCCACCCATTTCCACCTCAGCTCAGCTAGAAATAGATAATAGAGGTAGAAAATGACGTCCAGCATGCAAAGAGCCCTATAGTAAGTAACTCCAACTCTCCTAAAAGAGGTGCTAAAATGGCATCATAAGCAGCTGCATGGAAAATTTAATTTCATTTAGTACTTGAAGAAGATGCACACAAGATGACTTTATCACCTTTTATTGGACCCCTGCACCAAGGGGATGGCTTGGCAAATAGCACTATTATCTATGTTTTCATTTTTCAACCTCCACTGTCCTTGTTGAGAGCTGTCCTTTTTTCTAATGTACTTCTGGCCTAGTGGAGCTCATGGTGGGTACCAGATGATAATGGCCTGGATCTTGCACATGTTCCACAGATCTTCTATAATTGCCTTAAAATGATTTCCCTTACTTTGTCTTGGTTATTAGTTAAGTTCTGGAATCCTTATGATTAGGAGGAAAACTTAAAACATAGAATGGTTTTTGTAATCAATCTACTTCGAGAAAGAACACAGGCATGAAGATTTATGGTCTTTGGTTCCCTTATCTTATTTTTCTTTCATTCTTTCAGCTCTCTCTATCTATCTTATAACAAAATAGTTTCTTCATATGTTAAGAATGATGGTTCCAATGTGTGTTTATGTATTTTGATATGTTAATCTAGTGTGATATTAAAAAAAATCGTTACAAACAGATCAAGACTTTGATATAAAATGATTTTTTTTTTCTCTTGTTCATATTATTATAGTAGAGTTTAATTCAATGAATAATAACTATCGTTACAAATAGATCAAGACCATTTAAGACGCATGCCTTTGTTTGGTGGAGAACATTAAAGGTCATATGATACTCTAATTGGGGCAGAGCAATGGAAATGTGAAGTTTGTACTTTGCCATAAAACATGATTTTCTACTTTTGATAAACCCTTTTTATGTGACCATTTCTGCATGCATCTCATCATCTTCTTCCCCCACAGCATCCCATCATAAAAAAAAAAAAAGACAGATAGAGAATTGAAATCAAAGTGTTTGTGTTTTCCTTTTCCTTTCCAATATTAATGCTTTTGTCATGATAAGAAGAAGAAATGTTGTATTTTTATCACGGCCAAGATAGAGATTGTGTGCAAACATCTTTGATATGATTTTTTTATGTTTTTATTTTTCACTAACATTGATGTGAGAATAATATGGACCAAAAGAAATGTCAGCATACATTGGAATTTTGGATTTTAGAGAAACTCGTAGATAACGTAGAGAAAATGATTTGAAATGAGTTATGTGATTAGAAAAAATATAGAGAATCATATAAGATAAAAATATTTTTCTTTTGATTACCACTTGGTTTGTTGTAAAATTAGCAAGATTAATCGAATCAATATTATCAAAAATAATTGTACCACTGCGCGCCAATAAATAACCCTACTTACCAGTCAACTTTCAAATGGACTTGTCGTATTGAACATATGTTCCTCTTGCAAATTGGATATGTTCATTGAAGCATGTTTGTTATTACTGATTTAACCAACTAATATTAAATATTTTAATGTTGCAGTATTACTTCGGATGTTGATGTCTTAACAATATTATATTATG
The DNA here is from genome assembly GCA_012931725.1 of Litsea cubeba. NCBI lineage: Eukaryota > Viridiplantae > Streptophyta > Magnoliopsida > Laurales > Lauraceae > Litsea > Litsea cubeba. The sequence goes on from CM022948.1 coordinate 18,681,141, forward strand.
ATGGTGATTTTCAATCTGATCTCAAACGTGCTCAATATATTGGCGGAAGACAGAAGATGAAGCATCTCCGAAAAACCATAACATATAGTGAGCTTGTAAATGTTGCACTCGAAGCATCAAACTGGGAAGCAAGTAAGCAACCGGGCAAGCCAAAGAAGAATAGGGTTCAGGTGGAAGATCGCAACTGCGCCAGAAGGGTTGTAACCTACTCCAACTGTAAAGAGAGGGGACACAATCGGGAGACCTGCCGTAATCCACCCGTTGTTCAGTAGAGGAACCAATTTTTTATTTTTTGCTCTCTTATGTCACATGTAATTTGATGGGTTTTGTTTATGTATATGAAGAAGACAAATTGTATGACATGTAATTGACATTTTGTTTCACATGTTTTTTATGGATTCTTTATGCATACAAACAACAATGTAATCATAATAAATGTAATGACATGTCAATGACATTTTGGGTTTTTTCATATGCAATGACCCATCTGGCTTCTTCTTGGTTATTATTAACACCATAATTTCCCTCACTTCGTTGGATCAGGCTCTGCATATATTTATGTTAGAATGGACCTGGTTTGCCCATCAAAACTATTTCAGATATACACTATGTTTTAATATATAAAGGTCGCGAGGGACTCTTATTTATAAGTAATATAGGTCGCTAGGGACGCTGGGAAGGAAACATATGATGTTCAATGGGTCCCTAGCGACTCATATATATAATTAATGTAGGTCGCTAGGGACGCTGGGAAGGGTCTAAAAGCTATTGCATGGGTCGCTAGGGACCCTATTCTGTAACTAATATAGGTCGATGGGGACGCTGGTAAGGATCTCGATGCTGTCGTATGGGTCTCATGGGACCCTTATATGTAACAAATATAAATCGCTAGGGACGCTGGGAAGGTTTTCTGTTTTTAAATCATGGTGGATTTACATCAAGTAATTATTTTTTACAATTATGGACTCATGCTTGCCCTGTACAGTGATGTACATTCTTCCAAAATAACAAGTTTATTAAATCATACATCAACTTCAACTTCAACAAACAGGATCCAGCCAAACAACGATTTCATTATATCATTTTCACCCAAAATAACAAGTTAATTACATCATACAGGAACTTCAACTTACACAAAAAATTATTGTTCCAAATATTACAGCATTTTCACCCAAAAGAATAAGTTGATTACAACGATTGCAGCGAAACATATACTGTTAAGGGCTTGATTTCATCCATAACAGAACTTTACACAGTTAGGAGGTTGGGTAGTTGAAGCCTGTCAGCATTCAGCAGCCAGCTTCTCTTGAAGATCTCAACCAAGATCTTCCGTCGGTAATACGAAATGTCAGTTTGGGTGAACCTTATGGGGCGACGGTGTATGCAATGCTCTGCGTATCCAATCGCAAAAAAACCATTGTCCGTCCCATTTTGCGGATATGAGAAGAGTGAAATGATTGTGCGCGTGTAGGATGTAAACAAGGGTCCTACACTCTTTTGCATCCCAAACTCTGGATCCATCCGGGCCAAAAGCTGCACCATCTCCGGTCTTCTGTTTCCCTTGCCACCAACTCTATAAATGAAAATAAAAGAGGTAATTTACATTAGAACAGATAAAGTGAAATAGTAGAAGACCTAGACAGTCGGAACTTCAATCAAGACACATTCAAAAAAGTGTACATATTGATTAGAGTTAAAAAGAGAATGAAGACTACGATAAATCATCACATTCATTAATGAGATGAGTAACAGTTTTATAACTCGCTAAGCATTGTGGAAAAGTATTTTACATACAAAGATTTGGCCGATAATAACAAGGTGAAGTTTGTTACAATCAGGCTTCCTTAGAGATACATAAATAAAAAGGTGTGATGCAAGAACACTAAATAGCATGCTTGCTGAGTGGAAGGCGTGATTGAAATTGCAAGTTGTAAATTGTAAACTGTCTGTATTTAGGAACATGAATGAAAAATACCAAAAGGCTAAAATAACAAAGTGATTTATAACAATAATCCTAGATTAGACCTAAAGTTGTAAGCTGTGAACTCTCAATGTTGCATCTTCTAGTACTATGTATCAATGAGATAGGAGATTCAATAGCAGCTAGGGATTGATCCCTTGGATTATAGGTCAACACTCCTGTACCCTACCACTGTCCAAACTAGGAAAAAAAAGTTTACACAAAATAAAAAAAGAATGGAACAGCAGACATTTTTTTTAATCAACCTCATCACATCTACTTTATCCACAATTGTCATATAAGATGTGCAGAAGAATACAATACATACATGAATATCAAGATGAGGAATATATATGAGTATGCCTATTCCAAAATTCAGGAAAAAAAAAGGATGTGATACATGTATCATATCCAATACTTCAGTGAAACAATGTTACTTTCCAAATACATGTATCCTATCCAATACTTCAGGCCCACGTGAGTGTTCACCTTCTAAACAAAGAATGATTGCAGCCCCTTAGATTTCTGTTATTAGAAATGTGAGAATTCTATATAATACAAATCCAAAACACATAATAGTTTTATATCGTTGAACTGACTTTAGAGCAGTTTTCTTTGTTGACTTTGTCATTTTCACTCTTCTTCTCTTTTTATTAATCTTTCTTACATTATCTTGTTCTCACTTAGCATCCCTTTCATGATATTATAAGTGGAACCTAAAGGACTTTACCAAAATTTTAATATCCATCTTCAACTTTGTTGCCACTTCCTGCATCACATAACATCTTTATGATCAATCAAAAGAAGGGCCAGAATGATTGGGAAAGGTCTTACAAAAATTGGTAAATTCCCTCACTTGAGCTCATATGTAGTACTCAGTTGTCGTGGACCACTAGTTTAAAACCCTTCATCAAAACAAGATGCCAGATTTTCACAAAAGAAATGCACAAGAAGATTTAAAATTTAGGAAAGTGTCTCAAAGAAGAACTCATGTGACAAACCAGGGGCTTGGGGTGAATCCCAAGCAAAACATGCAAAGATCTATAGTTAAAAGATGAGGGAAGAGAAGGAAAGGGGTTATAGCAAATCCAACAAGAGTTTTTTATTTCAAATAAATAATGACCGGATGTTATTAAAGAAGCCAAACAGTACAAGAGACATGACTGTAAATCCAAAAGCCCCTGATAAGCTAAAATCCAACGACAGTTGAAAAACTTAATGGTTAGTTTTCATGAGTAGAAAAATTTAATAAAAATAAGGTGTTTTGTGGGGGAATGGGGAGAAAAGGGGGAAAGAGTTGGAGGTAGAAGTTCCCATGCTCACCTAAAATATGAGTGAAATGAAACTCTGAGATTGAACTTCCAGAACCTCTAAATGTCTCTCTCTTTCCAAATGCTCTCAATGAATAGTTTAAACCTGAATATCAACTTTGCCACCATTACAATATATGATAAGAAACTATTGACTGTAAAGCTATGAGTAGAAAAGTAGCTTCTTTGTTTTGAACAAGGAGAATAAAAGTAGGAAGAATAATAAAAGAAAAGGAAAGGAAGAATTAAAACACAATTGAGAGAAAGAAAAGAGAAAAGGTCATCTTGATTTTCCTTGTGGATTTCACCAACACATTAAAGGATTCTCCATAAAAAATAAAAATAAAAAACCTCATGTTATAGTCTGAATCCAACTGCTTAGTATGCCTTGAACTCTCTATTTCTCCACACCCTTGAAATTTGTAGTCACCCATTTGTGGTTCCATATCTACATCTAATTCACACTTATATACAAAACATGACTCTTTCCCCCCATTTCTCCGTTATATCTCCATAGATTAAATACCCATACAAGCTTTACATCAAGTTCAGGTTTCTTGATAATAAAAAAACAACAACAACAACTTGTATCGACTAAAATCTCTCATCACCCTTCCACTTCTGGGCAAGAACTCGAGCAGCAGAAGAAGAAACATTGCACACATCTTATTGTTGGGGATGTGCAACCAAAGTCCCACATTGGCTAGAATTGGGAAAGATCATGGGCATATAAGTTGGACTAAGTACTCCATTGGTATGAGCCCTTTTGGGTAGAACCCAAGAACAAATCCATGAGGGCTTAGGCCCAAAGTGGACAATATCATATCAATGTGGAGTTTGTGGTGGTCCATTGTACTAACAAGTGGTATCAGAGCCCTTTCCAAAAGAGTTCTGTTCATTCTTTCCGAAACTCCATTTTGCTGAGGAGTCTTTGGAACTGTAAAGTGTCTTGTGATGCCTTCATCCTTGCAGAATTGTAGAAACATTTGACTTTTGTCTTCACCCCCATTATCTGATCTCAGATACTTGACTTTTCTTCCTGTTTGATTTTCAACTTCTGCCTTCCATTCTTTGAATTTGTCGACGACCTCAGACTTGTGTTTCATGAAGTAGACCCAAACTTTCCTTGAAAAGTCGTCAATAAAAGTCACAAAGTATTCAGCTCCACCTTTTGACTTAACCGGGGATGGTCCCCACACATCTGAGTGAATGTAGTCAAGAATGCCTTTACTTCTACAATCTTTTCCTGCAATTTTAAAAGACACTTTCGTCTGCTTGCCATAAACACAGAATTTGCAAAAATCCAGCTTGCATGTTTTCACACCCTTCAACAACTGTCTTTTATGAAGTTCTAACATGCCTTTCTCACTCATATGCCCTAGCCGCATATGCCATAACTGAGACTCATCAATGCTATTTTTGTCTTCCGTGGAGATTGCAGCTCCACCTACAACTGTGTTTCCCATCAGTTTGTAAAGGTTGTTACCCACTCTGGTACCTTTCATTAATACCAGAATACCTTTACTCACTTTAAGCAAACCATCCTTTGCACTGAATGAACAACCTTTGGATTCTAGTGTGCCTAAGGATATCAAATTCTTCTTGAGTGAGGGAACATGTCTCACACCACCCAAAGTTCTAACAACTCCATCTGCCATTCTGATTTTTATGGTTCCTATTCCAATGGTTTTACATGCAGCATCATTACCCATTAGAACACTACCACCATCACATGGCTCATAAGTATCAAACCAATTACGATTAGGACACATATGATATGTACAACCGGAATCTAAAATCCATGTTTCAGATAGATTGTTACCTTGCGAGACCGATAGGAGTTCCACTTCCTTGTCTGAGGCAACGCTGGCGGAGTCACTGCTATCTGATTTGTCCCCAGCTTTATTCTTCCCATCTTTGCTCGCCTTGTAATGCCGGCAATCTTTCTTCCAGTGCCCTTTCTTCCCGCAATGAAAGCATTCTGAATCTTTCTTGCTTTTGGACTTTGATCTAGAGTTGTTTCTTTTTGACTTACCCCTGTCCTTGGACCTGCCTCGATTCCTTTGCTAGAAGTCCCTCTGCATGTGAATTACCTTTGCTAGGCTTTCTTCTGGCAGCATTGGAGATGATATCTTGAGTAACCTCCTCAAAATTGAGTGTCTCCTTTCCATATAGCAGGGTAGTCACAAAGTGCTCATATGGGTCAGAGAGAGAATTCAGCAATAACAGTGACCTGTCTTCGTCATCGAATTTCACATCGAGCCTCAACAAATCACTGATCATCCTATTAAAAGTGTTCATGTGCTCCATCAGATCACATCCTTCTTCCATCTTCAACCCATACAACTGTTTCTTCAAGTGTAGCTTGTTTGTCAGATTCTTACCCATGTACAGCTTCTCGAGCTTTTCCCATAGGTCTTTTGCAGAATCCTCTTCCACGTTGAACATAACTTCATCAGAGAGGTACTGCTCAATAGAGCTCATGGCTCTTTCATCGATATCCGCCCACTCATCATCTTCCATCTTTTCAGGCTTCTTTGCCTTGCCAAGCAATGCTACTTTGATTCCTTGTTGAATCAAGATGTTTTTCATTCTCCTTTGCCACAAGCCAAAATTAATTTTGCCATCAAATTTCTGAATTTCAAATTTGATACCTGTTGCTGTAGCCTTGTTTGCCATTATGTCTGAAATTTGCTCATTTTTCAGAACTTCAAACGGTCAATCCGTTCCGTTAACTTTGTAGATCTCGTCGACGCGAATCTATAGGAAGAAACGGAGCTCAAATCGGAGTCCGGATGGCTCCAAAAACTGAGAATGAATTCTGGCCGTCAATCTGGTCAACTCTATGGTTTGACCGACCTGCTGACGTGCTGCTGTCGTCAGCGCCTGCTGGCTGTTGCGCTGGGCTTCTCCTGCACAGGCTGGGTCAGGTCAGAACTGACCCAGGACCTGAACTGCTGAGCTGAGCTTCCTTAACGGACTGGGCCAGGTCAGAACTGACCTGGACTGAAACTGCTGGGCTGGGTTTCCTCTGCGCGAGCTGGGCCAGGTCAGAACTGACCTGGACTGGAACTTGACCCACGAAACTGTCCTGCTGTGCTGGGCTTCTGGCGCATGGGTCAGGTCAACCCAACCTGGAACTGACCTGCGAACTGACCCAAAACTGGGTCTTTCCTTCTTCTTCTTCGTCGAATGTTTTCTGCAAACCGAAAAAGAAGGAATCCTCAGATTGCCAAACAAAAGGTGGTAGCCTAGTGATGCGCAAACAAAAGGTGGTAGCCCAGTGATGCGTAGGAAAAGCGCAGTACTCACGATTGGTGGATCCGTGGTGAGGCTCTCGAGTTGGCTCTTCTCGATGGAGCGAACGGATGGATGATCATTTGAGGGGAGGCCCGATAAAAATATCCAAAGAGATATGGTCCTTTGTTTGAGGGGAGGATTGTTGGGGATGTGCAACCAAAGTCCCACATTGGCTAGAATTGGGAAAGATCATGGGCATATAAGTTGGACTAAGTACTCCATTGGTATGAGGCCTTTTGGGCAGAACCCAAGAACAAATCCATGAGGGCTTAGGCCCAAAGTGGACAATATCATATCAATGTGGAGTTTGTGGTGGTCCATTGTACTAACACTTATTTCCACAATGACCCATCTCGCTTCCCTTCATGTACAAGGGTTTTCTACACAAATCTCATGCTCTGGATCGGTAATATTAGCATGGCTTGAGATTTTACGAACCCATTTCCTATACATTCCTGCTTACCCATTTGGGCTGATATTTGATGCTGAAGCATTATTGGGTTCTAATAAGTGATTAACCAGTTCGCAACATTTACAGATTTCATTGAAAATAATAAAATCCACCATTCTAGGGTTCTCTGCCCATTTTCATCCAGAAAGGGGTAAAGCCATTTTTAGGGCATTTTTCTTGCTATCGAGTAGTGCTACGCAATAAAGACAAAGAAATCCTTTTAGAAAGGCGATTCTCGAGTAGATAGTAGATGTCTGCCATGAGGAAACATTATCCAAAGCAAAATGCATGTTGAACGATGAGGGCATGACCTAAATGACAAAGGAAAGCATACAAAAGCACATACCTTCGACAAAGAGGATGTGGGAGGGGACCACAATTGGTAGGAGGGCGAGGAAGAGGACGTTGATGAGGGAGGGGCCACAGCGTCGCACAAGGCTCAGACGGCTTGGAGAAGAAGACCTTCACAACAAAAGAGGGACAAAAAAAATCATTTTTTGTTCTACTTTTCGTATACACCGCAGGGTCCCTAGCGACCCTTAACGTTATAAAACTAGGGTCGCTGGGGACGCTAGTTGAAAGTGCTAAAAAAAACACTATTTTGTGAAAAATGATTGATCTGGTGCAATGGGGGTTAAAATGATCTTTTGAGGCCACTGATTATCTAATGTGTTTTTTTTTTTTTTTTTTTTGGTAAAATCCTCTAAAAATAAAAACTAAATTTCAAAAAACCCTTTTTTATTTAAAATATTATTAAATTGCATAATTACCGTTTAACTTGTGAGCCACGAATTTGCCTCAAATATAATTCCCTGTCTTCCCATCCCCCTAGTCCCATCATCAGTGGGGCCCTGATGACCCCATCAGGCGTCTTTATTGTTAAAATCAAAATACATGTGAAATTTGAAATGATCAATTGAGGGCCCACAAAATCTTGATAACTCTCGAAGCCCAAACATAGTGGAGATTGGAGAATCTTTTTTACTCTTTTCACCCGAGAAGATGGGTAAAATTACTATACGCGGATTCTCCTTATTTGAACCATCGCCGCTAACGTGCGCACATGGCGTCCCGTTCCTTTGCGTTGTACCGTTTCGTTCGTGAAACCAAAACTCCCGTGCCCTAGCGAAGGCACGGACGAAAAGAAAGAGAAAGAGAGGGAAAACCAATCTCAATTGAAAGAGTTCTTCGATTTCATCTCGTTTTCGCGACGGAAGATTTCAAATTTCGCGGGAAATGGAGCCCGAAGGTAACGATTTCTCCGACTCCGATCCTTTTCCCGCTAAAAAAGGGTCCCTTTTTCCTCATTTTCGTTTTGAGAATTCATATTGCGTGGGGGGTTTTTCAGTTCAACCCACTTCGACGAATCCCTCGGCCATGCTTGCTTCTCTTGTTAGTAAGAGAAAGAAGCTCCAAGAAGAACTGCGTGCCATTGAAAAGCAGGTTCTTTTTTCTCCTACCTTTCTCTGATGAAAGATCCTTTTTTTTTTTGTTGATTTTGCTTGTTTGTTTGTTTGTGTAGGAAGAGGAAAGGGTCTGGGGTGTTTCCTAGTGCCATTTTCCTGTTTGGGAAATTGATAGTGGAATGTGTAATCATTACATTTCTTTAGGGTCTGTTTGCTCACATGGTGTTGAACTATAGGAATTCATGGTAAATGGGGTTTTTTTATCTGAGTAGGAAAGAGGTGGGTTGGGGCAGTTTTTCAAGCTGGAAATGTAGATGAGAACATTAATTTCCTAGGATTTAGTTTACTAGGATTCCATCTGGCTGGCAATTTTCTATCAAGTTGAGACTGTTTGATGGTTGTTGAAGTTCTTCACCAAAATAGTCTAGTTGTACCCACTGAATGAAATGGGACTAAATTTGATGGAGAGGAGGGTACATGCCATCTATTGAATATCGAAATTGTATTGCAAGTCATTTAAGGGAGTGAATCAAATCATAGGATATTTATTTTCCTTATAAAAATGAAAAAAAATTATAATCAGAAAACAAAAAACAATAAACTCCTTACTAGAATTTTGGGCATTTGGGGATGTTGGAATTCCTGGGTTTTCAAAAACCCACTTAAGAAATGAGGAATTCCTGACTAGAATTTTGGCTACTTGGAGTTCCTCCTCACTTTGTAAGTGCATTTACTTGAACTCCTAAAAGGAAGGGGGAAGAAAAAAAAAAGGAAAAATCTCCACCTTTGTCAAATTTCAGCCAAAATATGGAATTTCGACTTGTTCAGCTGAAATATACAGTTTATTGTTTTTTGAGTGCAGGGTTAAATCTATTGTCTCATTTCTTTTCTCCTTTATCTTCATAATTTGTTTAATTTTAATGGGTGATGTTTAATATTCCCTCTACAAAGTACAAAGTTGCTTGCCTGTCACATATTTTGTAATGATTGTGGCGATATTGTTTTTTTGTTCTACCCCAAATTCTTGATTCATTTTGCATCAAATACACATGCATACATGCACACACATTTACATGCATACATGCATATGATTTACATGGACATGCACACACAAAGATTAACACATGTGTGCTCACATTCTTACACTTATAATGCACACACATTTATATGCATACGCACACATGATTTACATGGACATGCATACACACAGATGAACACATGCGTGCTCACATTCTTACACCTATAGACACATGACTTTAATGCTACATGACATTTTTAGTTAATTGTGATTAACTGCTAGAACCACAAGTATTGTTGTTGTCTCTTAGGTTTATGAATTAGAGACAAGCTATTTACATGATTCAAGTCAATGTGGGAATGTTCTAAAAGGTTTTGAAGGATTTCTATCATCGTCGAAGAGCACCACAAAGTAAGTTCTATGTTTTCTTTTATGGAAAAATGGTTCTTGTGCCTCCTCATCTATATCTGAACTATGAAGTTATGAGGTTTTGTGCAACAGTTTACATTGTTTTGAATATTTTTAAGCAGATGCATTTTGATTACTAATAAGTGCTAGCATTATTATAATATTATTCTGCTTTTTATCTATTTTGTTTCTTCCATGATCACTTGTATACTGGCAGTAATATGTGGCTCTCATTGTTAGGGTTCTATGTAATCTTCTTGATGACTTATGACTACTCTTAGAGTCATGAATTGGGACATGTTTATATCATAACTCAAGTAGTCTGGATTGGGCATCTGCCTGATAGTGTTTTCATCGGCGAGCCTAGATGCATGCTTAGTCACATGGGCCTGTAGCACCTTGATATGGCCTTAGGTGGGCGCACACTGTAAGGTGTTTAAAGGCCTAGGCGACCCAAGTGCCTACGTGCGGCTAGTTACAGTTATCTTCTAAGGGCGATTAAGTAATTTTGTTAGAAAAACATAAATAATATGTCGTTTAGTCCCTTGAAAGAAATTATTTGGGCTTTCTATCTCAAAATTAAGAGAGAAAGAAGCCCTGACCCTCAGATTTATGTTCGTCTAGTTTTCTTCTTCTTTTCTAGTAAGCTCCCCATCCGTCTATCCTTGATGCAATGGATTCTGCCACTGGCTGTTGTACTTTTCGTAAGTTATTCATCCAGATATCCTAGATGCAATGATGCTGCCAGCTTACCATTTGTTATTGTTTCTGGCTGCTACAGTGGACTGAGGGTTTTCTTCTGTTGTTGCTGCTACAGCGGACTGAGGGTTTCTTTGCAACAGCTGCTGTGGCTGGCTGTTGTTGCTGCTACAGCTGACTGAGGGAGCAACAACAGCCAATGGAGAATTCTCTTTTTTCAATGGCTGCTGCTGCTGGCTTTTGTTTTTACCACAGCTGACTGAGGGTTATCTTTACCTTTTTTTCCCCTCTAGTTGAATTGGATTTTGGAGTTTGTAATGAGTGATGGCTACATTGGTTTCCTTTTTTTCTTTTTCTTTTTTATTTATTTCACTTGCGTTAGTGCTAGTAGATAGAAGGAAATAGACACCAGACATGGATAAGACAGGACAGGAAATGTACTTTATGGAAATAAACCTATCCAAACATCCTTAATTTTTCATATTTTTCTTGTTTGCCTCCTTTTAATAATGTACATATCATCTGACATCCATGGAGTTAAACACCATCTTCATTTACTTGAATGCAGAAAAGAACAAAAAATCCCTCGTTTTGTGTCGTATTTCATATTGTATAGTACCTCTAGGTGGGTGTTAGCATTTTACTTCGATGAAGAAAGAGCAAATCCCCTTGTTTTGCTTTTGCGCAAGGAAATATTATATAATTTTAAACAACCTTTCATTAGTGGTGATGTTTGATGTTTCTATGTTTTAAGTTGTACAAACAAGTTGCGTAGCTATATTTTTATAATGAATTGTTCAGGCTATATTCAATTTTCCCTTAAAACATGCTCCTAGCTGAATTAGGTGCACGCTTCTCCTTGTGCCTGCGGCTAGCACCTTGGGTTTTAACCGGCATTGGCGCTTTGACTTTTCCTTGTGCCTTGACAACATTGTTGCCTGATACTTCTGTCATATTCATATAGGTCAGTTGTTTGAGTCGGTCTCCCCTGTTTCCTGATATTTCCCTTATCCAGATGGTGTGTACGTGTGTGCGTGAGTGCATGTGCAAATAAAAATTGGTACTCCTGCATTCCATCCTTAGGATAAGTTGCTTATAAAATCATTGTGAGTTATGCATGGAGTACCTAACTTTCTACTTCTAGTTTTATAGCTATTGCGCGCCGCGCGCAACCCCCCCCCCCCCCCATCCTTAGGATAAGTTCCTTATAAAATCATTGTGAGTTATGCATGGAGCACCTAACTTTCTACTTGTAGTTTTATAGCTATTGCACCCCCCCCCCCCCCCCCCCCCCCCCCACCCACACACACACACACACACACACCCCACACCTAGGCATGTCAAACGGGCCGTGCCGGCCGCGAAAATCTTGGCCCGCCCGTGCCGTGGGCCGGGCCGGGCCGACACGGCACGGCCCGCCAGGGGAAAACCCCTGGCACGGCACGGCCCACAGTGGGGCGGGCTGGAGCGGGCCGTGCCAGCGGGCCGGCGGGCCGTTTTTTTTTTTTTTTTTTTTTTTTTTTTTTTATAGACTAATATAAATATATAATTACCGTAAGGCATAACGTAAGCGTAAGTCCGTAACGACATGGATTTGAATTTGATTTTCGATCAATAGTCATTAATTTTTCAATAGTTACTTTTCTAAACATTTAAACTTATACAAACATTTGACAAATGATTGAGTGGTTCAAATTAATTTATAGATATTTACTCACATATTACTTAAGTACTATATATGATTTTTCTTTTTCTTATCAGTATTAAAAATAAAATTAGAACACAAGCAAGGAGAATGACAAAGATATTTAATTGGTTCGGTCAAACTCGACCTACTCCACTGAGAAGAGAGAACCATTTGGATCTTAACTTCTTGAAGGTTTCTAAATAGGATTACCTTCAAAACCTTACAATCTTTTTAGAAAATAAAAAAAAAGAATGAAAAACTTATAAATTACAATGAAGAAAAAAGTAAAAAATCAGATTTGTAGTCCACTAATGTATTCTGCTGGATCAAAATCTTCCATTAATGATGTTAACTCTTGCTTCCTCTTATCTGCCAAGTACCAGTCTCGTAGGCAAACACAACACTCCACCGTTTCTTTAGTGAGATTTGTTCTTCTGTCATCTACTACACGTCCACCTGCACTAAAAGCCTGTTCTGATGCTACAGAAGACATAGGAATAGTTAATAGATCACGAGCCATGGCTGCCAACACTGGATAAATGCTTTCTTGTTGCTTCCACCAGGCTAAAAGGTCAAAAGTGGATGCATCCTGCATCCTAATTACACCTACGTCAAGATACGATGATAACTCCGTCACAGTGTTGTTACTTGAGCTTGAGCTGGATGCCATGCCCGTGGACAGGGAAGAATACCACACCTCCCACTCAGGAACACCTGTATACTGGACTTCTGTATTGCCCATACTAAGCCCAGCTGTACCCATTTGCTCACAATAAAATTGAAAAAGTGCTTGTAATTGTGCCCTTATATTTGAAAAAACATTTGAATCTGTATAATTCATATTTTTATTTATTCCATCAATAAAAAACTGTACACCACTTAATTTTAACCTAGGATCAAATACAGCAGCTAAAGAAAATGTCATTGGAGCCTCTTTCCAATATTTATTAAATTTGATTTCCATGTCTCTAATAGTGCTACCAAGTAAAAAATGATCTCTAAATCTACTGAATTGTAAAGTAATTTTAAAAAGTTTCATTAAAGCTTCATTAGATGTGGGATAATACATCCCGGAAAAAAATAATGTTGAAGTATAAAAAGGTTCTAATAAATCTCTTATATGGGCACATAACTCCCAATGTTCATCACTAATCATTAAATCTTGTGCATGAAAAGCACAAAATTCATTCAAAACAGTTTTTCTAGAAAGTGCCTTGTTTAACAAATCATACATAGAATTCCATCTATGTTCAACTTCTTTAGGCAGTTTAATAGCTGATACACCTTGCCTCGCACAAATTTGGGCATACAATTGTCTTCTTTGTGCGGAGCAAAAAACAAATCTAGCAATGTCTTTAATAGCATCTGTATAACTTGTAATGTGCTTTAAACCAACTTTTGCAATAAGATTTAAGATATGACATACACATCTATTTTGAAAGATAGAACTATCTATCAAAGTTGCAAGTGGCATCTGCATTCTCATTAATTCAATAGCCACTGTATTATTACTAGCATTATCTAAAGTTACAGATAAAACTTTTTCCTTAATACTATATTCATCTAGTTTTTCCAAAATTAATGTACTTATCCTAGTTCCATTGTGTGGCCATTCAAGAGTGCTAAAACTAAGTATACGTTTATTCATAATCCATTTTGCATCTATATTATGTGCAGTAATACAAAGATAACTATCACCCCCTTTAGAAGTCCACATATCTGTGGTTATGGATATTCTACCAGGAGATTCCGCAAAATAGTTTTTTATATTTATTTTCTCTTCCTGCCAGAGTCTAATAGCATCATTTCTGGCTGTATTTTTTGAAATACTGTGAAATTGTGGTTGACAGTATTTCTGGACCCATTCTTCAAAAAACTCATTTTCAACAAAAGCAAATGGTAATTCGGATAAAACAATCATTTTAACAGGACCTTGTCTAGCACTTTGTGCATTATAAGAAAAAAAACCCAAACTGCTACTACTACTACCACCACCAGTAGTAGAAATTTGGGTTTGTGAACCAGGCCCCCCTGTCCCTGCATTCTCTGGCCTATGCTTTTGTAAACATGTTTTCCTATGTCTTGACAAATGGCCGGTACCCCCTTTTGACTGGGCACTATAAATCTTACCACACAATGTGCATTTTGCCTTTTCAACATTCTTTCCATTTTCAAAAACATCATACCTTGTATATATATCCCAAACTGCTGAAGTTCTACTCCTCTTGTTTGGTTTATGGGAACTCTGAGGAAAGGGGGGTGGTAAATCACCTACTTGATCTTGTAATTCAATAAAATCTTCTTCTACCTCTAAATTAACGGATGAAGCTTCTGTGGGAAATCTTCTAGCCATATTTCAAAAGAATAAATTTATAAATGATAATAGTAATATGCTAATAGCCTTCTTTGTGATAATTTATTATAAGAAAGGGGAGCAAATGAGAGTTAATATAATATAATATAAACTTATATATATGGAATCTCAAATCTAAATATTATAAATACCTCTAAATCTTTGAAGGCCCCTTTAATCTTGTCTCTTGATGACTTGATCTTTGGTCCTCCAAAAACTTCTTAGAGAGTGAAAGAGTTGAATGCTTTGAGAGAGAGTTAGAGAATGAGAAAGTTGTGTAAATTGGTGAGAATGAGAAATGTGTAATTGGTGAGGAATGAGAATGGGAGGGTTAGGATATTTATAGACTTAGTATAATGAAAAATGACACAAAATACCCCTTATATGACCGTTTTATAGCTGTTGGGGGGGGGGGGGGGTAAAAATGGTATTTTTAAAAAAAATTGGCTGTTGGGCGTGCTGGCGGGCCGGCCCGTCGGGCCGACCGTTGGGCGGGATGGCAGGCTGGTGGGCCGCGGGCGGGCTGGCGGGCCTATACAGGCGGGCCTGGCTGGGCTGCAAGGGCTGGCCCACTCGGCCGGCGGCCTGGCGGGCCGTGCGCAGCTCGGCCCAGCACGGCCCGCGTCATGGGCCGTGCCCAGTGGGCCGTGCCGTTGACCGGGCCGTGCCGTGCCATGGCCCGTTGACTGGCGGGCGGCGGGCCGGCACGGCCCACTTGACATCTCTACCCACACCCACCCACCCACCCTTAGGATAAGTTCCTTATAAAATCATTGTGATCTACTTCTAGTTTTATATCTATTGCCCCCCCCCCCCCCCCCCCCCCCCCCCCCCCCCCCCCAAAAAAAAAAAAAAAAAAAAAAAAACCCCAAAACCCAAAAAATTATACAATTTATATTTAATCATAAGGAAAAATATTTCTATCCATCCAATGAATTCTATTTATAGGTGAATCTTATAATTAGATACTCATTGTGTGGAATCTTACTATTCAGGAGCCTTGTCTACGAACGAATAGAATGACTAATATTAGTAATCATTTTACTTTATCATTTATATTTAAGAGGTAATCTAGTGATTAACAAAACCTCCTAACAATTTTTCGGATATGGGGGAGGTTTTAAAGATGAATAAACATGTGACTAGAGTATTTAACTATTCACATGTGTTTCGTCGTCCATTTTTTATCCTTTTTGGGTTCTTTTTTCATGGACTCTTCTTTAACTTCAGGAAACATTCTAACCGTGTAATGTTGTTAATTTTAATTTTAGTTTTAGTTTTTAATTTAAAGAGAGCAAAGAAAAATGCTGCAACTTGTTTATTTTTCCTAGTAACATTGATATCTCAAACAAATTTAACTATTCATAGATATATTATTTATGATATCTTAAATGTCCATGACGTTCTTTGTATGATTGCATCATGGTCTTGTTTTTCATTGTATTGATGTAGCTATAGATGATTTACAATACCTTTTCTTTTCTTTTCTTTTTTACATGAGATAAATAAAAACCCTACCATTCACAATATATTTACGATGCTATTTGAGTCAACCCTTTGAGCGATTTGCGATTTGATTTCACTTTTCGGAACAATTTGGATTCTGTAAACTATATATATACATGGACCAGAATCAGTAGTTTTTGAATGTATATGAATTAAGTATTGGAGCGATACTGTCATTCTAATTGATATCTGCTGAAGATATATTGTTTCTGTGAATACTATGTACCAATTGCCGAACCCTTTTATATGAGGGATTGCTTGTACATTCAAGATGCATAATAGTAAAGAGAATAAATCATTCAAACCTCACATTAAGATAGCACCTTCCCCTTATCTGCCTCTTGCTTTTCGTTTAATCTCCTGCTTATTATCATGTTATGAGTCTTCATTTCGGAAGAGTCTCCAATGCTACATTGCTGATGTGGTTAAACAGTGATTGAGGCTGGATTCATTGGTGGCCATTGCCATGGTAAATGTTTCTTGGTGAGGCGTTCTTTGAAAGCCTAATAGGCCTTAAAATGACCTTGAAAGAATTGTCCTGCAGTATCTTCTCTCTCTAAACAACTAACTAAATAAGTAAAATATATAAATTTTATCCAAGCAGTAGGTCAAGTAGACTTTTACGTTTGATTCAATTTATAAAAGGATTTGCAGTCCCAAGTTTGGTTATATATCTTGCATAAAGCCGTTGCCCAGAAGGCACAAGGGCATGATCTTTCTCAAGCAAATTGACCAACAACATTCCTCTAAGTGTATCTCACTATCCACCTAATTGTTGCACAACAGCTTATATGAAGTGTGGAAGTTAATCTGATGTATTTTCAATCCTCGAGGTGTGCAAAATGCCAAGGAAAATGAACAGTAAAAGATAAAAGTAATCTTCCCAGAAATTAGCTACATGGGCCTATTTTAGCAAATGATACTGCTATAAAATGCTGCTCTTTCCTTCTCTTTCATGTATTATGACAGGGTTATAGTAGTTATATTTTCTACTCCTTATACCATTAAAAAAAAAAAAAAAAAAATTTACTCCTTATGGTACATCCACATTTTTTGTGTTTTGTCATTTGTGTATGTGCTAAACTACAAATAAGAGAAAGGATTATGACTGGTGCCTCTTAAGACTTCTACTGTGTGGTTTTCTGGTGTTAATTAGTCTTGGATATGACATAATTGTGTCAATGTCTTGTTTAAAATCTGCTTTCAGCTTAAAGCGTTCCAGAAAGTTTCAACCAGAAGACAGACTCTTCTCATTGTCGTCAGTTACCTCACCAGCAGTATGTCCTAGAAATTACTTTTAAAATCAAAGTGATACTGGCTTCTCAATTTATCTGAATCTTTTTCAATGAATCTGCTATCTATTTGGTGAGTTTGCTAGAGTACTTGCACCTTTCTGCAACATCTTGCAAGCATTTGCCAACACGTGGATGATCCAAGGCACTAATTAGTTGTGCGGCCATGTAGAATCTATGGCCCAAAAATGGGCCAGTCTATATATCATCTGGGCCACATTTAAAAAATAATGATTTAAAAATGTGTGAGTAGTCTGTATATGATGTACACTGTGCCCACTGGATGAGAGAACTAGCCTGATTTTTAGATAAGGGATCTACACATAGGGCTTGGGTAGTTGGGTCTTGCACCTGCAAGTGTGAAAATAGGGAGGTTTAGGCTCAGCAAACTTATTTAGCTACTCGTGAAAGATGAACTCGAAATGTGAAGAAAAAATTGCATGAATCAAGTAATTGACATTGCTTTCTCTTTTTTATTTCCACCTTATGCATCAGGCTTTAGCATAAAGCATATCATGCAACAAACTCACCTTTAAAAATAGTGCACTTGTAACATTCTTCACTGATATATGGCCCACATCACCCAGAAAAAGTAGGGTTTGGGCTATGTATTTAAGTTGGAGTGACTATCACATTTTCACTGTGGTTTGGCTGAGATCATGTCTATGATGCCAGATACAGGATGGATGAGACAAGGAATTGCCATGGATACAGAGGGTAATATGCATAGAATGAAGTATTGGATATCGTGTGATATGGATGCATTGCCTTTTGAAGTACCCGGGTACCATGCAATCATATAATATATAAAAAAATTTAATAGTAGTGTATGAGCTTTCAGGCATGATGGATTTCATAGGTAATGACCCATTGAAGAGAAGGCCAAACAGTTAGAGGTTTGCACTGATATTTGAAGAGAGAGACTAACTAATTTAGCAGAGTGATATTTAGACAAAAATTCTGTTGTGTTTGGTTTTTCAGGGCATATTCTACGACAAAGCTTTCCTTGATATGTGATGTAGTTGTGTCTAATATGTTATTTTTCTTGCTTTCAGGTTGAAGAACATGTAGTTGGCCGTGATGGTGAGTAATCCACTCTAGCAGATTGATGTTAAGTATTTCTTTGGAAATAATGTTTTCCTATTTTTGTTTACTTGTTTATGTTTATGGTAGATGGAAGGTCTGATTTTGGACCAGGTCGGTCAAAGGGTGGAGGAACTCCTGCTAATGGACAGTGAGAATACTAGCACTCTCCTCACTTATTCATTGTAGATTAACATTGAACGTCAAAGATAATAATTAAGGGCCCATCTGGATCTTTGGAACTCAGAACTCAGTTGCCTTGTACTCAACTTACCTTTAATATTACAGATTAAAAAACTATTATTTATCAGGTAAACTGATCACATGAACCTCATTTATGTGCAAAACAAGTTACCTGCACTTGGGCTTACAAAGATCCAGACAAGTGCTAGGGAAAAGGAAAATAATGCAATTGGTTGACTGAAATAGCTGGAGAATTTGGAATGCAACTTTATCTGGACCGACTCAGGTTATTGCTTTTGTGACTTGCATGTGTATTAATATGTAAACACACTAACCTATGTTTAAATATGAAGTACATACATTTATAATGAATATCCAGTGATAACCTATGATGCCCAGACACGGACACGGATACGGGGAACGGGTGTCTGATACGCCATCTTCAAAAAGTTAGGACACGGATACGGGTACGGCAGTACTTGAGATATATCAGGGACCATCAATTAGCAGGACATTTATTTTATATAGATGAAATTTTTAATAGGTGAACTCATTATGGATCCATAATAAAAGAATATATAAAGATATTTTGCATTGCCTATAAATTTGGTTGGCCTGCTTTTGCCATTTTCCTTAAAGTGGGTTAGTGGATTTTGAGCTTTGCAATCTTTAAAAACAAAAGAAAAGAAAAGGGGGCTGAATATAAAATGGACATTTAAAGGAGAGTGGATTTTGACTTATGCGGCCTTAAAAGAAAACCAGAGGGGGCTGAATGTAAAACAAATTGATGAAAATGCAAAAAGATACGTTTGCTCCTTTCATTTCATCTCATCCTCGACAAAAAAAAAAGAAGGGGTAAACAACGGTGTAGAGCGAGTGGAGAGAAGGATAAAAAAGAAAAAGAGGAGGAAGTCGTGAGATGGAGGTGCCATCATCAGAGCCACCGGCCATGAGTCCCTCTAACGACGTGACCACATCACCACCTGCGCCCACCGTTGCCTGTCTTCTCTCCAAACACCTGGACTGGATTGTCGCCCTTGGTTGAGCAGCAACACTCGACTACATGAATCTTTCTTCTTCCTCATCCTCTTTGGTAAGCTGCCTCCTCCTCCAATCCTCCTCAGCTTCTTCTTCTCCCCCTTTCTTCTGAGTCTTTCTTTTCTTTCTCTTGGTCTGCATGAAGGGGGAATAGGGTTAGTTTTTTTTTTTTTTTTTACCTTTTTTAGTTACAACAAAATCAGATGAAGGAAATTAGATATTTCGAACTGAATTTTGTTTTTTTACCCAAATCCTTTTTTTACCATATAATGCAAGAAAGCTGTATCCAAATTTTTTGGGCCGTATCATAATCGTATCTTGCCTGTATCTCACCATATCCCGTACCCGTATCCATATCGGACCGTGACCGCACGGGTACCATGGGCAACATGCCGTATCCAGCTATCATAGGTGAGATGACATTGTGCCCAATTGGGCTACCCTAGGCCACTTCAACCAGTAGATAGATGAGTTTCTACACCAACAAAAAAAAAAAAAGAAGAAAAAAAGAAAAAATTAGTAGATAGGTGAGACCACTCAATATCCATTGTTTGTAGCCCAAATACCACATTAGTTGTTTATGGAAGTCGTTGATCAAAGGAATTAAAGTTTCCCTTGAAGAAGGCTTTGAACATCCTTTTTGTGACAAGCATGGTTCAAAATTGTAGCCACCGCATCAAAGCAACTTCAATTTAAAACATTATTTTTCCTATTTCTTCCTCTCAGTAGTCTTTCTTAAAGTTGTCTCTACTCTCTACCCTTATATCTTTCAAAATCACTAAAAAACTATCAGATTGACTACTAGAAAAGATTTGAGTTTTTTTTTTTTTTTTTTTTTTTTTTTTTTTTTTTTTTTTGTATCACTTAAAAAATTCACACCCCTACGCCACTACGTATCTCCCGCTACGTAGCGTTTTGGCCACTGGCTGCTATGCCCTCCGTAACCGTTATTTTGATCGTTGGTGACAAGCAATTGATTAGAACACTAATGCACTTCAGGCCCCTTGATCCTTAATTATTTAGTGAGCATTCATACTAGTATACTGATCTATTATGGTATAGATGAGAAATTGTTTGTGGGGCTGTGGATTCACATCTGATGTCTCCTAGTGTCGAAATTGCATTTGTGATTGACTTGATTCACTTATGCATCAAATGAAATCATGTTGATTCTTTCCAGGGGAAAACCAAAGAAGGGAAGAACAGCTCCAAGAGATGTTAAGCGAGTCAGGCCAAGTGAACAGGAAATTGATGATGAAGATGATCCTGATTTGAGTCTTAGATGATTATTTGTGATATTTCTTGCAATGTGGTTCCCAGCTTCATTTAGCTACAGTGTACAAGAAGAAATCTCCATTTGGGGCTAGACAGAATAATCTTTTTTCCATAACCAATCTGAGAAATCTCATTGTTATGATTATCCCAACGGTGTTAGTATAGAGATAACTGTCATTTTCTGTGTATCAGCCCGACCCAACCCTAGGAAGAGGAAAGAGAATTTCGTCCATTGGAGGAACTAGGTTGGTATGAGGTTCACCATGAAGCAGGTGTTTTGTCATTGAATGTTACACATTTAGAACATATATGTACTTAAGCTAAATACAAAAGGAGGGCTAGAAGCTTCTCCTGGGTTATGGAAAGCCAATCCATTGCACTTTGGTATTGTTTAGTTCAAAAACGAGACTCTACCAATTGACTTGGATGGAACTTGAGGTGCTCGGTCAGTCTTGTTCGACTTGGTGCCCTTAGGTTTGAGTTCACTTGAATGAGTCAGGGCAAGTCAAGTTTTTGAACTATGTAGACGTTTTGCGAGGCAAAATGGGTGATGGCTTTGGGTCCTTGGCTCCTTGCTCATCTTGCAGGCTACCCTCTGATTGGACAAACCGGGTTCATCAACATATGCACAACCTCAACAACTTACAAGAAACCGTTTACCAAACCTTTCAGCAAATCCATTTGCAAATGTTAGCAAACAATGTACTTGCACTTGATCACCTTAAAGATAGTCAGAGTTTAACGAGTATTTGAGCCATAAATATGCATGCTAAATCTTCATTCTTCATTATTTTTCTTTTTCCCGAATGGCATAGTTTCATCATCATTGTAGCTTGATTCCATTTCTTTGGTGATATGACTATAAGATTTCAGTCCTTCTGCTCAGCCCCTATTTATTTTATGTTCTAACTACTACACAGTCTATCACGTCTTTGCTTATTGCTGAATTCAAGGTTTTTGTTCTTCTTTCTCTCTGGGTCTTTGAACTAGTAACCTTTTTTTGCATGTCATTTGGGCAGCTTTTGTTCTTGACTATTGACTGAAACCATTTCAAGTGGCATTTTTATTGGAGCTTCCCATTCCTCATCTGCCCAAATTCCCAACTCAATTATTTTTATAACACAAGATTTATACGTTCTTAACCAAAAACAAATGTAGGATTTGCATTCAGTTTAGGAGTTTAGGAGCATTACTCATCCATGGTGGGCTCATCATGGCAATTGCTTGGCTTCCCTTAAAGCAAGAACGCATGCAAAGTGTTATGCTTATGGGCCAATATCTCTTGCTTTTGACATCAGATTCAGAATGCATTGTTGATACAAATTTTTTTTTAGCTCTGGTTAATGTCATTCACTCACATGCACTGCTAGAGAAGCAAATGGATATGCGATTCTCCGATTATATGGTGGAGGTTTTGACCTGTAAAAAATCGAATTTAAAACTTGTTTTAGGTTCCGACTCATAAATAGATTTGGATCCATTATCTAATTTAGGATTTGGTTTTGGATCCACACAGTTTCGACCTGTGGATTGAGGACATGACTCATGGAAGTGCATTTTTAAGACATGGTTCTGATTTTGTATAGGCTAACGTCAAATACTTCATGTAACAACATAGTTCTGAGGATGTTGTGAAATTTATCGGTTGTTGAAGATAGACTTGCGTACTATTATTGGGTTGAATGATATTACTTTTTAGATTTTTGGGTTGAACGATATCCTTATTTTAAACAAAAAATAACAAAATTCAAAACCGGTTTTGAAACTACATCAAGTCCTCTTATTGGAACCCCAGATCCGGTCCTTTTATCAGAACCCTAGGAGGAACAGAACCCATTAATTACTTGACCAAAATATATACACATTGACATGACGAACTTTATCGTGTATCCTTCTTAATTGGTAGGAATTCTATCATTTTTAACTAGATTCATTTCATTCAAATGCAGTGAGTCCGTAATTGAAAATCACCATCACCCCGGTTGGGATGCACTAGGTCACTATTTGGACCGACCAATGGCATCGTTCCTCTTGATTGCTGGAACAATTTCTTCTGTTAAAAGGCACCCACTCAGACCATCTTTTTCTTCATTTTTGGGCAGTGTAGTGAGGGACAGGAAATGCTTCTCTGTAGGAGGGTACACTTCATGGGGAGAATAACTGCCAATAGCAAAGGAACAAAGGCGCCGAGAGGAAAAACAAGAGATAAGCAAGAAGCTCTGGGTGTTTCCAACCGAATTTCCCAGTTTAATACATTGCCCATAACCTATTCATCCAATATAAGAATTGTATGCTCCACAATAATGCAATTCACCCTTCAAAGTGGAGTAAAAATGTTACAAATGCTCATAACTTAAGGCCTCGAAAAGACTTCTACTACCTCATAATATTGCTTTATTTTAAATAATAATGAAAAAGAACAATCTGGCCTTGATGTGAAAAGTTCTTTGAGAACTCATCAAAACTGGATGGGCACAGATGATATCTTCAGGTGTTTGGTGAAGATCACTCCCTCAGCCAAGGCGCTTGAGCTTGTGTCCATTGAACAACTTCACCTTCTTTGAACCAGAGACCTGTAGAACAATAGGATATAAGAATTAGAGGGCTAGAGCTGATAAGAGTTGATAAGAACATCTATATAAGATGCATTAGATACAACATTAAATACTAATACAGATATCAGACAACACCTCCCCACGCACATCATCTCTGCTGATAATTTAATCCTAATGTTTTGGCGGTTTATGGACAAATTAAAAGAAGAAATAATACAGCAAAAACAAGATTAGAGCACTGGTGTTGTGTGATAAGATCATTTTATCAATGTATAAGACAGCAAAAGCACTGGCACGTTTTGCATTTTACTTTTAAAATAAAGTGGAGTGAAGTGAAATAAAAATAAGGAATAAAATATGATGTGGGTTATGATGGTATTTTGTTTTTAGTTGTTTGTGATGGAATATTTTTTACTTTTTGTATGGGAAATGAAGTTTTTTTGTCTGTTAGTTAATAAAGGTAGTTGCTTTTTGACTTTTTTTTTTTGGAAAAGATCGTGGGAGTTTTGCTAAAAAGTGCTTTTGATGTGATGTGTAACTTTACTTTACTTTACTTTACTTTACTTTACTTTACAAGTATAATTACCAAACATGCCATGAACCAGATACCCAGTTTTTTTGCTGCTGGACTGCCTAAATATTAGCCTCTCCCACCTGCACCTGACACAGTGCCTAAGGATGTCAAAATCCTTCCGTTTTGGGGATAGAGCCTGGGCTTGAGCCCTGTTGGTAAAGGGAGTATTTGGCCATATGTGCATTTAGAGTTCAGGGTATGCCAATAGGGTAATGAAAGGATATCTAATGGCTGACTAAGATGTCATTGTAATCTGCCAACCTCCAAGGGAAATCATCATCAATTGACATCCAATCAAGATGAGCACTACTCAAATTTTCTGCAACAATCAAATGCAGCAACATATGCAGAGATGCGTAGTTACTCAACAATAATGAAATTATTTCAGCTTTCATTAGCACTGCACATTCCTGCTGGTCCTGAATACGCTATTATAGCTACTACTTTAGAAACACAAAAAAAAAAAAACCTCCACACCTGCTGGTCCCCGTCTTTCTCTTGCAACACCAACTAAATCATTGATGGACAACTTCGAAGAAATATTTCATGAAAATATGCACTTAAATGTGATGCACATGCTGAAGAATAGTTAGCCTTCTGTGTGTTCTCTATAATTAGTTGTATGTATCCTCATGCTTCAAATTGAGTTTCACCATACCATAACTATAAGATCTGCCTCATATCTAAGTAATTAAAGTAAAGCTGGCTGGGGCACATTTCTGAGTTGGATATGGAAAAAGCCTGAGGTAGGGTAATTAGCATTTCCTCCATTAGTGGCTAGGAAGGATGGGGTTTGGTATGACATGGAGAGGGAGGATAAACAAAAGCTGTTCTTAGCTAAATTCTTGATCTTAATGAATGGATCTCCGAATGGTTTCTTTAGTGTAACCACGTGCCTAAGATGATACAGCCCACTCACGCCTTTCTTGGGTGAAGCTTTGAGGAGAATGCTGCTGGCTGCTAGGGGTTACATGTTAAGTTGCAGGTTCTAAATGTGGCAAGTCAGATCTATCTGCCAGCCACTTGCAGTCTGCAGAGCCCTTATATCTAGTGACAAAGTAGAAGATAAAAGAAAAAATATCAAAGCTATTCTCAAATGCTTAGAGGCAGTTTCAGGGCTAAAAATAAATTTTACAAAGAGTAAGCTCTTTAGAGACGCGTTGGATGCCGGGGTCATAGCTTGGAGGTGTATGTGAAGTTGTGGGCTGCAAGATGGGATCGCTAACAACAATTAATCTGGAGCTTTTACTTTGTGTTGGCTCCACATCCAAGGGTTTGTGGGATATTGTTGTCAAAACCAGAGAGGGAAGAAGGAAGAGAACTCTTTGTGAATTCGATGATCCCTTTTAGGGTCACGATGCTTCATTATATAGAGATATAGTTGCTATACATGATACAGTGATTGTAGCAATCAACTAGATTACAGCCATTCTAATCTAATTATAATCTAATCATAATCTAATCATATCTCCTAATAAGGCAAAACTAAAAGTTACATAGCTGTACACGTGAGATGATTTGTCCCACAAGATTGGGCTTTATTTGTCATGGGCTGTGACCCACTGACCCACTAACCCATTTGAC
The DNA here is from genome assembly GCA_012931725.1 of Litsea cubeba. NCBI lineage: Eukaryota > Viridiplantae > Streptophyta > Magnoliopsida > Laurales > Lauraceae > Litsea > Litsea cubeba. Next base: position 18,706,823 of record CM022948.1, read on the forward strand.
ACCCCCCCTCAAATTGATGCGGGTGAATCCACGAGCATCAATTTGCCAACTAAGAATTGGTGTCGTGGCCGAGGAAGTCCCTTGGTAAATATGTCTGCAATTTGAAGTCCGGTAGGAACATGGGGGAGAGTAATTGCTTCACGTATAAATTCATCACGTATGTAATGACAAGCCACTTCAATATGCTTTGTGCGTTCATGAAAGACAGGATTTTCAGTAATCCGTATGGCACTGGTATTGTCGGCATAGAGAGGTGTAGGGCCAGATTGTGGAAATCCAAGCTCAAAAAGGAGACTCCGAAGCCAGACAATTTCAGAGGTGGCAGCCGACATAGCACGATATTCTGCTTCTGTGGATGATTTGGAGACTTTATCTTGTTTCTTACATTTCCAGGAGATCAACGAGTCCCCTAGAAACATGCACCAACCCGTGGTAGACCGTCGACTATCAGGGCAACCAGCCCAGTCAGAATCTGAGTAAGCAATGAGAGAAGTCGAATTGCCCACAGGAAAGAAAAGACCACGAGATGGTGTATGAAGAACATATCGAAGAATACGCCGAACAGCAACCAGGTGGAGATGACGTGGTTGTGTCATGAACTGACTAACCAGATTTACTGCATATGAGATATCGGGCCGAGTGATAGTCAAGTAAATCAAGCTGCCGACTAAACGGCGATACATTGTGGCATCAGGAAGAAGATCACCTGTATCGTGCGCGAGCTGTAGATTGGCCTCAACAGGTGTATCTACAGGAGTTGAGTGTGTAAGACCAGCCGTCTCAATGAGATCCATAGCATATTTGTGTTGATCAAGGATGAGACCTTTCTCTGACTGATGAACCTCAAGGCCTAAAAAGTATGTGAGTGGCCCTAAATCTTTCATATGAAAAGATTCATGTAACGATGCTTGTAGATGGTTGATCATGTCAGAATCTGTCCCAGATATGATGATATCATCTACGTATACCAAGAGGACAGTGATCCCTTTTGAGGAGCGATGAAGGAACATAGACGGATCAGAGGCACTTTGAGAGAACTGTAGACGAAGGAGAGCATCTCTGAATTTCTCAAACCAAGCATGCGGAGCTTGCTTAAGACCATATAGAGATCGTCTTAAGCGTGCGCAATCTCCTGCCGAAACACCCGTAATGCCTTGGGGAAGTCGCATATAGACTTCTTCCTTGAGATCACCATGAAGAAATGCATTCTTGACATCAAATTGGTAAAGAGGCCATGAGTGGGAAGCAGCAATGGCAAGAACAGTACGGATTGTTGTCATTTTTGCAACTGGAGCAAATGTTTCTTCATAGTCAATGCCATATTCCTGTCGGTTGCCCAGTGCTACTAACCGTGCTTTATATCGATCCAACGAGCCATCAGATTTAAGTTTGACTGAAAAAACCCATTTGCAGCCAATTGGTTTTGCAGATAAAGGACATGGAACAATATCCCAGGTATGATTCTCCTGTAATGCAGCTAATTCTTCGTGCATAGCTTTTTTCCAACAGTCATGCTTCACCGCCTGTGAGTAAGAAGAAGGAATAGCAATAGAGGAGAGAGTAGCAAGCAAGGAGGTGTGAGTGAACCCGTATTTTTCTGGAGGCTTAGAGAGACGGGTAGAGCGTCGAAGCTGAAGTGGAGATGGAGCATCATGTGATGAAACGTGGTCAGGATCAGGTGCCGGTGAGGGATCCGGAGGGGAAGGCAGTAGTGGAACATCCTTATAACGACGCCGTTCATAAACAAGGAGTGGAGAAGAGATTGGGTCAGAAAAATCTGGTAGATGAGAAAATGATGGTAAATCCGCGGAATGGTTAGGAAAAAAACTTTGTTTTTCGAAAAATGTGACATTTCGAGAGATGCGAAGACGGTTGACCACAGGATCATAGCAGATATACCCCTTTTGGTGAGATGCGTAGCCAAGGAATGCACATTTGGCGGACTGAGCAGTTAATTTAGTACGTTCAGTCGGAGGAAGATGAACAAAACATACACAGCCAAAAATGCGCAGGTGGGTGTACGAAGGATCTTTACGAAAGAGACGAAAATATGGTGTTTGATTTGTGAGGCGAGAGGATGGTAAGCGATTGATCAAGTGAACTGCAGTGGCTAACGCTTCGGGCCAAAATCTTGCGGGAACTGATGATTCTAGGAGAAGAGAACGAACAGTATCGAGGAGATGTCTGTTTTTGCGTTCTGCAACTCCGTTCTGTTGAGGAGTGTAAGGGCACGATCGCTGTGATAAAATCCCGTGTTTTTGCAAATAAGTTTGAAACTGATGGGACATATATTCCCCTCCGGAATCAGATCGGAGAACTTTAATGCGAGTAGAAAACTGATTTTCAACATACGCCATAAATTTTTTGAAAATATCAAAGACTTCAGATTTAGAGTGTAAGAAATAAACCCATGTGAATCTACTATGATCATCAATGAATGTGACAAAATATTTGAAATGGGTATGAGAAATTACAGGTGTAATCCCCCAGACGTCGCTATGAATAATGTCAAAGCAATTTGAAGCCATAGTAGATTTGGAAGAAAATGGAAGGACTTTGCTTTTTCCAAGTTTGCAAACAGAACACTCATCAGAAATTTGACTAAAAGATGTTTTATTTTCATTAATACTACCAGTTTTCAACATCAAAGATAACAATTTTGAATGAGGATGGCCTAATCTATTGTGCCAGAGCCTCCAAACATCTTGAGGAGAAAAACAAGAAAAAGCAGAGATTTGTTTATTCTGAGAGGAAGGCATCACAAGAGGAAACAGGCGTCCACACTTAGGCCCCTTCGCGATCACCGTCCCCGACACTTGATCCTGCACAACACAACCAGAGCGAGAAAAGGAAACATTACAATTATCATCAATCAGTTGTCCAACAGACAGAAGATTTGTGGTAAGATGAGGAGATAGAAAGACTTTTGTGAGAGGTAAAGAATGAATGATATCACCAGTAGCTGTAATAGGAAGCTTTTGACCATCAGCAGTATGGACTTGCAAATTCCCTTTGTATGGTTGTAGGTTAGAGAGATGAGTGGTGGAGGAGGTCATGTGATTGGAAGCTCCAGAATCAATAAACCATATGGAAGAAGAGGAATGTTGGTTACCTGAAATGCCAAGTGCAGAAAAAGCATTGATGATCATTTGTTGAATAAGCTCAGGGGTGATCTGAGGAGCAGTAGTGGAGGCAGGAGGTGGCGAAGGCATGACTGGTGCGGAAAGACTATCACTGGAAGTAGTAGCATCAGCAGTGTTGACATGATATGCTCGGGGAGTGCGATTTTGTGGCCGCCGTTTGCATTCATTGATAACATGACCATTGGATTTGCAGTAATTACAAAACTTGGTCTTACACTGTGAGGCATAGTGTCCATAACTCTTACATCCAAAACATTGGATTTTGCTGAGATCTCTTGCAGGGGTTTGTCCTTTAGTAGCAGAAGTAGTATGATGGACGATCCCTCCCGGACCGTGAGAAACACCAGGGGTGTAACTAGCAGTGGCAGCATAGGCAACATCCGGAGAATTCCCAGAGGATTGTTGCTTCAGAACATGCTGAGTGAGCTGGCTTTGTTCCTCTCGCAAGAGTTCATTGAGACACTCATTCAGAGATGGAGATGGAACTCTGCTCATCAAATTGGAACGGACGATCTCATATTCAGATCTCAATTTCATGAGGAACTGATCTCTATGAGAAGTTGCCTGTAATGTTTGAATCTCAGAAAGGGCTGCCTCAGATACATTGAGGTATTTGATTTCATCATATTCCGCCCATAAATTGAGAAATCCTGTATAATAGTCCTGGATGGAAGATGTGCCTTGAGAATACTGAGCAATCTCCAGTTCAAGTTGGTATTGACGGGCAGAATTTCCTTGGTGATACACTTGTTTCAGATATTCCCACATCTCCTTGGAGGTCTTGTACGGTTTTAGGTTCAAGATATATTGGGGTTCAACAGAGCCAAGAATCCAGGTTTTAATCTTAGCATCCTTAGTATGCCAAGAAAGTATTTTTTTCTCATCTTCCTTAGGTCGAGGATCCCAGCCTGAAACAAGTCCCCACATTTCCTTTCCTTCAAGATAGACTTGAAGTTGATAAGACCACGAAGTATAATTCTTGCCATTAAATTTGATCAATTTAATTTCATTTTTGTCCATTTCAGCTATCAAAGAAGATAAACAGCCCCGAAATCTGAATTTTATCCAACAACAGATAGCACAAAATATGCTTTTTTTGTGAAAAAACAGCACACAGCAGCAATAGAAGGAATCAGATGAATTACAGAAACTGTTAAGTGGCAGCAGGAACACACACACAGTGCACAGATTGCACCAAAATGGCCCAGACGACCAGAAAATTGGAACAAGGATCAGTTCGTGGGGCCCACAGAAGAATCTGATTGATGATTATGACAGATGCTAGATACTATTATCCAATTCCCTTTCTAGCAGAACAAGTTTCATCCAGATCCGATCAGAATCGAGGATTTTGTGCGGCTGTGATGAAAACTATTTAAAGAAATTGAACAACCACAAGATGGAGCAAAACGCCTACCTCTGATCTCTGAAAAATGCTGAAAAAATCTTCAAAATAATAAGAAGATATGGACGACCAATGCTGGAGTGAAACTGGAGGATTGTGAGATGATCGCAGGTGGGCCACTATTGATCAGTCGAGGAACAGCCACTAGATGCTATCCCAAAGCACAGATCTGTGATCTGTTTGCAAAAAATCCTTAGAATCTGTCCACAATATACTAGAAGAAGCAGGCGACCAGGTTGGTTTCAATATCCAGACAAAATGATGCTGATCTAGGGTGGGCCACGTCTGATCACACCTTGATCTGGCAACTTCCAGTGCTTGGACGATGAAGAAATATTTCCAGAGAGTCTCTTAGAGACTATGACAACTTCCAATGCTTGGAAGATGGATGAGATTCACTAGAAGTGTGGCTCTGATACCATGTCAAAACCAGAGCAGAGAGGGAAGAAGGAAGAGAACTCTTTGTGAATTCGATGATCCCTTTTAGGGTCACGATGCTTCATTATATAGAGATATAGTTGCTATACATGATACAGTGATTGTAGCAATCAACTAGATTACAGCCATTCTAATCTAATTATAATCTAATCATAATCTAATCATATCTCCTAATAAGGCAAAACTAAAAGTTACATAGCTGTACACGTGAGATGATTTGTCCCACAAGATTGGGCTTTATTTGTCATGGGCTGTGACCCACTGACCCACTAACCCATTTGACAATTGTTACAGGGAGGATGGAAAGGAAGCTATCCACGTAGAAATTCAAATGTCTTTTGGGGTTAGAATTACCCTAATAAAGGGAGCCCTGGCTATCATCATCATCATCGTTAAAGAAAAAATATTTTAAGAGGTTTTGGGAAGATTTCAAGGCAGACTTGATTGCTTTTATGGCGCCTTGGGGACGACTCTGCTGGTCTTTGGAAGGAGATTCTAATTTCTAAATATGGTGCTTCAAGAGGCGGTTGGGAGGTTTGTGGTGGTACTTATCATTTTTCCGGAATATGGGAAGGCATCTTGCCTATTAAAGATTTTTTTTTTTTTTCAATCCATTCGTTACCGTGTAGGGAAGGCAATAGAGTTCTGTTCTGGCTTGATACATGGATTGGGGAATCCCCCTTGGCAACTCCATTCCCGGAATTGTTTCATTGTGCCCAAAATGGTAATGCTCTAGTGAGTGATTATGTGGAGCAAGCAGGAGGAAAGCCTATGTAGGGTCCTACTTTCAGAAGAAATCTTTCTTTGTTTGAAGGTCAGTTTTGCTCTCTACTTAACCTAATCAATGAGGTATACATTCCAGTCGATGGTAGGGATTGCAGGATTTGGTCCTGTTCTAAAGATGGGACCTTCTCTGTTGCTTCTTTTTATGATGCTTTAAACAGGGATGATTCCAGCACCTCCGCTATTTCTTTCTTGTGGAAGGTTAAAGCTCCTCCTAGAGTGCTTGCCTTTACTTGGATAGCATTGCATGGGCCATGGGTACATTAACCATTGATGCTCTTTGGCGCCGGAAAGTGCTTATTATGAATGCCTGTCCCATGTGTTTGGCGGAAGAATAATATGTGGATCACCTCTTCCGTAATTGTAGAGTTGCACAGAGCCTCTGGAAATCAGTTTTCAGCTGGTTTGATGTGAGTGCAGTCCTTCCCTCCCACTTGACCCAGCTCTCTCTAGCATGGAAGTTAGGGGCTGGTGCTGGTAAGGACCGTATCATGTGGAGGACCTCTTCCGTGGCTACTATATGGGTGATTTGGAAAGAAAGAAACAGTAGATGTTTTGAAGACACCTTCAACTAAGGTAATTCTCACAGACAAGTTCAAACTCCTTGTAGCCCCATGGGTCTCTCCCCTTCCTTGCTTTAAAGGCATCCTCATTGATACGATTTTAAGAAATTGGAAGGAAGTGGCATTCTCTTCCCCAGCTTCGTTTGATATCATTCACAGATGGGTTCCTCCTCCCACTAATAGCATGAAGCTAAATTTTGATGGTAGTGCTCGTTGTAATAACCCCAGTTTGGCTGGGGTAGGGGGCATCATAAGAAACAATATCGACACCCCTATTCTCTCTTTCTCAGGACCGGCGGGGGTCTGCTCTGCCAATGAGGCGGAATTACTGGCTATTAGGACTGGCCTTAGACAAGCTTATCGTTGTAAGCTCCATAACCCTATTGTCGAAGGGGCTGCTACCAAACCCCCTTGGAAAGTGGCTGGTGTTGTTGATGAGATTTTGGATCTCTCTAGGAGCCTTCAACTTTCCTTTTCACATATCGACCAAAGTGCTAATTCAGAAGCAGATTGTCTTGCCAAAGACGGAGTTTCTAATCCTATGCTAATGGTTAACGTGTTCCCTTTGTAGTGTGATTTTCTGTGTATTCTTCTCTTTTGGGCTGGGGCTTGGGTCTTTCTTTTTGTTACAATAAACTTCTCCTATACTATATAGCTCTTTCTTTTAATACAGTCACTTTTTCAATATATATATATATATATGGGAAATGCTCTTATAAGAGTAACTCTCACACTACTATGAGAGTAAGGGGGGACCCATTGCATTTAGGATGTTGACATTGGATATGGATGCCATGGGTCACTCCCCTTACTCTCATGGTAGTGTGAGAGTTACTCTCATATGAGCATTTCCATATATATATTACGTGCTAGTTGGTGGGGTTCATTGTAGTTTGGCCTATTGGAGTTTGTTCCTCTTGGGTTTTGGGTTTGACTTGGTCTTTTTTGTTTGGGATTGGGCATGACAGCTGTTGACGGTGATTATTTGTTTTCCATCTTGACCGGTTGCCCAATCCTTGCAGTATATACCTCTGATTATATAGTGATATCTGCTTGCATGATCAGTGGGATGCTCAAGGCCACCATCTAGAAAATGCAATATAAAGTTAAACACATAAGAAAGGTTCAAGCAAATATATAATTATTTCTCATGGAGCTCCGTTGCTAAGATAGAAGACAGAAGCTAGGGAAAATTCACTTTCTTCCTCCCTGAAATTGTGTATCTTGTCAATATAGCTATGGCTATGAGTAACTATCCATTATAATAATTACAGCAAGCAGCCCAGTGGGACCCTGGATGAGAACAACCATAGGCGATAGGCTACCACCATAAAGATTATAGGATGACCAACAAATGGTTTGAGTATTATAACTATTGGTTGAGCATTGGTACTACAACAGTGTTAGCCATATTGAGCCGAGGCCTCATTACCAACTTGTGAAACTTGATAGCATGAACACCACAATCAAAAGAAAAAAAAAACAAAGGTTGGATAAAAGGCTCAAGTTCTCGAAGATTATTTCATATGAAGCGCTCAAAACAATAATGGACGAATGCATAAAATCAGTGAAGTGTAATGCAAGATAGACCTATGCGGAGGGTAAGCATGATGATAACGTAAGGTATAAATGGCATAAACCCTAGGTGGAAGGCAATAGAGAAGACATGAATAATGATCATTAAACTGTCTTGAAGATTAGAACAAATGGATGAAAATAGAAAAAAAAAAATCAAAGAGAAATATTCTACCTAGATTAAGAGATTAGTAAGATAAATTATGATTACATTTGAGGACCCTATAGAGCAGAGATTGCATACATGCCAGTTGCAGTATCTAACGGACAAGATTCACAATGGGCTCTCCAGTGGAGATACCTTGCAACTTCTTCTAACGAGTGACAACCAATTTAAGGAAATTTAATGTGTACATGGGTTGATTAAGATGGACTTGGCTAATTCCCACCTGTTTTCAATTTACAAATGTCAATTTTCATCATGCATAGAAGTTGCAATTTTTTTTTTTTTCCTTTTTCCTGCTTGGTAAGGTGGCACTTTCTCAAGGAAGATTAATACCTAATAATCCTAAGAAAGGTTTAACACAGATGAAACCCTTGTTCTAGGGAATTCATTTTGGCTTAATGCATGTCCTTTTTACAATTAAAAAAAAGTTTTAATTTAAAATCATGATGATTGTTATCAACCAATATGAATAAGGAAAACAATGACAACCATTAGAACCAGAAATATGAATCAATAACTGCTTATTAATTTACTACTATGTTAGTATTCAGCATGCTGCTTTGGAGAAAATAGAAGGGGGAAATGACTTTAAACCACTCCACTTTACAAAATACTCAATCTTTCCCCTTTTTATTTAATTGTCCAATAAAACAACCAAAGAAGTTCTTGACAGAAAATGAATAGGTTGAGGAAAACCTGCCTTGATGCAACAATACATCATGATCAGGAAGTCAACTTTCAGCATTATAGTTGTCAGTTTCCAAAAAAAAAAACTCATAACTTGCATTAGAGTATTAGAGAATATAACATTAAGATAAGCACTAGTCTAAAAGGAAAGAAGCATTCATGAGGAATACCAACAATATTCTATTAAAAAGAAAAAGGGTTATGACAATATTATTGTAGAACTCACCTATTTCACGTTTTCCATTATCAGGGCTGTCACTTCCATGAACAACATTTCTGTGCAAAAACTCATCATCATAAGACCTTGTCCTTTTAAAAAATATTCACTATCCAAAATATCAACAAAGTATCCTTTAAACCCAATTTCAAGGATTCACTAAGAATACTGACCTTCCTGTTTGAACAGCGAGATCTCCTCTGATGGTTCCTGGTTCAGCTTGAAGAGGATTTGTTGCCCCTATAAGTTTACGTGCTGATGCAACAACACCAACTCCCTCCCAAGCCTTGATTTGGAACAAATCATTTATTGAGTTTCAAACAAATAAATCAACCATTGTTTATAATGATAAAATATTATTATAGAAAAAATGAAATGAAAGAAAAGGTGGCTAGAGCTTTACCATGCACACAACTGGGCCTGAAGTGATATAATCTATAAGCTTAGGGAAGAAAGATTTTCCTTTAAGGTCCTTGTAATGCTCCTATAATCAATAAATGATTGAATGATAATCTGAGAATCAATAAAAAGGATAACGAAACAGCATCTATCATATTAATGTTCCACTATCATCACATTGCAGTTAAGAAATATAATTTAATTTTGGACAAGCACAGGAGGAAAACAAAACACTAAAATCACCTGTAAATGAAAACAATACACTGGTAAAGAGGAACTAAAGTGTGTTTTATCTATGCTCCCATTATTATCTTGTTCATGCCAAAGTTTCATGGTTCTCATATGAGAAATAAAATGGGTTTTATTTCTTCAAGCACACAGAAACATAAAGCATGAAAAGATTAAGTTGATTTTTGGGTGATACTCTCATTAGTCATCAAAATTCATTTTGACATATTACATCCCAACTGCAAATATAATTATTCATATTTAGAGATATGAAATGGGATCCATGAATGGTATTAAAAAAAAAAAAAAAAAAAGAACCGGGGAACTATAAGCAGACAACACAGTTCGGGGCACAAACCTCTGCTAAATCCTTAGGGCATTGGAAGAGCTTCAAGCCTTTCAGTAAAAATCCCTTCTTCTCAAAACGAGAAATTATCTCTCCAACCTAAAACAATCCAATCCAAACATACATACATACACTAAAAGGCGAAAACTTTCATGGGTTTTACCAAGAAACACCAATCATAGAAAGAGAGCTATAAAGATAAAGAAATTACAAGGCCTCGTTGAACTCCATCAGGCTTGACCATAATATAAGTCTCTTCCACTTCCTCCTGAACCCAAAACCCCCCAAAGAAATCAGAGAAGAAAGAAGAAGAAGAACATGAAAAACTCAAATGGGTTTTCTTATTATCAGCAATCTATGAGATACAAAGTAAAATCAGAGGAAAAAAAGAGGGGAATTTAGAGGGTTCTCTTGTTTCAACCAATGTATGAGAGAGGTAGTAGTACAAACCATTGAAGCGACTAGATGGGGAAGGAAGATGTGGGGTTTGTTCTTCTTGCTGTGTATTTTAGCATGGAAGTAGAAGGGGGACGAGGAGACGAGAGGAGAAGGTTGGAACGCAGCGAGGTGTTGGGTGCGTAGGAGAAGCTTCCGCGCACAGGCTAAGCTGCCATTCCTGTTCCTCTCAGCAACAGATGATGATGTTACAGGATTACAGTGAAGAAGACATGATGAAACAGACACAGCTAATCCTTCCATGGAATATCTCTCTCTATCTCTCGCTCTCTTTCTCTGCTGAAAAGAACAAAGAAAAACTTTACAGAGGACTTTGTTTACCAACCTTTCTTTTGAATGCGCTGTGAAAGTCTTCTACCAAAAAAACACTTGCCCTGAGAAAGTTATCCTGTGTGATAAAGTAGTCACTGTTGGAGTGGAGAGGTAGGGGTCTAGGGGTGCTCATGGGCTGGGCCAGCCTGTTTTGGGTTGGGCTTGGATATTTCATTTGGGCTGAGATGCCGGGCATCATTGATAAAATGCCCGAATCCCAGACTCGCCTCGCCCGATTAAGGAGTGCTTGTAATTTAGTGATAAATTGCCCAAACAATTACTAAAAAGACCGCACAAATGATGAAAAATGGGCCAGATCCCATAATTGTTCCAATGAGTTAATCCTCATCACTTGATCAGTGAACTTTTAACCCATCTTATATGGATCACACTGCCCTTCATATTTTTACAACCATCCAATTGGGGGCAGACCTAGGGGAGGGGGGGCTGGCCGGGGCCATGGCCCCCCATACATCTTAATATACCCTTTAAAGACATCCTTTGGCCCCTCCATTATGTGGCCATCCATCCTTCCATTGATTTGTACTTTTTTTTTATATGATTTTGACTCTTGAAAAGGAAATAAAATATATTATTGATCTTGGGGAAAACTTTAAATGAAAAAAAGGAAAGGAAATAAATGAAAGGAGAACAAATAAGGAAGAGAACAAATAAGGAAGGCTTGATGTAGATTGGACAGAAGATTTCTCAATTTTCAAATTAATCTATCTACACTAGCCATAAATCTTTGTTCCAAGAGGGGAAGAGGAGAATGCATGTCTTCTTGTTGGAGATCTTGAAAAGAGTTGTACGTTGCAAACTTATAGAGACTTTAAGGTATGAAGAAGAAGAACGACAAATCCACTTTCTTTTTTATAAATTTTCTTTCTACATTGTATAGATATACTGATTTTACCACATGTCAATTGGCTTTTATTGAAATCTGATCCGCTTAAAATTAACGTCTATTTGTGTTCTATTATTACATTAATTTTTAGATCAATCAGATAATCCATCGTGGAAAAAAGGAATGTAGTTGTATTTTTTTATTTTGAATATTATTATCCATGTCAGAATAATTCGGTTAAAGAAACTCATTTAAGGAGATAAAATCTGGTAGAACCACGCTTTTGAATGATTTATATATTAGAGATATTATTACTACTTTTCTTTGAGCTTTAAAATAATAAAGTCTTAAGTTGACTTAAGAGTTACGTGCATAAGAAAGGACTGGGCCTTGTACACATTTTGAGACTTTTTTTAACTTTTTTTTGGTACCCCAACTAAGGGGGCTGGGACCAAAGGTAGAGCTCGGTTACGCGGAAAGACAACCCACTCATGTGGAAAAGGAGTCCACAAACGTGGGAAGAGGTGAGGTGGCGTACCCAGTGTTCGAACCCTGTGAGCCAGGTGAAAACCGCCGCTAACTCCTAAGTAAGGAGCCGTTCTCAAATGAGTATGATAGATGAACGCAGTTTGTTAAAGCTGCACTTCGCAACAAAATAAAGGATGAATTTTTTGTAAATTATTTAATTATATATATTAAAAAAAGAAATTGCAGGAAAATCATTATTGAAACCATAATTGATGATTTTGACTTGATGAAAAAACTTCGAGCACAATTTTAATAATTTGATTATTGCGTATTTTTTTACTAAATTTTTTAATTTTTTTTAAATCTTTTTTTCTTTGGCCCCCCTAAACAAAATTCCTGGTTCCGCCCGTGCAATTGCTGGACAATTATTGGATGTTGAGGAGCATAAAAATAATAATAATAATAATAATCCACAACCTACAACACAAATTACATATTTTTTTATAAAAAAAATAACTTTCTCGTTCTTCGTTTTTTTTTTTTTTTTTTCGATCTTTCTTTGTGAACAAATTATTGTAGACTTTAGTTTTCAATGAGGCTTCGTGTTTCATGTGAAAAGAAAACTATAAACTTTTTAATTGTTAATTACAAGTACATATTGAAAATAAATGCATGGTTGGTAATGGAAAACGATCATGAATTATAAACAACTGAATCAGGAGGTGATAATTATATTAGGGGATGGTTGCAGTATGGAAGGAAAAGAACAAAAGGATTGAATAAGGAATCTGTATAATTAGCAGTTGAAGAGCATCTTGTGGAGTCTTATTGAAAATGCCATAGAATACCATCTTTACAGACTTACAGTCCCAGTAAGTCTACTCCAATCAACCAACACTATTTGGGTGATCTAGTGCTTCTAAATCATAATAGAGGCGCTGATTCTAATACTTTTTCATTGGAACCTCTAATTAACTGTTCATTGGACCTTGCAGGTTGTGTGCATTTGCAAGATTAAAAATAAGAAAATCAAGTTACTTATCTTAGAGGTTACTGCAGACAACTAATTCTGGGTGCAAACGGGGCCTTGATTTTCCTATGACGAAAATGATCCAACCTAGAAAATCTATGTATGGACCATCTTCTTCTTATTTAGTTTTTTGTTCTTGATAATCGGGTCTAGATACACCTCTATCTTAGCCCGTCTTGTGTCATACTTAATTGGCAGTGTGTCTAGTTAGTGAAAGATAGCATAGTAGTAACGGAATGTCTCTGTGAACCTACAAAGAAAGAATGGCCCATGACTCCTTGTGGTTGGAGACCTGCTCAGTGAATACTAAAACCTTCTGCGAAAAGCTCATGAATTTTCTTTAGGACAGCATTCAGAGTGCCCCAGTTCTCTTTTTCACAGAGTTCAATTCAAGGATGCTATCGACGACAAGAAACTGCCGTGGAGTCGTGGAGGACCTTGAATTGACAGGTGTCACAGGTCCCAAGTTCTCTAAATTTCTCTCCACAACTGAGAACTCTTAAGGTTTGTTCCAAGGATTTGACAATGGAGTTCAAGCTTGTCGTCTATTGATTGGATGCAGTCAGCACAGGGGCCAATGCCCGATATTTGAATGCGGGAGGTGAGGGCAATTGAGCTATTCAATGCTCCTGCTGCTGCCACACTACAGAGAATATTACTGATGCCACCTCCACTAAAGAGACTTCAGCTTCTTAATCTGCCCAGGGCCATCTGGAGAGGTAAGAAACCAGGTGGGGAACTGTTCTTCCAAAAGAGTGGATAGGGGGATGCATAGAAAGCCATTGCTGACAGAAAGATCAAGACCATACCCCATCTAACCAGTCAAGTTTATTATCCCCTCTGTAGCTTTTATGTTGAATGAATAGACTGGGAGCAATCTTATGCAATGAATACCTTGTTTTCTTCTAGATGGATGGCAATGGTGCTCTATGAGACTGTGTCCCATGTGTGGAGGGGAGATAAGAAATGATGCTAACTGGATTGCTTGCCCTTCATGCCAGGGTTAACTTATTTAACTCCAACGATTTTGGGGTCTCCTTATTTGTATGACTTCTTTCATCTCTTCCCATCTAGTGAGTCACTGCGTTTAGCACATGCAACACATTGGATTATATGTTTCTTCTCCTCTACTATTCAGGTTATGCTTGTGTTTGTATATATCCTAAGCCTATGTTTCTTCATTATCTGTCAGCATGACACCCGCATCACCTATGGCTGCAATTGGCTCTTTTACTTCCATGGAAATGTGCTTTATTTTCAGTAAGTACTCCAAGATGTAAAAGGTAGTTAGACGCTTTTATTTCCATTAAGTACATCTCCCGTCCTCCCCTCCTCACATCTCTCCTTGTTTGGTTCCAATATTCATGTTTTTACTTTGCTTCAAGGAGAGAAATCGGAGGGTGAAAAAAGTAAAATGTACTTTCAATAGAGCATGTACTTTTTCATTGAAAATGTTCCCAATTTTTATGCAATGTTAAAAAGCACACTTCCATGAAAATACAAGCAGCCAAATCTGTTACACTAACTCGTATAAATGTGTTACCAAAAAACTCAAATAAATGTACTAGGATGGCTATGAAGCTATTAGTTTCACTGTTTCGCCTGTGAGCTGTGGTCTACTGGTCTTAACAGCAGTTGGAAATTCAGAGCCATTCAAATTTAATTTCTTTCTTCTTGATTGTTGCCCATAACTCTTATTTGGATGCCCCAAAACAGATTGTCAGCTTGGTTTATTGAATTGCTTCTTGAGATATAGAATATTTAGTTTATTAATTTAATCCTATTTGCTTCTGAGAAGAGGAAAGAAATAAAGAAAGAAGAATCCATCGAAGATTGCTCGGAGTGGCCTTGGAATGATCTGAGTCTGACAGAAAAATTCATTTGATCCCAAGGAAAATTTCTAATCTTGAGAAATATATCTCACAGAAAAGACACTGACAAATGCTAAACTCCCTGAATTCATTCTATTCCTCACAACTATATCATACATATATAAGAAAAATGGAAAAATGAAAATCACCCAAAAAAACTTATACAACCAGACAAGAGTGATGCTCATCTTTGAAGTACAGAACACACAAACAAAGGTCGATTCTCCTGTAGTTCTATCTAGTAAGAAAACTCATGACCACGAAGAGAGATATACTTCTTGACCCAGATTGCTATGTCCTCTGCACAGGCCTGAGCTTGTGGAGTTTTGAGAAGCATTTCAAGTGTTGCAAATTCATGCACCGCATCCTTATACTCGAGGACTGGTGCATCAACATTCACTTTTCGAAGCTCCTCCGAATAGGCGATGGCACGGTCTCTCATCCAGTCATGCTCTGCAACAACAGTCAGAGTGGGAGGCATGTACTTCAACGGAGGTTCCCTTCCAGTGGTAAGGGGGTTCGCAGCTGGGTGATCTAGACTGAATTCTTCCTCGGGCAAGAAAAGCTTCCACGCAAGCATGCACATGGCCTTGTCATAGAAGTAAGAGTTTGCCAACTTGATCTCAGAATGAGTGGGAACGCTTCCGATGAAGAAGGGGTACATAAGAACCTGGGCAACAACTTTAACAGGTTCTAAAAGCTTACCGGCCTCTACTGCCTTCCGGGCAACATAGTCGGCAATGTTTGCACCACAACTCACACCGAGGAGAACACACCTGTTGCAAAACCATTCAGAGATGTGAATTCAGTAAACATGAAGATGATTAGACATTGAAGGTTATCTATGTCATTTAAGTAGTGTAGTCCTGGTTTAAGGATCAGCGGATGTTAGATAACATTTATGGCTTGTTTTGATGTAATTGGACTCCTAAGAATTCTAAGACTTTATATTTCTTTAAGTGGTTAAAAATGAAGAATCAAAGGCGAATATCCAAAAATGAACATCAGATAACCTTATCGGAAATGAATACCCAGTCATTACCCCAGTAATTCAATCCTAGGAAAGTCAAGACTCAAATCCATCTATATCGTTATCTTATCTCCTTCACCTCTCACCACTTTAATTATCTTTCTGTGGATCTCATTTGATCATAAATTCCAATGTGAGATGCAAACAAACAGGCCCTTAGTAAATGCTAGCAAACCTGCAAATCATTGATTTGAACATAACAATGGATCATGCTGCCTAAACGATGGGTTACTTACTAATGAGCCACTAGCCCAAAAATTGTACTTTTTTTTATAGCCCAGGGTATCTCCCACCCAGCCCCAAAAATTGTACTTCTTAAGTCCATGGCCATTCAATCCATTGCCACTTTTTTAGACTTGTAAGGGAGTTTATTGTTTGATCCCAAAGAATGATCAAGAAAGAATTAAGTGTTAAGATAGAATTGTAAAGACACCTGATGAAAACAATTTTGAGCATTCACCTGTTCATAAAGGTGGTAGTACCATTGACTCTTGTAAGACAATTGCCACAAATAGATCCTACTCATGTAATCTACTGTGTATGAATACTATGAAAGGCAAAATTTAACTCTAATTCCTAATCTTATATTTGCTTCACTTGATGCTCTGATGTGGATACAGATTTAGGGAGTGGGGATACAATTCTCCTCTTTCAAAATATCAGGAGATCCAAATCACATTTGCTACTTATCCTTTTTTTTCTGATGAGGGCTCTGGTATTTGACCCGACAGGACTAATCCTCCCACACGCACATACAACCCTGCAACACATGCACCAGGTAAATCTGAAGGTGTGCTCAAATCAAAACTGTATAAAATTCTGAAACTCCATGTGATGGTAAATAGATAAAGTGTATCTTACACGTGGTATCCTTGCAATCTACACTACACAAGAACTTTTATGACTTATCAATATTGACATAGAATGTTACTAACAACAAAGCAGAAACAAGTATCTGGATAATAAACACTGCCAAATATATGATATTTACACTGGAGTGACCAATACATTCCAAAATATTTTCTTATATTATCGATATGACAAAACAAAAGGTTCAAAGAAAACATCAGTAAAAGACATAGAAATTCAATGTTGCAAGCTTTAAGTTTGGTGTATAAGCACAGAACAAATCAGCAATGTATAATGAGATCACCAACTGAAATCAACCATGGCACCACCTGCAAGATCCTAATTACCACAAAGATTCTTTGAAATGAACATACTCGTGTCAAACAGTATCAAACAATGTTACTAAGTCAAATATTATTCCAAAGTTGATAAAATATTATGCAAACCAAGGCAGGAAGCAAACCGAGGCGCGTCCTTCTCAACGTATGCAGAAGGTCGAAACAAACCGAGCCAAGGTCCTTCTCAACGTACTCAGAATGTCTTTGTTTGAAACAGAACTCGTTTCAGAAAACCAAAGCAAACCAAGGCCTTTTGTTATGGATTATGCACGCAAACTGAGAGCAAGGCTTTGGATTTTTTTTTTCTTTTCCACGCACGCAAACTGAGAGGAAGGTTTGGTTTTTTTTTCTTTTCCACGCATGCAAACCGAGAGGAAGACTTGGTTTTCTTTCTGAACCGAAAGCAGAGAGAAAATAAACTCTCTTTCCTTGTTTCTTCCACGCACGCAAACCAAAGAGTATAGTGCCGATAACGTGTTAGAAAAGAGAGAGACTCAAAGAAAGAAGATTAGAGGGAGAAGAGAGAGCTTTTCTATTATCTCTCAATTAACTGTGTACAAATACAAGAGAGAGAGAGAGAGAGAGCATATTTATAGGCAAAGTACGGTCATACCAGAGGAACCCTAATTCTAACCCTAACTCATCTTAAGTGGCATCCACACAAGATTCATATCTCATAACAGTTTTTTCTAAATTATTATAGGAACCCCCACTTAATTTGGGATGTAATGATGAAAAGAGGAGGAAGAGAGCACACATTTTTCATATAAAAGGTCACAATTCTGGATCCTCCCTCTAGGATTCAAAGCCTCAGAATAGTAGATTTTTACTTAAAAAAAAAAAAACCCACTGAAAATTTCTGCACCAAACATCAGATTAACCCTAAATCAAGTATGCACCAATATTCTACCCAAAAAAAAAAAAGCATAACACCAATAAAAATAGTCAATAGAATATTACACATCCTTATCCTTATACCAAAACACATCCCACATGATACATACTGAGAATTGAATCTGCACCAAGATCACTCAATTTCATCTTCAATAAAAATGATGCCACACTATACTTCATGAAAAAAAAAAAAAAAAAAACAAAAGATGATGCTGTACTATAATTCAGGACATCTATGAAATATCATCTTTATTTTTCTGCTAAGACCGTAAGCTAATTCAACTCCTCTTCTGCCAACACACTCATGGTTGAGTGGTGTTGGCATATGGTTTCACACACAAACCCAAGAATCGATGCCTGGTCTTCAAGTTGTAAGTATCACTACTGACCAGTCACCCAACATAGCAAACAACTCCCCTTCTATAAGTTTTCATTTAAAACTAAATTACTTTTCTCAACTCATGAAGCTTAGAAATGTCAGGTTTGAATTCTTCGTTCACAAGAAGCTATTAGCATATCCATGTTCGTAATTTTTTGTCAATAATCTCTTGATGTGATTTTTTTTTTTTGGTAAAATCTCTTTATGTGATTTTATTTCCAATCTTCTTACATGCTTACAAAGTGCCGTCGTCATCATCACATCATGGAGCCCCTTAATAAGTTCTAATAACAATATTGGAGACAATACATATCAACATGCTTCTGAAGCATAATTTATTAAAAAATAATAATTTCTCTATGTTCCATTTAGATAAAAGTAAGAAATTTCACCAGTTACCCACAGTTTTTACCTTCAAACCAAAAGAAGAAAAAAATGATGCTTTCCTAATTAAAAGTTCTAACTTTTCTTTTGTCCACATTATTAATCTAAACATAAAGGGTGTTTTGGATGTGTATCAAATCATAAGTGGTTCAGAAATAGGAACCCAATTAGAAGATACATTAGCTATGAGTTTTTTCTATCACAAATCAACATTGGCATGAACTGCTAATAGTAGTTTGAGGCAGAAAAGATGAAAAACATTATACCACTAATCTTGAGTCAGTACATATTCAAAATGCCTATGATATGGGGTACATCCAAAGATGATGAAAAAAGACAATATATCACAGAACCTTGGAAAATACAATTCTTAGAAAAAGAAAAATTGTACCTTGATGGATCTCCATGAGCAGCCAGCCAAGGCTCCACCATGGATGATCCAAAAGCATCCGAAATCTGCCAATGACTATCTGATCTCCCAATTGATTTACTACACTCTGCAAGATTTGCCTGCTTCCCCAACCAATACAACACCTTCAAACCATCCTCAAATGCAGCTGGATATCGATTCTCCGGCGCCAATCGATACCCAACTGCGATCACAACCACATCACAGAGCTTCGCGATCCTCCTGCAGAAGAAATCATTGGAAGCCGAATCACTGCTGCCTGCAACAAATCCCCCACCATGAAATTGCAGGACCACAGGCAATTTCCGGCAGAGCACTCTGCAGTCTCCGAGGCATGGAGAATACCCACAATAGCTTCCGGGTTCCTGGGGCCTGGAATCATCACCAAAGAAACCATCACAGCTGCTGCAGCGGTACTGGGTGAGGGTTGGGCTGGTGGGTTTGGGGGTCGCAGAGGGGCCATAGCTGTTGCAGCGGGAGATTCTGGGGAGGAGACTCGATCGGGGCTTGGGGTGGTGATCGTCAACGACGAGAGCGGAATTGGGGAGGAAGATGCGGATGGAGAGGGAGGTGAAGGAGTCAATGTGAATGTCTTTGGTGGCGACGCCATCTGTGAAGGCAGGATTGGGGGCGGCGACGGATTCCTCCTGGGGTCGGGAGGTGACGCCGAATGGGTCCGAGAGGGATTGGTTTCGGGTCTGGAGGCGGTGTTTGAGGAGGAATTTGAAGAAGACACTGTAGAGTTTGACACCCACACTAGGCATTGTCTCTCTTTTCTCTGTCTTTTTCTTTCCTTGGGTTATTTCTCTACCTCTGTTTGTTCTATTCTGGGCTATGTGTTTTCTCTAATGGGCGGTGATGATTTCATGGTATTGACTTGAAAGACTGAATTCTGAGTGAGAGAGAAAGAGAGGGTATTGATTGGAAGAGAGATGGAATTGAGAAAGAGAGGTATTTATTTGTAGAGAGGGAGAGAGGGAGGTATTGATTGGAAGAGGTATTGATTGGAAGAGATATAAAGAAGAGAAAGGTACTGATTTTTTTGTTCTGCTCTGTTTTATGGGTTTTCTCTGATGGTTGTTAATAATTTCATGGCATTGATTTGGAATACATGGATTTGAAAAAAAGGGTGTGGTATTGATTGGAAGAGAGATGGAATTGGAAAAGAGAGAAGCAGGTGTTGATTTGGAGAGAGAGAGAGAGAGAGAGAGCAGTTTTCCGTTATTGTAAGGGAGGGACTGGTTCAAAAGCGGGAGCGGGAATTGCTGGGAAAATGAGGGCTTTATCGAACAATGCACGGCCCGAGAGGATCTGCATTTGCTCGTGCCAAGATTTTCTTTTATTTTCTTCTCTGTTCTTTTCTTTTTTTTTTTTTTTTTAGAAAAAAAATTAAGAAAGGAACAACTGATCCCTATATTTCATTTGGTAAAATCCATGTGAGATGAAAACTTGGATTCCAAAACACATAAATACCTTCTCATGAAAGGTGAGAATATGGTCGCTTATATAGTAATTATATTCTTGTGCACTCCATCAACTATTTTTATTTTTTCTTCTTTCGATAGGCCTTATAATTGCAATCTAAGCTGTTTACTTTGTTATTGAACTACCAAACCCAAAAATCTCGAAGCTGATTATCTTAAGTCTTCTTAAAGTTTTTAAGTAATCTGTAAAAAAAAGTTTCAACCTATAAATCTAATTTTCTTTATTGCTGCAGGCTCCCAAGTTAGGATCTATATCATTTAATATTCTTGTATTAATTGTAACATCAAGACAATTAGTTTTATATCTTATTTCTTCGTGCTTTTTAAGAAACTTGTTAAAAAGTCTAAAAATGTAATATCCATACAAAAACTTTGGATGCACACTTATTTACTCGTGTGAAAATGGTAATTCTAACAAACACGGTCTGATCTAAACCATCCAAACAGCTATCTCCTTGGACAAGACCCAATTTCTTAACCACCAATTAGGATTAAAATTGATCCGAAATCCAAATGATTAGTACTGTTAGTTTCAGACGAACCAAATCAATAGAATGAATGGGTGTCCTGCAAATCCTAGATCACGGGTTCCATCATGGAGATTTTAGTGTTTGTCCAAAACAATGACCATAAGTTCGGGGATGCTTATCAAACCATCCTGCGATCATTGTATCATTATCATTTTAGAGGGTTTTAATGTGTTAAGATGGGCCATTCCATCAACCGTTTAAATCAAGTGGGCCATACAAATTAATCAGATGGTCGTTACAGTTAACCATATCCAATATTAATGTTTCAAAAACTCAACTGGAATTTCAACCGCTTGATTAGATGGTCAGATCCATGTTGACTCGATCGCGGTCTCAATTGATTGAGTTTTGCTGTGACATCGAGATTACAAACATAAATAACTAAATAAATAAATAAATAAAAGTTTTATCACCATCAAAATTATATGAACCTTATCCCATCAATTTTGGGTCTACTTTGTGATGATCTAAATTGTCCAAAAGATGTATCCACCCATCTCTACCTGTTTAGGTCTATGATTCAATGCAATTGTCAATGTTTGTTTTCAAGGTTTATTCAAAATACTCAGTTAAATCAGGTATTAATCATATTTCTGTAACAAAATTAAGACTTTTTGTACAATCTATATAATATGGCAGCTCAGGTTTTGAATCATGGGATATTTTAAGCCCTTGGATCTATATACATAAATCCAAGGGATATTTTGAACGAGTCCTGCTATTGGCACACAAAATTTATCTTTTCCCACACAATTCCTCTCCACACACATTACTAAAATTTAAAAATGAATGTATTTTTTTCCACACACATCAAAAGTTCCTAAACTGCTTATATTCATTCCCCTCTTTTTCTTCCCACACACATCTTCTTCTTGTTCTTCCCACACACAAACCAAAAGGGACTTCCACTCCACCGACTGGATCATCATTTTCCGGCGATTCTCCGGCGTGCCACCGGCGTTCCTATTCGTCTAGACATCCTTCTCTTCCAAAGGTAAATGGATCCTTCCAACATTACCATTTCTTCTTTTTTCCTATCTATTATTTACCATTTTTTTCCATCTTAGGTTACTTATTTTTCCATGAAAACTTGTTATTAGGATAGATTTTCATTCAATGTAAGTTTTGACAAACAATGTTACTGTTTTCTCAATAGTTTTGGGTTGCATTTGATCCACCATCGTCGCGGTTTTAGGTTCAGAAATCGCGACTGTTCGGCTCTGGTTGACCGAACGGGTTGCAAATGTTCGGACACTCAGGTCCGAACAAAAAGAGATCTAGCAGTCAAATAAAATTTTTTTCTTTCGTATTTTAGAAATGGACCGGCCAAGCTCTTCTCGGGTGCGACCTACTGCTTCAAATAGGAAGCGACGTCAGATAGTAGAAGAGGTTGTGGAAGACCCAGAGGTATCTGAGGAAGAGGAAGAACAACAACAAGAGATGGAAGATCAACCAGCCCTGGGGCCACAAGATAGGTCCTTATTGGCCAACTTTGATACACATACAGCTGGGTACATTTGGATTGGACAGGTGCGTTTCACTTGTTTCATATGAAAGTTTTATTCATTTGTTAATTTATTTAATTATGTATTAATGGTTGAATGCAGGATCGAGGCCCACTGAAATGTCTAAGTCATGGGCAGAAAGTGCCTTTGTGGCAACTGAATGAGTCTGACAGGTTTAGAGATTTAGTCTCGAGGTCCGGATTGGCTCCATTAGTGACTGCATCTTACCGCTCCGTCAATAAGATTACTGTATCTGGTTTTGTGCCTTTTGGTGAGATGACCATCACCTTAGATGATGTTGCATCTATCCTAGGCATCCCAGTGATTGGGCGGACGGTTTCTTATAATGAAAGAATGTCATATGAAGAAGCTCAAGCACTCCTTGTTGATGCACTAGGAGTAGAACCGGTAGAAGCACATGGCGAGTTGATACAAGTGCGGGGCCAATCAGTTAGATTGGAGTGGTTACGGGAAAGGTTTGTCAATTTGTCTGATGATGATGGGGACGAGATGATAGACTCTGCAGTAAGAGCTTACCTTCTGTACTTATTGGGTTGTACCTTGTTTACTGACAAGAGTGGCACACGGGTGCCGATCATTTTCCTTACAAAACTCGTGGATGTAGAGGCCATACGTTCATATGCACGGGGTGCTGCTGCACTAGCATACTTATACAGGCAGTTGGGGTTAGCAAGCAGGCATGAAGTAAAATAAATAGTCGGCTATTTGACTCTACTAGAAGCTTGGGTGTACGAACACTTCGAAAGTGTTGCATCTGACTTCTTCCACCCCGCTCATTAACTTTATATCTGTAGCGTGCATTGTATATGGTCTTCATTGTGGTTACGTTTAATTCACTTCTTTGTTTCAACGCAACCAAAATTTCTTTTGGTCTAACCATGCTCTTCGACATGTCAACTAGCAACTTTGTTTCCTCCTCTGATAATCTTCCTGCAAATGAATGCCCTTCTAAATATTCCGCGGTCGAATGGTTATGCACACCACATATGACCTCCAACATCCAATCATCATTTGAGTCTAACTTTTTATCCTTTAATGCGAAAGGACATCCACATTTTTTTAAACTGGTTTGTTTGATCCTCTTTCGCTTTTGGCACTCTTCTTGTTTATATTGTCCATTTCTCTCGCAAGCAATGAGTACTCTAGCTTTGACACCCACTCGAGTAGCATTTGAAACCTTTATCACAATAACAAACTCGTTTTTTCCTTCCTACTCCACGAGCCCAACTGATCAACGAATCGCGGCTGTGAAATATCTACAACAAATAAACAAATTAAATACGAATTTAGTAATAAGTAAATGTAATTTGAATAATAAATTCACAGTTGGTCTTACCTCTTGAGTTATAAACTCACTTGTACAATCCATGACAAAGTCCGATTCAACCTGACTTTCTTGCGTAGAGACCTGCATAATATATTAATTTAATATCACTGTCCGGATATTTACTTCTGAACATATAGCATATGTACGGACTCTCAGGACCGAACATATGCCATATGTTCGGAAGCGTAAGACCGAACATATGGTTTATGTTCGGATGTATATGTTCGAACATATGTCATATGTTCGGTCCTGTATGTCCGAACATATGCTATATGTTCGGTTCTGAAATACCGTACATATCGGGAGGTACGAAGTTTCAGGCGAGATGAAAAATTTACAAAAGATACAAAAATGAAAAAAAATATCAATAAAACATACCTTTCCACCACTGCTTTGATTAAAATGCACCATTTGATTGTTGTTTTCATCCATCTCTTCCTTCATTGCACAATCAAATGGAGGAATGTGAATGAAAGATGAGTTGCAAAGGAAAATGAAGGAAGTGGAGAGTGAGATAGGATGCCCAGAAAAAAGAAAATGCAAGTGAGTGAAGATGACTTGCCCAAGGAAGATGGAGGAAGTGGAGAGTGAGAAGTGGAGAGTGAGGTGGGAGAAGCTCTTTAGGGAAGAAGAATGGAGATTGTGTGTGAAAAGAAAATCTGATTTGAGTTTTTGTTGGATGATGGCTACTTTAGACATTTCATAAAGGGGTAAAAATGTAATAAGAAAAAAGAGAAAATCCTTGTGTTTGAAAAGAAAATTTTTGTGTGCCAATAGCAACACTCTTTTGAACCCTTGGATTTAAGAAGGGAATACAAAAGGGGGCAACAAGTTAGAATTATTTACAGGTATTGCCATCCCCTTTTCATTTCAAAGAAAATGGGCTAAAAGTTGGATAGATTTACAAGTTTTTGCCATCCCCATCAAAAGCAAAAAGGTCAGCAAGTTTGAGTTATTTACATGTATTGCCATCCCTTCTTCATTTAAAAAAAAAAAAAAAAAAAACACTACTTCATTGATGATGAAACACTACTTCATTGATGATGAGATGGGACCAAGATAAGAAGAAGAGATGAGCAAATTGGTTGAAAGATTTCATGAATGAATGGAATTATATCATTTGGTAATCAATTGGATTTTTTTTTTGGTGGAATCCATTTTATGGTTGGACTTGCTTTCGAGACGCATAGAACCTAGGTTCGGTCGGTCTGAGGCATATTCAGGTCCGGTGGTGCGTCGTGCCTTCAGGCAAAGAAAATTTTTAGTGTTTTCATATAACATAACACAAACCCTAACCGTCAACTCAATTCTCCGATCCCCAAATTTCAATTCAATCGATTTATAGGGTCTTCTATTGGATTGTACACATGTAAAATATTTAGCTAAAACAAGTTTGTCTGATCTGATACGAATGTCACCCGAATTGAACTGAAATTCAGTGCATGAAAACAAATTCATTGATGAATCATTATCATCCAGTGCTTTAATCACATTTTCTTTAATCCAATAGTAGACCTCACTTTTCTTTTTCTTTGAACAAACATGGTGGGGGCCACAACTTGAACGTTCCAAATCTTTAAAAGGTGGACCCCATGTGAGTATTTATTTCACTTTATTTAACTACACATTACACAACATCTTTAACATCATTCAATCACTTACAATTAGTAAAGGTTACTCTAATTGTATTCAAGGCCATTTAATATTACTGTCAACTAATTCAAGCGACAACCATCTAACCGTCAGCATTGCTTCACGAAATCAAGAGACCGTTAACCAACCCTTGTAACTGTAAGCGTCGTCTTCAAGATTCATGATTCAAAAACAATAGCTAAAGTCCAAAAAAACAACAGATAAAGAAAAAGCACAAAGCTTACATTTCCCCCACACTCTTCCAACCTTTTCTTTCTCGTGTACGCAATGCTCTCTGTTGCAATATCCCTCACACAAGCAAAACCCATATTCCTGTTCTCCCTATATAAACACAAGTAGTAAAGCAGACATCTCACACAAGCCAGTCATACATATTATTCAGTCACCCATTTTGCAGACATGGGAGTGTTGGTCTTCACCTCCTTTGCTATCCTATGCCTTCTTCCTGCCTCTTATGCCTCCCACAATGCAGTAATCAGGGTGACCGACGATGATGTTAGCTCTGAAGATAGTCTCTTTGCGCTATATAAGAGATGGCTCGCAATCCATCACCCCCATGTGAATGATTCTGGAAGTGGGGGTTTGGATCGGGGCGGTGATTATTTGACATCAAAGCGGTTTGATGCTTTTAAGAGGAATGCCCAATACATCAATGCGAGCAACAAAAGGAGTAATGTCACATACACACTTGGGCTCAACAAGTTTGCTGACTTGAGCAACGAAGAGTTTCGAGCAATGTACACACAGTGGCCACGTACAGTGATCAGGCAGCAAGGGGAAGGAGGTCGTGCGACTTTTGTTTATGAGAATGGGAGTGAAACTCTACCAGCTGTGGTTGACTGGAGGAAGAAGGGAGCTGTCACTGCAGTAAAAGACCAAGGTCCATGTGGTATGTAAGAGAAAAATGACCCCCACCACCTTCACATTTCTATTAAAAGGTTAGAATGATGGTAATTCATGAAATTTTACTGGATTTCTGAAAATTGTAGGAAGTTGCTGGGCTTTCTCAACCATTGCCTCTGTAGAGGGAATCAATCAGATAAGAACAAGAGAGCTGGTTTCCTTGTCAGAGCAGGAACTTGTTGACTGTGATAGGAACATCAATGAAGGGTGTAACGGCGGCCTCATGGACTATGCTTTTCAGTTTATTGTTGAAAACGGCGGCATCACCAGGGAAGAAAATTATACTTACACTGCAAGCGACAACCAGTGCGATCTCAAAAAGGTAACGGAACAAGTCAGTAGTTGATGAATAGAACCAGTAAATGTTGTCCTGTTTGTTACTGTTTTGTGACATCGAAGAACAATGTTGCATTTTCAGATCTCCCATGTCGTATCGATTGATGGTTACGAAGATGTTCCTGCCAACAATGACAGTGCCTTGATGAAAGCTGTTGCCCATCAACCTGTTTCAGTTGCAATAGAAGCCGGGGGCCTAGAATTTCAGTTCTATTTGGATGTAGGGATTCTACTCTATAAACATATAAAATTATGACCATGCATGTGGATTGATTGGAGTCCAAATATGCCAATAGAGTGGATGGTTGACTAACTCTTCTATTCCAAATTCCATACCTATCAGTAAGGGCAATTGATAACAATGAATCTGGGGTACAGGGTTGAAAAACAGTTTCAAATTTAAGTGCAACCCCAATCAAGGAATGGATAATTTCCACTCCACCAAAAAATTCAAACCATATGCTTTAGTGGGGTTGGATCAAATTAACCAACCCAACAAAAAAAAAAGAGGAACAAGAGCAAGAGCAAGAGAAAAGGTATATATAAGTTCTACATGCAAATCTGACAATATGTCATTCCCCATGCAGGGAGTGTTTACTGGCACTTGCGGGACATATCTCGATCATGGAGTTGCTGTTGTTGGCTATGAAGAGACAAGTGAAGGAATCAAGTATTGGATTGTGAAGAACTCATGGGGATCAGATTGGGGAGAAAATGGGTACATCAGAATCCAGAGAAGAGAGGCAGAGGGGCTATGTGGAATAAACATGATGGCATCTTATCCTCTCAAGTCAACCCCCAACCCCTCTGGTAAAACAAATGATCTCCTCATCTACCAATCCCTTGGAAGGAAGTCAGGACAGTCCTATGAATCATGGTAGAGAAAGCATGAGATAGAATTGAAATCTTGTTAGCTGATTATTAATCGTGGAGGCAGCATGTGTACTATTCTTTGCATATAAATAATAGATTTCATCAAGCAGAGATCCATGACTCATATTCAAGTGAAGGTTCCACTTTGAACAGAAACCAAAAAAAAAGCATACGTAATCAATAAATGAAGAGTGCTCTACTAATAATCTTCAGGAACTGATTCAAACCAATTCAGATGGGATGAATGGGTAAGATACCTGTGCACTCAGGTTCTTTATGTCACCGTTTAAAACATTAACTAAAAAGACAAATCTAACTCTGTTCTATGAATTGTTGAAGCTCAGTTGATTGTAAACCCCATTTGCCCAACATTACCTTGAATTGAATGCCTCCATATAAACATATATACAAACATTGTATAAACCAGAAAGTAGGACATTTCATGGATGGTGCTCTTGATAAGCTGACAACCTTGCAGCTAACAGGATGAGAAATAAATAGTAATCCAAAAGCATTGACCCCCCAATCACATGCTCTGCAATCCATGATTTCAGACCCATCAAGGGATTGGGAGGGCTGAACTAGGAACAGATCTTGCTTAGCCTGATGATTTGTGATGGGATATAATGTGGGGAAGAAGCACAGCTTCATTAGTTGCAGTTTTTGATGTGGCAATCTCCTCTAAGCGCTTCCATGCGGCCTCACGTTTTGTTACTGTCTCCCTCGCCTTTGCTTCATCTTCTTGGAACTTGAGCAAGCACTCTTCAAATAGATCAGGATCAAGATCAGAGAAAATCTTGCGGATATTGAGGGTCAGGCTCTGGACAGCCTGGTTCCAATGGTTCCTTGTATTTGCCTCCAGAGCAGGGAAGATAATGGGCAATATCACCTTCCGGTTTTGTTTAATCAAATTCTCAATATGATCGTTATTCCATAGGAACAAAGCCCTCTCTGCTACCTGCATCCCATGGGGCACAGATTTCCAAACCAAAATCAAAACAACAATCATATAGATAATTATTAGGGACTAGTTACTGCAAAAGCTACCCAAAAGTTTTAAACAAACTCCATTTCTATCCAAGCTCCTTCCTCCACCAAAAAAGGTTCCTATTAATTTAATAACCTTATCATCTTTTTTAATTGGCAACAGCCAACAAGGAATAGTATTCCTGTGAAAAAGTGTAGAAATAAAAGCAAATCTCTACCTTGTCTTGATGGTTTAAACCATTGGTTTACTTCATTAGGTTGTGGGTTCGATACAAGGCACCAAGAAAAAAAAGTCCAACAGACTACACAAGTACCCACAATATAATCAAAAGGTCATGAGATCTGCTATTTAAACTATGGCTCGATCAATCAATAACCTGCTAAGCTCGTCCATGTATTGCCCCATTAGTTCCTCTACCTACATGAATGAAAAAGATGTCTAAAGTTCTAGTTATGTCCTGAATTTCATAAAATATAAAACCCTTCTGACTGATAATCTGGAGAATACGTCTAATAAGGAGGTGGAAGTGGACACATTATCTAGGAGGAGATTTCCTTTGCCAATAATCAACTAAGATTTGTATATGTCAACCTAACCTTGGAAAAAAGGGCTCTAATCTAAAAATGATTCCTTGCATGCCCTAAAAGGCCCCCAACGATCATCTTGCATGACTTTGAAACTTCTATAGGACGCAGGCGAGGTATGGTAGTACATGCCTTGGAGCAAATACACCGCTATTTTGAAATTAAAGAGATTCTGACAATAATTTCATACTACATTTTTTATGATATTTTACAAAATCTTCTCAAATAATATATCTTCTTTAACCAGTTATTTTTATATGCTCATTCCTTGTCATCTTGTACACTTTTCAGTTTATTACTAATTTAATAATATTTTCCATGAGATTTTCCCAAATATGTATCAAGAAAACCCTAAAATTAGAAATACATATATACATACAAATTTCCCACCATTAACAATTTCCTAGAAAGAGTTTCTTAGAATGAAGTGTTTGGGACTCAGGTAGCAAAGGATATGTGACAAGAACTTCTAATAAATCAACTGATTGTCTTTTAAAATGATCCACACCTGAAAGACTTTTGTATATGACCCCAAATCATCTTCTTGCAATAATAGAGCAGCAATGAAGGGGGTGACAGATTAAAAGTAAATATTCATTTATAGTCCTCGACAATGGATTCTTGCAACCTGGCAGAATTTGATGGCATTAATGCATAAATCTGGTTTTGTGGTATGTATGTCAAAACTAAGTTTCAAAGAAAAAGAAAACAAAAGAAAAAAGACCCAATTAAATGGTGAATTTGGTGTGGACTTTTGTCTATGATGGATTTCAATCTAAAGTGGAGAAGGGAATCCAGAAATGTATCACCTCAGAGTAATCCTCCTGATAAGTTGGAGCATTTTTTTGTAAACATTTTTTTATTAGCTACTTACTTAGGTAGTGGAACCTGGCCCCTACTTTCTAATCTAATGGAGGCAATAGGCTAGAACTCCACATTGTTACCCATTCTCAACGGATCACCTTAGACTGCTGTTAAGTAGTTAGTTTGCCACACCTTTAACGCCTAGGCATTTGCGTGTTTTGGTTAGCAACTTGAGAACTGCTCCTCAGCCCTCATATATAGATTAAAAAAGGCCAATTCCAATCTTGTTTATATTTTTCATTTTACTATTCAAAACAAGTTGCTTTTCCTTAGTCTCTAAGAATATGTTTGGTAACAGGCGAGGAATCCTTAGATTTGATGATTCTTCACTACCAATAGAACCAGGATTCCTCACTGCGGATTTGTATAGTTGACGATTTCACATTGATATTGGTGTATCAATGCAAATAGCTGAGAAAACTAATGTTCAGTGTGCAAATCCACTTAAGTGAGGATTTTCAAATCTTATGGGTTGTGTCGGATCTGAAAATCCTAACAAATGAAGATTTCACATTCGTCAAATCCTCAGGATTTTACAATTGCCAAACATGGATGTACCCAGGGTTTAAAATAACAGCCGTTACCGTTACATAACGGTCGTTATGTAACGGTAACGACTGATACCGTGCCGATATTTAGCATATAATGGCCGGTATGTCACGGGGCCCTTCATAACAGCCGTTATTTTGAATATAACGACCGTTTTATTCAAAATAACGGCCGTTATGTACGCTAACGGAAATTTTTTTAAAAAACCTGTGCAGTCCTTCATTTCTTTCACCTGAGAGCTGCTAAGAGCTTCCTAAGGGCTGTAAGTTGCTTGGAGGAGACCTAAGGCTTAGATCTAAGACTTTTGGGTGGATTTGTATGTGGGGAAAGCTAATCAAAGTCAAGAGACCTCTTTGGTAAGCTCATTTTTTTTATGTTTTGAAGTTATTTTCAAGATTCAACATCAAAATAACTTAGAGGTGGTTGAGATGTGTTAGATCTATACTTTTGGAGCAAAAAAATTCAAGTTTTAACACTTTGTAATATTTTTCATTTTTTCATTATTTAAATCCGAATTATTTTAGTTTTTTTTTTTGAAAGATTGTGAACCAAAGTCTATATATTGTGTTAGATATGATGTCACTCACTAATTTTTCCCTAGATCTAGTGTTTTAAGGTGTAGATCTAGATTTTTTTTATTTTTAAAATTTGGGGCTTTTCTTGATACCATTTACATTTTTTCAAATTAGCGTCCAAATGCATTTATAATGTGTTAGTTTATGATAGATCAAGAATTTTGGAACAAAAAAAGTGTGAGTATTAGCACTTTTTGTAATATTTTTCATTTTTTCATTATTTAAATCCGAATTATTTTTGTTAATTTTTTTTTAAGATTGTGTAATACATGAACCAAAGTCTTTATATTGAGTTAGATATGATGTTAGTATGTTACTCACTAATTTTTCCCTAGATCTAGTGTTTTAAGGTGATGATCACTAGATCTAGATTTTTCTTATTTTCAAAATTTGGGGCTTTTCTTGATAAATTAAGGGGACCGTTATTTTGCTTTTAAGTGTGCACTAATGGAAAAAAAACATTAGTTTCAATCATTTTATAATATTCTGGATTTTTTGGATTTTTTTTGGGTCAAATAAAAATTCGCTCCGTGATGGGCCGCGATGACCGCGAACCACGATAACCGGAGCCGCGACGCGATGACCGCGAACCGCGATTTTAAACCATGGATGTACCACAACTTTAGGAAAACCGAAAATCTTTTCCCCAAAGATTTTGTTGTCAAACGTGACCTAAAGAAAATTGACAGATTTATTAGGAAAATTACTGATTCATCAATTGCACTCTTTGAAGATTATGGTTTGCAAAGCCCATATGGGAAGGGGCAATCCTTTCAGAATCAATAAATACCCGCATTACACACTGCCATATTTCATGCCAAAAATTATTGCACACCATGACATGCAATTACTTTTCTTATGAAAACGTTAACTGTAAAGTTTATTAAAAAGAAGAAAAATGTTACAAGAAAAGGAGCAAGTCCTAAAACGGCGGTGGAGGCAGATGCCTGATTTAGCCAATGAATCTGCACCCACATTGGCACCTTGCATATATAGATACCAGTATGGACATAGATATGAGAAACAAAGATATGACACCATTTTTGAAACTGGATATAAATATGCTATCCCATCAACAATGCACTATTTACATTTAGTTGTCAATAGCTTTTACTTGAAACTCTGTAACTAAACTATTATTCCTTTAATTCTGTTTAATGAAGTAGATTATCAAGCATGCTATGTGCAGCATGGCCCTTAATTTTACAGTCTTCTACCATAAGATAGCATTCCCTTTATATACTGCTTATAAGCTACCATATAGGTAAAAGAAATTCAGTACAGATTCGTAATTAACAAAACTAAGACAACAATATTTAATTAAAGGATACAGTATCATTTAGTATCCAGTATCAGTTCTTGAAGAAAACATAGTCCCACAGACAACAATATGAAAGAAGGGACTACTTGTGTAAACACAAAGGCTGCCATACTTTGTACCATATCCTAGGGTTTGTTTGGTAAAAATACTTGTAGGGTGAAGTGAAGATTGAAGAGAGAATCAAATATTAGGTGGTCTAATCATAGTATGATGAAATCTTATTTTTAGTGGTTTGATTACGAATCTTTTCGACTTTTTGGATAAAAAGTAGATGGATTTTTATCTTTTAGTGGCTTGAGAATGTTGCTTTTTTACTCTCTTTTTTTTAAATGAAGGAGGAAATTTTGAATTTTTGTACTTTTAATATGACCCTTAGTCTTTTCTTGTCTGGTGAAAGGAGGCTTTACTTCACTCCACCTTACTGTAATGAGATAATTGAAACTGCAATTTAGCCCTTAATTAGAGAAACATATACTATCAATTCAGCCGTCTCTCACAATGAGAGCACAGATGTTTCTGTAGTCATTACTTTCGTATTTAGAGGTTTGCCACCGTATCAATATTTTGTTGTGTCCAACATGATAATAATATCACATTTAGAGTTCTCTCACCAGTATCAGACACGTGATAAGTATGGAAGTAACTTCATGCTCCATCCATCATAAGGGAGTTCTAGTATACTGTACCACAATTGAGGTAAACTCAACTAGAAAGAACATGAAAGAGACAAGGTTGTCCAAACATAATGAGTTAAATCATATTTTATATTGTGTTCAAACGTTTCAGCATTATATTTAAAATGTAGCACTAAATATAATTATTATATTTCAAATATTGTACCATACAATATACATTAAAGATCTTTAGAACCCAAACGTAGGAACTGAGGCCTACAGTGGACTACAAGGCTCCAAATGGGCCAGGCTGAATGAACCCGAGGCCTACAATTAAATCATATTTTATCGATATAAAGTCCTGGCTGACTGAACCTGAAGCCTACAGAAGACGACAAGGTTCCACAAGGGCCTAGCACACATTTTAAAGATCTTTAGTGCAAACATGAGAACTGCAGTAGGCCTACAGCTCACTGATTTGACCTGACAGTCCCAATAAAGCATTGTTTTGGGTCCTACAAGCATCCAAACCCTCTAAACATGAAAACTCGTGTCCCGTGTGTAATCAGACACCATTAGAAAGGTCAATGGTTGGGTAAACAAGCCCAGTATGCAGAGGAAACAAGGCCTTAGGCCCAATTGGCTAATGGGTCAGTTGTTGTAACAAATAGATAAATTTGTTGAGATAGTTTGGTAGATAAGTTCGAAGTCCTGTAAATGAGGCATGT
This sequence comes from Litsea cubeba, assembly GCA_012931725.1. Lineage (NCBI taxonomy): Eukaryota > Viridiplantae > Streptophyta > Magnoliopsida > Laurales > Lauraceae > Litsea > Litsea cubeba. Next base: position 18,740,895 of record CM022948.1, read on the forward strand.
AAACATGTAGCTTCTCATCCCTTTCAAATATATAAAGGAAAGTATAGGTATCCAAGGGGATAACCTGAAATTTTCCTAAGTTCCCTGTCCCCTTCTCTATTATCTATAAATTCCTAGTATTCATCTAATGGATCCGCATCATCAACTCAGCGATGTTTGTCAGTACTTCTAGCATATACCTCAAGCCTTTGTGGAATAATATTTTCCACTCAATAGGTACTATAAATGGACAAGCTTGCACAGTTGTGATTGATGGAGGAAGTTGTGAATCTCAAGCTTTTGTGGATCGCTTGAAGCTAAAGGCTTTTAAGCATTATTATCCCTATTTTGCCCGATGGCTTACAACAGGTGATGAAGTAAGTCCGACATACATGTCAAGTTACTTTTGCCATTGGTGAAGGCTACAAAGATACAATTTGGTGCAATGTGTTACTGATGGATAGTTATGATATCCTATTGGGTCAACCAGGATGTACGACAAAAAATGGAAATCATGGCATGTGTTATAATACATACATGTTCGTTCACGGTGGAAAACAAGTCACATTCCATCCTAAGAAGCCAGAGCCACCAAAGAAGGGATCAAAAGGCAGTGTCATGAAAGAAGCACTTCAAGTACATCATGTCTACAGAGGCAATGTCAAGAAAAATCAAGTTTGACGGTTTGAGGCCAAACTCTTTTTCAACATGGGGGGAATGATGCAGCAACACCAATATCCCGTTGGAAGGAGTCTCAAGGTCCATATGCGGAACCCAAGGAAATTTGGAGATTTTTCTTATTTCATTAATTGTTATTAGTTTCTAATTTTTGCTTATTTCGTTTGTTTTTCTAGTTTAATTAGCTTTTCTTAGGCCCTAAGTTTCCTTTTTCCTATTTATACGTTATTGTAGAGATGGAACTCCTAGACTTTGATTAACAGAATTTGAGTTGTTTTATCCCTAGGAGGTGTGTCCTCGTGTTATCGTCTCTACGGAGACCTCGTAGAGTTTTTGCGGACACGAGCTTCGGCACTTCCACACAAGCACTAACCCTAGGGCCTGCAACAAGGCCAGAGTTCAAAATAACAGCCGTTATAAAATGGTAACGACGCATATCGTTACGCTTTATTGATCATAACGGCCATGTTATGAACATTGTGAAAAAAAAGGTAAAATAACGGCTGGTATAACAGTCAACGGGCTTTTTTTTTTTTAATCCTCTTTTTTTTAATTTCCTCCGTTCATTTCCATCTACAAAACGTCCCAGAGCCTTCCCTAACTCTTTGCCAGAACTTCCCAAGCACCAAAACATAAGAGTTTTCAAAGATTTGGGTGGTCTTCTCCGCAGAAGACGAAGGAACTCAAGGGAGCGTCTTTTGGTAAGCTTTTTTTTTAGTTTTTTGAGTTTTTTCTCAAGATTCAACCTCAAAACAGCTTAGAAATGTTTGAGGCATGTTAGGTCTAGAGTTTTGGAGCAGATTTTACCACTTTTGGTTTTTCTTTTTATTTTTCATTATTTAAATCCTTTTTTTAAAGTATGTATAATACATGTAACCAAAGCTTCATATTGAGTTAGATTTGGTGTTACGCTTTAGTTTTTCGTAGATCGAGTGTTCTTGAGTGTAGATCTAGCGTTTTATTTTCAATATTTGGGGCTTTTCTTGAAATTATTTTGATTTTCTCAAATTAGTTTAAAATGTTTTAGATTTGCTTGTGGGTTCCATATTTCATACTTGTCATAGATCTAGTGTTTTGTTAGTGTAGATCTAGATTTTCATGTGGGTTCCTTTTTTATTTCAAAATTTGGAGCTTTTTTAAATATTATAAGTTTTGTTCAAATTTGTTTTTGTAAATACTTGAGAATGATGTTCAAATCTTAGTAGATCTACATGGAAAATGGGTAGATATAAAATATTTGTGTGAAAAAAAAAATTTATTAAATATTTATTTTCCAATTTTAAATAAATTAATATTCAAATAATATTTTTTGATGATATCATAATAACTTTGTTTGTTTATTGTTTTAGGTTTATGTATGAGTTATAATTCACATTTGTATGTTTCATTTGCTTCCAATTTACATTGTCATATCATAACAATATTTATGATATTCTTAATTTTATTTTCAGATTTTTTAATATAGAATTTTGTTTTCTCCAAGATTCATAAATCACTCCAAGATTCATAAATCATTACTCACAAATTCTTCATTGTTGTTCCATTCAATGTTTATCCTACATCAAAAATGTGTTTATTTTTATGGTTCTATGTTCAAAATCTAAAAGTTTTGTGCTGTGTGCCGTTGTGTGTTTAAGCTTTGATGTTTCTCACTTGTATAAAAAAAAAAATGATAAGTGAAGTAGATCCGGCTAGGCGTTATTGTGTCGATTTTGATGGAAAGAGGAGTAGAATTAGATGTAATTATTGTGATAAGGTGATAATTGGTGAAATCACAAGATTGAAGCAACAATTGGCTCATAGAAAAGGCCAAGTGTCAAAATGTCCCAAGGTGTCCCCGGAGTTAAAGAAGGAAATGCAGGCATTATTGGATGCGGGGAAGCAAAAAGAAGTAATCATTGAAAAAATGAGGAAGGCTGAATATGAAGCATGTAGAGAAGAGGTATTTGGGCCTAGAAAGAAACTTTCCTCTAATGATGATGGGGACTCAGATAAAGAAAGAGCAAGCAGAGAGAGTCTTAGATCCTAAAATGAAGACTAGAAAAGAATAGTGTATAAGTCTGCTTCTAGAGGTGGCCAATATGTACAGGAGGGAGGCTCATCTAGATCAGGTAGTGGTGGTATGTTGTTGTGTTGGACGTTTAGTTAAAAACAGTCCCTCTAACAACCAGATATTTTGGGTGAAGATGAACCTCCCACACAGACACATCGTAGACCAGAAGTTGTGGGTCCAATTGACCCTTTTGCATACAGGTCTCCACCTGCAAAGCAACCTTCTATAGCCAAAGCTTTGAAAGGGAAGATGGGTATAGCAAGAGAAAGATTGGTTAGGGCGGTCAAAATATTCTTTTTCGATGGAGGCATTGCACCCAATAAAGCAACTTCATCCTATTTGAGAACCATGTTGGACGCAGGAACAAAACATGGTCCGGGAATAAAAGCACCCACACAGATTGGCCACCACTATGTTGAAAGGGAATACGAAACGATGGTGGCTTGGGTGAAAACTTTTAGGAGGGCTTGGAGAGACGGGCTCATGTGTGGGGTGGACTACCATCACTAGGAGGTCCTTGTTGAATTTTTTAGCGTACTCACATATAGGAACTGTTTTTATCAGATATGTTGATGCAACAGATAATGGGTTGGTAAAGCCTGATCCAGACATTTTAATTATTTAAAGGGATAAATATGTAATCTGGCGGTTAAATATGAGCCCTTTATTATAAGGTCAGATCTTATGGTTGTATGGGTCTGGGTGATTTTAGGGTATCATGTCTTTTTTTGAGTGGGTGAGAGTATTGTATTCTTGAGGGGAGAATCAGGGTAAGGGTTTTGTACACTTGTAAGCAAAAAGAGGAGGTTTGTTCCTCTTGTGGTGATCTCCGAAATATTGAACCAGCTTGAATCTCCGTGGACATAGCCCACATCGGGTGAACCATGTAAATCTCGCGCCTTTACTGTGTGATTGGATTGTGTTCTTCGTCGATCTCGCGGGTTGAAATTTGTTCAACCCCTAACAACTAGTATCAGATCTTGAGTTGTGTTGTGTGATGGCCAAGAATTCTTTGTTTGATAGAAAATCGAGGTTCGTTGAATCTTCTCAGTGATCGATTGATCACAGTAGACAAGGAAGAAGAGGATCGGTTAGATAGGTGATCTGAACTGGTTGTACTCATTCTCTTACAACAGTTGCACTTGTATAACAGAGATTGGACTTCTCAATTTCCGCCTGTGAAAAGAAGTCTCTCTTAGTTTGGAGCAAAGGCTTTGTTTGTTCTGGTAACAATAACAACAAGAGGTGGGCTTTGTCTTTTATGAAGAAAAAGGCCAAAAAAAAAAAAAGAGGTCTTTTATCCTTTCTTTGGTGCTATTAAAGGAGAGGTCATAGTTCTTGTCCTTTCTTTTGGAGGTTGTGGCTTCTTTGTTTCTGGACTTAAAACAAGAGTGGAGTATTCCAATTCGAACTCATTGCAAGGGCAAGGTTTTGGTTGCACAAAATGGAAGAGAGAAAGGTATTGTTGCCTTTTGATGATGCCAAAAAGGGTAAATTCGGACACCACCGGTCAAGTAATTAATGTTGTGCAGTAAATGAAGAGAGATGAGAGATTTATAGTGGTTCGGTCAAGCGTGACCTACGTCCACTTCAAAATGGTGATGTTTGATTAATGTAGAGAGTTACCGATATGAGAAAGTAGGGAAAACCATTCCCCCCTCAAGTGATGAGAGGGCTCTATTTATAACCTTTCCCAACCAGGTGGGGATGCGATCAGTTCAACGTCTCTTTGGAGCCTCAGTCGTGTCCTCGAGGAACGAGTCAGGTGGGAGGCAGGTGAGATCTTCTCCGTGAGACTTGGTAAATGCAGGTGAGGGGAGGACTTCGTCGCGATGACTTGGAGCCTGAGGTGACGAGGCTTCGTTTAACAAGACCCGGATCTCAACAGAGCCATTCTGGCCTGAGCCACGATCCTAGACGGACCAGGTCACTTGGACCTGACTCATTACCGCGATCCGGATTGGGCTTGACTCATCACCTTTGATTTAAAAAAAAAAAAAAGTGCTTGGTTTGAGTGGGAGTGATGGCGGACGATATAAAGTTGATGATTGAAAAATTCAATGGCTCAAACTAAGCATTCTGGAAGATGCAGATAGAGGATCTCCTCCACCAAAAGAATTTCTTTTTACCACTTGGAGGGAAAAAAAAAGGGGGCAGGGGGATTTACCAAAAAAGTCCCCTTAAAAATGGAATCCACAACTGAGGACCCAAAAAATCTCTAATATCGATGACGGACATCCAACCCAAATTTCAACTTTAATTTCCCATTTTGCCCCTAAATTTGTTGATGTCAACAAAAACCTAACAACACAAACCCTTTGCCCGAATCTACTGAAAAAAGAGAAAAAGAAAGGAAGAAAGAGAAGAGAATCGATTGGTCAAGGAACCTTCCCCTTCGTTGCCAGTCCGGTCCGTCACCTCCTCATCCCCACTCCATCGTCATCTCCGGCTCCACAACGATGCCTCCGCTTCATTTGCAGCCAATGCCCAAATCTATCATTTGCAGCCACTGCCCAAATCTATCGCCCGAGTGTCCTTTTCTCTTCATTGTCCTTCCACTTTTTTCCCTTTTGCAGCCATCTGTTGCAATCCTCTCGGTTTTCATCACTGATATTTTCACCATCTTTTTCAGGTCTCAACACATCCTTCCATTATTCATTTTCACCACTTGTGCACCCATTGCAACCTGGAACTCATCAGAACATTCATTTTTTCTCCATCTTTTTTTTATAGATTCCATCTAGTATATTTTTTTATATAAGTTCCTCATCACTCATCTTGTTGCAACGTAGATGTTTGAGTCTCTCCCTCTGTTAGTTGTTTTCATATGGGTTTTCTTCTTTTCTTTTAAATAAAGAAATGTGAAAAGGAGGGAGGCAATGTCTCTGAGCTGATGGAAAGTGAAGGTGTGTCGCCTTCCATGTGCTTGTTGAAATTCTTAAGTGATATTTTCTTAAACATTTTTCTACAGAGAATTCCTTTTTTTCATTAACTTTTAAAGCTGAAGTGGGGTAAGATGAATTGAGTTTTCTTTTGAAGTTGATCCTCAGCCTTATGATAGATAAAATGTAAGTGCAGAATTTGTAGATCATTAATAAGGCAATGAAGGATCTAAAGATGAGAGAGAGAGAGAGAGAGAGAGAGAAGGGGGGTAATGTCTTTGAGATGATCGAAAGGGAAGGTGAGTTGCCTTCCATGTGCTTGTTGAAATGCTTAAGTGATATTTTCTTAAACTTTTTTCTGTAGAGAGTACCCTTTCTTTTATTGACTTTTAAATAGTATAGTGAAGGTGATGTATATGTCACATCATTGCTTTTTATGGGTGAAAAAGTGAAATAAAAAGAATGAGTGATTATGATGGTATTTTATTTTTAGTTGTTTGAAATGAAATATTTTTGACTTTTTGTATGAGAAATGTAGTTTTTTTGTCTTTTAGTGAGTAAATGTAGTTGCTTTTTGACTTTTTGTTGGAAAAGATGGAGGGAGTTTTGGTAAAAAGTGCTTTTGATGTGATGTTTAACTTGACTTAACTTTAGAGGTGAAATTAACAAACGGGCCCTTAAAGTTGAAGTGGGGTAAGATGAATTGAGTTTTCTTTTGAAGTTGATCCTCAGCCTTATGATAGATAGAATAGGAGTGCAAACTTTGTAGATTATTAATAAGGCAATGAAGGATCTAAAGATGATAAAAAAGAAAACTAATGGGTGCCACATGAACATGGCTTGTCTAGCAAGTGGGTATTTTGTAATTTTGTATTGCTCATTTTGTGACCTTTTAATGGTCATTTTATAAACTTAAACAGGTCAATTTGTACTATCAAAATGGATCATTTGTAAACTTGTAAAAGTCATGTCATTTATTTGTTAATGGATGATTTGTGGTTATATATGTGATTTTTCTGAATGGCGTCTTTAAATTTTAATTGTGTTTTGAATATTGGATAGCTTGTTAATGTGGAACACGCTTTGATGGTTTAGTTTTATTGCTGTCAATGATTAGAATGTGGTTGTTGTTTATTTGGAATGTGGAATATGTTGTTCTTGTTGATGGTTGTTGTTGTAGATAGTTGTTGGTTTTAATGGAAAACAAGTTTTGATGTGGATGGTTGTTGTTCATTAATGTCTATTTTCATATTGTGGATGGTTGTTAATTTGTTTGTGGTACAAGTTTTTCATTGAATGTTGATGTGGTGAATGTTGATGTGGATGGATGTTGATTTGAGTAAGGAAGAGGTTGTTAATGTGGAAGGATGTTGATTTGAATGAGGAAGAGGATGTTATGTATATCATGCTAAATTTTCAATGAGGAAGAGGTTCCTAAATGTTGTTGGATTGTTGATATAAATGAGAAACATGTTGTTAATGTGGAACATGTTGTTTATTTTGAATGTGGAATATGTTATTCTTATTGATGGTAGTTGTTGTGAATTGTTTATGTGGATAATGGATGTGGTTGGTTGTTGTTTTGAAAGTGAAACAAGTCCTTAATATCACTTCAACAGTTTGTAGATGATGCTAAGTTTTCAATGATATAGAGGTTCTAAATGCGGGTGTTCATGTCTATGCGGAACAGGTTGTTACCATGGAACATGTTGTTCATATAGAACAGGTTTCTCAATGTGGGTTAATTTGGATGAGTGCTTATATCTTAACTTGTCACAGATTTGTTTATGGCATTGTCTATTTAAATGGTTGTTATTTTGAAGGCGAAACAAGTCGTTAATACAATGAACAGGTTGTAGATGATGCTAGGTTAGTTATGATAAAGAGGTTCTAAACGTGGATGCTTCATGTCCATGAGGAACAGGTCGTTACTATGGAACATGTTGTTCATGAGGAACTTAATTCTCAATGTAATTTTTCAATGTGGGCATGTTTTTGGAACAGGTCCTACAATGATTGTTGAGGTGGATGGATAATTCGCATGAAAATTAGACAGGTTTCAATGAGGATGATTGTAAATGTGGGTGGTTTTTTAGTCTATGTTTGAATGTTCCAATATTTGCTCAAAAGATCCTCTTCAATGCAATACAGTTTATTTTTTCCAAATGAATATGTATGGTTAGGACTGAATGTTATTAGTACATATTCATCGATATTGATGAATTTTTTGTTGATGTCAATAAATTATTTGCTGATATAGACGAATACTGTGTTATCTGTGTCAGTTAAATATTGGCTATTAGTCCATATTTGTCGATATCGACTAATTATATGTAGATATCGACAAATTCTTTGTTGACATCAACGAATACTATGTTTTACACTCTGAACTAAAAATTGGCTATCAGTCCATATTCATTGATATCTGACAAGTTTTTTGTTGACATCGATGAATAGTGTGCTTTACAGTATGAACTAAAAAATTGCTATCAGTCCATATTTGTTGATATCGATACATTATATGTTGATATCGACGAATTTTTTGTCAATGTCAACGGATACTTTGTCCTTGCACTGCAAACTAAAAATTGGCTATCGGTCCATATTAGTCAATATTGACAAATTTTATATTGGTATCGATGAATTTTTTGTTGACATTAACGAAAGTCGTTTTAGATTGCAAATTGAGGAAAAGAGATGACCAGATGGAGATGAAAGTAGACAAGAAAATACAGTGGGTTCATGAGATGAAAAGATAGAGATGAATGGAGAAGATGAAAAGAGATGAGAAGATGTGTGGGTTCGACTAATGAAACGAAGAATATGAATGGAGATGATGAACATAGACAAGAAAAGTGGAAGATGCATGGGTTCAAGTGATGAAAAGATGGAGATGAAGGAAGGAGATGAGAATAGATGAGAAGATTGTCAGGGTTAGAGATGATTAGATGTGTGGGTTCACTAAATGCATTGAAAGATCATTAGTTTTGAGGGTGGGATGAAGAATGATGAGCTCCAACACATTTTCTTATTCTTCTTCTCTTCTTTTTCTTCTTGTTTCTCTCTTCTATCGTTTTGGGAAATTAGGGTTTCGTTGACATCACCGAATTAGGGGCAGAATGGGAAAGAAAAATGAAGATTTAGGCCGAGGCCGGAGGTCCTCCTCTGATATTAAAGATATTTGGGGTCCTCAGTTGTGATTCCAATTTTTAGTGGGATTTCTTTGGTAAATACTAAAAGAAAAAAATAAAGTATGTGGCAATGTTAGATGCCAATTGGGAGGTACTCAACGGAAAAGCCTTAGGTACGATTAGACTCTCTCTATCGAAGTCAGTTGCAATCAATATATTAAAAAAAAAAAAAACCACTGAAGATGTTATGGCTGCCCTTTCACAAACGTATGAAAAACCATCTGCTTCAAATAAAGTGTTCTTGATGAAGAGATTGTTTAACATGAAGATGGTTGAAGGTGGGATTGTTGCTGAACACTTAAACGAGTTCAACACAATCATGAGCCAGTTATCATAGGTAGGGATAGAATTTGATGATGAAATTTGGGCCATGTTAGTTTTTTCTTTTTTACCATATAGCTGGGGTGGTATGGTCGTGTCACTAAGTAATTCCTCAGGATCAAACACACCAAAATTTGATGATGTTGTGACTTGTGAGTGCTATCCTCGTTGAGGAAACTCGCAGAAAACCCTCTGGCAATGTTGTAAAAATCGCTAGGCGGACGCTAGGCGGTGGGCATGGATTAGGGATTAATTCCCGATTAATCCCCGCCTAGCCCGATTAATCCCCTCCTAGTCCGATTAATCCCCGCCTAGCGCCTAGGCGGTGACCGCCGACTAGCGCCTAGGCGGGGATTAATCGGCCGCCTAGGCCGATTTTTGCAACAGTGCCCTCTGGTGAATCATTATGAAGTGCATTGAATGTGGAGAATAGAGGAAGGACAATTAAGAGAGGGCAAGATCGTGGAAGATCTAAGTCGAGTGAGTCAAGATCATCAAAAGGGAGAAGCGAGTGTTGGAATTGTGGTAAGAAGGGACATTTTAAAAGGGCTTGTAGAGCTCCACTAAAGAAATACAAGCAAAGAAATAGTAATAAGGACAAGGACAAGATCTAAGTCGATGCTTCCACAAATGTTACATGTGATACTGTTCGAGATGCTTTAATTCTTGCATTTTATTATAAATCTGAATTTTAGGTTATAGATTTTGTTCCTTTCATGCCACTGCACATAGAGAATATCTCAAGAATTATGTGCAAGGTAACTTTGGAAAAGTCTGTCTTGGTGATGATGAACCTTGCGACATAATGGGCAGTGGAGATGTTCAAATCAAATTGCCAAATGGAGGTACATGGCAATTGAATGAAGTTAGACATGTACACAGCCTGAAAAGAAACCTTATATTTGTTGGTCAGCTTGCAAGTTCTGGTTATTAACAACCTTTGCAGATGATTCATGGAAGGTTGCAAAAGGCAGTATGGTTGTTGCTCGCGATAAGAAGGAACTCTTTATTTGACCAATAACACTACTAGTTCCATTAGAGTTGCAGATACAAGAATAGACTCAAACACATGGCACTGTAGACTTAAGACACACAAGTGAAAAAAAAGATGAAAATCCTTCACTCTAAAGGTAAGCTACAAGGTCTCAAGTCATTGGACAAGACTGTTTTAGTAAAGTAAAAGAAAGTAGCTTCTTGAAAGTAGGGAGGCCACCAAAGTCATAGAGGTTGGAACTGGTTCACACGGATGTGTGGGGACAAACAAAGGCACCTTCTCTTGATGTTTTATTTTCAACCAAGGCTTTCCAAGTCATAGAAGCTTTCACTTTCATTTTCAATAGATCTAAAATTGAAATGTCCAAGATCTGACAATGGTGGAGAGAGTGTCGCTCCATAAATGAGATGAGGCAAGAGAAGACCATTCCTAATACACCGCACCAAAATGGTGTGACAACGCATGAACAAGACAATTGTAGAGTGTGCTAGAAGCATGGGGCTACATGCTAGATTGCTTATACAGTTTTGGCCAGATGTAGTGAATACTGTTGCATACCTTATTAATCGTGGCCTTCAGTAGCTTTGGATGGTGGACTGACAGAGGAAACTTGAACTAGAAAAGAGGTAAATCTTTTACATCTAAAAGTATTTGGTTGTATCTCTTATGTTTATGTTGATGACACCGAAAATAAGAGACAAGCTAGATTCTAAATATAAAAAATGCATTTTCATTGGATCTGGAATATTTAGAACTAGAGGACATTTCTGAAAATGATGTGCCAGAAGTACAGGGAAATGAAAACCCACAGGTGGATCCTCATACACCTACCCTGGTAAGAAGGTCCTCTAGGATTTCTAAGCCTACACAGTGTTATTCACCTTCAATGTATTACTTCTTGTTAACTGATGGTGGTGAGCTAGAATATTAAGAGGAAGCATTGCAGGTTGTAACTCAGGCTAAGTGGAAACAAGCCATGGACGATGAGATGCAATCCTTACTGTTAAATCAGACACGGGACTTTGTTCATTTGCCTGAGAGAAAGAAAGCATTGCACAACAAGTGGGTGTATAAGTTGAAGGAAGAACATGACGGTAGCGAGCGATACAATATCAAGCTAGTTGCGAAAGGTTTCTAGCAAAAGAAAGGTATTGATTATTCTGAGTTATTTTCTCTTGTGGTTAAATTAAACACAATTAGCAGTGTTTTGAGCATTGTGGCAGTAGAATATTTACATCTTGAGCGATTAGATGTTAAAACTGCATTTCTCCATGCTGACGTTGAAGAAGATATCTAAATATATCAGCCACAAGGATATGCAATCCCAGGAAAGGAGGAAATGGTGTGTAAACTCAAAAAGAGTTTACACGGTTTGAAGCAGGCCCCAAGACAACGGTACAATAAATTTGACAGATTTATGTGCAACACAGGTTATAAAAGATGTCATGCAGACCATTGTTGTATTATAAAAGTTTTGATGACTGTTATATTATTCTTCTTTTGTATGTAGATGACATGCTTGTTGCAAGATCAGACATACATGAAACAAATAATCTGAAGAAAGAGTTGACAAAGGAACTTGAAATGAAGGTACTGCGAATCAGATTCTCAGTATGAGAATCAGTAGAGACAGAATAAATCGTACATTAAAGTTGTCTCAGGCAGAATATGTTGAAAAAGTTCTAAACAGTTTCAATATGCGAGGTGGTAAGACAGTTAGCACTCCGTTGGCTAGCTATTTCAAACTCTCAAAAGAGTTATCTCCTAAGACAAAACAAAAGAAAGATAACATGTCCAAGATCTCATATGCTTCTGTTGGCAACTTATTATATGCTATGGTTAATACAAGACCAAATATTGCTCATGAAGTGGGAGTTGTAAGCAAATTTATGAGCAACCCCGGGAAAACGCATTGGGCAGTTAAGTGGATTCTCAGATATCTAAGAGCCAAGAGGTACCATTGATCCAACATTGTGTTTTGGAGAATCAAGAATTAGACTACAGGGCTATGTTGATTTAGACTTGGTAGGAGATCTTGATAGAAGTATTGCACTACAAGAAATGTCTTCACCTTAGGCAATGTAGCAGTCAGTTGGAAATCACAATTACAGGAGATTATTACATTTTCTACTACAAAAGCAGAGTATGTTATTACTACAGAAGCTAGCAAGAAAATGATTTAGTTGCAGGAGTTAATGGAATAGTTGGGTAAGAAGCAAGAGAACAGCAAGCTGTACAATGACAGTAAGGCCTTGTTTGGTATCTCTACTTTTATTTTGATAGAGCCATCAAGAGCCATGAAAAAAGAGGTTAAAAGCAGAAAACATGTTTGGTATTTATTACACCAATCTTTTTTAAATAGATTGTTTGGTACACCCTCTATTTGCCTCTTATCAGAGGGGTATGCTTCTTATTTACAGGGGTAGTTTCTATCATAATGTAAAAAAGGTGGTTAGCACATTTGATATTCCACACTGACTGAAGAGAACCCATACCCTTCAAAATCCTATTCAAACGCAATGAAGAGAGAGATTTTCTTAAGGAAAGAACAAAAAAAAAAAGGTCAGGTTGCATTTAGCTACATTATACAACAATGAATAAAAAACCCAAACCCAAAATAATAATAGAAAACACCGGCAAAGCCACCTGCCGAGATGATTCGTCCACAACCTAAGCCCCTTATTTGAAAATCGTACCTAAACACCAAAACAGGCGTCATAATGAAAAGAAAAACCCATCCAAAATAACAAGTATAATTCTCAGTGAGGTAACTATGAAGTGGGGATGCCTACTTAATAGTTAAGAGGGACTTGAAGAACAACCAGGGCCCAATCACACAACAATGCCCTCAGGACTTAGTTCTTTATGTGCATGAACACCCCCCCACCCCACCACCACAAAAAAAAAAAAAAAAAAAAAAAAAAAAAAAAAAAACTAATAATAATAATGCTACAACTCTGCGACAACCCCAGTCATGCAAAGAATCAGAGAAAAGTAGAAAGCAGAAGAACTGGAGTGATGGATATCATTCAAACAAGATTTCTGAACTTTCAATAGAATTTGGTGTCTCCTCTGGAGATCGACCCCTTCATTAAATGGTATTATTACAATGCCTTAATCAAGGCCCCACATACGTCTATTTTCTATTTACAATTATACATTGTCTAAATATAAGATTATCCTATACTAGGAAACTATACACATGTATTTTGACCAAATCATATCTAAATGATAAGTTCAGTTTTGGGCAAGATCTGACCAAATCATATTTGACAACACCCCTTCAAATTGATGCGGGAGAATCAATAAGCATTAATTTTCTAACCAAGAACTGATGGTGAGGTCGTCGAAGCCCTTTGGTTAGAATATCGGCAAGTTGAAGATCAAAAGAAATGTGAGGAAGGCTTATAACATCTCACTTGTATTCATTACGGATAATATGGCAATCAACCTCGATATGCTTGGTGCGCTCATGAAAAATAGGATTGGCAGCAATGCGAATGGCACTAGTATTATCATCCAGAGGGGTGTGGCACCATCTGTAAGAAATCCAACATCTGAAAGCAAACCTCGAAGCCAAAGAATTTCAAAACAAGCGGCCGACATCGCACGATACTCGGCTTTGGTAGAGGATTTTGAAACCTTATCCTGCTTCTTACATTTCCAAGAAATCAAGCTAGCACCTAGATAATACACCATCTTCTAGTAAAGAGACGAGTGTTAGGACAACCAGCCCAATTTGCATCTGCATATGCTTTAAGAGTAAGGGGGTCCTTGACCGAAAAGAATAATCCACGAGTCGATGTCTGGAGAAGATATTGAATCATCAGTTAGACAGCAACCAAATGAAGATGTTGAGGATAAGTCATGAATTGACTAACTAAATTAATTGTATATGAGATATCAAGACGAGTGATCGTCAAATCAACCAAGCTGCCAACCAAACGACGATATAGATTAGGATCAAGAAGAGGATCATCAGCATCTTGCTGGAGTTTTGACATTCACCTCTACTGGTGTGTCAACGGGAGCATCTTCTGAACTTTCAAGTGAATTTAGTGTCTCATCTGGAGATCGACCCCTTGATTATATAGTATTACAATTCCTTAATCAAGGCTCCACATATGTCTCTTTTCTATTTACAATTATACACTATCTAGATATAACAAAAGAATATCCTATACTAGGAAACTATACAAATGTATTTTGACCAAATCATATCTAAAAGATAAGTTCAATTTTGGGCCCAAATCTGACCAAATTATATTTGACAATGAATGAGTGAGATGTTGGTGCCGAGACATATCAGAACTTGTGGTGAGGATGTTGAGGGGTGCCGTTGGAGGATTGAGAGACGGGCATCCACCTTATGGAGATGAGTTGGGAGGGATGAGGAATCTCTAGTCGTGGTTCTGTTGTTGAGATTGTTGGAGATGATGAACATAACCCAAACACAAAGAAGGCTCTCACCTCTCTTCCCTCTCCTTCGTGGTCTGGGTTTTTTTTCAACAGATGAAGGTTTTCATTTGGATTTTCGGTGTTAATAAATCACCCTCCCGGGGCAATTTTGCCCTAAAAAGAGACCTTCGCCTCTACTTTTGTCCGAGCCAATGGCTCCTATTTCCATCTTCCCATATTTGGGGAATTTCAATTTAAGAGGATTTGCTTCTACTGCTCTAAAGCGGGTAGAGGACAGAATTGTGTGCCAAACGCTCTTATTTTCCAAACCTTTGCCCGCTTTAGACATTTAGACAAGTAGAGGTTGGAAATAGATATGCCAAACAGGAGCTAAGAGTTCTATTCATCTTGCGAAGAATTCAGCCTTTCATCCAAGAAGGAACCACATTCGCATAAGATATAACTTCATACAGTGGCTTCAGAAAGGAAAGGTATTGAAACTAGAGAAGATTTTCTCAATTCAGAATCCCCTAGATATGTTCACAAAGGTGGTGAACATAGACAAAGGTGTGAAACTCAACAGGGGCATTTTGTTGGACTCCATTATAGATACTTGTGTTCTCTGTGGGAAAGAAAGGGAATCTATTAATCATCTTCTTCTTCATTGCGAGGTGACTTCCTTTCTCTGGTTCTACTTCATCAACTTGTGCGGGGTTGTGTGGTGTTTCCCAGGAACCCTGGCAAGTTTGGTGGAGGCATGGGTGTGGGGACCTTTTCGTGGTTGTGGTTTGCTGCTTTGGCGACTTATTCCTTTTGCCATTCTTTGGGAAGTGTGGAAGGAAAGGAACGAGAGGATGTTTAGAATCTCCACCTCTTCTTTGGAGGATTTGGTTTCAAATATATTTTTTCAATTGCCAAGTGGGCTTTGGTCAGGAAGGATTTTGGATATTTCAAAGTGTCAGACTTGTTTCACAATTGGCAAGCTTGCATGGGGTGCGGTGCTCATAAAGTATAAAAAGTCCATTTTTTGGATTCCTCCTCCTACAAATATATTAAATTTAATGTCGATGGTGCGGCGAGAGGCAAACTAGGGCCGGCAGGTATTGGTGGGGTGCTTCGTAATGATAAGGGTGAGGTGTTGCTTATGTTCTCTAAAAGTGTGGGGATTAGAGATTCCAATGAAGCGGAGGTTTTGGTTATTTTGGAAGCTCTTCAGATATTTTCGTCTTCTTTCCTTGGCCCACCGTTGGTGGAGAGTGATTCTTCTAATGTGGTGGGGTGGCTCTTGAAGCCCGATCTAGTCCTTGTAAGTTCCAATTTCACTTTAATGAAATGAAGAAGCTCTCCAACTCTTTGGTCGTCTCTTTTTGTCATGTGATGAGGCGTGCCAATAGTATGGCGGACACTTTGGCTAAACAAGGGGTGGATAGAGCTTCTCCATGGGTGAGTTTTTCTATGTAATCTTTTGTTTTTGGGGGTGGTCTCATTTGGTTTTTATCTATGTAATTCTTTGTTTTTAGGGGTGGTTTTCCTTGGTTTTTTTCGCCTTGGTGTGTAGGGTATAATACTTTTATACCCTTGTATCTCTGGTTTTCTTTCTTGTGATGTTGCCTTTTTCTCTCTTTTAATAAAGGTTCCGTCACTGATATAAAAAAAATTTTGATATATACAATGAAGACATGGGTAGTTTTGGGACAATGACCGCTAAAAGAACTATCACAAGGTCATTACCGGGTAACGATTATAATAATTTCATTCTGCATAAAATTAAAAGATGAATTGAATATGATTTGATTAATATGCTTTTATTTTATTTTCAGCTGAGTGGTGATTAAACTACAGAGTAAGTGCTCCAACACTAAGGAGAATAGCAATGAAAGTCATTAGTCAAACAAATACAGCGTCAAGTTGCAAGAAGAATTGGAGCATCATCTTCTTCATTCACACTAAAGTGAAAAACTGGTTGATAATGCAGAAATTGAATAAATTGGTATACATTCATTACAACATCACGCTCCTACATTAACAACAAAAAAGGAAAGATTTTGAAGATCAGGAGGATTACTTCTGTCCAATCAGTTTGGACTATATTTTTTTCACAGGAGGATGACGTGAATGCAGAATGGCTAGAGGAGATAGGAGAGCAAATGCTAGGTCAAGATGAAGAGCTTGGCAATATGGTTGAGAATTTGATTGGGGAAAGGCCAGAGCCAATGAGGGCCTCCGAGCGCCTCCGCGAGATAAATCTTACACAACAATGAAGGCATGGGGTTGACCCTCAGGAGATGCAGGACGAGCTTGATGATGATGAGGATGCTAGTCAGAGCAGTAGTAGCTCATCTTTGGATGTGCCTCTTGACTCTAATGGGGTGATGATGGCGGCAATGGTGATGGCTATGGTAAGGTACCACCCCACATGATGGAGACAGTGGAACATTTTCCTCCTCTTGGTAATATGGATCCGAGCCACGGCTACCAAAGAATTGTCCCACCGACCGAATCATCACAAGCAGGGACTAGTGGCAGCGGCTTTGGCAGCGAAGAGGGTACTTCTGGTGGTGATGTCAGCCACCAACAGGCCATGTGACAACAGCCTCATTGGCCAACGCCATCACCACTAGTTTCTCTAATATAATTGTGGGGGTTCCACAAGTATGGCTACAATCCGAATGATCCACCCCATTGTTTACCCCACAAGTTTTATGGACGAGAGTTACGAGACTACCCCCAATCATCGTGGTTTACTAATGACACATACTCATATAAAGGCTTCTCCGCTCCTCAACCACAACATCCACATGGGCACCATGGGAGCGCGGCATGGGAGTTTGATTATTATTATTATTATTATTATTATTATTATTATTATTATCCCCCAAGAAATGACGATAATGATGATATCGAGCCAGACCACTACTCAGACTTTGCCTCTTGTCTTAAGCATTCAGGTCTCCTCCCAGAAATTCAAGTAAATCATAAATGTCTATTCTCCATCGCTTTAACTATTTAATTCATCTTGATGTAGTAAATGTTACTTGAAGACGTTAAGTGTTAACTTACTTGATGATTAAGTAATTGAGACCTACTAGTTTCTTGCCTTTAAGTGTTTAACACTAATGGTTAGTTCAAAATTATGGTTGCATTCTATAAAATTTGTGATAATTCAATTTATTTTAGTATATACATGTAAATCTATATAATTCAGAACAGACTTTATAGGTTTCAAAAAAAACAACGATACAGGATGTTATAACTTAGGGGGTGTAAAGAATAAGTCATCAGGTCAAACCGACCTAATGGGTCAGCTCGACCCATGTGGTCGGTTTGACCTGATGATTATTCTTAAGGGGACCGTAATTTTGCTTTAAAGTGTTTACTAATGGGAAAAAAAAACATTGTTTTTTAACATTTTATAATATTCTGAATTTTTTGTATATTTCTTAAGATTTTTTTGGGTAAAAAAATCTGCACCGCAATTACCACGAGCAGTGACGCAATGCCGCGTCATAAAGGTTTTTAGTGCGACCGCAATGGCGACCGCAACTGCAATTTTGAAACATAATAAAGACCCTACCAACAAAAGTAAATATAACAATGTTTTTACCAAATAAGTTTGTACTTATATTATATACGAACAAAACTGAAGAACAGATAGGCAGCAATAGGAACAAGCTTTTAAACGTCATTAGACAGCTTTTCAGCATCCACAAGGACTCAACAAATGAGCATACATATGGTCATAGAAATGCATATTGTAATACATAATCTTAGCATGATGAAAGAATCAGAATATCTTATTGGCATTTCTTTGATAGCATTCAAAAGAAGAATGAGAATCCACAAGAAACTTCAATTATGAGCATTCTTTTCAACAAGATAAAGAGAAATTAATTCAAGGTTTTATACTCAGATTACATGATAATCTTCAAAGTTACCAAAAACATACAAGAACAATAAGTAAAAGGTAGCGAGTTATAAACATCATGCTAAAAGCCGGAGCACACTGGCGGAACCACGGGGCGTGGGGGGGCCCACAACAATCACAAAACCCCTGAGCTTTAAAAAATTTTATAGTTTTTAACTTATGCCCCCCCCCCCCCCCCCCCCCCCCCCCCCCCCAAAGTTTTCAAAAAAGTCCTTATATGTTTTAAAAATTATATGCACTTTTTTATACGTGGCCCTCCCAAGATTTTGTTTCTACATAGTGACCCACCCAAGGAAGAGTTCCTGGGTTCGCCCCTGTTGGAGCAATTGCGATTTGAATTTTAAAGAAAACATAATTATCAAAGAAACTCAGGGCTCGAGGGTGACAAAATGACAGCTAAAATACCGGATCTAACATTTATTTTTGCACAAAGGAAGCATGTACAACACAAAAGCAAAACAGCAAGTGGTAAAATGTTAGAAAGGAATTGGAAAAAGAATTATTTGTCGCTTGAAACTTTAAAAGCTTCCAATCCTATCCATCTAATTTTTTTTTTAAATCAAATCCTAGCCATTAAAATTAAACTTTATAAAAGATGAAAATCTTTCTACCTGAAAATGCAAACTGTTCATGCAACGAGCAATCTGGCAGAACAACGGCACCATGCAACGCTGGAATTCCGCAGGTTGAGTCGCCTCCAACACCTCTTCCAGCTCTCCTAAAAACATGACTTCTTTTGAACTGTTTGTAAGTGGCCAGTATTTTAACAAGCCCCTGATCACAGTATCAGCAAGTTTGCAGTCTTTCTCCACAAATTGGGTGATGCAGTATGATAACTGTTGGTGGTACATAGGTATGCACTTCGGCTTGTGAAGTGGAATCAACGCCCTAACAAGAAACAATTTGTGTTCTTCCTTCAATGGCAATGCAAAACCGTTGATTATACTTCCAAGAATCTCTAACAGCTCAGCAATACCATTGTGCTTTTCTGTTTCATATATAAATCGGTAGAAGATGTTATTGATAGCTTTTCTTATATATGGGCGGTGTACCATAAATTTACCATAGACTCGGTGGAGAATTGTTTTCAAGTACTCTCTTTCTCTAGGGTCTTCAGAGTCAAAGAGGTCGAGCAGCCTAAGTACAAAAGAATGATCAATATACCTCTTAGCCAACTTCGCATCTGTCTCAGGTGATGCAACAAACCTCAAAAGAAATTCATATACAAGTTGCAAGTGCGGCCATGTAGGGTCCATCAAAGGCTCTTCTTCTTCCAAATCAAATGCCTCTAAAACTTTGTTCTCCCGTGGTGGAGATGTAAATGCCCTGAACAAATTCGCAGATACCATCTTTATGATTTCTTGCATAGCATTTTCAGCGAACTTCCCATTTGGTGAGCTGACATAATCCACAAGTTCTAACAGCGTCTGACGTTTGACGTCCTTTTCCTTCAGGCTCTTCGTCGGGTCAGAGAAGTCAAACACAACACAACACAAGTTCAGTTTTCTTATGAACAGATTCTGTTTCTCTGAGCTAGGGACATCCCTAAAACTTGGAAGTGCTTCATAGGAAGATGCGATCAAATTACCATTAAGCTTTGAATTAGAGACCTGAGGCTGTTTGTTCCCATGAATCATCCCCAAATCCACACCTGGATTATGGTTCTGAAGGATTGAATTGCTTTGATACCCAGATCGATTGCTCATTGTGTCACTTATTCCACTGCTTCTTGAGTTGCTGGAAGCATTCGAAGATAGGGCAGCGCTTCCCCCCAAATCACGATTCTCTGCCGATTTAGACGGCTTGCGAGGGAGCTTTCCAAGAATCTGTTTGATCATAACTGAGAGAGGAAGTGACAACTACCAAGTCCTAAATAGATATCACAGTGCTGCAGTTAAGATATCTTTCAAAGTAGAATATCCTTCATGAAGGGAAAAAAGCCACACCTTCTAGTTAGAGAAAAAAGACCAAATGCAGGTACCAGTTCAATTGAGGGATTAAGCAAGGACACATGACCCTATCCACCTCATTAGCTTCTTTCTTCTGTTCTCTTCCTTCCATTTGGATTTTACCTTCTCTCACTTTTCCAATCCAAGCAAAGAAATCAGCCAACCTGGATAGTCAAAACCCCCAGATGCAGGAACTCACCTCAGATTCGCAGCTCCACAGAAGAAATTAAGTGTCCTCTGTTCATTCACATGGGAAATTGGGGGATTTGGGTCTCTTCACTGCTTCTCCAAAATCAAGTCAAAAGAATTCCACCTTTCATTTGAACTTCAAAAACTCATTTAGACCATAGATCGGCTATAAAATCCCAGCTTTCCAATCCATCTTTCCTTCCAAATGAAGAAAAAAAGGTATTTTCTCTGTTCCCACCAATCCAAAATCAAATTAGAAAAAACCTACCTTCCATCAAGAAGTTAAAACCCAGAATGCAAAATCCCATTTCAGTCCCAAAATCAACAAAAAAAAAAAAAAAAAGGAAAGGGGGAAACGGAATAATTAGAATAAATTCACCTCATAAGCTTCTTCTCTCTCCCATCTACTCTTCCTTTCCCAGAAAATGAACTTTCTTTTTCTCTTTCTTCTTTTCTCCTTTTCTCAAATGGATGACAAATCAGATTGATCAAAAGATGAAGACGATCTGGGTCGGATCAGCCCAAGCGATCGTTCAACAGATGTAGAAAAAGAAAGAGGAAAGAAGGAAACCAACCAATCAGACAGAGACAGAGACAGAGAAAAAGAAAAAGGAAGAGTCTTTTCAACCCAAAACAAAAAGAAGGGAGCTTTGATATACTTACAACAACAAGAGCTCTATGATGTTCTCAAGAGTATGAAACAGCAATTTCAGGATTTGGGTCACTTTAATAGGCACCAAAAATCAAAACCCAGACATCGATTCTCTCTCTCTCTCTCTCTCTCTCTCTCTGCTATGTGGTACTGTTTATTGTCTGCATATGGTGAGATGCTTCGATGAAATGCAGATGTTCCTGCTTTTGTTTGCTTTCCAAATTCCAACTAAGCCTGGTGGGGCTTTCTTTCGGTCCTTCTGAGAGGAAGAAAGCTACTGCCCAAAACGACCCTCCAAAATCTACTTAAATCCCATCTTCACTTCTGTTTCAACTTTATTGGTTTTCTCAAAAAAACAGGCTCTTGAAGAAGAGATTATAGGAAAGAAGAAATGGGTCTCTCTCTGTCCTATTTGTGGGTCCTAATCGTCAATGGAGCAGTGGCCCATAGTAACTAACATCGGCTAGAATTTCAACTTTAGGCAGCTTTACCATACAGTTTTTAGTATGTGATAAATCTTGTGATAAAATTAGATCCGTTTCAAACTTTAGTTTAGCTGGTTGCGACATAATTTGCTTGCAGTGAGATTGAGTGTGTTCGAATCTCCAATATGAACAAATCCAAAAAGGTGTGAAATTTAACCAACAACAATGGATGGGTGATGGGGCCATTGTGACTTTCAACAATTTTTTATATTCTATAGATGGGCCTTACTCATGGATTTATAATCCTAGAATAAATATAACCAGATTTGTTGAAACATCAATCTAGTAGCCTTTGTTTCAGGTGTCCCAGATTAAGCAAAGGCAGTGGCTAGAGTGTGTTGGTGGTGGTGAGTTTGAGTGGATTTATGTGCTCAGAGATCAGAGGTTCGGGTTGGGATGTTAAGAGTGCAATTTGGGCATGTAAAAGGGTAGTTTAGTCATTCAACTCAACCTATTTATGGAGTTCTTCCGACAGGATAATTTCCGTTGAGGAAGAAAAAGCTGTAAAGGGCATGGAAGTCCACGGACACGGAGCGTACTGGCAGTGCAGTTGCTGTAGCCGCCCTCCAGGAGCCACAGCCATTGATGGGTCACACGGACGTTTACTATAATGTGAAGTGGAGCCCACGTGATGCATGATCATCAAGGATGGTGTGGCCCATTATCAGACCAGTTAGATGATGCTAGAGCCTTTAATTAGATGGAGTTAAAAGTACAATTGTGTGTTGTAGATAAATCTTGATAAAATCCAATAATGATAAACGTCCCAATCAGTGCCAAAATGTGATCAATGCCTTTCAGGGTAGGGTAGGCGCGTCTAAAAGAGCGATTGCTCAGTCAAATCCCCTGTGGTGTCTAGTACACTCTTCCATGTAACAGATGTAGATAGCTCCACTGTGGGACCTAATTTAGAAAAAAAAAATTTCTCCCCTAATGATATAGTTCAAGATGAATGTCATCCCTCCACTTTCCTCAAGTTTCATTTCAAGAGGAGTGAACTCCACAATTAGATTCTACCATGAAATTGATCAGATGATTAATAACATAATTAGCTCAATCTTATGTATTTTTAATCATATGGATTAATCCAATTATCAGTCACATACTCAATCTAACAGTGGAACCCACACTTATTGAAATGAAATTTAAAATTGACTACAGGAGGGAATGACGATTCGGATTAACATTATGTGGGCTCCACAGTAGACTTCTGAACATCTGCTTCACACGGCAAGTACGAAATAGACGCACATTGTTCATTACAGATGCTTTAAACAACGCATGGGACTGGGAGATTGGGATGGGACCCATTTATGACACCTGTTTCACTACCCAATCTAATGGGATCCAGTTAACATCCAAATAAATGAAAAGAGATCATGCTCTTATCTCTCTATCCCTCTCGTGTCTCAAGTCTCAACACGCAAGTGGTGCGGCACTCTGATTGATGGATTCCTTGCTCTTTGTCAAACAAAAGAAACAGTGGGCGATAAAAGTCAAATATAGGACCATCTAAA
This sequence comes from Litsea cubeba, assembly GCA_012931725.1. NCBI lineage: Eukaryota > Viridiplantae > Streptophyta > Magnoliopsida > Laurales > Lauraceae > Litsea > Litsea cubeba. The sequence continues at coordinate 18,764,108 of CM022948.1, forward strand.
TAATAGAATATGGGAAAGGTAATAAATTCAGAAAGTGCAACGGATATTTAAATTCTCCAAATAATTAAGATGATGAGTTACTCTCATGCAATTATTTATGAGAAATCATCGAATGTCCATTCCGGCTGCTGCTAATATCCTATCCAAACTTTGAGGGTCCACCTTTGTGTGATGACCCCCCTAAATCTGTTCCAGATAAATAGAAAAAATAATAACCATATATCCCACACGATCAACACTGGCTGCGACCCACCCATCCAACCCACGCCAGTAGGAGATCGAAGCCCTCTCGGGTAAGGGAAGGAAACCTTAGGTGAGTTAAAAGAGCACTCAATCCAGGTCGATGCCCAAGGGTGCATTTCAGGGCAACCAGGTGAAAACTGATGTGGTAAAACACAGTTCTCAACTGGGAACCCTCTTACAAATGGAATCTGGCTAACAGTCAGATGATTATGTACAGAAAACATACCAATATATTTCACACATGATCAACCGAACAGTTCAGGGCTAATGAGGGATAAATTAGATATAAGTTGCTATATCAGTAGTGTAACGACAACAGCATGACTTCATCACAGGACATGGCTTTCCCCTTGTATCCTCTCAACCTGAGTGAGAAAGTACCCAAATAAATAAAAAGGAAAACGAAAATAAAAACAATAAAAAAATTAACTACCCATTGAAAATCATCTATTTTTATTGGATTTAAGCCATGAAAAATGGATCATTAGAGGCAGTCCAGCGAAATCGCATAGCTGTGTGAGACCAGCAAAACCTTACCAGTTCAACTTTATAGCCTATGACAGAATTAGGTCGGAAAGTAACAGTGTCTTTCTGCAAAACTAATAGAAGCCCCAGTGCAATGAATTGAGTAAAAAAAAAAAAATTACAAACATCTGCTTCTAAGCGTTCTCTGGATTTCAATTGCTCTCACACAAATGGCACATTGCAAAATGATTCAGCTTCAGAGCTCCCAACACAAGCTCCAAGTCGGGTTTCTTGAGTCCAGCAAAACATAGCAGGATCAAACATTGCCATCATTTAGAATCATCGCTCCATCAAAGCAGCATCAATTTCGGACAATGGTGCTGCAAGAATGTGGTAGACAATTTATTATCAAATGATGATGATGATCCAACAATAATCAAGCAAAGTGTTGACGTCAAAAGTACAGCACAAGCCATAAACCCAAGTTTGACCTCAGAAGCATGCAATTCAGGCAGCATGCACAAGCTTATAGCATTAATGATAAGAACATGTACAATAAATATTAAGTAAACAATTTTAATCTTGGATAAGATAAATGTAAGTGATTCAAGAGCTCCTCATACGTGACTCAGATTAGGGGTGGCAAAACCTGACCTGACCCACCAACCTGAACCTGGACCCAAACTGGCTAACCCGACCATGAACCAAACCAGAACTACTAATCCCCCCACAACTCATCAGGCATTTGATTTGGGTTCTGATTCGTGATTTTGGTTGGGGATTTTATTAGGGCACTGATCGGGAATTGATTAGGGCTTTGCTTGGAAATGTTGATTAGGGTTTTGATCAGGGATTTAATTGGGTAATTTGATTAGGGTTATGATGATAATGATAATTGGGTTTTTGTCATTGATTTTAATTAAAATTGATTGGGTTTTTTTCATTGGTTTTAACTAAAATGGATTTCAATTACAGTTTTTATTTTTTTTTTATAACGAATTAGGGTCTTTACTTGGTCTATCTAATTAGATTTTTTATTTACTTAATTTAGTTAAGGTTTTGATTGTAAGGAACAGGTCGGATAGAGCCATTTATCTACAGGTCAGACACGGGTTAGAGTACTCAACCATTTAACAAATGAGTCGGGCACCAATTAGCCCAGAACCCACTATACATAGTGCTCGACCCGACCTGAACCGTTGCCACCCTTACTCAGATGCCAGATTAGAATGAATGCATAGCTAATATGGAAGAATATAGATGGATATGATCCCCCCCTTTTTGATGAAGTATAAATTCACAAAGTCAACATCAGAAGATTGGATAAAGCTTCAATGATGATGATGACAATAACAACACGACGATGATGGAAGAATCAGAAATAGACATGGTACTGTTTTTGAGATCCATTGTAATGTAATAAGCAACAACAACATTATACAGAATGCAAGATTGTAATGAGTTTCAAGAAAGCAAATCTGAGGCAACTCAAATCCACAAGACACCGAGCATTATAGCATGCCAATTTAAATTTTGGAAGCCTCATTGCAGCTGGAGAACATAATTAAACTTACACTGCAGATTGTCCAACTTGTGAGAATCAAATGAATGATTAAAAAAGAGAATGGCCATGAGTGCAAATTCACCATGGATTATAGATCGACAGGATACTGCACTCAATATAGTTTCTAGGATATCCTCTTACCCAAATTGCGATTCATGGTTCATATGTTCAGGGGACTGGACTTGCCACGAAATTCTAATTTTCAGAAGACATGGCGCATAGAGAAATGAGGATATGTGCTTGGGAATCCTGTCCACTGTCACAAATCTTGTTCTCAGTAGTTTCTAAATCGGGAAAGTATTGGAAGATTTTCAAAATGTTGGGTCTTCATGGGATATAATCATGACATGGTTGGAGCCAACTAAAGTAACTTCTTCACAGGAACAAGGAAATTGTACAATCAGCAAAGGAAGAGTTTATTATATTTGTGAATGGTTGGAGTTTATTATATTTACTATAATCATGACATGGTTTGATGGCACAGCCCCAAATCCATGATGGACGAATAGATCAATCTCCCAAAGGATTGATCGAATCCGAAGATGGATTCCGCCGCTAGGGCACCCTCACGATGAGGAAAAACACCATAATTGAAGAGAAAACTCAGAACTCTTTTAGTAATTGAAATAAGCATTACAATTACAATGAGGCCTAACATCCTTATATAGAGGAGAGTTGGCTTGATCCCTGAGAAATAATACTTTCTAATATCTGAATAAGGCTAAACAAAATAGGAAACTTACTAAAATTCATCCTAATCAAATCAAACTGCTTAATAATACTCCTAAAGAATTGGATGTCCCATTGGGGCTATGGGTTGGGTCCAATGGGTTGGCCGACCTATTGTCTGCCCTGCATCAATTCTCCCCCGCTTGGAAAAACTCTACTCCGGTGAGTTGAAAACTTGCTAATGCCAGAAAGAATTCGACCGCAAGTTTGGAAAATGTCCTCCTAGGTCGAAAATCAATTGCACAAACTTTTGTCTTTTCTTTTGATTTGCATGCGCACGACATGGCTGGAAAGCTTGATGAGGTCTTTTACTCCATGTAGAAGTACATCGGAGGTGTCTCTTCTTCTGATGAATGAATTTATTTTGGATGTGTGATCTAACCAGGAGACATTTCAATTGTTGGCTCTGTAACAAACCACTCTTTGAATATTCGTCTTTGATCCCCGAAGATGAAGTCAATGTGGGGAACATTAGCAACTTGATCTTTAATTGAAACTACTGGAAAAATTATTTTGATTTCCAATGACCCAACTGAAAGTGGAATGATCCATTGGATGTTCAATCATTTTGCTAATCCGGAAAAAGTCTTCAATATGTGCTTGTCCTTGTTCTTCCTTGACCCTTTTCGGCTCTTGATGACATTGCCTCAATGAATATTGTTTGTACCCACGAAATCAGGTTTGCCATGAACTTGCTCTTCAATGGCATCCTTGATGTCTTCTGTCTTTGCTTTTGGTGCAATCATGACTTCTAGTTCAACTTTTTGTTGTTTTTGTGGTTCTTCAGTTGAAAGTGATGATGTAAAGTTGTAAACAAAGACAGGGTTGTTGATTTCATTGTATGGAGTCTAATCCTTTTTCATTCCACAAAAAGGAATGTGTTCATCTCTTTATCATTGTGCACTTCCCAATCAAAAAGCCATGGACGCCCAAAAAGAATATGAGCATTATTCATATGGATCACATCACACCAAGTTTTGTCCTCATAATGGCCAATCTTGAATGATACCAAACACCTATGAGTCGCGGGGATGACATAACCATTAGATCATGTGACTTGGTAGGGCTTAGGAAGCTTCTCAACTAGTAAATTAAGCTTGTCAATAACCTTTTGTGTGACAAAATTTATTGCACTACCATTGTCAATAATCAAATTAACGGACTTGTTTTCGACTCTTACCTGTGTGTGGAATTTCTTAATCTAACTCCAGTCTTCTTCCTTCTCATTTGTATTGAGTCGGCGAATGACAAGCGTGGGATTACCCTCTCCTGCAAAAAGTGTCTCCACAACATGGACCCTAGGTCTTTGTTGAGACTTTCTTTCTTCAAAACTCCATTGTTGCAAGTGAGACCGTCTAAGCATATGGTCTAAACGGAATGCTTCTTGACTGGTTTTGAAAAAAATCATATTCTTCACGATATTTGGTCTCAAGACTCTGACATAACAAACCAAATCATGTGTCTCATCTTCCTTTAGTTCACATATATCTTGTAACTCTCAAAATTGGTGGGTATATTCATCAACCGTCACGTCTTCTCGCTTCAAATTGAAAAATTGCCCAAAATAGAACTCATTCTCAAAATACCAATCACCATATTTGTGCTTAAACAAACTTAAACAAAATTCTTTGAATTTCAATTGAGTGTCCAAAAATCCCCATGATGATTTGGACGCAAAAAGGACTCTACGTGATATGCAGAGCTTCTTGATTGGAGTATGCTGGCAAATTTGGATTGTTGATCAGAATGCAAATGGCCCCAATATCACCGTTCAAAGATTGATTCCTGAAAGTCAACGCTTGTGTAGAGTGGGCTGGACTTTGAAAGCTCCTAAGCGGGTCGGGCTTGCCCGGTTTGCAAGGTTCTGCTTGACCGCTTTTTTTTTTTTGGTTGTTTGTGTTGGTTCGGGTTCATGTCGAACCCAAACTGAAGTCCAACTGTGGCTTGCACGTGCCACACTTCACACTCTCCTTTTCTCAGTCTAGACTTTCATGGAGTAAAGAAAATGAGGGAGGGTCTGACCTGTTACCTTCGACGAAATAATTAGACGAACACCTGGAGGAAGGGACTTTGTGCTACTGCTTCGACCGGAAGAGGCGAAGGTGAAGGGATTTCAAGCTTCTAACGATGGCGAGCTCGGTGATAATCGCTGCGGTAGAGATGGTTCTAGGATGCGATGGAGGTGCAGCGGCGATAGAGCTAACGTCAAAGAGTGCTAGGTACTCCTCTTGACTCAGCCTTTTCTTCTTTATTTCTCTTTCTTCTTCTTTCTATTTCTACTTTTTTTTCAGTTTGACAGAGCAGGGGTCTGGGAATGGGGTTCAGTGACGAGGATTGGTGGGTTTTTTTTTTATTAAGGTTTCTACCTTAGTGAAGAGTGGGGTGGTTCAAGGGTGTCGGTTTGCAGGTTAGAATAGGATTAGGGGTTTTGGGTAATTGGGTATCTTGTTTGTAGCTTAGTGTTTTCGGTAAGTTTTAGGAGAGTGGGTTCAAGGGGATTAGGGCTCGTCAGTGACGTGATGAGTTTGATATGAAAGTTTTCAGGATGAGGGGTTTGCTAGGGTTTTCATTTGTTGCAATTTGGTTGGATGCATTCACATTTTCATGATAGCTTGATCTCTCATTTTCTCATAAATTTTAATCTTTGCATCTTGGAAATCTTCATGCATTTTTTCTTAAGCTTTTCATGAATGACATCAAATTTTTAAGACTTGACTTTTATGCATGTTTTGAACTTTACAAGTTAGCTTCAAAAGTTTTATCAATAGGAATTTGGAAAATTCATGCATAAACATGTTTTGAACCACATTTTGAATCTCAATTTCAAACATGGTAGTCAAATCAAGTCTTGTTTTTCCATGGCCAAAAAGCCCTTTCTGAAAATCATTTTCAAATCAAAATATCAAGGCATAGTCGGTTAACTGCCATGGAGTTCGGTCACCTCACGCGGTCACAATAACTGGATGCACAAAAAAAACTCAGGTTGTGCATGTCGGTCACTTGGCGGTTACCTCGTGGTTAACTGCCAGCTTGAGGTTGGCTAACCGACTTTGAAAAACTAACCGTTGGGTTTTGACCGTTGGACTTGCGGTTAACCACGGGCTTTCACGGATAACCAGCCATATATCCGTTAGAAAGTGTTTTTCTATAAATTTGAGCCTCTTCCTTGGGATTTGTGCCAGCATTTTGTAGTCTTTTGAGGGCCAAGAAAGGAGGATCAACTAGGCTAGGCTAGAGGAAGGCTAGGAGGGCTAATCCATGGATTTCAATCTTTGATTCTTCAAAAGGGTTTGCTTCCTCTTCTCAAAATTAATTCATGCTATGTTTTTTAAATCTTTGTTTCATTTAATGGCATGATTAAATGTTTGTTCAGATGTTGTTTGCATAACATGCTTAGGACTTTAAACATGCATAGTCATATGTTTTGAACATTTGACTAGATTTATACATGTTATTAATTTCATGTTTTGAACAAACTTGCTAGCTTAGGTTGCATTTTCAAAAACTAGTGTGTTCGTCATTTTAAACATGTGTGCATCATTTAATACCTCTATCTCACATTTATGGTTTTCATCTTTGCATCGTTAATGAGTATTAAATTTCAAAATGAGATAGAGAGTTTTAAGTGTATGCATCATTCATAAATCTTTGTATTCACAATGCATATGCCTTAAGATGAGTTTACATTTTTACATCAGCCTATGTTAGGAGGCACAAAAATTGTACTCAAATGTATCTCTCTTAGTGTATTGATAGACACAATTTAGAGAGTTAATTTTCATTGTTGAATAGGTTATTGCTAAGCCTTTCAAAAGCATAAGTGGTTGTAAAGGTTATTGCTAATCCTTGAAAAGCATAAGGAGTGGTTTGTAAGGTTAGAGGTGAACCTAAAACCTCAAATGGAGATGGTGGAAAATCCGGTAGGGAATCCGGGAGTGGATGTAGGCACATTCGCCGAACCACTATAAATTTCTTGTGTTATGGTGGATGATTAATTGTGCTTAGTTTATGTTTATGGTTGATGCCCATAATCTATGTTTGTGGTTGATGGGTATGGTTATTGATTATATGCTTGATGTTTAGATCATATGTTTGTGTACTGCTTAGAGACGTCTATGTATTCAAATTAATTGACCTTCACCAAAGCATAAAAGGATATAGGAATTTTAGGGCCTGTTTCTTTGTTGGAATTCCAGGAATTCCTGTCTGGGGAATTCCTGAATTCTCAGACAAAGTGGAATTCCTGGATGCCCCTTTGGCCTTGAGCATCCAGGAATTCCACAAAAATGCATAGGGAGTGGAATTCCTGGATTCCCAAAGGTCAAAAGGTGGCTGGAATCCAGAAATGTCAATAAAGAAACATGGAATTCAAAAATTCCAGGGGACAACTTGTCACATCATGTCCAGGAATTCCTGGACATGGTGAATTCCTGGCAGAAATTCCACTAAAGAAACAGGGCCTTAAATTGGTCTAGGTTTGAGCTCACCCCCCCCCCCCCCCCCCAAGGGCCTTAAATTGGTCTAGGTTTGAGCTCACCCTTAACCCCCCAACCCACCCCTCCCCCCCCCCCCCCCCCCCCCCCCCCCCCCCCCCTAGAGTTCAGATCCCGATCTTTCAGGGTTTGGGTTTGAGGGTTTTTTGAATGAGTTAGGAATTGGGGTCTCGAAATGGCTAAAACATGGTTGGATGAGATTTTGGCATTCTATTTTGGAGGTTAGGGTTTGTACAGGGATGGGATTGTGCAAGGTGGAAAAAAAAGGCTCGGTGGTAGGGTACTGCAGAAGGTAAAGTTGGTTGAGATGATGGAACGGATGGGTGGGATGGCTAGATGATGATAGAATAGGAATCCGGGAAAGACAGTTGTCTTCCTGGCGATCGCTCTTCGGCTCTTATACCAATTGGCGCAGCCCAAGATCCACGATCCACAAATAGATTAATCTCCCGAATGATTGATCGAATCCAAAGATGGATTCCGCCGCTAGGGCACCCTCACGATGAGGAAAAACACCATAATTGAAGAGAAAACTCAGAACTCTTATAGTAATTGAAATAAGCATTACAATTACAATGAGGCCTAACATCCTTATATAGAGGAGAGTAGGCTTGATCCCTGAGAAACTATACTTTCTAATATCTGAATAAGGCTAAACAAAATAGGAAACTTACTAAAATTTATCCTAATCAAATCAAACTGCTTAATAATACTCCTAAAGAATTGGATGTCCCACTAGGTCTATGGGCTAGGCCCAATGGGTTGGCCGACCTATTGTCTGGCCTGCATCATTGGAGCCAACTAAAGTAGCTTCCTCACAGGAATAAGGAAATTGTACAATCAGAAAAGGAATAGTTTATTATATTTGTGAACGCTGATTCTATCCGGATGTGGAATGGCCTTACCCCATGCCTGAGGCATATAAAAGCTCCACAATTAGTGAAGCCAAACAGAAGTATCGGGCATCATCCACTGATGCTCAGATACAGGTACTCATGCTGGATATCAATTTAATGATTTGACAATGTTTATGTATTTTATCTGTTGAAATAAATGTTTCTGTCATTTTTAACTATCATCCATACAAAATATCAAGATCGTCAAACAAAAAGAAAATACAAATATTCCAGATGTGTGCTGACCCATATCTGATATGAATCCCATCAGTCTCATCCATGAATACATCTTAAAATGATCAAGATATTATGGCCGTCATAAGCTGCTTATGATGACACCAGTTTCAGTCTAGTCTAGGAAACAGGAAGATCAATGACTAAGAAAAATAAAAATGAAACACAAGTAGGAGTTTATGAGGTTATGAGGTATGGGGGGGAGGGCATTATGAGACAAGCATACCAAGCAAATCCTCATATGAATCTGCGAAAAATGATGTATCCATCAGCAAGGGAGGTGAGAAGCCTTGGTCGTGAGCATTCTCAATTTCGTAAAACGTACTTCGTGTATCAGCAGCTGCATGGGAAAAAACATTTTCTTGGTTGTCATACTCTTCAAGTAGATCCAAGTGCTTCAAGACGTCCCGATATTCATCGAACTTGCTATCAATAGATCCATCAGCACTATGATCAGCAGTACCATTCTTATGCACAAAGGCGTCTGGTTTTGGCACAAATAGTCGTTTGCTTTTCTCAGGGACTAATTTGGTCTCCTCTCTCACATGGGGAGTTCTGCTTACTGAAAATGGTACAAAGAAATGTTCCGAGACATTATCTTTGTTATCTTCCAATGATTCCAGGTTGCTGGATTGCACAGATAGGGCAGCTTCACGAACAGATCTCCTTAGGTTTTGAACATAAGAACTGCCACCATCTGCAGAAACGGGAAGCAAATATTTCAGATAGAAAACTAAAATGGATCGGGATATTTAGAGATATCTTGCTTCACCATGTTGCATCACCCACTACTGTCTGGTGATCCAAACAGAGTAATGAGTGCCATTTTAGGGTATCATATAACCTTCCGTTCTCCGGTGATACAATATCTCGAAACATATACAATATATTCATAATTTGCACAAGAAGCTGTGCAATTTTTATTTCAAGAAACCAAAAAATAATATAAGAAATAAATAGTTTAATGTATCTTGAAGTAATTTCCACAAGATAGAGGAATATTGGCAGAAGAAGAAAATCTCGACCTCATTCTATCGTCCAATTAATGTAGCAGTGTATGGGTTACAACTTGCAAATGCATGAAAACTAGAAAAGAAAATAAAACAGAGGCTAACAATTAGAAGTTCATGACATGCTCAGAAAAAAGATGCATAAATATGCAGACAGTAGCAAGATATAACTGTGTAAACCTGGTAATGGGTTATCCACATGATCATTAGACCCAGGCTGGACTAGCGATTTCCCTTCTGGCAAATCTTCTTCAACCTGGATGGTCTGGGGAGCTACAGGTTGCCGCTTCTGAGCTTGTGCACCTTTCCCAGAGGTTGGAGTCAAGCTAAACAAATGCGGGAGTTTCAAAGCAGGGCTGTTTGGAGTCTTTTCAAGCTGAATGGCTGACAATTTTGAAGCCACCTCTGTGACTTCATCAGTCCCATTCTCCTGCTTAATACAAGAAATGGTATCATTAGTCAAAATGCAGTATATCTACAGATAATTCGTGAAAGAGACAACTTGAATAGCAGCAACCCCTAAATAGGGTTTGAAACTAAATTAAATTAGTTGAAGATACTTACTGCAGTCCTTCCACTACTTTGAGCTTGAATAGGAGACATCAATCTGCCATCATATTTGGCCATAGGAACAGCGGAAGAGATACTGTTCACTTCTTCTGTGAGATCTGATATAGAATCTTGAATTGCTGGGACAACTTCCTTTAGTTGGTTGACAAATACCTGTATCAAAGACAAGTTTTGGTGGGATAAGTTCCAGCTGTTTTAGAGAACAGACCCATTCCACTACAGAATGCATAGTACTGATAATATGTTAACAACTAAAAAACTTATGTATCAGAATGGCGGTGATGTATGGATCACTTGGTGCTAGTTGAATAAAAGATCAGAATTTTATGTTTTATTTTTTACAAATCAAATGAGAGAGAGAGAGAGGCAACTACATTATAAAAGTCACAAGCTGATGGAAGAAGATTACCCTTCAAAAAACTTAAACCATGAATTCCCTTGGTGGCTTCTCTTATTTTAATCAATTTCTTTGTTACTGTTCCAAAAAAAATCCCTTGGTGTATTCTATGTTTACTAGGAAAAAGGATCCTCAGAAGTCAGAACCTAAACCTCATCACTCAAACAAAAGGATCAGTGTCATATATGTGGAAAGATATCTACAATGCTGAATTGATAGCAACAAACTAGTCTACAAATGTGGCATAGTAGTTAAGAGAAACAAGAGCACTCTAAGAACAAACCCAAGAAACGCCATTTCCACTGTTCATTTGACATCCAGAGTCAGTGAAGCCCTAGGAAACCCAAAGTAAAAAGAGGCTATAATAGCAGTCATGCAAACCTCTAGAAAGAATCCAAAGGCTTTAAAATAAGCCGTACAAAGATTGCATATATGGATTGTAACATCAGTGGGCATATAGCAAGAGCTGAAACTACTCTGAGAATTAAAGACCATGAGATACCACAAAGAGATTCTTTCTATTACCTTGGCTCTACAAATAGTAAGGATGGGGAAATTGATGAAGATGTCGAACATGGGATAAAAGCAGGATAGTTGAAAGTGGAGACTTGCTTCTAGAGTACTTTGTAACCGACGAATGCCAACAAGATTTAAGGAAAAATTTTACAGGACAATGATTAGACCAACTATGCATGGTAGTCAAATCGTGAATCGTTCAAGGGGTTGAATCGAATCGAATCGCGAATCGTATGATATTTTCTACCTTTTTAAATATAGATGAAAAAAAACTAAAAAAAATATTTAAAAAGAGGAAAAATTATAAATGTCTATAATCTATCTATTTTCCATCCATATCAACATCAATACATTGAAAATATTAGCATCTCAATATACTACTAGTTGAATCGCTAAACATATTAGATATCAAAAAGAAGTAACATATCTATGATATCAAAAATAAAAAACAAGCATGTAGCTTGTTGATACAAAATGCAAAAGTGTTTAAAAGGCAAAAAACATATACTACTACACAAGATTAAAAGTCCATCAAGTGACCAAATTCTAGTAAAAAGAAGCTAAAAATCAAAGTTATCATCTTCAATCCCCATCTCTAAAATCGCCCTCTTCCATGTCCACATCAATGTCATCATCTTCTCCAATTTGTTCATCATCAGAGGAAGATTCATCCTCAAAAGGGAAACAAAAAAGAAAGAAAGAAACCTAAACCTAACCCTAGACAGCCTAAACCCTAATACCAAGTTGAAATTTTAGGGCTACATCTTGACTGAGCTAGTACAACGAAAGATGTCAATTCAAACTAGGAAACCTAATCATAACCAAACAAAGAAGCCTAATAATAGAAAATTTTATCCTAATCCCATCACAACTCCAACCTAAAATACTCAAAACTTAAACTAATCCTAATGTAGGAAACTTACTCTCGAAATTACAAGCAAACCCAGTGACCCAAGGTTATAATTAAACCCATATGTTTCTCAACAGGAGGAGGAGGAGGGGGGTGGGGGGGGGGGAGGGGGAACCGAAACTCTATCTTCTCTACCATTCTTGACACACAACCCATACAGGATTCCCAATTGTAGATATCATCAAAACAAAAATTATCAAATTCCTTCCCCGCCAAAGCCCACTACCTCAGTTCCAATTGTACTTTTACTTAATTATTAATTTGTCAATCGATCTTTTTAAGGAGGTAAAGATCCATTCATACTCTTTCCTAATAGACCATCCCAATGGAACACAAAGAAATAGCAGGGTCCTTATAAGAACCTGAACGCCATAAGATATGCCTCGCAGCTTCAAAAATCCATTCATCATAATTCAAAAATAAAGGATTACAGACTCCCCATCCCTTATGCACAAGTATTATATGTAGAATACAGTATAGTCTATAAGCTCCTCCTGAGGTGGGAAAGATTCATCCCAAGACATGACAACACCACCCAACAATTAAACATTTTGTGCCTAAAAACATAACCCGCAACCCAATCCCACTCATCCACACCATATTTAGAAACAATTATTCTCCTTTAGCAACTTTCACTCCCCCAAATCTCCACCACAACTGAGTTCTTTTCAACCAAACCCCCCATGCCAACCCACCTCATTGCTTTGGCTTCACCACTTCACTTCAACAAGTGCATCTTCCTCTAATTGAAATTTCCATCGAAGAGAGCTCCCTTGGATGTGCTCTAACTTTTTCGCCACCTCCACTAGCGTCTTGAACAAAGACATGCAGTATATATGAAAATTAGATAAAGTCGCATTGGTTAGTGTCACATGGCCATCAAAGGAAGATCTTGCCTCTTCCATGTAGATAGCTCATTTTTAAACATTTCAACCATAGGATCTCCAACCAAGCTTTTGATCTTGAATTAGCCCCGAAAGGCAAGCCCAAATGCTGATGGGAAGCTTTCACCAATGCTCATTCGGCTTGCTAAAGAGTATATACACTCGTTTGAACTACCCATTCACAACACACTTTTGAGAAGTTGATCCTCAAACCTCACCTAACCTCTAGATTTGAGAATGTGCTTCACCACCATCACCTCCTCCTACCATGACAAACTGAATTAAACGGTGTCATCTCCAAATTTCAAATGCGCATCTATTACCGACCTCAAAACCACCGACGAGCCCTTGATCCTTGGCCTTCAAGAAAAAGCCTCTCATTGCCCCTATCGCAATGGTAAAGAGGAAAGGAGATAACGGACCACCCTAATGCCCATAAATGCTTTGGACATCTCAGTTTGGGAACCATTAACCAAAATTGAGAATGAGGAAGATAAGATATGCCACAATCAACCTCTCCAATTTGGGTCACAACCCAATCTATTAAGTATGTTATCGACAAACTACCAGTCAACATGCTCATAAGCTTTCTCTAGGTCATTCTTAAGCATTGCACATTCATTTTCAGACGGCTCCTCCAGTTAATCAACTCGTTATCTATAAGCACCAAGTCAAAAACTTGCCTGAGAACAATAAAAGCCCCTTGGAGAAGACTGATAACATCCATCAGCACCACCTTCAAACGATTAGCTAAAATGTTCAACAAAATCTTATGCACACATCCACCAGGAGTAAGTTCTGGAATCTTTCAGTTCCACCAAATTAGGTACTTCTGGGATGTGTCATTAATTTATCTACTTAGTTTATCCCTGCAATGACACTTTGAAAGCATGGCAATTAAATCTGACCAAAAAAACCCCAATCAGCTTTGACGAAGGAAAAGTTGAAACCATATGACCCAGGGGCCTTGTCATCTGTCCACTCCTCTAAAGCCCAAACCAATTCCACCTCCTCAAAATCATGCCCCAACCATTTAGGCAGACTTTGAAAAACGTAAGGAAAGAGAACTCCATGTAAAACTGGTCTAGCAATCTCCTCACCTCTACATAGATTTTCAATAAAATTATCCACCTCCATTACTTCCAGTAGATCTGCAATAATACTATAGCCTTTCCCTTCCACGCATTGGCCATCTGGTAAGGGAACTACATGTTTTGATCCCCCTCCTTAAGCCACAACACTCTAGATTTTTGTCTCCAAGACAACTTCCATGTGATTCATCTGTCTTAGTTTTAGTTGCCTCCCACTCCACTGCTTTTCTCCTCTGGTCTAACTCTCTTTCCTCCTCCAAACAATCCCACCTATCTGGCTCTTGGGATCACTTTCTCCTCGACATATCAATAGTGCTGAACTCGAAACTATTTCACTCCTCGATCTTGAATTTCAAAAGGTGAAGCTTCTTGAATAACCTGATGCCTAAGTAGCCTTGAACATCATATTGAGACCACGAATCATGCCTAACTTCTAAATATGAGCCAACAGTTCCCAAATCTGAACGGCCTTAGACCCAACAAACCACTGGAGAGGAAAGTACAATGGGATTGTGATAAAAAAAAATGTATTGTTTTGGTCTTCAAATTTCCTTCATTTATCTCATTCTTTACAATATATGATAGATCAGTCAATAAATGCATCTATTCCTTTTTTGGCTAGCTAAATGTGACACACATCATGTGTCCGCTTCTGCCCAATTCCATATCCAGGCAATGTCTAGTGTCAACTACTAGTATATAACCGCAATTTGTTCCCCCGTCACATCCAAAAGGAAATGGAACATTATCAGCACGACTGTTAGTTAGAATTAGCAAATTCTAGTGATGTTTACAGGATAATAGAATCATTAGTCTTAGTGCCACATGTTAACAATCCATTTTGGAGAATCATAATAAAGTGTAAAAACATGGCATCAACTAGAGAACAAATAAGAATGACCAACCCCAAAATAATGAAACCCAACCTATCAATCTCTTTGGTGAAAGATCTCAGGACAGTAAAATCTCATGGAAAGCAACTAATCTAAACTGTATCCACACGCAGAAGGAACCAATGTTCTATTAATATTCAAATACCTGTATGCTTGCCAAGTGTTGACGATGTTCTGAAAGGGTTGCAGCCAAAGATTCAGAATGACTACTGCTACCACTATCAGATGAAGAGCGTAGAAGCTCTGGACCCTCTCCATCATTAACCTTGGCCTACAATATCCAACAGAACAACGGTTTGTTAACCTTTCAAAAAATAATGAGAGCCATTAATCCATCTACAACAAATATATGCCAGGTGATGTGCCCACAATTCAATGTCTTAACAATATAAAGAACTTCAGCACCAAAGATAAATCAAATGAGTTGTTAACTGAAGAACATGAAACAAAGCCTTGCAGATGCCCTATACCAGGTGAGTAGAATTCTGCATCTTCTTGGAATTGATATTATGATTAATATTCTTGGCTTCAAATCCCTAATTTTTTTGTAATGGTTGTTACAGTTCCAAACTACGTATTAGATGATTGCTAAATCTGAATTTACCAACTGTCTGTGATGTTTTGAAACATGTCGACATTCCCTCCTTCGAGTGAATGGAAATTCTACCTTTGGGTCAAGGAACCAATGAAAATCATAGGGGAGGATATATAGAATTATTAAGGATTGTTCCCAACTCTAATCTCAGCAAAACATATGGAGGGATTGAGTTTATTTCAAATTAATGGACTGCTACAGTACCTGAATAACACTGACAACCCTCTCTAGTTGATAAATTTGAAGATATAAATTCCATTTCAGATGCTGTAATTTGATAAATCCATCCTTTACTATGCTCTTTAAACAATGAACTGCATACCTTAAAATGAGAAATCAGCAGGGAAATCAACCCAGGGGATGAAATTCCAGATTCTGCATGTTAAAAACCCATGTTGGTCGACGGACCACATAGCCCACCTGATGACAGATCGGGACCATGGATACGGAAGTGGACACATGGGCAACCTTAGAGGTGCTGGACCCATAAGCAGTGGGACCAGTTTGGCCCACCATCCAGCTTCTTCAAAATAGTGGGGCGTGACACCTATTGAATGCATCAACTGTATTTTTCTTGTTTTATAATGGACTGTGGGACCCGGTGGGGCATCTGATGATCGATCAGATTCAAAGCTCTGAAGGTATACCATGGGCGACCATGATGATCAGGCACCAACATTAATTGGGCTTGGTTAGTGGGGCCCATCATTCACGTATTCCAAAAGGTGGAGGTGTGATGTAGTTTTGTAGAAAGGACGATGGGAATAGTGAGTTCTGTTTAGCACATATGATTTCAACCTTGATATTTCACTTATTTACAACATGCCCTTGGATCTATTCTGGACACCCACACCAAGTCAATTGGATACATGTCTTCTTTACTGTGGACTAATACATGCTTACTGAGTTATTTCTTTCAAGGCTGTTGAATAATATATTGTTAATGTTCGGATTGAATCAGAATCCCTGTGTATTGCTGAATTTAATTACAATTTGTAAATCTATATGTCTGGTAATCATTATGAGGGGTGATCTTGTTTTAATTCAGTTATGCATTATTAGTTATGTAATGTGGATATTTTCTTATTATTGTTGTAAGACGATGGTATGATGGATTTATTTCGGCACTGTCTAAAACTTTGATGAAGGGGCTCTAAGAAACACGGACACGGATACGACACGGACACGAAAAAAGTAGGACACGGACACGTTGGGACACGTTAATAATAATAATAATAATTATTATTATTATTAATATATCTAATCATATACTAAAAGATACTATCATTTTAACTTTGTAATCAATTTAGCAATCAAATAAATAAAAATTCAAGTACCATTGTACCAACTAACAAAATATCAAATTTTTTCTCTTTTCTTCTTCCCTTTTTTCTTTCGCTAGACGGACGAATATTATTAGGGCAGCGGAAGGATGGCCCATTTGCTTTTAAGTTATGACCTTTTACAAACAGCCCCCTTTTCTTTTCATTTTTTACTCTAATTTTATTATTATTTTTCTCAATTAAAAGAGGCTAGTGTATCCCCGGCGTGTCCGGAACGTGTCCCTAGCGTGTCCGAAATATTAAAGATAAAAAAATAATCAGGGACACTCTTTTGGGCGTGTCCGACACGTGTCGGAGCGTGTCCAGAGCATGTCCGTGTCGGACACCGACACTCTGGCCCCGGAGAAGTGTTTGTGCTTCCTAGAAGGGGCTTATCTTATTAAAATAATTCGGGCAATAGGTCAGCCCTTCGACTAACTATAGTTGCCCCTTATGTTTCAAGAGTTGTGTAATTGTTCTGACTTTTAGGTCAATTGCACTATGTTGTCGCTTCTGTTTCAAGAGCTGCGTAATTGTTCTGACTATAGGTCAGTTGCACTAGGTAGATGTAGGTCAGCCGTTCGACTGACTATGGCACGCTCTTGTGTTTTTTAGGCACCCTTGAGGTGTATATTATGTTTGTTTTGGAGCCAGTGCACTCGGTCGTTAGGCAGTGATCCCACGGTTAGAATTAGAAACCCTAATTGAATTAATACACAAACATGTTCTTTATTGTTCATATCTGAATTACATGTTTCTTTTATTATATTATTGCACACAATTTTGCAGATGTAGAAATCTATTCACTCAATATGACAGATTGTGTTTTCACCCCAATCCCAGGTATGACAAACATAGAAAGGCAGAAGGTACCTAACGACGAAGAAATTAGTTTTGCCGTTTGCGGCTGAGCGTTCGAGATTCACAAATACCTAGACACATACTTTAGTTGATTCTTTTAAATTGCAAAGACTATTTTAGAAATTGTGTAGTTATTTCTCTATTTGAACATTATTGGATTTGAATAATTTTTCTCAATTAAAGATTCAGATTTTTGGCAAAAGCCTAGCTAATTATGCTTGAATGATTTGATTTATGTTTTGGTTATGCTACTTCTGGGTCTCTATGCGGAATTCGAAGAGCCCCAGATTCCGGGTCGTTACAGTCATAGCCACACACATCATCAAATCACCAAGCCAGCTGGCAAGTACCAACCCAACCCACAACTCCCCAAGATCATTTGGCCCTACCTATCGCCCTAGTATCTAGAAGGGAGAAGAGGAACCTTGTGAAACATCTTGCTTCGCTAGGATATCAGCTTCACAGCTGGCACTTCTCGACATATGCCCAAACACCACCAGGATCTTCACCAATCTCATCGGCAATCCTATGCCCAACCTTATAGCACAAGAGTTCACCTCAACCTTAGAGGTTTGGCAGGTGAAGGTTAATGGCTTCCCTTGGACCTACTTTGACACCCACCGAGTTCCGCTTCACTGATTTTGGGCCAAAAATATGATATACATCCATGGTGAAGAATGTCGAGTAACCTGCAACATTATCAGATCCAGATTGCCCTTAACACTATTGTCAAAATTAAGCTTCTATTTCCCTTTCTCTGGGGGCATGGGCTACAATAGGTCTCGAGATGGAATCTGGATAGCGCAACTCACTTCTTGGAAGAATTTAAGGTGACAAGCTCAAGAGACAACCATCTGACTCATCAGAGCACAAAGGCCTCCACAATCAAAACTTCGCCTTCAAAGAAGCATTTGTTCCACTCGATCCCCCAAGTCACAACAACAAACAATAGGTGCCAAAGGGTCTTCCCACTCTTCTTTTTTTTTTTTTATGATAAACCACAAAACTGCAAAGAGATCCTTCATCTAATTTTTAAGCACCAAGATGCAGACCTAGTATATTACCATATTCCACATTTGGCATGCCCTGGGACACAAGGAGATGGTTCACCAATTCAACATCAACCAGAACATCGACAAGCATTCACCGTTGTTCTTTTCCTTCTGCACGAGTCATCCATTGTCAGGGTTTTCCTTTGTAAAGACACCCAGCCAAAGGCCACTACTCTAGGAGCAAGAATAGACCATAGGCCACCAACTCATTGACATCATCCCTATTGCAGCCTAAGAGAAAAAAAAGAAGACAGAAAAACAGTTGTGCGGGCTCAGAATCACCCCTGCCTTAGGATGTAGGCTAAATGAACTAAGCTCATGAGATCCATAAACAAATTCACTTCAGCATCATGAAGGTTGTGATGTAGGACACCAAGTCAAACTGTCTTCCACCCTCGCCATGGAGTCACCGACTACCACATCCTAGCGAACAACACACAGCAAAAGGGTGAGAAAATTATCTATCAATGAGTTTTCCCTGAACCACCCATGCAAGATCTCCACATCCCCATAATTCAGCACATGGCAGGCACATCCTTAGCCAAGCTATAAACTTGAATATCAATCTTGCAACAGAAAATTGCCAGCCTGTAATTTGTTTCCATAGAATGTCAGCTTCCCGAAGATTGTGCATTTCCACCAATTCAAACACATCCAGTAGTTCCTAATACAAAGGACTTTCAAAAAAGAAAAAGCCTATACATAAAAAAGCATTCCACACAAGAGTCTACCAAAACCTCCTAATCATCTTCAACCATAGATCCTTTGTCATTTTGCAGTTTAAAGACTTGAGAAGGCTATCACCCCAAAACCTAATGTGATTCCTATTGCAATAAGGATTTTTAGCCTTGAGCCAAAGATTTTTACCATATTACCATCGTTTATCTAGATACACAACCTAGTTATATCTCACATACGTGCGAGCCTTTTCTCATTCAGTCATTATATTTAGCAATAAGAACCAATTTCCCACCCTTCAACCATATTTTCTGTCAATAATAATTCTCTACAGGGGAATGGTTTCCACGCCAAATTGCCACTGCTGCTTTGCCAGAGAAACCATTTAAATTCTTCCAACATGCCAATGTCCAAAATACCTTCATGTTTTTTGGCTTTTGGAATTCCTTCCGATCTACTAGATACTGCTTCCTCAAAGTGCATCTTCCTCCTCAAAGGAAGCCTCTTCGCATCTCCTTAAATCTTCTCAGCCACCAGTGGAGGCATCATATAATAGACTGGCAAATTTTCCAACATTGATTTTACGCATGGTTTATTTTCTAAGTGAGTAATCTCCTTCCACAAGTACATATAGCCCAAATGTTGGAAAGCAACATGAGTATAGTGTATAACCCCTTGAAACCCCAAACATGTGCATCATCTCAATTTTCTTCCACAATTTTTAGCCCAGCCAAGACCATGTACTGGCCCATGTGACATGTTGAGCAACAAAGCAGATACCTTTTGTTCATGGTTTTCATGTCCTACACCTTGGGAAATTGCAGGGGTCAGCAATACTAGATTAGCATCAGTTCAAACAATAAATAATGGATAAAATGCAGATATTTTGTGCTAGACCACCAGTTATTTCAATCTCAGATCACGTGACAAAAGATTACATGCCATTCACAAATCAGATGATGCTCGTAAATGATACTACATTTGTGCAATTTAGTTCACAAAAGAAATTTATATACCAGATGAAGTGACTGCCTGTGAACCCGCTGGAGAGCATGTGTCCAACGCCTCAGAACTTCTGCTATGTCGACAGTGGGTTGGATTCTCCCACTTCTGTCATCGACTCTGGTAAGAGTTTCATCATTCACTTGGGAAGTGGTCGAGTCTAAACAGCTTTTTTGCTTTTCCCTATTCATATTGATAAATGGCTCGTTTATCTGTTCCCCATCATCTGTGCGTAGTGAAGTTAGATCACCAGGATGAACAGATAATACATCTGAATAAGGAACATGAGAACTTTGATCCATAGCAGCAAGCAAAGATGATCCAGAGATGCGATACCTGACAAAAGAATCATTTACAAAAGTAAGCAGAAAAGTTTCAACAACAAAATTTAAAGATGAAAACTTGAGAATTACCTATGCTCTCGGTGAGCAATCAAGTCCTCGATGGGACCCGAAGCAAGAAGGTCATGTTGACCTGTAAACAGAAGAGAACAAGTTTTAAGACTTCAGTGAGCATCCAATAGGAAATTTTGGAAAATGAAATCAGAACCACTGGATTTGACGAAACTTCAGAGAATTGAGCCCTGTTTTACATGGAGAGAGAAGTGGGTTGGGGAGGGGGGAGGGAGGGATGACAAGTAGACTTTAGCTACACCCAGCAAACCATGCATTAGATTAAAAAATGTTCCATTTAATGATACTCACTTCTAAAGATTCTAGCCTAAGTGATAGGCCCACCCTCTCATCACCCAATGTCACGTAAAGTCCCATCAAACAGCTATAGCCTTCATCTACATACTATATATGAGATAGCCTTGCCTAATCCTGATGTTTCTAGTTTCCACTACTTGTTTATTATTACAGCCTTGCCTAATCCTGATGTTTCTACTACTTGTTTATTATTATAGCCTTGCCTAATTCTGATGTTTCTACTACTTGTTTATTATTATTCAATTGAGAACAATGTGCAAATATGGATTCTGGTCAACTTGTCAGTGCTTTGTCAAGTCTGAAACATAAAAGACTCAAGGAAAATGTAGAGTGCACTAGCATTTTAATCAATTTGGAGAAGACCATTATCATACACCTAGAACCACCAGCTCAAATGACATTCTCAGCTTCTGTGGCCGGAGAATTTGGTTCATCGAGTCCACATAGTTTAACCAATGCACTTCGAATGAGGCCCTCTATCCCCCCACCCCTCTCAGCACCACAACACTTCTCAAATAACTGGCAGGCAGATTTGACTGATGCTTAAAATCATAGCATCTGAATTCAACATGATGGGTATCAAATGGGTTGCATCAGCCCCAAATAGGATGTTAAAGAACGAAGGTTTTCCGTAATACGAAAGATGAATGCAGATTGACAAGAGCCCACGGAACAGAGGAAGGTACTCACTATTGCAACTTTGAGGTTGTAGGTTCAAGTCATGCTACCAATGAAAAAAAAAAAAATATGAATGCAGATTGAAATGTTGAAAATGAGAAGGAAACCAGTCCTCGTTAACAATTATTCAAAGCAAGGCAGCAATAAGTCATACGGGTTGTTTTTCAAGCACAAACCATGTATAAACAAACCTTTAGAAAGAAACTATAACCATTTATACTTACTCTTACGAGCTAACAAAGACTCCCATAAGCGAGTTGCCTTAGCGACCAAATGGGAGTTCTGACCTAAGGAGCCAGAGATACGTTCATCCCATGGTTCTCCTTCCAACTTTGCTTTGTTCCTCAAATCCTGTAGTTTTTCCAGTTCTTGCTGCAAATAGGCCTGTAATGAAGAAGCCCAGAGAAGGCATGTAGTGATAATAATTATAACTATTGTAAATTATGATTAAAAAAAGGAGAATTATGGCAGATATAGAAGTAAAGGTAATTCTGTGGAATGAGCAGTTACGATTTACCTCTTCGGCACAAAGCCCACGAAACTCAGCTGTTATATCGTGGGCCAAGCTTGACCAGATAGCTTGTCTATGGACAGCAGAGTTTGCATTTTTTAGAAATCTCCTCCTTTCTAGTGCTATCCTAGCCTGTTAGCACAAAAGGGCTCAAATGAGAGGTCGGACAGAACAGATCACCAGAGTTTTTCTTTTCTTTTTTAAAATGGTATATGCCATAACAGATCATCCTAGATGAGAGACTGGCTGAAAAGTTAAAAGCATTTGATTTCCAGTAAAAAATCCAAATATTTATATATATATATATGTCAAAAAAATAAATCCAGTGCTCATTAGAGGAAAAACTCCAGTGGGATTCTCGATCACTAGAACAATCAATATTGCACAACATTCAAATGGTTCCAAGACATAGATTGAATGGATTGATTGCTTCATGGTTGAAGTAACTAGATTCATTTGCAGATCACTTTCTTATTCAAACATCTGTCTTTAAAGAAGCTCAGTTACCAACAGATGTGAAACTAAAAAACAATAAAAAAGATGATCCGAATTCTGAGGAAAATGATTAAACAAGAATAGGTGAAAGAAGACCAAATTATTAGAAATACCTTTGACACGGGAAGTAAAGCAGCCGCATGCGAATATGACACTTCCGTCAATGAAGCAGGAAGTGGATTAGAAGCTACATCAGCCACAAATGTTCGTCTGTGCACCTCACGAAGAGCGTGCAAAGAAAGTTGCCACAAAAGCTCAACAAATCTGCAACAATAGTACAAAGGAGCTTATCACAGTTTTACATTTAAGGTAGAGTGAATCATTTACAAATGTAAATGAGTGCAAGCAAACAAACAAAACCCAAAGTCCTTTCACGAACTTCACTGCTACTTTTATTTTTAACATCACCATCCTCAAGAGAGAAGAAATACATAAATAAATAAGAACAGATGTATCTATTGTGCATGTAAGCTAGAGCGAATAACTAGTATATGAATTAAAGCCCCAACTAAACTACCTAGGACACAGTAACCAACACCGCCCAAGTTTTCAAGACACAATATTATTACATTTGGAAGAACAGCCAACACAAGCTACGCATCAAGTACAAGACTCCATTAGAGCACTAACTTGTTTGCATTATTGTGCTGAATTGAAACCATTCAGTTTTTGGATTTTAACCGTACAAGCCAAGTTTAACCTGAAAAAAAAAAAAAAAAAAAACAAACAAACAAACAAAAAAAAAAAAAAAAAACAAAACAGCAGAGGATATAAATTTCAAATTTTTCCTAAGAGGGCAAAGTGCAGCAAGTACACCTTGGAAAATGACCAAAATGCTCATATATATGTGATATCGCATTTTGAAAACATATGCGATGCGCATATTTTTTACCCATTCTACATTCTGCAAACTCCATCTATCTCTCCGTTTTCTGCTTCTTTCTTCTCAAGGCTTCTCCCCACATTGTCGCTTTGCTCCCTTTTCATTTCATAGAAGAGATGTGGGCCCTTCCATCCTCATTAAGGGCATGTTTGTGACTTTGTGTACTCCCGTGGAAGAGGAAAGCTGTGCTCCACTTCTGCTGAAACAAGTTTCTCATGGGGGAGGGTCAGACTCCTATTTTTACAGAAGTGAGTAAAAGATGCCTTTTTTTTTTGGGATTTTCTGTGGCAACTTAAGCTGCACCGAACAAAAGTATTTGAACGAAAGAGGAAAGGTGGTACCATTTCCACACAAACAACTCTGCACAAACGTGCCCTAAAAGAAATAAGATATTATTTTCATGCCATTTTTTGAAGAAAAACTCAAGCTCATAATGAGCAGATCCCTAGATTATTATTTGAAAATGAAAATCAAATTTATCTTAAAAAAATAGAAAAGCTTTTGGAACTATGAGGCCACTTTGGGCCATGAGTTATGGGCCGCATCATATGGTCGTGCTCGTTTCTCAAATTCATAAAATTTCATGCGGCATTGCATTTTTTGCAATATCATGAGAATTGTATGCAATATCGCAAAACAGTTACATTTATCGGAGAGTGAAAATCGAATTTATCTTCTTTTTCTCTTTTTACTTTTTTTGTAAAGGTGATTATTAAGGCTTTACAGTATAAGAATTTATCTTTAAAAAGAAGGTAAAATTTGGAACTAGAAGGACCATTTTGGGGCGTCCTTCAGTAGGCAGCATCATATGGCGGTGTCTTTTTCCTCAAAATAATTACTTTTATGCTATGTGGCATTTTCAAAAAATACGATATCACAAATTTCCTGTTAAAGAACATCTCAATTTTAGGGGCCCAGGCAGAGGGGCTACAAGAAAAGTCGGTGCTAGACAAACCCAAAACATTAATTCACTCACATAAAACAACATGCAATTCAAACAAATCCATTCTCTAATACCAATTTAATCATCCACATTTGAGCAAAACATAAAAGCTCTCAATCATATACAAATCTGATAAAACATCATCATGCAAAACTGAATTCACAAGTGTGTGTTCACAACTCACAGCCAAAAAAAGATTTCACAACCTAAACATATATATCTAACACGAACACATACAAATCTCATAAAACGTCAACTAAACAGTGGCAACTGAACATCCACAAGTGAATGTTCACAACCAAAACATTCACCAATGATTATTAAAGAGGTGAGGGGTAAAGGAAGGATGCGACGTCACAGTTGGCTCTTTCTTTTTAACTACTAACAGAATTTCAATCTCACTATTCAATTACATGAAACAAACAGGCCCTAAATAAATCACATTCCATCATTTTCATAATTTATTCTTTCCAGATTCATACTTTTGCAACAAAAATGTACCAACTGACCTCTGCCCGCAGCAAGTCGCAAGTGAAGAGACCCTCGAATTGCTCCTTGGAAGCGCTCCCTGCGACTCAAGCTCAGTTATAATTCCCTGCACAATCTGAAACCAACAACAACAAAAAAAAAAAAGCACCAAACACAATTCAAATCACTCCAAATCAAAAAAAAAAAAAAGCACTCCATCCTAACTAAGATTAGGGAAAATATCAGAATCTCAAAATTGAACGCTGAAAGGAAGAATCAAAGAAGAGAAGGGGAACAATTACCTTGCGGAAATCGCGAGATTGTGCAGAATCGAAGATCGGCCATACCTTGTCGAAATCCTGGGAGAGATTACAGTGTTAGAATTAGAGGAAAAAAGAATGGATAGAAAGAGAAGGATCTGGTGTACGTATATATATATATACTTTGGCGGATTGGACGGGGCCTCGAAGGGAGGAGAGGATGAAGTAGAGGAGCTGTTCACCCATTCTAGGGTTTGAATGGCGGAAGAGACCGAGTCGAGGGGTGGCATTGGTGCCTCCGATGCCGAGGACGGAGGGATCGAGTCCCAAAAGCAAGCAGTTGGTGTACATTGCGCCCTCCAGCTCCACTTCTCGCTCCTTCTCTCGATCCATCGTCATCTCCTTCGCCAGACTTCAGAGTTTCCTCGCTTCCTTTTAACTTCTCTCTTTCCTCGACGAGTGGGAATTGGCAAGCGAAATGGAAGAAGTTGGGTTCGGTCCCACTGACAATGGACAGGCAACAGAGGAAGCAAGAGCCCACGACGTCGTTTGGGATGGAATGGAACTCATGGAAGCAACTTCTAGCAAAATTTCAAAAGAGAATATAAAGATTTTTGGCTGATTCTTACAAAAGTATATGAAATGAAAATTTGAATATTTTATAGAAATATAGAAAAGTTTTTCCCAATTATTTCAATCAAGTTCTCTCTATTTTGTAAGAAATGGAAAAGCTGATTCTTACAAAAGTATATGAAATGAAAATTTGAATATTTTATAGAAATATATAAAAGTTTTTCCCAATTATTTCAATCAAGATCTCTCTATTTTATAAGAAATGGAAAAAATAAAATTATCTTATTATAATTTTTTTTCATTTCTTAACTCATTTTCCTCTCTAAAGTTTAGTCTTTTTAATTTTGATGATCATAACTATTTAATAAAGACTAGCAACAGATGTCCGTGCTGAGCGCGGGCCCAAAAATAAAAATATATTAAAAATTAGAAACACATATGGTATTATTCTTTTCTCCAATACAGTTTGAAAAATAATTAGCTAGTAATTCTTAATATGAGCTATATTAGAAAAATGATAGATAATATTGCATATATTATAAGATACTATTTCATATTAAACTCTTTTATTATTTCACGTATATCCAAATAGAAATGGCATGTATTTTTAATATACACTCTAATAGCAAATATAATAAAATTATTCCTAGTAATGCTTTATTTCTCATGGGATCACTGAACATGAGTCATATGCATCATAATATATTAACCCTTATATTAATGCTAACAACACTGTCAATAATGTGTTCAATCTAATGGTGCGGCCACCCCAAAAAAATTAGATAATCATATTCATAGCCACCAAATAAGCTTGTCCATCCCATATTGATCATTGCCATAAAAAAAATAGATTATCATTTTCACCAAATACTACATACTCTACTCATTTTTGCATTAAATCCGGAATGGTAATGTGTTTCCATTTGTATGATGTTCCTGTGATTTGAAAATCAAATGATTGTTAGGCATAACTCAAATTAAACAAATGCAAATATATATATATATATATAATGCTCTTATAGAAAGCAATACAAGAAAATTTTAATGTCCTTTTCGAAAGGGCTCAAATTTATTACTTATATTCCGTCATCACTTAATTAAGACAAAATCTATTACCAATTTATAAAACAAAACCCAATCATTAAACGGGCCCTAATTACAAATCCAAGCGTGGCCTAAAGCGAGCTGGCCCAGCCCATGAGCACCCCTGCTCTTGAGGCCAACCGCATGCCCAATAAATGCTCTTGTAGAAAGTAATTTCAATTTAATAAAATTAGATGAGTAAGAGGCCATGTCCAACACGGACCATAAGAAAAAAAATACAAATTAGCTCCCACTAAAAGTGGAATATCAACAAAATTAGAAACTTAAAAAGGAGGTCAAAGGAAATCATGCGTCTGCATTGTATATACGAGGGTGTGAAGAACGACTTCCAAACCTTATTTGGTAAAGATAGCCCGTCACTGAAGTCGTCCACAATCAAGGCTAAAATAGGAGTTAATCTTCACCGCATCTCCTACCTTTTGGCAAACAACAACTCGATCGTGAGGCTTAATTAAGCCAGATGCCTTGCAATGATCAAAGGCAACCTTAGAACTGACTCATTCATGCCATTTTAAACATAGCCAGAAGAAGGTTTAGAAAAGTGAAGTGCGTCAACAATGAGTCATACACATGGAAGATTCAAATACAATATCATTTGAGCTTAGCTACCGGTACAACCTAAATGCAAATCACCATGGGAGAACTAAAAACTAGGGGTGCAAATCGGGTCGGGTTCCGGGGTATCGGACCGGGTCTGACCCGACTCGGTAATTTTTTATACCTATAAACCCGGTCCGGTAACCCTGTTAACCAAAACCGGGTTACCGGGTTCGGGTAACCGGGGAGAAACTCCCTGCCAATTTGAAGAAATAAACTGCCTGCCAATTTGAAGAAACTGTCTACTAATTTTTTAAATCAACAATTCAAAACACGACTACACGTACTGACTGATGAGAAATGAGATGTTGATCAAAGAAAATAGATTTGATCATTGGACATGTCACACATGGCATTATACTTCCAGGGCCCGTTTCTTTACTAGAATTCATAGAATTCATGTCTGGTGGTTGTCTGTGAATTTCAAATCCTGATATTTGAAATGCTACCAAATTCTGGAATTCCAAATTCTTTGTTTCATTCATGGCCTGAATTCCTACCTGAGCTCCAAATCCTATTTATGTGCCAAGTGAGATTTCCAAATCCTACTTGTTAAAGTGGTTTTTCAAATGCTGGGTTTTTTGGAATTTGAAATGCTTGGAATTTCAAATGCCTAGGAATTCTGTGGGAATTCTGGTAATGAAACACAGAATTTCTGACAGGAATTCTAAATTCCCAGACAGCCTGAATTCCTGTCAGGAATTCTAGTAAGTGAACAGGCCCCAAGTTCCAACTTGCAAGTACTCATGTGACATGTAGGCATATTAATCGCTTGGATCATATTATTGAGCATCAGTTGCTCGGATTGAAACACTAGAGAAGGGTTTTTCACCATTTAACTTCAATCATTTGGGGAAAATGAAGGCTGTCAATAAAGTTTTTTTTGCTCATGAGTAATGTGTTCCTCTCTCCAAAAAACTGAATAGCTTCTTTTGTGGCCAATTTTCTCCCCTTCCATTTTCTGCACCTTTTCTCCTCTCATCCAAACAAGGCCTTGCTACAAAAGGAGTCAACCATGGGACATTCTTCACCTTTTCTCCTCTAATCTCACACACTGACTCTCATCTACAAAATACCAAGGAAAACAGGGAAAGGCCCCCAAATTCCAAAATCTCATCCTTACTTTGAAGATTTAAGAAAGAAAATAAAGAAGAGTCTCTCCATTTTCACCAACTCTAGAAACCCAATGAAGCAATCATAACACATACATCCATAGATAGAAAATAAAGGATAAGAAAGGACGCCCAAGTTTCAACATAAAATAGAGATTGCTCAGCCTCTCTGCGCCTGCGAGAGCTGCTCCATCAACGGCGACCGAGGAACGAGTAGATCTGAGAAGGAGCTGCAGGGAGAAGAGAAGGCACGAGTAGATCTGAGGAGGAAGCAGAGGAGAACGTCTGAGGAGAAGGCACTTTGGGTTATCGGGTGACCCAAAGTGACAAAGAACCCTAATTAATAATACTGTTTTCATTTTTCAATTCATTCGAACCCGATAACCCAATAACTTATAAAACACAAACCCGAAACCCGGACCTGTTAAGTAAGGTCCGGGCCGGGTCAAACCTGACTCGATAAATTCTTTATCGGATTGACCCAATAAGGTCCGGGTCGGATCGGGTCTCCGGGTCGACCGGGTTTCAAGACCCGGTGTGCACCCTTACTAAAAATGTATAGAAAAGAAAAGAACATAACAAATTGAGACAAAATTTACATGCTAACATTTAAAAATATGTAATACTAAAATATTAGTTTGTACAGGCTAATTAAGAAAAAGAAAACAAAAATCACTGCCGAGGATGGAATGATTGAAATGGATGGATGAGACGTTGATGTTGAATGAAGAGTAAATGAGTATAAATTTGGTAGATCCCAAGACGATTTGTCATCTCAAATATTTGATTTTTGAAAATTTCTAAATGGATGAGTTTTGTTTATGAGATAAAACTTGAATGGATTGATTGTCTAACCGCATGCGTTATCTATAAGGATTGGGAGGAAAGATAAAGATGTATTCAGATTGAATTCAAACTGGAGATATATTCTTCAAATTGGAAAGGGCTCATGTGTGAGATTGAAATTCAACCTTCCATCAAATCGTCAAAGCCAAACCATGTAATCTATTCTTATGTATTTCTTCCAAAGGAGAGTTTTTTCAAGGCTGATGTGGCACCCTCCACAACCCACCTCCCCTATTGCTTTAATATATATAACTAGCAACAAAGGCCCGTGCTTAGCTCGGGCCAAAAAAATGAGAATATATTTAAAATTAAAATAAAAGAAAAGATATTATTTAAAAAAAATAAGTAATTAGATTGAAAAGCGAGCTCCTCCTTATCTATATATATAACTTAGACTAAAATAATGTTCTCATGTGGGTTTGCAAAACTCAAAACATCAAATTTTCTCTCTTAAGTCCAAACAAAATTTATTTGAAAAATTGCATGTTTCTGTATGTGCTATTCAATTTTTATTTTTATGTGTTGTCCAATGATTCATTAATATCACTGAACCCTTACCCTGTCTACTTAGGGTCCACTGGCAATCTTATAGCAGTGAGGCTCATAAGATAGTTGATGGCCTGCCAATATAAGGTAGGTAAATAAATAAATAAATAAATAAATAATAAATGAGGCTTAGCCCGGGCCAAAAAATGAGAATATATTTAAAATTAAAATAAGAGAAAAGTTATTATTTAAAAAAAATAAGTAATTAGATTGAAAAGTGAGCTCCTCCTTATCTACATATATAACTTAGACTAATTAGATTGAAAAGTGAGGTCCTCCTTATCTACATATATAACTTAGACTAAAATACTGTTCTCATGTGGCTTTGCAAAACTCAAAACATCAAATTTCCACTTTTAAGTCCAAACAAAATTTATTTGAAAAATTGCATGTTTCTGTATGTGCTATTCAATTTTTGTTTTTATGTGTTGTCCAATGATTCATTAATATCACTGAACCCTTACCCTGTCTACTTAGGGTCCGCTGGCAATCTCGTAGCAGTGGGGCTCATAAGGTAGTTGATGGCTTGCCAATATAAGGTAGGTAAATAAATAAATAATAAATGAGTTATACAAAATTAACAGTGACTCGACCCGACCTAGTTACCCGACCCGACTCGTGGGTCAATGGGTGGGTCATGGTAGCAGATTTCTGGTGCTCGACTCGACCCGTGACCGTTGGTACCGGTTACCAGGTTTCACGGGTCGGGTTACCGGGTGACCCGTGAACCCGTTAACATTTATTCTTTTTTTTTAATTCATCTTAGAAAACCAAATGTTCTCCCCTGTTTGTGAAAGATTAGTTTGTTGAGATTCATATCATGG
Source organism: Litsea cubeba (assembly GCA_012931725.1). Classification (NCBI taxonomy): domain Eukaryota; kingdom Viridiplantae; phylum Streptophyta; class Magnoliopsida; order Laurales; family Lauraceae; genus Litsea; species Litsea cubeba. Next base: position 18,795,063 of record CM022948.1, read on the forward strand.
GGGTGGAGATTTGTGGGGTCAATGTATGTTTTTATTAATGAGACAGGGACTATTGATATCTTATATTTTCATGATGTTGTTCTATTTCATGTGTATTCATATTTATTTATTTTTTCAAATAAGACATCTAATCCATGTTTTGGTGAATTAGGAGATTTGGATGGTACCCAACTAAAAGTAAAAATTAGGTAGTGGTTGTTTGGATCGGTATCAGGCTTGGACTTGGGTTTTTAATCTACATGAAATTCAATTCAGATTTGGGTTTGGTCTTGACCCAGGTGGCTGATTCTATATATGATAGTGTATAATGCTTACCAAACTCAGTATATTATGCCTACATTGGTGTTTTTTTAAACAGGTGAAGATTCCCTCTATATATTTGAATCATCTTCATTTTTCCTATCCAATCTCATCACTAAAATCACCTCAAATAAGGCCTCTTTTCTTCAATATCCCAACAATAAGCTTATATACAATCGAGAACTAACTCTAGTTCTCACCCAATTATCAAGGGTTTGATTTTCAGGTATGCGGACCTCAGACATTTGCCAACATGTGTGGGCAAACTCTTTTTCACATGTGAGAGCTCTCTTCCCTTATGTGTAGGCTCTCTCATGGATCCTAGCCTCTTCTTAGCTGAGTTGAAAAAAAAAAAAACCATCATGATACTATCATTAATATAATAATAATATAATGGAAATACCTTAATAAAAATATAGTTTATGGTAATAGATAGCAATTAGTCAGATGATGCAGCCGTGCATGGAAAAGTCTATGCTTTTGTTGAAAGAGGTTCATAATTATAAGAAAAAAGATATCCAATTATAGTTGTTCCATGCAAGTTGCCAAAGAGGAAAAATAATAACTTTATTTTGATCTGATTTTGATTGACATTTTTTACTCGAACAATGTATGGTTGGTTGGTGGATGGAGAGATTTTAGGGATGAGATGTTAAAGAAGATTGGAGGGGATGGAGAGATTTTAGGGAAGATTGGAGGGAATGAAGAGATTTTAGAAGATTTGAGGAGATATAACTTTTTAAGAGTCCCTCATTTTTTTCCTTTTGTATTTAGAGAATTTTCAGGGGTGAGGTGCACCCTCCACAGCCCACCTCCCCCTTTGCTTTTTTGTGCTTTTTTTTTGTTTTTTTTCTTTTGTATTTCTCTGAAATGAGAGAATTTTCGGGGGTGAGGTGGCACCCCTCACAGCACACCTCCCCGTTTTCTTTAATATATATAATGGTTTTTTAGTCATTTGGAAATTTCTTTTTTTCAACTATGCATGCATAAGGTTGTTGAAGTGGGCCCCACTAAGTAGTTTGGGTTTGACATGATTGTTTTGTTAGGGATTTTGTGTATTGTAATTTAATGGACATGTTCATTTTATCTATCATTTGAATTTTCGCATGAGCATTAGTTTTGAAAAACTTGAAATCTTGGAATTGCTCCTGCATGGTTTTATAGTTTTTAAAACCTGATTTTTCATGTATGGCTTGGATTTTAACTTGGATGCATAAATAGATTTTAATTATGCATGCCCATGATTTTATAGTTAAATCATTTTAGGCATAATAGATTCATGTTTTAAAAAATACTTTTGAATTGATTTAAACATGAATCTAAGCATGATTTTCATGTCCAAAGATTTCCACTTAGAAAATCATTTTTAAGTCTAAAACCCTGAAAATTTTCCGTTAACCAACATGTTTTAGTCACCTTTTGATCAAAATAATTGGATATAAAAAATCATAGATTTTGCTTGTCAATGACCTGTTGGTTAGCTCTCGGTTTACCGAGAGTGTTCTACGTTATCATTAAAAAGGATGAATTTGTAAAAAAACTTTAGTTTTGCTCACATAAAACAGGCATTCCCGCCAAAAATTCATCTTTCTTTTACCCATTTTTTTAGTGTCGATATTGACCTTGTGCAGAAAGAAAAACTCCACGACCGTTGAGTTCGATTTTAAATCTATTTTGGCCTAGTACTTCTTGTACCTTGATAAATGCATTAATAATACTTTTTTTAATCTTTTACTATTTTCATTTACAACTATATATATGAATATTTCTTTATGAGAAACAAGATGATATATATTTACATTTATATGCATCGATATCACAACCTCCTTTATGAATAGCCCATATGACGTACCTGTGTGTGAAATAAAACATGTTCGATTAAAATTGGTATTTTAGAGCTTTAAAGATGTTCAAATTTTGATCATCATATAAGGTCCAATTTTTTTATCCAGTTCTACGTGATCCATTTAAAAACTATGATGAGTGTCACATTTGGGCTAATAACCATTCGTGGATTATCATGTGTGAAGGACTTAGATTGATTATAGTCACCAAGTGGGTCCAACAGTCTGGACCATTCTCAGCAAAGGATTACAATATTAGTGATGGATAAGTGCATTGCATGTAGTTGTTTCATATTCCAACAATCATTTTAGCATCATTTCAACCAAAATCTAGATATTTAATTAAGGAAAATAATTAGGTGAGAACTGTTATCACGGTTCAAACCATGAGAACTATGGGTGGGGTCCACCTATCACCTAATCCAAATCTTGCAATGGACAGGGACCCCCTTGATAGTCACACGTCCCAAGGTTTGGCACCAATGCGAATAAACTGGACCGTTGGATCGACTATATACCCATACAAATGAATTGGGCTTGTCGACCATGGATGAAGGGGTTAGAAACATGGGATTAGGGTCAAACTTGATATTTGGGGTGGTCCCATTTTGATGTTTCAATCCACACCGATCTCATTCCAAAATGGGGCCCCCAATGGGCCCCACAAAACAGTTCTCACAATGACTCCGTGAGAAAAGTTCTCATTGGATCACATCCCTTTAATTAACTCATTAACATGATTCTATTCACAATTTGCATCTATCTTACACTTGGTTCCTCCATAAAAGTAACCAAAAAATACTTAACCACATAGAATTGAGCAAGTGGAAACAATTGCACCCGAATATCAATTTTTACAAATTCCAAGTTTCTTTCATTAGGTTGTTTTACAAAATTACCAACATCTAAAAAAGTGATGGAAAAGTAGAAAAGTCAAACCACATATACAATATATTATTCGATAATGAGGACATAAAACGTTTGGAAAAATTAATTTAAGAACATGCAGAAAATTGATATCTTGAAACATACATTCACAAATTCAGTATAAGCGACCAACAATGCTATTTGTCTGTATGGATGCATCTTGAATAGTTGAGAAATAAAGAAAATCTATTTATAGTGATAGTCTCATATTTCCGAGAACATTAAGCACACATGGAAATCTGAAAGGATTAGTACTTTCATAATCCAATATAAAAGAGGGGCAACAAATCAAAGAATAATTGCATACATCAATTAAATTCTGAGCTACATTTTCGAATGAAAAAACATATTCCTCACTCAATTTCTCAACATAGAAGCCCTTTCGAGAATTACTTTCTTCCCATAATTTCAACGTAAGATTCATTGACAGAAAATATTACATTTATAAGAAAATATTAACCAACCATATCCAAAGGATAAGGATAACCCACTGATATCCCTAGAATCCTAACAAACTGATAATCTTCAACATTCCCCCTCAATCACATGGTACTTTCAAAGAAAGTATACGTGATTGTAAACATAAAAAATAAGAACCCTTAAATCTCTAAAAAATAGATAATAAAATATTTTAATAGAAACGATCTTCATGCTTTCTTGGTGATCATTGTCTGTCTGTGGATCCATCATTGTTGCAACCCGCTCCTTTCTGAGTCTGTTGGTACCAGTAGCCCACTAGATCAGATCTGTCGCGATTTCTTCAAGAAGCTTTGATCGTGCAATTTTGACAAAGATGGTGAGATCGTAGGGCCTTAGATGGATGGATAGGATGCTCAATTTTTTTTATTGAAAAAGAAAAAAAAATGACGGTGTTGATTGCGAAAGTAGGATTGTACCCGACTTGATCGCAAGATCATCGCCGGGCACAAGTTTTGATACCGTAAAGTTTTGTAATTTGAGATAAACTTGAAGATTTACTTTCTATTCTTCAATGATCTTATCAGAATACATATTGCTCTATTTATAATAAAGATTTGAAACTTATTCCCTAGAACTGCTCTAACAACTAACTATTCCAACAAATAGTTCTTATCATTAGTTCAAATCTTATTCTTTGCAGATCTTCTTATGTGAACGAGTCTTCATGTGTAACTCCATTATGTGGGACCACTTGCTCAATTGACTTGGTATCTTCATTACTCCCCCGCAAATTGAGCCGCGGAGGAGGCCATAGGCCCAATTTGATCCGAAACAATTCAAAAGGGCACCGACCTAAAATAGTGAAGACGTCCACAACTTGGCCTTAAGAAGGAATAAAGCGAGTGATGAGAGCACCAAGAGCCACTTTTTCACATACAAAGTGATAATCTATCTCAATATGTTTGGTTCTGGCATGGAAGACCGGGTTAATAACCATATAAAGAGAAGACATGTTATCACATAAGAGAGTTGGAGGTGCTTCAAGAAAGAGTCCAATATCCCATAGGAGAAAAGACAACCATGTTAATTCTGCAGTAGTAGATGTAAGGGCTTGATATTCAGCCTCTATACTAGACTGGAAAACTGTGGGCTGTTTCTTAGCGCTCCAAGAAATGTAGTTGCTGCCAAGGTAGGTGCAAAAGCCTGTTGTGGACCTCCTAGTGATTGGGCACCCAGCCCAATCAGCATTTGAGAAGGCATAAACTTCCATTGGGCAAGCAGACAGTAGTAGAATGCCATGATCAATCGTCCCATGAAGTATTCATTTGAGCAACTGAAAGTGAAACTTGGTCTGTTGATGCATAAATTGACAAACATAATTTTGACACCGAAAGAAATGTCGGGATAAGTGAATGGTAAGTACTGGAGACCCCCAACAATATTACGATAAAATTAGGGATAGTCAAAGAGAACATCACCATCTAAAGGCGGGCAGCGAATAGATGTTATCATGGGGGTGGAAATGGACCGACAGTTTTTCATTTGAGCCCGGTCCAATAAATCATAAGCATATTTGGATTGATTTAAGAAAAACCCACCAGGAAAGCGAGTGACCTGTACGCCGAGAAAATAATGGATGTCACCCAAATCTTTCATAGCAAACTCATTGTGGAGTCTTGCAATAAAGCTTTGGAGTAATACTGGATTATCCCCTGTTAAAATGATATCATCGACATACAATAAAAGAATGATGGTTCCATGTGAACTCGACAAATAAATAGGAATGAGTCAAATAAACTGCAGAAGAAGCCGGCGGCCAATAAGAATGAGTTGAACCTGTCAAACCACGCTCGCGGAGCTTGGTGAAGACCATAGAGTGCTCGGCGAAGGCAACATACATCAGTCAATCTCTTCGGATCGATGAACCCAGGAGGTTGCTCCATATACACATGTTTATCAAGGAGGCCATGCAAAAATGCATTTTTGACATCCAATTGTCTTATACTCCTGTTTCTGGCCAAAGCAATTGAGAGAATAAGGCGGATGGATGCTGGTTTAATAACAGGTGAAAAAGTCTCAGAAAAATCAACCCCAAGAACCTGAGTGTAGCCTTTTGCTACCAAGCAGGCTTTTAGATGCTCTAAGGATCCATAACTATGAAGCTTGGTCTAATAACCCCACTTACACTCGGCAACATTCATGGTGGGTGTTCGTAAAACTAACTCCCAGGTACCATTAGCTGAAATGTCCTCTTGCATAGCGGAGAGCTAACCAGGATGCTTAAGAGTCGACTTAATAGTCTTTGGCTCATGAGGAATAAGCTCAGCTAAATATAGAAAGTTTGGAGAAGTAATTTTGGATTGGGTTTTATGGAACCATCTTGAGAGCGAGTAACTATTGTGTGGGAGGAGGGACCGAGGCTGGATCGTGCGACACTGCACTAGTCCCTGTTGATACCAAAAATGTAACTTTGCCTCTTTAACCTCAAGAAAGCTACGTAAAGCCGCAACCTACAACAAACATGCAATGCTACTTCTAAAAAATCAAATCTTGTCAGAATCAAACAAAACTACATGATCCTTCAAGACAGCCAAGAGAGGAGTACACATTCGGGTCATTTTAAAATTATTTGGCCTAACTTCACTCCTCCAGTAGCTAAACAGGAGCTTCCGGCGGCTACAACTGTTGATACCAAAAATGTCACTTTGCCTCTTCAAGATCCAAAGAGCTACATGAAGTCGCAACCTGCCATAAATAGGCAATGCTACTTTCAAAAAATCAAATCTTGTCAGAATCAAACAAAAACTGCAAGATTCTTCAAGACAGTTAAAAGAGGAGTAGACAAGAAGTTTCGGGCCATTTCAAAATCATTTGGCCTAACTTCGCTTCTCCGACAGCCGAAAAGGAGCTCTCGGCGGCAAAAGCATCGGAGACACCAAATCTTCGATGAGAGCCGATGGATGGTCTCAAAATACTTCCAAAAGGCTCCACGTCAAGTTCTGAGTCAAACCAACAACGTTTGACCCTACATCAACCCTCGAACAGCTAAATCAAGCCTCTTGGCGGCGAGAACCACCGAGGCCATTACTCATCAGATAGAGCACATGGACGGCTTCAAAATACTTATAAAGGGCTACACGTCAAATTTCAGGTCATTTCGACAACATTTGACCATAGTTTGACGCTCGGAAGCCAAATCAGGCCTCTCGGCGGCAAAGCTCTCCGGGACCATGGTTTCCAAGACAGAGCCTATGGATCATCTTAAAATGACTCCAATAGGTTTCCTGTCAAATTTCAAGTCAATCGGACATCGGTTGACCGCACATCAAAACCGCGACATCTTCATCGCGACAAAAGCAAGTCTACTGGTGATAGGACCCCAAACGGCTTCAAAACTCAAACAAAAGCCTATGGTTGGTCTTATTTATTGCTCAGGAGGCTTCACACCAAATTTCAGGTCATTCTGACATCGTTTGACCCAGTTTCAGCTTCTGACGGAAAATCGGCAGCTCTGCGCTACAAAGTCTTCGGCTTTCTCAGGAAATTGGAAACTTTGTAAAATAAAATGCAAGGATTCTCATCAGGTTTCCTACAGGGAAATCAGGCCAATAAATGGTCAAAAATGTCAAGGAAAAATACAGAAGAAAAAAAAATCGAAAAACAGCAAAAAACGGATACAAAACGGGACAAAAAGGGGGAAAACCCCCCAGGGTCGCAGGCCCCTGCGACCCTGGAGCCCGGGGTCGCCGGGAAGGCCCCGAAAACCCCGGTTTTCGCCGTTTTTTCGCGATTCGAAGCGCCCAGCCTCTGGTACTTTCCAAAATTCATGCTTTTGAGACACCAAATCCTCTGACATCCGTCCAAAACACGGGTCAATCATCAAGAGTATCGAAAACAATATTGATCGCCACCCGGTCAACCAAAAAAAGTGTGCTTTCTACCCGACCGATCGAGAAATCGACAGGACAGATGGCACCGACCCGCTGTTTGGCAACAAACACCTGAAATTACATGGTCATCTGATGTCGATCTACATGAAGATCCATCGATGATCATCACTAGAAGAATTCCAAAAGACGCGGCACGGCCCGCGACTCTTCAGATGTTCGGCGACCACTTAATGCGATTAATTGACTAGCTTTATTACAGTCATTAATCCATTTCTTTTGACGGACCAATCAGAAGAAAGCATCCGGGAGTTACAAGTCAAGAGATTCATGGCATTTAACCCATGAAACTCCTCCCATCATGGCGATTAAAGGCGATTAAATGCCCTCAATCTCCTCCGGCCAATCAGAAGCCAAGAAAAAGGAGTTACAAAATAAAGAATTCAATTTTGTAACTCCTCCCTTTATATAGCTTTATGACAATCAAGGCTCATAAACCCTCCTAAATGGCCACCTAAAAGCCTATAAATAGGAGAGCTCTCCAAGAAGAAAGGATCATCACAAACACACAGACAGACAACAGCAGACAGAAATCAAGAAACAAGCATAGAAATCCAGAGAAGGAAAAAGAGAGAAAACTCTGCGGAAGTTCTACACCGACCACCGCAACAAGGTGACAAAAGTCCCTTGGGGGGGTACCCCCCCCCCAAGGTCCTTGCCTTCTCCTTCTGCCTCCAATGGCTTAGACGTGGCTTTTCAGCCCGTCTACTCGGCTTTTTATTGGACATAGGACCTTCTTTTGGTCTTTGTTCTCTAAAAACCTGAGGTTATAGCCAAGCCAAGCGAATCAATAACATCCTCTGTTCTCATCTGCATGGATGATGGCGAAGCCCACATATGGCTTGCGACCGTCAATCTAAACGGGTCCCCCACAATCTCCTGAGAAGTTAGATCCTCCTTTTCTTGCTTTTCATTGTAGTTTGTATTTTTCCAAAAGAGACAAAAATCACAACTCTTGTCTTTCATTATTGATAAGGATTGTAAATCGGCTATAAACGCCAAAATCGGCTATAAATGCCAAAAAAATCGCCTTTCACGGCAAACCAAGAAAATGTCTCTTTTCTTAAATATATGTGCAATGGAAAACTTGAAAGAAGTTGATTTCCTTTTTACTTGCGAAGGTTGATCTCCGGATCACCACCTGCAATTCCAAGTAAAATAGAAAATCTGGCACACCCACACAAAAAAAGAAATGTTGATTCACGCCCTTGCCCCCCGGTTACGAAAGGGTCGGACCCGACGGACTCCCACGTCCGCCGACCTCGGTAGAACCGAGCAGGAGCGCGGTCCATCAAGCTGGCTCCACCCGGTGGGACTCGTTTATTTGAGAACACGATGCTAGAAATGAAATATTTGCATATCATATATTTTGCTCTATTCTTATATTTCTTTTCTCGATTCCTTGGTTACTTTATAATTGGTGGCCTATGTTGGATTCCGCATCTAAAAAAATGAGATGAGATTTTTTGGAAAATTTTAATTCTTTGAATTTATTTCCACTATTTCTCTTTTAAAAAAAAAACAAAAAATCAGATTTTTCAGTTTGGATTCAAAATTTAGAAACCTTGATCCGTTCCTATCGTTCATCGCGCTTGCAGAAATGTTGAGCCTGTTCGACTAAGGTTTTGGGCAATCGTTTCTCTTCGATGAGTTCATTAAAGATCTAAAAAATAAAAATGAGATGAGTTTTTTTTTTTTGGAAATTTCAAATTCTTTGAATTTATTTCCACTCTTTCTCTTTTCAAAAAAAAAAACAAAAAAATCAGATTTTTCAGTTTGAATTCAAAATTGAGAAACCTTGATCCGTTCCTATCGTTCATCGCGCTTGCAGAAATGTTGAGCCTGTTCGACTAAGGTTTTGGGCCATCGTTTCTCTTCGATGAGTTCATTAAAGATCTAAAAAAAAAAATGAGATGAGATTTTTTGTTTGGAAATTTCTAATTCTTTGAATTTATTTCCACTCTTTCTCTTTTCAAAAAAAAAAAAAAACAAAAAAAATCAGATTTTTCAGTTTTGGATTCAAAATTGAGAAACCTTGATCCGTTCCTATCGTTCATCGCGCTTGTAGAAATGTTGAGCCTGTTCGACTAAGGTTTTGGGCCATCGTTTCTCTTCGATGAGTTCATTAAAAAAAATATAATAAAATAAAAATATAATAAAAAAAACAAAAAAAGACATAGACCACTAAGGTTAAACCAACTGTGTTCTTTGATCATGGTTGATTCAAAGAAAAGCCTTGTCCAGAGTGTGGAGACAGCTTGACTGTTATAGGCAAGGGTCCTCCAAACGGGTTCATTAAGTAATCCTACCCTTACCTGGGGGCAATTCTATCAATCAAGATTTCATAAGATCGGGTTAGGAGGCCTATGTGTACTCTCTCGTCTTTTAAATAAATTTTTAAAAATTTTTTTTAAAAAAATAAAAATTTTAAAATAAAAAATAAAAAATAATAAAAAAATCAAAAAAAATCTTTAAAAAAAATAAAAAATAAATAAATAATCAAATAAATAAAAAGAAAAGATTTTTTTTAAAAAAAAAAAAGAAAAAAAAATCTTCAAAAAAAAAAAAACTTCCGTCATTTTGGGTTTAGATTGGAGAAATCTTGGTCTTCTCCTTTCTGAGCACTGGCGCTCGCGGAAATCGCTGAGCCCGTGTTCAGATTGGAGTGCCTTTTGCTCTCTTTGATGAACCCGATATTGGTCTTTCAAAAAAAAAAAACTCGTCATTTTTAGATTCAGATCCGAGAAATTATGGTTCATTTCTTTCTGAGCAATGGTGCTCGCGGAAATCGCTGAGCCCGTGTTCAGATCGGAATACCATCTGCTCTCTTTGATGAATCCAATCTTGACCTTTCAAAACAGAGAATCTCATCTCATAGATGCGGTCTCAAAACATTTGTGTCTAGCGGTACTAGTACGCCCTTTCAGGGTCTACTGTATTGCGACCGGCACATCTGTAACTCCAACTTTATATTCTTCTTACCTCGAGCAAGCTCTGCTTCTCGATAAGTCGAATTTAAATTCACAATTGCTTCTAGCAGTCACTGGGATGCCCATTATGGGCTTACTATACCTGCGATCAGAACAATTGTACCCTCTATGGCGTTTTGTCTTCTTCATGTTGCTTGGGTCATTTTCCTCTAGCAATTTGAAAAGACGAAACCATAGAACTTCCCATTTATGATCATTATATTCTTGTGATTACTAATGGATGTGGTCTTGTTTCAGAAATTTTTGAAAACTAACAATGGCAGCTTCGCTAACCGTTACTTTCGATGAAAACAAGCACCAACTCATGCTTCAACAGAAGCAAACCACGCGCACCTACAAGCGCCCCATCAGCTGCCGAAGCATCAACTCCCTTGGCAATTCTTTGAACTCTGGGTCGACCTAGACTCCCCGGACTATCGTCTTTGGGACGCTGGGACCATTCCCACTTCCTGAGGAACAAACTGCTCCCTCCAAGAAGCAGAAACTTGCCTCTCAACGTGTCACTACCGTGACACCAAAGGCGAGCACCAGAAGGCCTGAAGCCCGTGGCAGCCCCACGAAGCCTCGACTTGCAAGCAACCAGGTCTATCCCAAGCCTTGGTCCCCAAGACCTTCACCAAAACAGAGAAGGTCCCAAACATCCACTAAGCCAGCATTCCTGGCCCCACTCAAGGAGAACCAGTTCTACCCTCTTGCCTACATGAAAGAGGAGAAACCCATCTCCAACCTGACTTCCAAGTCATCCCAGCATGAGCCGGCTTGTTCTTACAAGCTCAAAATCAAGTCATGCATCACAAGGCCTCTACAAGCACCTGCTAAGGCCTACAAACCTGCAGTTCGACCCTTCATCTCTACAAGGGCCAAACTCCAAAAATTCAAAGCTTCGCTGCAACAGGCGAAGGACCGGGTTCGCATCCTGTCCTTGCCCAGCTACAAAGAAGACTGGCTCGGCTGCTGCGCCAGAGGGAGCACATCCTTCATCGTCAAAGCCCAGCCAGAGCTGACCGAAGCTCAAATTGCCCGTCGCATACGCCGCCGCGCGTCATACCGGCAAAAGAGACTAGAGAAGCAAAGGACCCAGCCTCCTACACTCCAAGTCTCTCCCAAATGGGTCGAAAAAGAAAGACCCAACCAAGTTGATGCCGTCCATATGGTTGGAAAAACCAGAAGGCGCCAAAAATCAGCAACAAAAGTCCATGTCCGACGTCCGATGACCCGCAGCGTCTCAAGGACAATAAGACATTCAGATGAATCCCCTGCTCCTTCAAGCAAAGGACAGCAGAGTGATCCTTCCTCAAGCTCTTCTTCAAAAAGAATGAGCCCCAGCTCAGTCACCAGGACAGTTTCTTCGTTCGAATCACGAAGGATGAATGTCTTGGCTACAAATTCTGAGCCACCACCCCAAAATCCACCTCCAGAAGATGCGATCACCCGCATCCAGCAGTTGGAATAGGGCCAGCAGAGGATTGAAACTCTGATGGAAAACCTTCTCCTCGCCTTCCAAAATCAGGCGAACAATGGACCTCCTCCGAATCTTCAAAACGACGAGGTAAATGGAGAAGAAAATGAGTCACGTGCCCTTACCAAAAAGGACGTAAACAGTATCCTCGCCAAAGCAAAAGAAGAGGATATACTCAAGGAGCATGGGATCAAGCCACCATATCCCTTATGGATGGACTCGGTCCCGTTCCCCACCAAATTCAAGCATCCTACTCTCCAAACATATACGGGGAAATGATCAGCTAGACAGCACGTCATCCACTTCAAGATCCTGACGGGAGCTATCGCGGATCAAGATGCACTCAAGATCCGCCTCTTTCCAAGTACCCTAAAAAGTACGGCCTTCGATTGGTACTCCACTCTGCCGGAGGACTCAATCCAAAACCGGGCCATGCTAGAGACACGCTTCCTGACTCACTTCAAAGGTAAAGATCATCCCGCTACTATGGCTCATCTGTGCAGCCTAAAACAGGGGGAGAATGAATCAACATATGACTTCATTCACAAGTGGAAAGCAATGGCATACAAATGCTCTGATGTATTGCCACAAGCGTCGCTAGTCGACATTTGCCGAAACAACATGAGAGCCAGAATCCGCTCCATGATCATCGGCAACAAATCAAAAAACCTGGGAGAACTCCTAGAAGCTTCCATGGAAGCTGAAACGGTGATTAAAGACCTCAACAGTCAGAAATCATCAAGAAAAGAGCCAACCGCCATTGCAACCTCTAAACCAAAGAAAGAAGAGGTCCTCAATGTGCAGACCAAGTCAGCTCCTCAGCCACCAAAGAAAGCTGAAAATAAAGTTCCTGGTAAGAGACCTGAACTCTCAGATGCCTTCAAAGAACGAGTAGAGAAGAAATACCCGTTTGATGAAGATGTTGACGAAATCTTCGGGGCTCTTGTGGCAAACGGCAAGCTCACCTTGCCTGAACCAAAAAGACCGGGTGATGTTGGCAAAACCAACGATCCTCAGTACTGTCCATACCACCAGATGATCTCGCATCCTCTCAATCAATGCTTCGTTGTGAGAGAGAAAATAAATGAGATGTGGAAAAACGGAGTCATCACCTTTGACAAAAACTATGGGTCTGCCTCCGTCAACATGGTGACATGTGGACAAACATCAAAATCACCGAAGAAGAAGATCATTACTTCCTTCAAGGTACTAAACTCAATCCAAGCGTCCGAGGAACTGGTTCATTACCCGACACCAGACGGACAGCCGATATGGGTACATCCCGATCTCCTGGAAGATGAAAATTGGGAGGTCATGAAAACAAAGCCTACAGCTCAACAGCGAAGGCAGGCTAGGAAACATCTCCTCAAGCTCAAACGGCAAGAGAAGACCCAGCCAAAACTAGAGGTCAAAGAAAAGGCAGAGGCTTCCTCTACCGCTTCACTGGAGGCAACAAAAACATCCCTTCCAGAGACTTCAAAGGGGGTAAGGAAATTCACTCTCAGTGATTTCATGCCACCTCAATTCAAAGCAGCCATGTAGGAGGCATCATACTCTTGCAATTCGGTAGTTGGATTCTCCATTGATGGATACGAATCCAGCGACACCGATGATGTATTCGAATCCAACTACACAGATGAGTGGGAGGAGTCCCTTGAAACAGGAGAATATCTCTCCGATGAAGAATGGGTTCCTGAGTCTCATCTTATGCCAGTAATCTGGTATAACCCCCTACAGCCACAAGGATCCTGGTCTGATGATGAAGAAGACCAAGAAGCTGTACAAGAAAATGCTGCTGACCCAGCACCTCTCATTACTCCAGTGGAAATCAACCATGTTGAGCCACAAAGAGTTGATGAAGAAGAAGATCCGGCTCCCATGCCTGATCTTGAAGAATATGCAAGGATCTTGCAGCGACTCGCTCTAGAACAAGAGCAAGAATGCGTCAACGAGCCTCCTCGCAATCCAGAGCCTGAAGTCCCTGAAGACCATCAGGTACATCCTCCTCTTAACACACACCAAGCAGTTGCTGAATGCCACCAAGTGGTCGGAAGTCGGATTTCAATCCTTCAAACTTCAATCGGCGACTGGAGGGATCCGTTCATTGATTACATTATGTTCGGAATCCTACCTGAAGATCCAAAAGAACGGGTAAGCATCCAAAGGCGAACCCCAAGCTTTCATTTGGATATTCCTTCAAAAATTCTTTACAGGAAATCCTTCAACGGAGTACTTTTACGCTGCTTGTCACAACAAGAGGCTGAAGAAACACTCAAAGAAGTTCATGCTGGTCTTTGCGAAGCTCATCAGGCTGGACCTAAGCTCTATGATCAGATAAAAAGGTTAGGATATTACTGGCCTACCATGGTAGCCGACGCAATGCAATTTGCTAAGCGCTGCCAACAATGCCAAATTCATGGAGATTACATTCACATGCCTCCAGAATGGCTGCATCCTACAACGATCTCATGGCCTTTCGAAGCCTGGGGTATGGACATCATATGTCATATTTCTCCCCCTTCGAGCAAAGGTCATCGCTTCATCTTCGCCGCTACGGATTATTTCTCCAAGTGGTCAGAGGCATTTGCGTTCAACGAAATGAAGACCTCATCAGTCCTTCAGTTCCTGCGCACCAACATCATTTGTCGTTTCGGCATACCCAAAAGATTCGTCCATGATAACGGACCACAATTCCGGGATCATCGATTCTACAGGTTCTGCGACAAATACAAAATCCAAAGCTGTCCTTCGACTCCATACAATCCGGCAGCAAACGGGTTAGCAGAAGCTTTCAACAAGACACTCTGCAAAATCCTCAAAAAAAAATGGTCTCTAGTCACAAAAGAGACTGGAGCGACAAAATGTCTGAAGCTTTGTGGGCCTATCGAACCACCGTTCGAGGACCAACCCATAGCACACCATTCTCCTTGGTCTATGGATGCGAAGCTGTCGTACCCTTGGAAGTACAAATTCCTTCCTTGAGGGTATCCTTGCAAAATGACATGACTCAAGAAAGCAATGTCAAATTGCAACTCCATGAGCTGGACAATCTCGATGAGAGACGGCTCGAAGCTCAACAAAGCATTGAACTTTACCAAGCACGCATGGCAGGATCTTTCGATAAAAAGGTCAGGCAACGCGTCTACAAAAAGAGTGACTTGGTTCTTGCGGTAAAAAGACCAATGGTCTTCGCTCACAAGTCCAAAGGCAAATTTGAGCCAAAATGGGAGGGACCCTACGTCATCGACAAGGTTTTCTCCAACGGTGCATACGCACTCCTAAACATGGAAGGTGATGTATGCTGCCCATCAACGGCAAGTTCTTAAAGCGGTACTACCCTTGAAGACTTACCCAACTGGGTAAGAGCAATGCCTGTACGGCCAAAACCGGTTTCTAGGTACACGCTCGCTAAACCCACCCTTTTTTAGAATTTTCATATCAAATGTTGAAATTTCTAGAAATTTAAAATAATGCTTACTTTCATCGTTTCATTGTCAAAAAAAAAAAAATCCAAGTTTAGGAACCTTTCCCTAACTTGACCAAAATTTTCAACCCTTGAACCCAAAATTCATGGTTTGAAACAAAATCCGGATTCAGGGATTTCCACCTTAGTCCACCCTGCCTTTTACCACCAAAATGGTTTTAGGTCAAAACTTATGACCCTCGTGTCTTTAAACAAAAAAAAAAAAAGGTTTTTTACCAGGAGGACTTCAACCCACATAGGAAGCAGACGCTTAGTCGATACACTTCCAAAATCGCAGGGAAGCGACATTTCGTCGATACTTGCAAAATCCAAAACCATGGAGACCAACATTTCAGTTGATATCCATAACTCAAAGGTTCGAGAAAACCACAAATTTCAAAAATCGTGGGGAAACGACATCAAGTCAGTACCCGCAAAACCAAAATTTTTGAAAAGCAAGGATGCGACATTCCATCGATACTTGCACCCAGATCCGCGAGGATGCGACATTCCATCGATACTCGCAACCGAATGAGCAAGGATGCAACATTCCATCGATACTTGCAAGAACATTCAGCAGGGAGGCGACTTTTAGTCGATACTTGCATTTTTGAAAACCAAACAGGCTATAAATGCCACAAACCGGCTATCAATGCCACCAAAACAAAACCGACTATCAATGCCACAAACAAAAATTTGGATTTCAAAAAACCGGCTATCAATGCCACCAAAACAAAACAGGCTATCAATGCCACCAAAAACCGGCTATCAATGCCACAAACCGGCTATCAATGCCACCAAAACTGGCTATAGATGCCACAAAAAAAAAAAAACTCGGCTATCAATGCCACAAGAAAAGCTGGCTCTCATGCCAAAATTGGCTTCCATGCCACAAACAAAAACCTGGCTTCCATGCCAAAACAATCATTTGACAAAAGATTTTCACAAAATGACAACCTTTTGATCAAATCCCATTTAGCAATTACTTTTATCACAAAAAGATTCAAGTGAGCGTAGGGATAACAAAAAAAAGAAGGCATCTCATTTAGCAATTACTTTTATCACAAAAAGATTCAAGTGAGCGTAGGGATAACAAAAAAAAAAAGAAAGTGTTCACAAGCACTACAAAAAAAAGAGTACCAAAAAAATACATGTGGTACCAAAAAAAAGAAAGTGTTCACAAGCACTACAAAAAAAAGTGTACCAAAAAAATACATGTGGTACCAAAAAAAGGAAATTGTTCACAAGCACTACAAAAAAGTAAGTACCAAAAAAACACAAGTGGTACCAAAAAAGAGATAAGGATGGTTTCTGTAAAAAAAAAAAATAATACAGCAGCTCAATCAAAAATGGTCTCCAGCCAAGAGTTCAGCTCCTCAAGCAAACTTTTGGCCTCAGCCGTCAAGGATTCCAGAGTACGATTCTTCAAGAACTTGCCATGAGATGCTGGGGTGGGTTGAAAACCTTCTTTCGCACTAGGAAGATTATCCCGAGCAGTTTGCCATCATTCGCTATCTTGAGATTTCCTTTCAAGAACTCGATTGGCATCTGCAACCCGGCGAATCAGAGCACTCTCCCTGTCACGAGCCTCTGTTATTGCAGTCCACTTGGCAGCGACTTGTGCCTGCAGATGCTCAAGACGTTTCCTGGCCTCATCGACCTCCCTATCAAGGATGTTAAGGTCATATGTCAGCCCGATGATGGTTAGCTCTTCTAAGTTCTTCTCTCGAACTGCCTGCTTCCTACTTTCTTTAGCCTCATCCAGGTTAGACTGAGCCTTATCAGCAGGGTCCAGGAACATCTCCTTGAAGAACTAGTCATCAGGAAAACCCATGGACTCAAACCACCTGTCACCCAGCTCAATGATCCTATCAACGATCGCCCTGGCATCTGTGACATCCAGACCAGCCTCTTCAGCATCACCGAGAATCTCACGCACATGCTGGATCATGCTAAATCCGGCTTCTAAGTGCCCAGAAAAGAGAGTCTCAATCCAAGAGCTCAGAACCCGCACCACCACCTTCTTCGCAAAAAGAAGAGATGGCCCAGCTGAAGATTCGCCCAACTCCATTGGTCGGCCGCTCATGTCATCATCTGCTGGAAGAGTAACAAAAGAACTCTTTCCAGTTGAAGCTACTCCTGCTCAGGAAGGAATCTCAGCACGAGGAATCTCCTCAACATTGTCAGAGCTGGTCCCAATAGTCTCTACCTCTGGATTAACCTCTGGCATCCCTTGCTCTGGAAGCGACGGATCCTCCTCTGTCACTTCAAAACCCGCCAAAGAAATACAAAAAGGTATGAATATGATCCTGTCTGAAAATCATTATCAGGGTTATAACTACAAAATACCTTCTTCGACGACTGGCGGAATACTTTCTTCCTCCATGAACGCATCGGAAGCGTCATTAACATTTGCATCCATCGATGGTTCGAAGTCATCGGAATCCTGTGGCATGTCAGCTGGCAAAAAAAAATGTGTTAGCAAACCAAGTCACAGACAAAAAAAAAAAGAAGAAAAAAAAGGAAGTCGTACCAATTGGAGATTCTGGATTCACTCTAGAGTCCCTCGGTTCTTCTTCAGGTGCCCCGACAGGATCCGTCACCACCTCATCGGTTGGGACCTCAGGCATCACCAAGTCTTCCTCTGCTAAAAAAAAAAGAAAAGAAAAGCAGAAACAAGAAGCAAATCAGAAAATGGAAAAATCCCATGAAAACAAATGGAAAGAGAAAAAGGAAGAATCATACCTTCACCGACGGTCTCTTCTTCTCGGCTTCTCTTCTCTGGAGGCTCGTCAGCATCCACTGGCACTTCCTCATTGATAGTAAGAGGAACTTCCAAGTCAGGAGAGTCCTCATGCTGCCCCTTGCTGCGATGATGACTCCTCCTCCTCTTACTCCAGCGGGCTCGCTTCTTAGAGGAACCTGCCCCGCTGTCAGAGTCAGGTTTCCCACTTGACTCCTCACTGGATGGTCTACTCTTGCTAGTAGACTCCATGGAAGCTTGCCTCTGTGCCGCTTGCATCCAAGCGCCAAGTTCGGCTTCCTCCTGTTCTAGCTGCTCTAAAGCCTCATCAGGTATTTCTCGAACAGCTTCAGAACCAATGACGCCCTGGTCACCGAGAAAGCCTATCTTGTGCTTCTCTCCAGAAAGGAAGGCCCAAACTTCCTCTCGCCGGACGCCATCCGACTTTCCAAGGCCCTTTCCAGATGTCAGCTTCACATCAAGCTCCTTCTTGGAAAGCCCCCGATATGCCGAAAAGCTCTCCGCGAACCACTTCGCAAAGCCGGCAGTCCGGGAAGTCAGCAACACAGGATAAGAAATCATGGCTGTAGTCTCTTCAGCACTATAGAAAGCCCATGCATTTCTCCCGTCCTGTAAGCCTCCAAAGCGCTTCACCATGTTTGAAGGCGCTCCAACAACGCCTTGAGAAAAGCCCAGCTGCAAAGCAAAGCGAGAGGGTACATACGGCTGGATGTCGATGAAAAGATGTCTACGGTACACCATCGTGCCGACACGTATGCTGAAAAGCCACTCTCTCTCTGCATTCGTCAAGGAATAATGCCTTCCCGACCCCACCCTGGTAGAGTCTCGGACACCAAAATCAAAAGCCTTCTTCCGCAACTCCGGAGAAAGCTTCACTGAAGACTGCCCCATCTCGACGTCCCTGAACCGTCGGATCCTCATGCGGGCAAACAAAAGTGATTCGGACACGGCTTTGCCCTTAGCCAGTCGAATTATCAGAGGATCATCATCCTGTGCGGCACCCAGCCGGTGGAAGCCAGGACAGTGGTATACATACCACGAATAAAAGATGTGGGCTGAAAATACCCTATTCATGGGAAGCCCAAGCCGAACAAAAAAAGCAGCAGCCTGCAGTTCGGTACACAGGTAGGAGTAAAGAGCTGGCACCAAAGCAAGCTGCTCTCCAAACGCCATCTGACAAGCCGGAAAAATACAATGCGGCCTGATGTGCGTTCCATCTCCTCCAGCAAAAATAGCCTCACCAAGCCAATAAGTGAGGTAAACAGCGAGATCTCTCCGCAGTGCAATGTCAGGACATATGACGTTTGTACTTGCACAGAAATCTCTCAACTCTTCTTGCATGGCCAAGATCTTCTTTGAACTTGGATCCTGAGCTCCGGCTTCCTGGGTCACGCCATCAGAAGACTCCCTGCTATCAAAAAAGTTGGGGAATGAAGAGCTAGAACTCTTCCAACTGCTGGATCTAACTTTCAAACCCTCTTTTTCCTTCAAAAAATCATAGAAGGCGACGAGCTGAAAGTACAGAAGCCTGAACTCCTCAGACTGCCCCTCGAGGACGCTGTCAATCGGCATAAACTCCTCATAGAGTTTGCCGAGGATGGGCAATCCAGTAATGACGCTCAGCTCCTTCAAAGAAAAACCAATCTCACCATTCGTCACAACGAAGGTATTGGTTTGTGGGAGGAATGATTCCAGCATAGCCATGAAGGCCTCGTCGGAAAAGATCACGGTCTCCCTAAAGGCGCGGACCGCATAAAAAATCCCGGCTTCCTTCAAAACGGCGCCTCCAATCAGCAGGACACGATCAGTCCACGATTTCCACTCGGAGTCAGCATTGAAACGGCCGCGAAGTCGAAAAGGCTTGATCCAATTGCTGCCGTCACCGCTGAAAATACCAAGGCCCACCGGTCTCAAATCGACCGACGGATAATCAGAGCCCTGGTAGCCGCTGGATGGCATCAAAAGGTCCATGTCAACAGGAGACCTCTCCGTATATCCAGGAGAACCGCCAACAAAAACCCCGGTCTTGATTACATTTGTCCTTCTCACCCAGCTTGGAGGATCTTCCCTCTTAGGGCACGTGGGGGCAAGGCTCAGAATCGAGACGGTGCGATCAAACGTCGACCGAGTAACAACAGTCTTCTTCTCACCATCTGCTGTGAAAGAGAACTGAAAACATCTCCTCTGGTATGTCATGTCATCAGGGACTGCATCACCAAAGAAGAAGGTAGGCTTGGGCAAAATGCTCTGATCTTCCATCACCCATGGACGACTGCTTATCATGATCTTATAGAATTCCTCTCCCTTGAGAGCGATCAGTCGCTGCCTCATCTCATCTCTGTTGAGGGAGTCGCACTCTTCCAGATTTCTCTCAACATACTGGACCTTCTCAAAGGCCTGCTGAACGGCCGGATTAGAAGATCTAGAAGATCGACGAGGTACGCTTGTAGCAGGCTCTTTACCCTTGTTCGTTCTGGAGGAACCACCTGCAAAGGATGGAAAAGAAAAAGATCAAATATCAAAATGACAGAATCTCGCTAAAAATCTGGCGAAATTTTGACATGATGATGGGGCAATTCCGAAGAAAATGAACTATCCCGAAAGAAATAGAAAGCTTGAAGATGGGCTCAACATCGCTGCGAGCTCCGAAACTCCAAACTTTCGAAACCTCAAAATCTCAGCAAAATCAGGAAGGGCTCAACATCGCTGCGAGCTCCAAATTCCCAAATTTGTGAAAACTTTCAGGTATGCTATCACATCATGCTATAAATTTAATTTACAATTGAATGCATGCATGAACATCTAGGTTTGCAAAAAAAAAGGGGCATTATCATGATGAGCAAAAGAAAAGAAACTTTCTCAAAAAAAAAAGGGGAAAAAAAATAAAAAAAAAAGGGAGATGGCCCACAGGCCGTGGCCCACATGCCACGTGGCCGTACGGTCAGATCCGTACGGATCTGTCCGTACGGCCCACAAACAAAAAAAAAAACAAAACAAAAAAAAAGAAGAAAAGAAAGCAAAAAAAAAAACGTGTGAAAAAAAAAAAGAAGCAAACACGTGAAAAAAAAAAGAAGTAAAGAAAAGAAAGAAACAAAAAAAAAAAGAAAGAACTTTATTTTTCCTACAATGGAGTTTTCTTGAAAAAGGGAACTTACTTGAAGCCATTGATGTAGAAGAAGAAGAAAAGTCTTGAAGATCTTGAAGAAGAAGAACTCTTGGTCTTGAAGCCCTCTTGAGATTTTTGCAAAAGAAAGTAATAAGAGCAAGAGATCCAACCTCCTCTTTGCTTTTATAGAAGAGAGCAAACCAAAGAAGGAAAGAAGAAAAAGGTAAGTGTTACTAATTAGTAACCTTACCAAAAGAAAGAGATTAGAAAGATTCTTTCCCAAAAGAAAGATATCTTGAGGGATTCTCTCCCAAAAAGAAAACAATGAGAGATTTTCTCCTAAAAGATAGGATCGATGAAGGATTCTTTCCCAAAAGAAAGATATCTTGAGATATCCTATCCCAAAATAAAGGGAATATGAGAGATTCTCTCCAAGTAAAGATATTCTTAGATATTCTCTATCCAAATGAGATATTTTGGATATTCTTTACAAAAAATGACACCATATGAGATCTAAGCCATTTCAAAAGCTTAAGGTCCCAAGGGTTAGCCCATATGAGCCAGGTTTGACCACCTAGGCACTTAAAAAAAAAAAAATTTGGGCTTTTAGTCAAAGAGAAATCCCTCTTACCAAGAGCATACAAAAATGGTTCCATGCCTCTTTTGAGTTGATTGGACGATACAAAGAAAATTCCAAGCCCCATGAGATTCCAAAAATTAAATCATCCAGCCTCATCTACCAAATTGAGCCAAAATCTTGAAATTGACATTCCACAAAAATCAAACCAAATCCTGGTCCCCTAACTTGCCACATACAGCTTGTTGGGTCACAAGACCAAAACCAAAAACCAAAACCTGATCCCCTAACTTGCCACATACAGCCTGTTAGGTCACAAGATCAAAACCAAAATTGATCCCCCAACATTCCACATACAGCTTGTTGGGTCACACGATCAAAACCAAACCCGACCCCCTAACCTGCCACATACAGCCTGTTAGGTCACAAGGTCAAAATCCAAATCCACATCCTTGATGTCATCTTCAAAACTTTACCTCGAGATGGTACGTGATCCCTTTCACTACCATAAAATTCCCCTGGAAGCTCAAAAGGCTACAAATACAAAAAAGAAAGACTGCTCAAAGACTCTTGGTCAAGTCACAGGCTCTCCTTCAAAAATCTCTTCGAGGCACATCGACTACAAAAGTTAAGCAACTCGTCGCTGTACCTCAAGGGGGCATTTGTTGACACCAAAAATGTCACTTTGTCTCTTCAAGATCCAAAGAGCTACATGAAGTCGCAACCTGCCATAAATAGGCAATGCTACTTTCAAAAAATCAAATCTTGTCAGAATCAAACAAAAACTGCGAGATTCTTCAAGACAACTAAAAGAGGAGTACACAAGAAGTTTCGGGCCATTTCAAAATCATTTGGCCTACCTTCGCTTCTCCGACAGCCGAAAAGGAGCTCTCAGCGGCAAAAGCATCGGAGACACCAAATCTTCGATCAGAGCCGATGGATGGTCTCAAAATACTTCCAAAAGGCTCCACGTCAAGTTCCGAGTCAAACCAACAACGTTTGACCCTACATCAACCCTCGAACAACTAAATCAAGCCTCTCGACGGTGAGAACCACCGAGGCCATTACTCATCAGATAGAGCACACGGACGGCTTCAAAATGCTTATAAAGGGCTACACGTCAAATTTCAGGTCATTTCGACAACATTTGACCATAGTTTGACGCTCGGAAGCCAAATCAGGCCTCTCGGCGGCAAAGCTCTCCGGGACCATGGTTTCCAAGACAGAGCCTATGGATCATCTTAAAATGACTCCAATAGGTTCCCTGTCAAATTTCAAGTCAATCGGACATCGGTTGACCGCACATCAAAACCGCGACATCTTCATCGCGACAAAAGCAAGTCTACTGGTGATAGGACCCCAAACGGCTTCAAAACTCAAACAAAAGCCTATGGTTGGTCTTATTTATTGCTCAGGAGGCTTCACACCAAATTTCAGGTCATTCCGATATCGTTGGCCCAGTTTCAGCTTCTGACGGAAAATCGGCAGCTCTGCGCTACAAAGTCTTCGGCTTTCTCAGAAAATTGGAAACTTTGCAAAATAAAATGCAAGGATTCTCATCAGGTTTCCTACAGGGAAATCAGGCCAATAAATGGTCAAAATGTCAAGGAAAAATACAGAAGAAAAAAGAATCGAAAAACAGCAAAAAACGGACACAAAACGGGACAAAAAAGGGGGAAACGAGGTCGCCGGGAAGGCCCCGGAAACCCCGGTTTTCGCCATTTTTTCGCTATTCGAAGCGCCCAGCCTCTGGTACTTTCCAAAATTCATGCTTTTGAGAACCAAATCCTCTGACATCCGTCCAAAACACGGGTCAATCATCAAGAGTATCGAAAACAATATTGATCGCCACCCGGTCAACCAAAAAAAGTGTGCTTTCTACCCGACCGATCGAGAAATCGACAGGACAGATGGCACCGACCCGCTGTTGGCAACAAACACCTGAAATTACATGGTCATCTGATGTCGATCTACATGAAGATCCATCGATGATCATCACTAGAAGAATTCCAAAAGACGCGGCACGGCCCGCGACTCTTCAGATGTTCGGCGACCACTTAATGCGATTAATTGACTAGCTTTATTACAGTCATTAATCCATTTCTTTTGACGGACCAATCAGAAGAAAGCATCCGGGAGTTACAAGTCAAGAGATTCATGGCATTTAACCCATGAAACTCCTCCCATCATGGCGATTAAAGGCGATAAATGCCCTCAATCTCCTCCGGCCAATCAGAAGCCAAGAAAAAGGAGTTACAAAATAAAGAATTCAATTTTGTAACTCCTCCCTTTATATAGCTTTATGACAATCAAGGCTCATAAACCCTCCTAAATGGCCACCTAAAAGCCTATAAATAGGAGAGCTCTCCAAGAAGAAAGGATCATCACAAACACACAGACAGACAACAGCAGACAGAAATCAAGAAACAAGCACAGAAATCCAGAGAAGGAAAAAGAGAGAAAACTCTGCGGAAGTTCTACACCGACCACCGCAACAAGGTGACAAAAGTCCCTTGGGGGGGTACCCCCCCCCCAAGGTCCTTGCCTTCTCCTTCTGCCTCCAATGGCTTAGACGTGGCTTTTCAGCCCGTCTACTCGGCTTTTTATTGGACATAGGACCTTCTTTTGGTCTTTGTTCTCTAAAAACCTGAGGTTATAGCCAAGCCAAGCGAATCAATAGCATCCTCTGTTCTCATCTGCATGGATGATGGCGAAGCCCACATATGGCTTGCGACCGTCAATCTAAACGGGTCCCCCACAATCTCCTGAGAAGTTAGATCCTCCTTTTCTTGCTTTTCATTGTAGTTTGTATTTTTTCAAAAGAGACAAAAATCACAACTCTTGTCTTTCATTATTGATAAGGATTGTAAATCGGCTATAAACGCCAAAATCGGCTATAAACGCCAAAAATCGGCTATAAACGCCAAAATCGGCTATAAATGCCAAAAAAAATCGCCTTTCACGGCAAACCAAGAAAATGTCTCTTTTCTTAAATATTTGTGCAATGGAAAACTTGAAAGAAGTTGATTTCCTTTTTACTTGCGAAGGTTGATCTCCGGATCACCACTTGCAATTCCAAGTAAAATAGAAAATCTGGCACACCCACACAAAAAAAGAAATGTTGATGCACGCCCTTGCCCCCCCGGTTACGAAAGGGTCGGACCAGACGGACTCCCATGTCCGCCGACCTCGGTAGAACCGAGCAGGAGCTCGGTCCATCAACAACGTCGAAGACATCAAATCTTCGATTCGAGCTTGTGGATGGTCTCAAAATACCTCCAAAAGGCTCCACGCCAATTTTCAGATCAAACCGGCAACGTTTGACCCTACATCAACCCTCGAACAGTAAAATCAAGTCTCTCGGCGGCGAAAATCTCCGAGGTCATCCCTCATCGAACAGAGCACATGAATGATTTCAAAATAGTTGCAAAGGGCTACATGTCAAGTTTCAGGTCATTTCAACAACATTTGACCAGACTTAGACTTTCGAAAGCCAAATCAGGCATCCCCGCGGCGAAGCTCCCCGGAACCATGGTTTCTAAATTGAAGCTAATGGATCGTCTCAAAATGACTCCAATATGCTACCTGTCAAATTTCAGGTCAATCGGACATCGGTTGACCGCACATCAAAGCGCGACATCTTTCTCGCGACAGAATCAAGTCCACTGGCGACAGGACCCTGCACGGCTTCAAAACTTAAACAAAAGCCTATGGTTGGTCTTATTTATTGCTCAGGAGGCTTCACCTCAAATTTCAAGTTATTTCGACATCGTTTGTCCCAGTTTTGTCTTCCGACGGCAAATCGGCAGCTCTGCGCAATAAAATCTTCGACTTTCCCGGAAAATTAGAAACTTTTCACTCCAAATTGCAAGGATTCTTGTCAAGTTTTCTACAGGAAAACCAGACCAATAAATGTACAAAAATGTTCGAAAAAATACCGAAGAAAAAAGAATCAGAAAAACCGGAAAGAAAGGCCGAAAATTGGCAACCAAAAGGGACCAAGTCCCCATGGTCGTCAGCGACCCTGGAAATCCAGGTCGCCGGATTTCCGCCGAAAGGGCGTTTTTCGATTCCTTTTCGCGTTTCGAGATGTTCTGCCCTTGTGTTTTCCAAAATTCTGACTTTCGAGATACCAAATCCGTCAATCTTCGTCAACATCATGGATCCGTCTTCGAGAGTATCAAACCATCATTGATCGCCAACCGCTAGACCAAGAAAGTGCACTTTATGCTCGATCGATCGAGAAATCGACAGGACGGTGACACCGGCCCATTGGTAGAAATCAATGTCTGAAGTTGCATGGTCATCCGATGTCGATCAGCATGAATATCTATTGACGATCATCGCAAGAAGAATTCCAAAAGACACGGCACGGCCCGCGACCCTTCAAACGACTTGGCGATCACTTAATGTTGTTAATTAACCCTTTTATGGCAACTTAATGCTGTCATTAACTCATTATTTTTGACGGCTCAATTAGAAGCAAGCAAACGGAAGTTACAAATCAAATGTTTCATGGTATTTAAACCATGAAACTCCTCTCATGATGGAGATTAAAGGCGATTAAAGGCCCTTAGTTCTCCACCGGCCAATCAGAAGCCCAGAAAAAGGAGTTACAAAATAAAAGAATTAAAACTTGTAACTCCTCCCATTATACGGCTTTAATTCATTAAAAGCCCATAAACCCTGTCGGATGTGAATTTCGACCCCCCCCCCCCAAAAGAAAGGGCATTTTGCGTGGGGAAATCTCTATTCATCTATATATGCTATTTAAATCTTACATAAAAAATGAGGATTCCGACTGCCCTCAAAATCAATGGATCATGATCGCCAGCTACGGATACAGCCGTAACACTGTTCTTCAACGAAAGCCGAAGAAATGTGGGGAGAAAATAGTGGGTGAGTTCTTCCTCTCGTCTAATGTGCTGCCGCCAACACACGACGGTTGTCCTGTCACATTAATTTGGGTCTCTTTGGGTCTCTTTAATATGAGATAAATTTAGGGTCATGAGTTAAAGTCCAAATAAAGGTTAATCCTCACACAGCATAATCATAGTAGATCCAAGTAAAATAACTGAAGTAAAGAAAAATAAAAGGGGGAGGTGCCAAATATTTAAGAATAGGATTGGCCCCGTTCCCGGGTACCCCCTTCAGATCCCTTGGCAAAATAAGGTTTAAATGCTGACTTTTCAAACCAAAATGATGATGCAAATGAGACTTTGAGTTGTGATTTCTGTGTTTTTCGTGTGCGATACACGAGTGATAAAAATGAAAGGCCGATGGGCCGTAATTGATTGGAGGTGGCCGATGGACCAGTATTTGTTTTAGGGTGGCCGATGGGTCGAAGTAAAAAGTGTGCGCGAAATCACTCATCTCATCTCGTCATTCTCATTTATTCAATTTTAGAAGTCAGTTATTCATTTCCTTTTATCATTAAGTTCGATTAAATATCTGGCACCTGAGGTGGAGGAAGAAATAAAGAAAAAATCTTTTTAGGTTTATTTTGTTGGTTTTATAGTTTTTATGGATTTTCTATATTGGGCTAGAATGGTCTAACTATGGGATTTTACTTGGATTTACGTGATTAATACTTTATTACTGATCATCGGATTAACCTAACCTAAGGTCCTAGACCGCCCACATTAGCTCTCCCAATTTCCTAACGGAATAGGAAGAGTGATGGGGTGAAGCCTAATGCTCTAAACTACCTAACAAGGTAATCCAATTTAATCCTAGGGTGTAAATAGCCTAAGTTTGAAAGTTCTTGCGCCGAAGCAGTTTGTTGGGTAAGATCTTAATTGATTTGATTTGTTTTGAGTTGTGGTTTTGATTAAGAGTGGTTTAGGGATGTTTTAAGGTTCTGACTAATATGTTTTTCAATATTTTAAAGTTCTGTTATTTTTAATTTAAATCAGAATTCCAAAGAGTAGTCGAAAATCACAATTTAAGATTAAAACAGGGTAGGCACCCAGAGGGTGGAGCCCATCCTGACAGTTTATGCTTTTCAGATTTTTCGATCTCTTTCCGGAATTCCGGGGGTTTTACTTGATGAATTTAAATGTCTAAGATTGTTTTAAGTCTCTGATGTTCTAATATCAAAGTGATGCGGATCCGAATTTTGAAACAAAACGAGGAATCGTGTTTTAGTGCTAGTGGAAGGATAGGCACCAAAGGGGTGGCGCCCAGGTGAATTTGGCAGGATGGGCGCCCAGGGAGTGGTGCCCAGGTGGATCTGGCAAGATGGGGGCCCAAGGAGTGGTGCCTAGATAGACTGCATGTGGTTTACAACTATTTTGGATGGGAGTTACTTACTGGTCATTGGGTCCGGGGATTGATTTAGGTTCTGGTCTTAATTAGTTTAAGTTGAAAGGTGTTTAATTATTTATTTTTAATTGAGTTGGTTGGGCAGGGTTGAAATGTAGGCTAGGCGCCCAGAGGGTGGTGCCTAAGTAAATCTGGCAGGATGGGCACCCAGGGGGTGGGGCCCAGATGGATTAATGGGCTAGGCGCCCAAGGGCGCCTAGGGGGTGGCGCCCAGGTGGATGCCTTATGGTTTGGTTGGTTCCAAAGGGGTATTAAGTCCGAATCGATTAAGGTTTCAGTGTTTTAAGGTTAAAAGTGTTTTATTATGTTCATTGGGATTAACTTGAGTGTTAATTAATCGGACTAAGTTGTGAATTAGGGCTTTTCTGAAAAAGAGTAGGCTGGGCGCCCAGGGTGTGGTGCCCAGGTGAATCTGGCAGGATGGGCACCCAGGGGGTAGCGCCCAGATGGATGTGTTTTATGGTTTGGTTAGGTTTTGTGATTCTTTGGTCATCTGAAGCTTGAATTGATTTAAGGACTGTGTATTTGATGGAGAGTGTTTATTCGTGTGTTTAATTGGGGATGAATTAGGTTTCAATTAATTAAGTTTAATGGTTTCCTGTTGAATGGGTAGGGTAGGCGCCCAAGGGATGGTGCCTAAGTAAATTGACAGGCTGGGCGCCCAAAGAGTGGTGCCTAGGTGACTGTCTTGAGGTTCGGGTTGGTTTTGTGTTTCTAGGTTGATTCGAAGTTGGATTTTGTGGTTTAATGTATTTTGATGAAGGGTGTCTCTTCGTATTTGGTTGGGAAAGAATTAGGTTTCAATTAATTAGATTTGATTTTTCTTAATAGATGGTTTCCTAAGGAATTGGCAGTCTAGGTGGAGTTCACAGGCTGGGCGCCCAGAGAGTGGTGCCCAGGTGGATTGACAAGCTAGGCGCCCAAGGGGTGGTGCCCAGGTGACTGCCTTGTGGTTTGAGTTGATTCGATGGTCTTTAAGTTAATTCGAGCAGGTTTCTTAAGTTCAAAAGTATTTTAATGTGTTAATTCGGGTTGGTTTAATTAGAAGTTTTAATTAGGAATTTCTTAGTGAAGGGATAGGATGGGCGCCAGGGGAGTGGTGCCCAGGTGGATTGGAAGGCTGGGCGCCCAAGGAGTGGTGCCCAGGTGGATGTCTGTCTTGATTTTGTGTTGTTTGTTCGTTCTAGATTAATTCAAGTTTAGATTGATTAAGTTTTCAAGTCTGTTAAGTTAACAAAGTTTTATTATGTGTTGATTCAAGTTTTGTTTCAATTGGGGTGTCTTAGTGATAGAATAGGATGGGCGCCCAGAGGATGGTGCCCAGATGGACTTGATAGGCAGGGCACCCAGGGGTTGCGCCCAGGTGGACTTGGTAGGCAGGGCACCCAAGGGGTGGCGCCTAGATGGATATTTTAGAGTTTTTGTTGGTTTTGTATTTTTTAGGTGAATTCGAATCTACGTTGATTAAGATTTCAGGTCTTTTAAGTCAAAAGTATTTTAGAGTGTTAATTAGGGTTGGTTAAAGTCCTAATTAATTAGGTTAAATTTCAAGTGGAGCTTCTTGGGGAATGAATAGGCGCCCAGGGAGTGGTGCCAAGGTGGATTTGGCAACAGGGCACCCAGGGGGTGGCGCCCAGATGGATTTGGCAACATGGCACCCAGGGGGTGGCGCCCAGATGGATCTGGCAACAGGTTTTAGGTTTTTCAAGTTCTTAGTTATTTTAATCCGAATTAATTAGGGTCTCAAGATCTTTTGGATTAAGGGTGTTTACTGTATTAATTGGTGTGAGATTAGAGCCTTAATTAATCATGTTTAATTCTCAATTAGGGACTTTTATTGAATAAGCAAGCTAGGCTCAAAGGAGGAGAAACCTATCTTAATAATTTGGGTTTCGTAATCAATCTTAGTGATTCCTTAATCCAATTTTAGTCCAAATTAATTAGATTGTTTGTTTTAGGGTTCTCAATGATTTGATGGTCCTTAAGTTGATTAATTATGATATTTTAGGGTTTATCCTACTTAGGCACGAGATTTGGTAACCTAGACTATCTACCTACTATTTTTGGGTTTTCTTTGTATTTTTTAATTTATTTTTGGTTTCTCCTCTAATTTACTAGAGAGAAATGAAAGAGAAAAAGAAATTTTATGTTTTATGATTTTTTTTGGGTTTAATTACTTTATGATTCAAATGATATGATGTGAAATGTGATGGAAACGATAATTTGAAGTTCAAAACATATCAAACAAACAAATATATCATTGTTATGCAATTTCTAAATGAACTAAATGCAAAAGATCGAAAATTGTGCACGGAAGTGGAAAAATCCACTTGGGCGCCACACCTGTGGTGCCTACCTTGTTCAGTAAGGGTTTTCAAAGAATCGCAACGAATGCACAATAGTCTTAGGATTTTTCACGATTTCTGATATTCAGCAACTGATGCGAATGTCCTAATGCGAACTACTAATGATGCAACTAACAAATCTATGAGAAAACGATGTAAAAAGTGGAGATCTAAAACCCAAACCCTGGCTCTGAAGGGTAGGCGCCCAGAGGGTGGTGCCCAGCCAGTCCGGAGAGGGTAGGCGCCCAGTGGGTGGCGCCCAGCCTTCTGAGATAGCGTAGGCACCCAGGGGGTGGCGCCCAGCCTTTCTGTTGAGGGCCTTTTATGATCTCATCGATCTAAATGATGATAATGATGCTATAAATGCGAGATCTAACCTAGTTAAGCAATTAGAACTACGAAATCAATGCAGATCTACACCATTAGTATGAATCTAAACATGTTATTAATGTGATGAGATGCTGATACCATTTTTTATCAAGAATTAATATAGATCTATGATGCCTAAATGATCCTAAGCATGTTTCTAAACAAAGATGATGATAAAATACAATAAAAGAAGAGGGAGATCTAGGAATACCGGTTTGAATCACACTTTTCAAGTTCCTAGAAAGAAGCTTTTGCGAAGAACCATAGCTCTAGTTGAAGACATGGAAGTCTCCTTCCCTATTTCCCCTTCTTCTTCTCTAGATCTGAAGCTCTCTCTCTAATGGTGGCTACCTTTCTCCTCTTGCTTATTCTCTATACTTTTCTCTCTTTTTAGGGTAGCTCCTTTGTAAATGAGGTTAAAAGATCCTTAAATAGAGGTTTGGGATGAGTTTAGGAGGGCTAGGGCTTCATTAGTTCGTGTTTCTAGAAGGTTTCACGCATTCCAAGGCGGCCTAAGTGTTTTGGGATAAATTAGAGTTTGGAAAATAGGCTGGGCGCCCATGGGGTGGTGCCCAGGTGACTGCATAGGGTGGGCGCCACAGGGTTGGTGCTTATGTGGACTGGTTCATGGTAGGCGCCCACGGGGTGGAGTCTACGTGGTTCGGATCATTCTCAAAGTTTGGTCCCATCTAAAATCGGGATAGAATGGATAGATGTTCAACTGAGGGGACCTACACTAGCACTTAATTGACTGGGCGCCACAAGGGTGGTGCCCAGGTGGGCTGGACATAGTAGGCGCCCACCACAGAGTGCCTATGTGGACTAGAGAGTGTGGGCGCCACAAGGGTGGTGCCTCGATGGAATGAAGTGTGGGTCTTGGCTTGGAGGGGTTGCAGGCTGCCCTAAGTTAAATTTTGTGGAATAGGAGGGTGGGCACCACACATGTGGTGCCTAGGTGGACTGAAGAGTATGGGCGCCCACCATGGGGCGTTTAGATGGAATAAAGTATGTGGGCCCCACTTGGGTGGTGCCTAGATGGAGTCGATTCATTTTCGGAGTTTGGTCCCTACGTTGAGTGGTTCCGGTCCGTTTTAGGCCGAACTAGTAATTTTGGAGGGTGGGCGCCACACATGGGGTGCCTAGGTGGTGATGGCTAGTGTGGGCGCCTAGATGCAATGGAGTAGATTGGGCGCCACTTGGGTGGTGCCTAGATGGATTTCTATCACTCTTTCTAAGGCAAACTTCGAAAACTCATAACTTTTGATCCGCTTATCGGATTTGAACGTCGGAAAGCTCTTGAAGTGAAGAATCCAAGGGTCCAACTGTCCTAATGATTAGGGGTTGAGAAAAGAGAGGGGCCTCTGGATCAATGGATCTGGCTTCCTAACTTAGGGTAATGGGGTGGCATTTAGGCAAGCTAAGTATAATCTTTGTAACAATTAGCCTAAACATGTCTTAAGTGGTATGGAATATGTTTGAATAGTGTAGTGGTCCTCTCCTTGTGTGGAAGGTGAGTTGGATTCAAGATCTCAATGCGATTCGGCTTTCTTATCACGAATTTCTAGAAGTCGTTGAACTAAGTATAAAACTATCAACAAGCATCTTCATTGTCATTAATTAATCTGAATTATGCCATTAATCATTCAATTATGGGTGAAATGGGGGCACCACTATATATGACAGGTGTTTAAGGCTATCATAGGTGCCAAATGAGGTGTCTACAAACCCTCCTAAATGGCTACCAAAGGACTATAAATAGGAGAGCATTTCAAGAAGAATGAGTCCAGAAAAATCCAAGCATCGATCCCGAAAATCCAAACAGAAAATCCGAGAGAAAGAAATGAGAAAACTCTGCTGAAGTTTTGCATCGACCATCGCTACAGGGTGACAAAAGTCCTTTAGGGGGTACCCCAAAGTTCATTGTCTTCTCCTTCTGCTTCCAATGGCTTAGACGTAGCTTTTTAGCCCGTCTCCTTAGCTTTTTATTGGACATAGGACCTCATCTTGGTCTTTGTCCTCTAAAAATCTTAGGTTAAGTCGAGTCAAGCGAATCAAGAGCATCCTCTGTTCTGATCTGCATGAATGATGGCGAAGTCCACACATGGCTTGCGACCGTCAATCTGAACGAGTCCCCCACGGACTCTCACGTCCGCCGACCTCGGTAGAGCCGAGCTTCGAAAGCGTGATCCAGTCCCCTCTTGGTGGATAATGGCAAGTGGCTCATTTTGAGATGGAGATACTGATGGTTGCAGCTCTTGGTGGGTATTGGCGAGTGGCTCATTATGAGATGGAGATTGACTTAGTGTCACTGTTGGTTGCAGCTCATGGTGAATAATGGCAAGTGGCTCATTTTGAGATGGACATTGACTAAGCGTCACTTAATGAGATGGAGTAGGACCAAGTGTCTCCTGATGGTTTGTGATGAGATAGTTAGTGGTGGGTTGTATATAAGTGGAATATAGGGAAGTGTCTACTTCGGGTAAGGGTGAGATGTATGGTACCTGGACACTCATTCCCATTCAACCAAACATGAACATAGTGGGTTGTAAGTGGGTATATAAATTAAAATATAAAGTTGATGGGACAATTGACCGATATAAGGCGCAATTAGTTGCAAAGGGTTATCACCAACAAGCCGGCATTGATTATACTGAGACTTTTAGTCCTGTTGCCAAACCCACCACCATTCGCATTGTCCTGTCTCTTACAGTGCAATTTAATTGGCCCATACGTCAACTTGACGTAAACAATGCATTCATACATGGTGAGCTTCCAGAAGAAGTCTACATGCACCAACCCCAGGGGTTTGTCGATTCTTAGCTTCCAGATTATGTGTGTCGTTTACACAAATCCTTATATGACCTAAAACAGGCCCCACGGGCTTGGTTTGAAAGGTTCACCACTTACATAACATCTATTGGTTTTCGTGCCTCTGTGGCTGATCCATCGCCCGTTGTGTGGTGTCATAACAACACTATCATTGTTCTCCTTGTATATGTCGATGATATCATTGTTACGAGCAACAACCCATCCTCCCTAGGTGTTTTAATTCATCAGTTGGCTTCAGTCTTTGCAATGGAAGACGTTTTCCCACTATACTATTTTTTGGGCCTTGAGGTTCACAGGTCAAGTGTTGGGTTATTCCTTTCTCAAACTAAATATGATGTTGATTCGTTAAAGAAATACAAGATGGATGGTGCCAAACCATACTCATCATCGGTTA
Source organism: Litsea cubeba (assembly GCA_012931725.1). Lineage (NCBI taxonomy): Eukaryota > Viridiplantae > Streptophyta > Magnoliopsida > Laurales > Lauraceae > Litsea > Litsea cubeba. The sequence goes on from CM022948.1 coordinate 18,829,121, forward strand.
TAAGTGGAACAAAGTCAAGTATCTTTGGTGGGGACCCTCTTTCTGGTCCTTCAGAATATCGCAGTGTTGTTGGTGCTCTTCAGTATTTAACATGGACTTGACCAGATATTACTCTCGCAGCAAACCAAGTATGTCAGTTCATGCACTCTACTTCCACTGCCCATTGGATGGCGGTCAAACGGATACCATGATATATAAAGGGGACGACTACTCATGGGTTGCAGTTTACCAAGTGCCCGATATCCATATCAAGCTTCTCAGACGCGGATTGGGCCAGCAATCCAGATAATAGACGCTCCACCTCAGGTCAATGTATTTTTATTGGAAGCAATCTCATTTCCTAGAGTGCCAAGAAGCAACCCACAATTGCTAAATCCAGCACCGAGTCTAAATATAGATCTTTGGCTCAATCGACAGCTGAGATATCGTGGATACTCTCCGTTCTCAATGATCTCTATGTCCCTGTAACCTGTACTCCAATTATTTGGTGCGATAACATTGGAGCCATTTCTTTGGCATCCAACCCGGTTTTTCATGCTTGCACCAAACATATCGAGGTGGATTATCATTACATTAGAGAAAAAGTTATCTGCAAAGAGAATATCGTGCGATTTATCTCTACTCTCGACCAGTTTGCTGATATATCCACAAAAGGATTAACATTAGATCATTTTTCAATGCTTCCAGACAAGCTCATGGTTCACCCCCGAACCATTAACTTACGGTGGCATATTAGCATAATTGAAGATAAGGATCAACTAAGAGCAATTGTAGATAAGGATGATAGATATACCCGGACTGATTATTTGAAAATTAAATAATACTTATCCTTATCTTGTATACAGCTGATGTAATATGTAACTTCTTTTTTATATATAATACAATAGAATCCTCTCTCAAAATTTTTTAATATCATCTATTATTTGTAGTATTCAAAGTGGAAAATGATTTAACATTATATCAGAAACTGAACAAGCAAAAATTCAGGTTTGTTAAAAGGTCTCCACCCGAAGGTTCCTTCAAGTCGCATTGACTTAATCAATGATCTGTTCCTTGTATACCTGTGATAGAAAAGAAACCAATGACAGTTGCATGAACATCAAAACACACCAGGGCCGGCTCACCATATAGGCAGGTGAAGCAAGTGGTGGGGGCCTCACCATGAGGGGGCCTCATAATTTTGTAGGCCTGGGTGGCAGGGTTGGGTTTTCTTCCCACTTTCAAAGTCGAATCCCAATTCCCAAACTCCAAAAGCAAAGAAGATAAAAAAAACCTCCAAAACCAGAGAAAATAAATGAAAACATAAGCACAGTAAAAGTTACTATTCTAAAATAAATCCATTTTTAAAGGTATCAAATCTCACTGGGAATCATCTGAAATGAATTCAAATGAACCCGAGCTAGCAGAAAAAATCAATCACAATTTGACCCGTTTTCTAATGAAACTGAAATCATCGAATAATTCCATCATTGGAAAATTTTCATAGAATCAGAATCAGAAATAAGTCCTTTTTTTATAGAAAATACTCTTTTTTTTTTCATAAAATGGCATTTCAAATCAATATGACTCCAAAATAAGAAATGTCCAACACAATTCCAAAAATTCATTGATACCAATAATTCCATATTATCTTATCATATAATTAATCTAATACATTAATCAACACTAATTACTAATCATGCTTAATTTGCAACTAAATATAATTAATTAAATAAAAATACATTCCCAAAAATCATAATCTGATGTCTAAAGGCCTGCTGGATTGGTAACATTAACATGATAACAGAGCTCTTTCCAAAAAAAGAAAAGAAAATGAAAACATGGCATGTTTACCAACGAAAACCACATATGCTGATATGCGTAATAAAAAAAAATGAAAAAGAAAGAAAGATGGGTTTCAAACCCATGCACTGTTGTGACGGAACGTCACTTGTTCCACACCGTCCGCCCTTTGATATGGTTTTGTTTCATGTGCAAATCACATGCGATTCATTCTACCACCCCCTCACATGTGAAAATTAAATCTGAGTACGAGGATAATACCTTTTTACACATCATTTACACACCAAAATTTCACACGTGATGCGTAAATGACCTCAACCAAACATGAAGATGTGTAAATGATTCACATATATTATTTACATACGTAAATGCTCTCAACCAAACAACCCCTAAAAGAATTGTATATGGATAACTCTTGACCTCTCATTGTTAACCATTACTCTGATAATTCAGTAGTTTTTGTCATCACCATTAATGATTTATGCTCTTTTCTTTTATTTCATTTAGCAGAAGGATTTAAATCGAGGGTTGCATTTTCTGCTTGGATTGGATATTTGGAGTGCCCGTGCTCTTTTGGGATGAGGGTTTTCTCATGTCACACATAGAAGTTAGGGGCCTCGCTTATACTTTCGCCTTGGGCCACATATTATCTTGAGACGGCCCTGAAATACACACTTCAATTTAGGATGTTAAAGGACACCTCAAGAAATGAACATCAACATTGGTAGTTTATCTACTTCTCTTTTGAGTTTGTGACGCAGTCAGGGATCCACATGGTATCCAAGATTAGCGGCTATGTCGTCACTATACTGCTTTCTAGTTGTATGTAACAATTGTTTTAAGTTGGGGCTTAATTTTCAGCAAGAGGATAGTGATAAATTCACCACAATGATGCTAAGAAACATGCAATGCATAGAAACTCACTTAGGTTAAGCAGAGAGAATTATATTATTGAAGAAAACAAGAGAACCTAAGTCTCTTTATTCATTTTACTCATTATATCCATACTACAGTAGACTATTACAGTTTATAGGAAACTAGTTTCTTTTTATGGTATTGCAATCAAATCAATTATCCTACTCATTATATAATTATTATCATGATCACTGCAATCAAATCAATTATCCTACTCGGTCCATAATTATTTTCATGATCTAAGATCTTTATTGACACTAATTAATAGCTAATTAAAGAGGAAAGTCAAAACTTCTAGTTAAGGAAATCCTGTACGAATCCTGCGCATTTACTGTTTTTGAATTGAATCACAAAAATTACAGAATCCACCTTTTATTTTCTATTTTCTTCAAGACAGTCCCTGCAGTCATACTTTCTTTAATATATGGTTTTGTTTGAACCCCAATTGTTCTTTTGGCCCACTTACAAGTGTGTCCATTGTCGGCATGCTTGATCACAAGCGTCAAATAATTAATCTTCTTGATATTTATTAATTCATGGAAATTGATCCGCATCAATTTGCTTGCTCCTACATGCCAACAAACAGAGCAAAATCATCAGAAATCCAATACCAATGTGCTTACAGTTTCTAATCCCATTGGGAGATTGAATAAAAAAACGCACAAAATGCAGATATTCGAGCATTACAATTTTACTGAGGTACCTGTCCATATAGTAATATTGATGTGTTAAAACTTACCAAGGAATTCTTTAACAATGGGACACCAACCAACTGAAAAATATCTCCCTTTGGTATTCAAGCTAAGCTATTATGGGAAGAAAAAAGTAACTTTAAGATTCAGGATATCTAAATCTTGACTCTAAAAAAATCCAGACTCATACTCTAATGCTTTAGAAAATAGTTTTTTTTTTTTTTTTTTATATCATCCATTGACATAATAGAGTTCCAAATTATTGAAATAATGGACCCTACTATGGTTACAAATGTCCAAAATTTTGCTGAGTGAAGAGTATCCAAGTGTAAGGGGTGGATCTGTATCGCGACCCCCCACAGGGGATAGGCGGGGCCCAAAGCCCCGCACCTATTGTATACACTTCAGGAGTGATTGCCTCCCTACGCATGCTTTTGTCCCAGGGTGGATTAGTATCACGACCCCAGGGGCCTCCCCAGGTTTCGAACCCGAGACCTCTTGTATATAAGATAATCTGGGTGAAACCCGGTACCACCTGAGCTAGTCCTGGGACAAAAGCATGCGTAGGGAGGCAATCCCTCCTGAAGTGTATACAACGCCTATCCCCTGTGGGGGGTCGCGATACAGATCCACCCCTTACTCCAAGCAATCTAAACTTTATCCATTTAGTGGTGAGGCTCAAAACGAGTCCAATTTGGACAAATGGAAGGTCAGTTTAACTCACCTTGTTGCTGTCCATATAGTAATATTGATGTGTTAAAACTTACCAAGAAATTCTTTACCAATGGGACACCAACCAACTGAAAAATATCTCCCTTTGGTATTCAAGCTAAGCTATTATGGGAAGAAAAAAGTAACTTTAAGATTCAGGATATCTAAATCTTGACTCTAAAAAAATCCAGACTCATACTCTAATGCTTTAGAAAATAGTTTTTTTTTTCTTTTTATCATCCATTGACATCATAGAGTTCCAAATTATTGAAATAATGGACTCTACTATGGATTACAAATGTCCAAAGTTTTGCTGAGTGAAGAGTATCCAAGCAATCTAAACTTTATCCATTTAGTGGTCAGTCTCAGAACGAGTTCAATTTGGACAAATGGAAGGTCAGTTTAGCTCAGCTTGTTGATAGTAGTTGCACATTATAATATATTAAAGCCGACCGTTCAACTTAAATGTATAGCTTATGAGGTTTTGAACTCATGACCTCTTGCCTATTAAATTACCTAACCTAACCACTATACCAGTGAGAGAAGTAGTTAGGTAGAGTAGGAAACCTATAACTTTTTTTAACACTGACACCAGTTATAAAACTAATTATATTTTTTGGATGTTGACTCTTATTAATATTGTTGCTAGTATCTTTTTCTCGTATTTTTTCATGCTCATGTATCATTGTAGTTGTCATTTACTAATTGTGTTTTAATATATTTAACTATATTTGTTTTGTATTTTTCATTTACTTGTAGTTTAATTATATAATTTTTAATCTTTTAATATATGAAAACTCAATTTAAAATAATCTTAATTTATATGTTTTTATTTATTTTGAGATCAAACCAAGTTTGTCAATTTTGTTTTGGACCCCATTTCGGTTTGGCTTCAAACTAAAATGTATCATCCAATATGGACAAACATAATACATATATAAATGTGGAAAGAAATACAAATCAAATTTTAAAAAAAAAGCATATAATAATTATACATATTTAATTTATTTTGCTAAATCAACATGTTTCAAAATAAAGGGCAATTTTTTTAGTGGTTGCCTATTGAGGGGGGGGGGGGGGGGGGATCATAAAAATCATAATCATATGAAAAAGGAATAAAAGGTTTTACGTGAAAAAATCCCATAGATGAGCCGTGTATGAAAAATGACCTTATAGTTCCAACTACACAAAAAAGGTCATCTCGCTAATTTTAACTTTCGTTTTTCCCTTTTTGACTAAGTGACGTTAATATCGCTCGTATCTTCTTCTTCGTCTTATTTCTTCCTCTTCTCCCACCTATTTTTCCATCTCCCACCTCCTTTTTCTTTAGTAACTGCCTGGCCCTTGATCGTTACCTACCTACATTTGCAAAACCACACAAAACCCGCATCATTCATCATCATCAGCATAATCATTTGAGAATTTGACCCATCAATCTGGGGTGGGATGAAAGATTTGGAGAAAGAAAAGAAAACCCAATTCGGATGATCGAGATGTTAAATCAAAGCAGAGTTGATTGAGAGAATTGTTTATGATCAACGACATGGAGCTACTTTGAAGAAATAGATGGGAAAAAAAGGAGGAGAAGAATTGAGGGGCATTTGTGGGATAATTTTTTTACAGCGTTACTGAGAGACATGGCAAGCGCATTTATGGCAGAGACTTGAACCAACAACACAAAGAGGGAAAAAAAATGGGGATATCACACTAGGAGAAACCACAAATATCATTGTAGTTGTACCGCTTGTGGGGCCCACCAAGGGGCATACAATCATGATTCCAGTGGTAGTGAAAAGCCACATATCATTACACTAAATAACAAAAGGCTATAAGTTAGTGAGAAAATGGAGTGAGGGATATGAAGAAAGAGATAAGAGAAGAGGAAGAAGAAGACATGAGCGACGATATCATTGCTAAACTTTGAAATGAGCAGCATATTGTCGCTTGGTCAAAAAGGCATAAAAGGAAGTGAAAATTGGCGGGATGACCTTTTTTGTGCAGTTGGAACTTAAGTGCATGGAGCGGGAGCGGGAGCGGGAGAGGGAGAGATGAAACGTTAAAATCTAAAATTATTATATGTCCGAAGCGCCTATACAACATAGCGCTTATGAGTTTATAAATATTTAATTAATGGGCACAAATATATTTAATCCATATATTCAAGTATAAAAAATAGAGGAAAAAAACTAACTTTGCAATTTGATCGCATAACATAGATAATAATTAATAAGTCAGAATAAATTTCTTCATTTAAAAAGATAAATATCAAGCTTACAGAAAAAGAAAATGCAGTTTTGCATGGTTCGCTTCATATTCGGTTGATCAGACTCTGAGCATCTTCGAACCGCGCTCCAAAGATGGTTGAATCGTGCTACGAGGACGGATCCACTCCGAAAACGCCGATCCACTTTTTTGGAGCGTGATCAAGGAGGGGGAGGAGAGGTTCCGATTACTAACGTTAGAACTATGAGGTCCTTCTTCGTCCATGGCCCATTTAAGGGTCAAGAAAACCCTCAAAGGAATGTCTCAGTTTCAGTTCAATTCAAATAGAGCATAGAAATTAGAAGAAAAAGAACTTTGACCACCACTAATCTAATTTTGCCAAATTTACTCTAATAATAATAATAAATTAAGAATTATCTTAGCGTTTACTATATTTCATTTATAAGCACATGTTCAAGCACAATAAAGAACATAAAATGAATTAAATTTAAATGAATCATAATTCATAGCAGAACGAAGAATATGAAATATTTGGTCTAATACATCATTAATCCATTGACCGGACCAAATCATTAAATTATCAGTAAAATTAATTTCAGCAAAATAATAAAAAAATAAAAATTGTATTGAGAGGAAGAAAGGGACAGAATAATCAACCCAAGCCTCTGATTCGGTGTTTTTTTATCCCTAATCCTAAAGCCCCTAATTTATAATCCAATATCTGTTATTCAAAATAAAGGAAATAAAGAATGAAACCCTAAACTTCGCATAGAAAACATAACCCCTAAAACCTCCAATTTCTAAATCCCAAGAAACCCTAAAACACCCAATTTCAAACCCTAAACCCAAATATCCCCAATTTCAAATTTATCACGATAGAACCTATTGAATACGGGAAAAGAGCTCAATAGATCTCATAGTAGGGATGTAAATTGGTCCCCGATTCTCTTATTACTTAAAGGTTCCGACCCATTAAAAATCGGATTTGAGTCCTTATTTAGGCCCCAGTAAGGAAACGGGTTCGGCCTGTTCGGGTCCTTCTTTTGGACAGTAACCTAAATGAGTCCAGGTTCGGTTCCATGTTCGTTCTGACTCGTGGACTCGGGATCTCTGATATTATCTTAATTTTTTAGAATCTCTCTTAAAAATTAGATTTTTTTTATATCATTATCTACTTAGACCTATACTCAGACCCATCCATATCCGGTTCCTATTCCGATTCCATCTTCTCCTCAATGGTTCAGTTCAGGAACCAAAATACTGATTCTGATTCCACCTTCTCATCAACGGTTATGGTGGACCCGGACTAAAACAGACCCATTTAGATCCCTAATAAGAAAGAGAGATTCTATATGCACCCACATATTTTGCTGTATGCACCCACATTTTAATTTTTTTTTAATCACCAAAATACCCTAAGGTCAAATGACCAACTCACCCTTTACCATCAACCTCTTCCTTGGTTCTCCTACGTTTCTTGCCCTCCTCTCTACTCATCACTTCTTCTTCTTTTTCTGCTTCTTCTTCTTCTTAATCTTAATTATCCATTACATCCACTGTTTTGATACTATTCATCTGCACTCATTCATCCCCATTGATCTTCATCTCCTTCCTCATCATCTTCTCCAACTCTTAAAAAGTTTGCTCAAGTCTCCTCCATTTGTTTAAAGATATTGGAGGCACTCATCTCCCTTCATCACATTGTCTATTGGAAGTAGGCATTTTCAATATGGACAAACAACTAACGATCTATCAATAGGAGGTATACATTTTAGTTCGTTTTCAGCATTTTAATTAAAATTCGCGCGTCATGTTCGGTATACCAGAGCCGTGCAAATGAATATTGCACGGCAAAATAGCATCAAACATTCTAGTTTTACACGGAATAAATATGACGTGCAAAATATTTTTGCACGGAATAATTATGCCGTGCAAAAGTATTTTGCACGTCGTATTTACGCCGTACAAAAACATTTTGCACGGCGTATTTATTCCGTGTAAAACTAATATGCACGTCGTATTTATTTCGTGTAAAAATAGTTTTGCACAGCATGAGTAAACCGAGCATATTTCACAAGGACAACATATAGTCTCGTGCATTAATATACTAATATTTAGCAATTATATTTTCAGGAGATTCATTCAACCGGTGCCAGTGAGTGCTCTATGGATTTTACTAATGTCTTCACCACTGACATGATATTTAGAAGCCGAGAGGACCTAATCCAATGGACAAGGGAAGTTGGAAAGAAACATGGGTTGGTTATTGTAATCAAAACTTCAGATGCTGGTGGAGATGGTAGGAAGCCGAGAATAATTTTATCTTGTGAGAGAAGCGGAAGCTATAAGGGTCCATCGAAGGTCCCTCAAAAGAGAAATCCTAATAAGGCAACGAGAACGAAGAAGTGTAATTGCCCTTTCGCTTTGAAGGGCCGAAAGTTGGCAAATGATGATGATTTGATGTTAACAGTGGTTTGTGGGTTGCACAATCATCCAAACGCACAACATCTCGAAGGGCACTCATTTGCTGGAAGGCTTTCAGGGGAGGAAATCAATGTTTTGATTGATATGTCGAAGAGTATGGTGAAGCCAAGGAACATCCTTCGTACGTTGCAAGAAAGGGACGTGCACAACACTAGTTCGATGAAGAGTATTTACAATGCTCGTCAGAAGTGGAGGGTGACTGAGTTGGCCGGTCGATCACAGGTGCAACAACTCATGATGCATTTGGAGCAGAACAACTACATTGAGTATCACACTAGCAACCCCGCTACAGATGCTACGATGGGCCTATTCTGGGCACATCCATCATCTATTCAGTTGTTACGTGCATTTTCAGAAGTTCTGATAATGGATTGCACGTACAAGACTAATAGATATCGACTTCCCTTGCTTGAGATCGTTGGTGTGACATCCACTCAACTGACTTTTTCCGTTGCTTTTGTGTACCTTGAATCAGAGAGGGAGGCCAATTACAGATGGGCTTTGGAGAGGCTTAAGGAATTGATGGATGAATGTATTATGCCCCGTGTCGTTGTAACTGATAGAGAGTTAGCACTCATCAATGCAATACACGTTGTCTTTCCGAATGCAGCAAGCTTATTATGCAGGTGGCATATTTCTAGGAACATATTGGCAAATTGTAAGAAGTATTTTGAGACCAACGACAGATGGGATGCGTTTATATCTAGTTGGAACATGTTGGTAGTCTCTCCCACTGAAAATGACTACATTCAGTTTTTAAGTGCATTGGACCGGAATTTCTGTGGGTATCCAAACGCTGTTGATTATGTGAAGAAATCGTGGTTGAATAACCATAAGGAACAATTTGTAGCTGCTTGGACGGATCGGCATATGCACTTTGGAAACGTGACTACGAATAGGGCTGAGAGTGCACATGCAAAATTGAAGAGACACCTTGGCACATCGAACAGTAGCTTTGATTCGTCCTGGCAGATTATCCATGCATTGCTTGAGTTGCTCTTTACGGAGATAAAGGCTTCATTTGAAAAGAGCTTGAACACCGTGCAACATAAGTTCAAACCGGCACTGTTTCGCGAGTTGAGAGGATTCATATCAAGGAATGCTTTGGATATAGTATTGAATGAGTCGATCAGAGCTGGTTATATTGGTCCAGATTCCTTGGCATGTGGGTGCGTAATTCGACGGACCCATGGGTTACCATGTGCACACGAGATTGCCGAATACATAAGGGAAGGCACTCAAATACCACTGAGTTGTGTCCATCAATACTGGAGGAAGCTCAATTTAGACTCCACTAAGGAGAATGCAGCCCCCGAATTAACCACAACTTCCGAGTTCGAATTGATCAATAAGAAATTTCATAGTACCGATCAGGCTGGTAAAATACAAATATTGAAAAAACTAAGAGAGTTGGGGTGTCCTTCATCTACTTCTCTTCTTGAGCCGGATGTTAAATTGAACACCCGGGGTCGTTCATCCTCGAAAAAGAAGAAGTTGGATCGGTCTACGCGTCGGGAACCATCTGCTTTTGAGTATGCACTCTCGATCGAAGCTAGCGTTCCATCGAGAACCAACAGTCTAGATTTAAAGAAGGGGAAGGATAAATTAAATGTTCGACGCACTCGTTCAAGCACGTTCGAGCATCAACTTCCTAAGTCATTAGGACCCTATATCGAGACTATTAAGGATGTCGAGGCGGATGGTAACTGTGGATTCAGAGCAGTAGCTGGTCTATTGGGAATGAGCGAGGATGGTTGGATGCAGGTTAGACTAAATTTAAGCAATGAACTACAGAGGCATCAAAATTATTATTCATTGCTATATGGAGGAGATGATAGGGTTGGGGAACTGTATTATGCCTTGGCGTACTATGATAGCCATCCTCCATATGCTCGTTGGATGACAATGCCAGACATGGGTCATCTGGTAGCTTCATATTATAATGTTGTATTGATCCATCTTTCTTTGCAACAGTGCCTTACTTTCCTGCCTTTGAGATCAACCCCGATTCCATCTTCTGATCGCAAAGTTATCGCGATCGGTTTTGTCAATGGTAACCATTTTGTTCAAGTCTTCATGACACCCGGGGCTCCCATGCCTCCCATTGCGACAAATTGGTATAGACACCACCATCCTAATGCTGACGGATGGCAACTACCATATGCTCAGAACATCGAGCGATTCAAAGAAATAATTGGAGACAGTGTCGCAACACGCGAGTCGGTTAATCTTGACAGTGATTAATTTCTTGTACTTTGAACTTGATGTAAACAAATTTAGTAAAGGATGTTGAAATGCAATCAAGCTCTTATGCTATCCATCTTTTTTTTTTTTTATATTCCATCATAACCCTCCTTAGTTGATTGTGGGTTGGCGAATCTATCATACAATAAAACATCTATTACAAGGCCACAAAGTATATATGCAAAACCATTCTGCACGGCCAACAGTTGCTGTGCAGAATGGAACTGCTCGGTACAATTTGACCGTATATAAAGTTTCTGTTCGGTATATATTAGCCGAGCAGAATGGTTCTGCACGACATATGTTGACTGAACAGATTGCATTTGCACGGCATATGTTGGCCGTGCATTATTGATATGCGTGGATTATTCATGCATTAACGTAGACTAGTGGAACTATTTGTATCCAAATTCGAAGAGGGATGTAGATGTTCAAAAAAAAAATGAGATAAAAGGCATCAACCATTTCACAACCAGAAGTCAAAAAACAAACAAGTTCTTATACAAAAATCAATATTCATTGATTGACATGTTAAAGTTTGTAGTACACTGTTTTCCTGTAATTACTTATACATCTGAAAAGAATGATACATTGTCCAATCCAAAATTCCCTAAGAGCCTGGAGCAATCTTAGCTTACAGTTTCACTAATGGAGAGTATCATTGGGTTACGTTCGCTTGTCCATTGAACAAGGCATTACCAGATGAATTCCTCAATCGTATGAAGGGTAAGTGGATTCTGACACACATGAGCTTTAGAAATCCATATCAGTGTTTTATGGGGTTCTAATGCCCATATGTATCAGAATCCACTTACTCTTCATACGATTGAGGAATTCATATGGTAATGTCGTGTTCGATGGACAAGCGAACGTAACCCAATGATACTCTCCAACGGTGAAGCTGCAAGCTAATATGTATCCCATTTCCATCAAAAAGTGAAAAAAAATTACTTACACATCCCACAAGTCTCTATAAAAAAAATAAAAAATAAAATATCCTTTGGAAAAAAACAAATGCATGTTATCCAAAAGTCCTCCGAGCGTCATTGTTGCGCACGCCGACGATACGTCACCGGCAAGTCATCAAGAATCTCGAGGGTAGTCCGCAGTGCCCTCTGGTAGAAGTCAACTGGCTAGTCACCTCGTTCAAGCGTGGCACGAATATGATCCTTTGCTCGAAGGACCTATAAGAGACAATAGAACGTGTCATAGTAAATTTTAAACAATACTTGCTTCGATGTACGAAATAAGATAGTTTACAATGCACTCACCGTTCTCGGAGTCGGGTCCTCTCTACCCTCATTAGGGTCATAGTGGGAATGGCGGGCGGGGTTCTGTACACGAGGGTGAGATATCCTAGTGTACCAATCGAGGTAGTCCCGCGAACACTCCCATGCATGATGTGCACGATGGCCGCGGTGCGCAAGAGATAATACATGATCCTCCCAAGTAATCCAATACTGATCCAGAAACGTATAGGAGACCTTGTATTTACCGGCAGTACTACCCCGAGTAGCACGGATGGGGGCGAGAGGTGCGGGTGGGATGGTCTGTACGTAGCCGAATTGTCGAAGAACCCTGTGTGGGTGGTAGGGTTCAATGACATCTAGGGATCTCAAGCAACCACAGAAGAAGGATATCTGCTGTAGTGGATGATGGGCCCTAGCACTAGCATACGGATCCCAAGCAATCTGTCACAAGTAAACGAAACAAGTCACAAATATAATAAAACATGCTCCTTGTCAAAAAACGTAAAAGAAAAAAGTAAAGAAAGTCAGAAATATATGACATAAAACGCTCAAATGGGTGCTCACCTCACTCGGGTGTAAGGCATCCAATCTTTCCCGCATCAGCTGTATGTTTTCAATGGCATTTCCGGAATCCTGTCCAGGATTCCAGCGGCTTGCTAGAGGCATCCCTGCGGTGTATCCCCATTGTACAGGAGGACGTGCGAATGGGAAGTGCTCGTACACCCAAGACTACAAATGACAAATATTAATAATTATACAGTACTTATATCAATTATAATGATAAAGGTATATGAATCTATAAAATGTACCGTTCTTACCGTGAGCAGTGTCAAATATCCAGCAATCTGCCGCACATCTGCCCTCGTGGCGGTCCCCAACTGGCGATACAGATACGCCAGTGCGGCAGCCCCCCATGCGTATTGACGGACCCGTGGCAGGTCCATCAATAAGGATAAGTAGTAGACAGGAACCCTCGTGGCGGACTTATCAGTGAATAGTGTACAGCCCAACAGATAAAGAAGATATCCTCTGGCTGCACACTCTACCTCCTCAACTGACGATGCGGGAGTCACTTCGCCGCACACCCGTCGGATCCACCCCATCCTCACTACCCCACCCCGTGCCATGTTCAACTCTGCTGTTGCAGATTCCCTATCCACACCCAGTCCTAGCTCGAGTAGATCTACTTGGTCAGTAAATCCCATAGTAGCAGATACGTGGACAGGAAGTCTAGTGACTGGGATGCCAAGTAGAGAACTCACATCATCTAATGTGATCGTCATCTCACCAAACGGCATGTGGAAGGTATTGGTCTCGGGCTGCCATCTCTCCACAAAGCTCGAGACCAAGGGGCAGGAGATATATCTGTAGCTGAAATGCCTCAGGTTTGCCAATCCAGACTCTTCTATGATAGCGCGAAACATAGGCACCTCAATATCAAGACGATCTCCAGGGCGAGGTATGTACCAGTCCTTCAACTGGCACCAATGACTGATACATTTGAGTGGGCCACGTTCCTGCACATTACAAGTATAGTATAAATCTTCATTAGCATCTGGTATTATGTAAAGAATTAGTTAAAACATATAAAAAATTAACGTGTACCTCCTCGTCCCATATGGATATAGCCGCGTGAGTCCTGACACTCACAAGGACGGACTCGTCGGCCGGACCGCCTGGAATAGGTCCATCCCCTGCTGCCGAGGCATGAGGACTGGATGGCTGTGCCTGGTCCTCTGAGGAATCATCCTCCCCTACTGGCGCAATCGGAGTACTGGACAGTTGGGGAGGACTAGACGGCCCTGCCTCATCCTCTGAGGAATCATCCTCTGAAGAGCTCTCAGGCAGTGGATCCTGCCGTAATTTGCGTCTTCGTTCAGACGCCGTTGGCCGTTGACGGCCGGCGGTCGAAGTAGTAGCATGCACACCTCGGCAAGGAGGTCTACTAACGCCAACCTTCACCCGCACTCTAGATGGAACGCTAGAAGTACTACCACGTCCACCAGTAGGATGTGAGATGCCACCAATACGGCGAGCTGGTCTTCTCGGCATATCTTCCAATCTGGGTTTAAAATAAAAATCAGTAAGAAGAAAAAAGCATTATAGGAAGAAATCTTTTTTTCTTGTACTGCTCGGTTCAATAGTGTCGTGCAAAATCGTTCTGCACGGTACTATTTCTGCGTGCAACAATTTTATGCACGGTATATATTTACCGTGCATATTTGTTTTGCACGGTCTACATGTTACGTGCAAAAAGATTAAGCACGGTTTCTTTAATCGAGCAAAAAATCTTGACACGGTAAACATTTGCCGTGCACAACAATTGGTGCACGGTTCTGCAGTGCCGAGCAGATCGCGAAAACTGCCACGAGTTTTGGCAAAGTGTCGAGGGTTTCAGCAATTCGAATGCACATGAATTAGCTCTTAATAAACTTATCTACTATCTAACAAAGAAAGTATGACCTAAAAGGAATGTGAAAATGAAAAGCAAAAGAAGAAGAAGAAAATGAAAAAGAAGAAGACGATTCACCTGAGCTTCCTCTGAAGAAGAAGAAGAAGAAGAAGAAGAAGCGATGTACACTGCTTTGAGGGAGAATGACCAACAATAGGGAAATGGAGAGGAGGAGAACGACCAGAAGAGGAGGTGCACTGCTGCTCTTTGCTCGGTTTTTAAAAAATGCTCGACGAGGGAAATGGAGAGGAGGAGAACGACCTGATGGAGAGGAGGAGAACGACCTGGTTTCCTGCAAGGGTAGTTTGGGGAATACTGTGGGTGGGCTCAGCAAAATTATTTTAAGAAAATAAAAAAAGGGGGTGAGTTCAGCAAATGGGTGCATAAAGCAAAATATGTGGGTGCATATAGAATCCCCCAATAAGAAATGGTGGGTGTAATATTACTTAAGACGGGCCGATCCAACCCGGACCAAACCCGCCTCCTTACTCCAAGCGCACGATAGCAAAACCCTCCCTTCTGTCTTTCTCTCTACTTGTTCTGCAATTCGTCTTTCTTCCCGAACAGAATCACATATAAATACATCTACAGCACAACACCATCTAACGCTTACCATTCCCTTTCATCCATCGATCAATAACACTCTCTCATGGCTCCCAAGGCCAAAGACAAACCCAAACCCTCTCCTCCCGTCCAATCTCAGCCGTCCATTTCCCTCGAAGACCTCTTCTCCTCCCTCCATCGCCACATCCAGAACTTCGAATACGATCAGGCCGTCAAAGTCGCAGATCAAGGTATGATCAATCTCATTCTCATCCTCTCGCTCAATTCCCCAATCTCTCTCCGTCTCTGATGTCTGTAACATCATTTGCAGTTCTTGCAATCGCTCCTGGCGACGAGGATGCGCTGCGATGCAAGATTGTAGCTTTGATCAAGTCGGACAGCATCGATCGTGCCCTATCGACAATTCAGGCTTCTCAAAACATCCCGATCGATATCAGATTCTACAAGGTATTACATCCACAGATCGATCTAGGGCTCCTTTTTTTTCTTTTCAAATTCCTTGGTGTGATATATGCATTAATACGTTCATACACATGTGCTGCTGTTTGGATTCGGTCAGCTTTTTCTTCTGTTTTTCCTTTTATGAAAATCTGTTTTAGGGGTTTGTGATTTGATGAAGAAAAAGGAGTGGATATGTAGCATTGATGTTGCAGATTTGGTGTTGTTTTGAATTTTAGTTTGGAGTGCATAGTGTCTCTTTTGCATGCTTTGTAATTTAAGTTGATGTGGTGTAATTATCTTAAAGTTGGAACTTTGTGTGCTTTGGCAGCTCTAAGTTTGGAGCTGTATTATTTATTTATATTTGTCTTTTTCGTGGTAACGCGAGCAGTTTCAACTGTGCCATGGGCTGTATTATTTTCAATCAAACAAGAGAAAGCAAAGGGGGAATGTTTAGTTGCTACTTGCTGGTGAAAACATGGATCTTTGTATATACATTTGGGAGTTTTTAAAGAGAACTGGTTTCTTATATTTTCGTAGGAGAGCAACTTTTAATACATACACCTACACCTCCATGAATTGGCGGTTACTCCTAAATGATGACACTCATCAGACTATTATACACCATTGGATGTGGAAAACAAAGAAATTGTCCTATCTAAGATTTGAAACTTTAGGACCACTAAATTTTGGGGCCTGTTTCTTCACCAGAATTGCAAGAATTCCTGTATCGAGAAGTTATAAATTTTCTAAAGGCTGTCCCATATGTGGAATTCCTGAATTATCCTCTCCACTTGAGCATCTAGAAATGCCAAGGAGTTTGGGATGCTGAGAATTCCAAAGGCTACTTTTGTTTCAAGTGGCTGGATGGAATTCAGAATTCCAGTGAAAGAACACTGCGTCCAGAAATCCCGGGGAACAACAGTCACATCATTGTGTTTGATTTCCCAACAGCACAAATTCCAGTCAGTGATTTTGGCAAAGAATTCCAGGCCAGGGTTAGGTTGATTTGATTGGGTAGCTCTATCTGCCCCTCTCCTCCCCCATAATTGGCATGCATCAATGTGGGTCTCATAAACAAAGTTCCTTATTTTGAAAGAATGGAATGGTTCCTTGTAAAATAGTTCTCTCTCCTGCTGTCTCTCACATCTCTCTCAACACACAAATATATAGAAAGAGAGCTCACCTTTCTACTCCATGGCCAGATAGTATATTATTGACATTCCTTCTCTATAGTTATACTGTAGAATTCTCCTTTCATTTTGACCCCAAGTTGATGATATGAGGATAAGATGATGGCGACGACAGGGTTTAAAAACACAGTATTGGACTTGGGACTCAGCTTGAGTTGAGCTGAGTTGCAGTGTCTTGACTCAGCCAAGTTGCATGCGCAGCATTGCTTTTCAATATTTTTTTGCAAAGTCATAGTTCTATAATGTGCCAAATGCACACAGTGCAATGCCCAGGACCACATGTTGAACTATCAAAATTGCTAAGAAAGAATGCTAGGGAATAGGGATGCTTGTCACTTGTCAGTCTAAGAGAAATTCTCTTAGCAGTAATATAGGAAAAGATAAAAGAATGGTAGTAATGGGTAGATTCAATAGTCTACTTTCTTATCAGTAATAAAGAATGCTAGGGCGCTAGCTACTTAAATAGTCTAAACTCTATAGCAGTCTAGAGTACTCTCAAGACCACTAAGACAGTAGTGACCCTTGTCTCCTAGTGAAAATGCCCAGTAGTCCTGTACGATAATTTCTCATGAAACGGCTCTTTTTAGTCTCTTACTCATTCTTTTCTCTCTTTCTTTTTCCTCTTCTATCACCCTCTGCTCAAGATCTATTCTTCTGCAGTGACGAATGTAAGAGTACGGATGAGATTGCAGACCATGAAAGCTCCTTTAGCTTTAAAAGACGAAAATTTAGGTGACTTCTTCAATTTCAATCGTTTTGAAATGGTATCTAGATGTCCGAAATTGGTGTTTTGGGCAAAAAAATGATGGCAGAACCCTTTGTTAACATGAAAATGGGAAAGAAATGGGTAAAAACATGATTTTTAACGCATTATCTCGCTTCAAGTGCGACTTGGCCGAGTTGCACTAGAACTGAAGTGGACCCCTCAGACTCAGC
Organism: Litsea cubeba; assembly: GCA_012931725.1. Lineage (NCBI taxonomy): Eukaryota > Viridiplantae > Streptophyta > Magnoliopsida > Laurales > Lauraceae > Litsea > Litsea cubeba. The sequence goes on from CM022948.1 coordinate 18,847,005, forward strand.
CGATTTTCAAAACTCCAGATGACAACGACAGTGATGAATGAATGCTTGGTCCCATTTAACAAGGAAGTGTTTGATACTTGTATTTGTGCGGGACATCGACACGACTTAGTTCTTCTATCCGTGATATCACTTTTGTTCTTATGCTTATAGTGGATTTTGATTTTGATTTCCTTAATTAGAAATTATAATGTGTCAAGTAGAGAAAGCTGTCGGATATCGTTGATTTCCAATTCTTTTCATCTGCTGCAGTATCTTCATATCGTTCTTTGGAGTGAATTCCATCTTTTCATATCTTCGTATGATGTATTGCTTTTCAGTAGACTCTCCCATGTGCTTCTTCCTGCTCAAGTTGATTGTTCCAAGTTTTAATTGTTTCGTGGGTTTCCAATTCTTTTCTGTCAGTTTTCATCTGTACTTTTTTTTTTTTTTTAAATTAGCACTCAATAAAAGTATTAATGAATGTCTGCATTACTAATTGCCTCTATCTCTCTTTTGCTGTCTACCTTCAGGCATATTGTCTCTACAGACAAAACAAGCTACATGAAGCTCTGGAGACTTTGAAGGGTGAGGAGAGAAGTGCTTCTGTTCTGCAATTGGAGTCTCAGATTCTTTACCGCTTAGGGAAAATGGAAGCTTGTATGGAAAGCTATGAGAAGCTTCAGATGTCAAAGACCGATTCATTTTCTTTAGAATTGAAGACAAACTTTATTGCTGCATTGATCACGGCTGGAAGGGCTTCTGAAGTTCAGAGAATGATGGATTCCTTTAAAGTTAAGGCAACTAGCAGCTTTGAGGTGGCGTATAACACTGCTTGTTCTTTGATTGAAAAGAGAAAATATGCAGATGCTGAACAGCTATTGCTTTCGGCTCGAAGGTAATATGCATACAGCAAATGATAGTACAAATATAGAAGTTTTATGCATGTTCTTATGCAGCTTTAAAATATACTGTGCTGTAATTCATTGTTTATTTTATCTCTAAGGATATTATGCTTTGAGATAATTTATTATTACAATGTTTGCATGGTCTTGTGGATTTTTTTCTTGAAGCCAATGGCAAAATTGATGTGAACATCTTCTACAGAAGAGGCACACCAAATCATGTTGAAGTTGGTGTTCCACTCCAAGAATACTAATTAATATCGAACACCAACTGAAAGACGAGTAATCGGGAAACCATATTAGAAACCTCTTGTCTGTGTGTCCCATAAATGTATGCACTGTTTGGAATTTATATTTGTTATTTAAGCATGGGCTGGTTCAACATGGAGGAGAGGGATATGGAGATGAATTGTTGTTCTTCTTATTAGATCAAATAGGGAACATGTTTCAGAATCATTTAGCGTGACTCTTAAAGTTGTAAGACTGCCTATTGGAGATTTATAAGAAGCTGCAATCTATAAAAGTGGGGCTAAAGGAGTGGTATAATTATTTTTATTCTGGGATATTGGAAGACAAAGGCATAAACAGGGGCGGAACCAGGAATTTTGTTTAGGAGGGGCCAAAGAAAAAAAGACTTTAAACAAAATTATAAATTTTAATAATAAAATAGAAAATAAATAAATTATTTAAGCTGTGGCGACATTCTTTCGTGGAGCTGAAATCACCACTTATTGTTTCATTGATATAAATATATATATATATATATATATAAAGCAGGATCCGCATTTAAAATCTAAACTGTTCAAAAGCACAATCACAATAGTTTCTATCTCCATTGAAGAATTCCCTTCAATCAAATTTGTTCTCACATAGATAATCATAAGAAGATTAACTTTTTATAATTATTCGTGGTAGATAAACTTTGATTAGATTAAAATGTTATGAAATAGTGGAAAAAAAGGAAGTGATCTTGAGTGGATTAGATCTTAAGTATAAGCCCTGATGATTGAATAACAAAATGATATATGGTGGATTAGTACATCTAACATATGCAAATATATACTAAAGTATATAAAAGAAATTCTCAAGATAGGTCAAAGGTCCTTTCTTATACATGTAACTTTTAATATGCAATTTGAAATTTCATTATTCAAAAGCACAGAGAAAATTAATGATAGTGCCAATCCCATATATAAAATCTAAACCATTCAAAAGTACAATCACAGTAGTATGTATCTTTTTAAAATAAATTGTTCAATCCGGTTTATTTTGAAATGGGTAATAATAATCAAAATACAGTTTCTTTATCCATGATGGATAAAACTCCGATTGAGTTAAAATTTTATGCAATAATTAAATAAAATAGAAATTGATTTTGAGTGGGTTTGATTTTAGTATGAGCCACAAATATTAAACATACATAATGACTTATAGTTGAATAGTACATCCACCGAATGTAAAAAATAAACTTTGTAAAAAGAGAAGTGGGTTCCTTTCTTTCTCTTCATTAGGTGTACCTGAGTTCTGCAACTGACAAATTCTTCAAATCTGAAACAAGTTAGCCCAAAGCAGTGCTCTCTCATCACACAAGATTTAGGGGTGGTAAATCTTGATAGGTCTGGATTGAGAAATTTATTCTCCAATATCAATCGTGCCTTTTTTATGTGGTCTCCTTTCCTTTCCTTTTTTCATTTTAAGTTTTCCTCAAAATCAGCCATGTTTTTTGTTTCCATTTTATGAGACTCAAAATTAGGTTAAAATATCTCTAAAAAAAAGGAGGGGCCATCCATTAATGGGGAGCCATGAGATGAAAGGGCCACATATCAATATATAATGGTTTTCAGATCTTTGGGGGGGCCATGGCCCCTGCCAGCCCCCCTTTAATTCCGCCCCTGGGCATAAATATTCTTAGCAAATCAACAGTTTAGTCAAGCTGAAGGAAGTGGGATCTTTATCATAAGGAGAATAGGGGCAGCCCTCCACTTAAAGGAATATTAAAATGCTATTCAAAAAGAAATTTGTTTGGAGGAAGAACCCAAGGCGTATGGCTCAAGAAGGGGAAGAATACATGCTTCTTCCACTAAATGACAAATACAAGAAGGTGAACACTTTGAAATTAGGGTTCATCACTAATAAGGTGTTTTGGAGAGTGAAAAGGATATGCTCAAGGTATTGATTAAGGACAAAAGAGAGAGGCCATTGATAAGAGGGCTTTTATTTGACCAGTGACCAGGCCTGCACCAAACTCGCTTATTAATCAGATCCAAACTCATGGGTCAAAAGATCAAACCTAATTGTTTATTACATGTATTTTAATGTGGACCTGACTTTTCTCCTCAGAATCTTTCATGTAAATTTGTACCTGTTGGCAGCTGTAAATTGTAGTCTTAGTAGAGACTTATTAATAGAAGGTTGGTGTGGAGGGTTTAATTTAAGTTGTTCCGTATAGAAAATTTTAGGTATCCTTCATGCTTGTGCAGTTTTTGGATGATATCTTTACCATGTGAGGCATTGAAAATCAAGGGTGGAGTTTGAAGAGCACCTAAAGAAGCCATTGGGTTTTAAAAATATATCAAAGAAAAGCACGACGATGGGAGACAATGCGAAGAGGGGATTGTGTAGTGCCCTAACTGGAGTCGAAATTGTGATATAAGTGAAAGTCCAAGCTAGACCAATATAAATCCTAGAGGTGGTTGGGTGTTGTGGGGGGGGGGGGGGGGGGGGGGGGGGGGGGGGTTAAATAGGACTAATTAAAAATTCTTAATTAAACTAATTAATCCAATTAAACACAATCACTAATACACTTGAAATAAACAACAATGTATAACTGTAAGAATGCTATCAAATGATCAAGTGAAGTGCTAAACCAGATGTGTGCGCTAAACACTAAATATATCAATAGGATCAATGCAATTTAGCACAAGAGTGTGTCAATTTATCTAAGATATAACTATCTAGCACATGTATCTCAAAACATAATAAAATGATGATGATGCATAGAGAGATAGAGAGAAAATGACACAAGTGATTTATAATGGATTAGTCCCGACGTACATCCACTTCTCAAGAGTTTCCACTCTTGGTTCCACTATATTGAGGCAACCACACAGGTACACCTCTAATCACATACACACTAGATTTTTGATGAGGTGGTTCAATCACATAGTTCTACATCCACCAATCCTATTTTTTATAGTGGTTCGACCACGAAGATCTAATCCACTTTACAACCCGATTTTACAAATGAAAACTAGAACACTTGCCTCTAGACGAAAACCAAATTCTTGAGGGTGCTCTTGATGCTTGAATGATGCTCCAAGCTATGACTCCTTCCTTTGCTCCTTGGTGAAGATGATGCTCCAAGATGTGCTCAACCAGAGGTCTATAGGAGTAAGTCTAGGGAGAAGGATGTTTAACTTGTTAGGGTCAAGGTCCCTAGAATAGTGATTCCACTTAACACATTTTAATAGAGTTTTGAATGCTCTTAAGTATGCCTAATTAGAGCTTAAGTGTGTGTGGAATTAGGATTATGGGAGCGCTTAGATGGTTTTACTATGAGGGCACAATATGTGGGAAAGAGGTCTCAAAAATCCAAAAGTTGTGGCATTGGAATGAGCTCAAGTATATATAGAATGCTCTCCAATGTCTAGCGGTTAGCCTACTTCAATTTTCGGTTAACCGCAACCCCCAACGGATTGTACAACTAGAGGTGGCAAAATATGACCCGACCCGCGTATTACCCGCTTAACCCGACCCGTTTAATAGGCGGGTCGGTCACGGGTCAAGTATTCATGACCCACCATTAATCGGGTCGGGTTAGGGTTGACTCGATACCCGCTTATTTAAGCTAAAATTGAATTTGATTGTTTTAATGCATAGGCTAAAAAATAATAAATGGACCTTAACCAATTCAACCCCATGCTTTTTATTAATGGAAAGCAAGGTAATGCGCATCAAATGATTGTTGAAATGAGATTAGACCAAATTTGAGCTTAAAAGTCAGTTTTGGTCAAGCAGGGAACCATGGTTGAGTCGATTTATTTACTAGATGGATGTGGGTTATGCGGGTCGACGTGACCCGTATAACCCGCAATGGTTATGCGGGTTTAAGCGGGTCGGGTTGACGTGCGGGTTAGGGGTTTCCGACGTGGTGGGTGCGGGTTAGGGGTTCCCGACCCGTTTAATAAACGGGTCGGATGCGGATTAGACTTGTATAAACCGTTTAATAAACGGGTCAACCCGACCCGATTGCCACCTCTAAGTACAACAGCTAGTTTGACCCGTAGTCAAAATTGGCTTTTTCGTTCTACGTCTGGTTCACGGCTAGCCATATGGGACTTACAGCTAGCCGTGAGCTAACCATAAGCTACCAGTAAAGCAGGGGAAATTTCAGGTTCAGCTTCTGGAAAAGCAACTGCGAGCTGACCGAAAATTCCTACAGTTGGCCGACCTCCTGCATTGAATTGAGCCCTACACATTTGCTCAAAATTGCAAGTTAAACCCTATTAAATTAACGAATAAAACTAAGGGCTCTTGAGGCCATTACTTGGTTGGTTTTGGTCCACATTACCTGAATAGGTTGGCACAAACACTGAGTTCTTCCTTGATGATATCCAGCCTCCAAGACTTGAAACTTTGCCTTTGAACTTGATCTTCCTTGAGTGACACTTAGAGGCAAGGTCTTGGACTACTTGATACGGAATTGACAACCAAAGGGTGTGCATATATGACTATGTCACTAACAATAGGTTCCTTGGCCTTCCTTTAGTTCTTCTTCTTTTTTTTTTGGTGAAAGGTAACTCACATTCAGTTTTGAATGGGATTGGTGATGCCGTTGTGTCGGTGGATTCGATACCACATGTGGGGCACATGACGCACATATAGCAGCCCACAGGGGACCATCTTCATGGTAGGTTTTTTTTTTTTGTTTTGTTTGAGGGGGGGGGGGGGGGGGGTGGGTCAGAGAAGATGTTGCTTCAACAATGTACCTAAGATTATGCTTTCTCACCAGTTTCTAAGACCATTATGCTTCCTGCTTGGAGTCCTTTGCCAGAAGACTTTTTTGAATTGAACTTTGATGGCAGTGACATTGGTAATCCAGGTCCTGTCGGCATTGGTGATCTTATATGGGATAGTGGTGAAAACACTATTTTGCATTACTCTTCCTTGTTTGTCCTTTGTTCTGTTAATAGAGCAGAGATAGAAGCTTTGCATATTGGGCTGAAGGAAGCGCGAAGGTTGTAATAATAAAAACTACAAAAAAGCGGGAAGGTTGAATTTTGTCACCTGCTTGTAGAGGGAGATTCAGCTTGTGCCATTGGATGGGTCTTCGGTCTGTGTTTGGCTTCTCGGGAGTATGCAGACACGGTGGAAGAGGTTCATTATCTCTTTAAGGAGATAGAGATAGCTTTCAGTCATATTAAGAGAAGCGCCAATTCGGCGGCAGATTCCTTGGCTAAGGAGGGAGCTGGTCGTCAAAGCCTGATGCTTGTGCAGAATATGTTTTCTAACTCTTAGTGCTCTCCTTTTTTGGGTTTTGTTTGGCAGCTGTTGTTGCTTTTATCTATCTGTATATACCTTTTGTACTGAAGGGCTGCCTTAGTAAAAGTTACCATTCAAAAAAAAGAAAAAAAAGGAAGTACGTAAGATAGGAGAGTGGTTCTCTTTTTTATATGAAGTTTATTTTGTTAGATTCAAATCTCATGTAGAAGCTTAATTCTAGTTATTGTATCTTTAGACGGATTTGGTTTCATTCTAAGTTCAACTAGGGCTCATTTTTATAATAGAAAGTTGTGTTTTGGTGTTGTTTGAGTGGGTGTAAAAAAAAGTTACAAGTTTAGAGTGAATATTCAGTGAACTGTTGAGTTTTTTTTTTTTTTTTTTTAACTTCCTGCCTTCAAGTTCTCTTCTCTCATGGCAATCTGTCTCCTCTGTCTTTTCTCCCTTTACCTCAGCTCCTATATCTCTCTATAATATCATATCCTCATCATTAATCTATTGGTCTGTCATCTCTGCTACCATGATTCTTTGATTTATTATCAATGTTGTTTCTTATGTTGTAATTAAGAAAACAACGTGGATTGGGTTCAATCTCCAACATACGCAGGTATTGGAGAAATCTGAAAAGAAATTAGACTATTGGAAAGGAATTACCTTTCCTTGTCGGAATTATAATGTTGATTAAATCGATTCTTCCAAACATTTTGGTCTACTTAAGCATGACCTTTATTGTTTTCCAAACATATTGGACTATGACTGTAACTTAAGCTACGATTAACTTAAGCTACGATTAACTTAAGCACTTGAAAAGCATGACTAATCACTCAATCATGGCTAAGACCTCTGGTCACTAGACTCAAATCTCTGACAACTAGACTTGTAACAAACTTCAAAACCCTTTCAAAGATTCAATTAGAATTGGCCTTCTAGGGTTTGGGTCATGAGGCTCTTGTGGGCCCCTATGGCTTTATCATTCTCCTTGTGTGCGTGCTGGCCTGTGTCGGTCATTCTTTTGAAGGATTATGACTTGTTCATGGCCTTTTGTATAAGTCCTTTCTTAATGAAGTACTCCATAATAAAATTTTAAACAAAGCTTGAGGCAAGGTCTTTCAATTGCCCAAATTATGTGGCGTAAGCCGTAACATGTGGATGGTAAGCTTCATGAGCATACTTTTCTTGATAACATAAAACATAGCATATATGGAAGGTGTCCTTGATGGCAGTAATGTGTCTGTCTATAAAGTGGGAAACTTGATGTTTCCTTGTTAAATTATCAGAATTGGAGGCTCTGATAGTGAATGTTAAGTTCGTGTTGCTTGTGGGTTTACCATCTTCCTTAATTCCATGACATTCTGATAGCTACGATCCTGAAAAGATGGTACGAATTGGCCTTCTTATCTACTGTGTTGTTGCTTATGTTGCCAAGGTTGCTGCTTCCTCCACCGGGTTGCCTTAATATTTATTTTTGATGGCATTGCAAGAGTGAATCCGGTTTAGTTGCAGTGGTAAGGATTATTTGGACAGTGCTGTGAGGGTTATCATCTCCTTCTTGGGTCCTAAGGGGGTGAAAACTGTCAATGCAGTAGAGATGATGGTATTCAAAATTTTCCTTTGGGAGGATCTTGCCTGAACCCTTTTCAAATTATCATTGAAGGAGACTCTGTGTCATCAGATGGGAATGGCCAATGTAAAGCACAATTGTTTGAGTGAAAGAGGAGGTCAATCTTGTCAAGCTAACGAAGATCAAATAAAAAATTTCGAAGCAATTCTGTTTTGCTTCGAAGCGGTGTCGGGGCTAAAGATTAACTTCTTCAAAAGTGAGTTGATTGGAAGTTAAGTAGAGGAGACTCTCATGGGATGATTTGCAGAAATCCTTGGATGCAAAGTGGGATCTTTCCCAGCGACTTATTCATGCTGTCCTTTATGCAGAGGACAAGCTAACAAAGTGGAATGGAACCCAGTGGTGAAAAGAGTGGAAAGAAAACTGTCTACTTGGAAAGCAAACTATTTGTCTCTGGGAGGAAGATTAATGCTCATCAAAGCAATAATGGGAAATCTTCCAATCTACGTCATGTCGATTCTCAAATATCCAATCTCTGTAATCAACATGATAGAGAAGTTGCAAAGGGGATAGCAAAATCTTATGTCAGTCCTATGCAAAAGCTACCTAAAGGAAAGGAGCTATGGAGTCTTTCGTTTCTATCAGTCCTGTGGCACATTTGGAAGGAGAGAAATGTGATGTTTTGAAGGAACAAAATCTAAGGAGGAAGTCTTATGTGAGAAGATAAAATTTTCGGTAGCGCAATGGGTGAAGATAAATCTGATATTCAAAGATTATCCTGCTGACCAGATAATGTATAATTGGAAGGGGATAGCGCTCTTGGATTCTGGGTGTCAATCAGACTTTTAGCTGTTTTGCTTTCTGTACTAACTGTCTGTACTCTGTTTGCTGCTCTTGCTTTCTGTTCGGGGTCTTTAGCTTGTTATGTTTTTCTTTTCTTCCTTGTCATTATAATTCTTTTGTACTGATTTGGTTTGATGAAAGTTAACATTCAAAAAATAAAAGAGGAGGTCAATCTTGCTCGTCAGATTTAGGCCTCATTCTCTCGTGTAATATGGTCAGTGAAATGAAAGGTTGATAGGCTGGCTAAAGGAGCGGTGCACCAAGGTTTGGTTTTTGGCATTGATCCTATAATTTTCCTTTCAAAGGCTTGTCTATTCCTTTTATCATTGTACATTTTCTGGTGCTGCAGGGCTTCTTCCTGGCGCTTACCTCCTCAATATATGTATCTCTTATAATGTATAGCTACTATAGGAAGCTGCTGATTGAAGGGAATTTAACACTAATATTTCATGAGCCGGTCAAATTTCAATGAGCCATGGCATCTTGTGTCATCTACAATGAGATCTTTGTTCTTCACGAGGGATCAGCACTAATGTAAGAAAAGTGGCCAATGGTGTTGCAGACTTCATAGGGTTTGACCAAACTGGAGAGTTATAGCCTATATGAGACTTCTTTCCACTTGAGATGTGGTATCCTGTCCTTTCGTATATGATTTTTTTTTTGTACAGCTTTTCCACTCTGTACATCTTTCAACTCTTTTAATACAACTTTGTGTTGCCTATAGACCATAAGCATTAAAAATATGACTGAAGAAAGCCAATGTGTAGAAGTATTAAGACTAAAGTAGGTTACTATAACCATTGATTTTTTCTCTTATTTTGCCTGCTAATAATTCCATTTGAATATTGCATTTAGTGTTGTTGCTTTCGTTGGCCTGGCTAAGCATTTCATATTGTATTTTAGTCATGGATGTATTTGCGCAAGCCCTGTATTTTTAGATTATTCATACTAAAACATGCAATTGCCAACATAGTTGGGACAATATGCTTTGATGATGATGATACTAAAACATGCAAATCTTCAAATTGTTATACTGGTGGTTGTCCAAGTGTGAAGGCTGTATTGTGAAGTTTGGTAAAGACTTCCACTGTATATTGCATCAGGAGCCTTGCAATATGTAGGCTTCAGCCAAATTTGTTTAAAGGATAAACACTTTTGAGTCCATGGGAAAATGATAAAGAGAAGAAAATGAGAAACTCATGCTTAACAATTATTCTTTTGGCAGAATTGGCCAAGAAATGCTCATGGAGGAAGATTATGCAGATGATGAGATAGAGACTGAGCTTGCTCCTATAGTTGTCCAGCTTGCATACGTTCGACAGGTGATAGTCTCATCTTACATTTTCCTTTAGGGAACATCTACCAGTGGCTTTACCATGTATTGGGCTTTTTGCAGCTATTAGGAAACACTCAAGAAGCAATTGAAGCTTATACAGACATTTTAAACCGAAATGTGGCTGATGCTTCATCACTTGTTGTGGCGACAAATAACCTTATTGCATTGAAGGGTACAAAGGATGTTTCCGACGGACTGAGGAAGCTCGATCGGCTAATTGAAAAAGGTGGTGGAGCACAGCCGTTCCAACTTGCTCATGGGTTGGACTTCAAGCTGTCCTCAAGGCAAAAGGAAGCTATTTACTCGAACCGGCTACTTCTACTTCTCCATGCAAATCGAATGGATCAGGTGTGTTCCTCGTGGCAATTTGTGTTTTTGTTGTTTTGTTTTTCTCTTGGAAAATCGAGAAGATTTACTAATCTTTTCCAACAGAGGATGGTTTTTCAAAATCCAGTGTTCACACTTCACACCGGTGCCTTCTTTTTGTGCATGTGCACATCCAGATGCAGGTGTACAGGTGTTGGGTTCTAAAAGAAGTCGCATAATTGTGGGGTGTGTACAGTTTTTCAAGGTTTAAAATAAGTCATTGTACTGTCTCCACTGTATAATATTACTATATTATTGACCATTATGCTATGGCAAAGTAGGAAATGATAAACTGAAAAAAATGGTAAGAAGTGGAATCCATGACTCTTAGAAACATTAAGTTGGATTTCCAATATTTACTTGAAAGTATTATTTACTTTTAGTTTTTTAATAAATGACTGTATATTGCTATTGTGAAAATGTGATTCCATCTTGCCATTTATTCATTTATATTAACATAGCAATGATGGCTGCATGGACTTTCCATGCCATCACCTTGTGTTGACCCATGCGAGGTCTACCTCTATTTGATCCGAGGCATTCATAAGCATGCACCCATTGAATGGCTGCTGCCTGAATTACTCCAATTGGATTGACATATATCATTGGATTGATCAATGCATGAATAGCGATATTAAATACTAAGTTAAGTTCTTGCCTTTTACAGTGGTCAATCCAACGGTGTATGCCATTGTAATTGAAGTAAAATTTGGACCACCACCTATTTATATTGGATGGATTCTTTCAAAGACCGTCCCACGTGTTATTGGATTTTTCTTGGATTATTTTTTTATTTATCTAATTTTTTTAATGCTAAGTTGGACTACTGGTCAGGGGTGATATTTTTAAACTTGAAGACCCAAGGATCGAACCCTGGGCATGTGTGTGATGCTAAGGTGCCAACACCACTCAACCATAAATGTGTTGGCGGATGTGTGTGATGCTAAGGTGCCAACACCACTCAACCATAAATGTGTTGGCGGATTTTTTTATTACTCATTTAAAGATTATTCAGTAGTTAATAAAAGATAGATTCTTACATGTCTTGAAATATTTATTACTTAATTATGTAGAGTGAGATTTGTACATAATTCTTGTTTGTGTTTTTTATATTATTATTTTTTAGGATAAGCATTTATTTGTTGTTTGTGTTTAAATATTATGCACAATTCATGTATTTTATGTTTTATGATTTTCCAAATTGATACCTCATACTAGTAACTGATTTTGACACATGTATCCATACTCATGCTACTTTGCATCCTATTTATGGTGGGGCATGTTATATGAATGGACTGGATCAAGCTAAGGTGGGCTTCACATGGGTCGAGACACAAGGTGACAGCATAGAATGTTGCCCATGATGTCACCGGCATTGGATAATTTTTCTTTAAATAGCAACTATGTCATTATACAGTGGCTGCTATTTGGGCTAAAAATAAAAGATGAAATAAATTTCTCCATTGCACCCACTCACAAAAGATGATGAATAATTTATAAGGCTGAAAAGTTTGAATGAAGTTTCAGTTTTTAGAGAATCTAATCTGGACACCAAGCCTCTTTTCGGGTGTGAATCATTGTTTACACTTGTACATGTAAATCTAGTTGGCAAAGCCAATCCTAGGTAAATGAGTTAACACTTTGATTGCAACTACGACAATGATACATTTTCTGTTATTTACATGTGTTGTATGCGAATTCTTTTATTGAAGGTTATATTTTCAGTGAATTAGGAAAAGAGGGAGAATGGGAAAAGATATGGTGGGAGTTGACGAAAAAAAAATGACTGGAGATTACGGACAAGTGAAGAACTCACATAGACAACCCCAAATAGATGGGATAAGGGCCATAAGGCTATAGAAGATGATGAGGATGATGTGATTTTTCTTGGTGTTAATGTGTTAATGCCAATTATTGTTGATCTTTCCAATAGGTAATCTTGTTTGCGTGCTTTGTAGGCTCGAGAGCTTGTATCTGCACTGCCAGACATGTTTCCAGATAGTGCGATGCCGGTTCTGCTTCAAGCTGCTGTATTAGTGAGAGAGAATAAGGCTGGAAAGGCTGAGGAGATCCTTGGGCAGTTTGCCGAGAGATTCCCAGATAAAGCCAAGCCAATCCTGCTTGCACGAGCACAGGTTGCTGCTGCTGGTGGCCACCCACAGGTAGCTTCCGACTCTCTATCCAGGATAGAAGACATACAACACATGCCAGCCACTGTTGCCACCCTCGTCTCTCTGAAAGAGCGAGCAGGGGATGTTGGTGGGGCATCTGCTGTGCTTGATGGTGCCACACAATGGTGGACAAATGCCATGTCCGAAGACAACAAGCTCAGTATCATCATGCACGAAGCTGCGTCATTCAAGCTTAAACATGGGCTTGAGGAAGAGGCTGCTCGTCTTTATGAGGAGCTTGTAAAGAGTCATGGGAGTGTGGAGGCATTGGTTGGGCTGGTTATGACGGCTGCACATGTTGACGTCGACAAGGCTGAGGTATATGCAAAACGGCTGAGGAAGCTATCGGGGCTGAAAGAAGTCAATGTGGAGTCTCTGGAAAGGACGTCTGGTGCGAAGCATGTGGAGAGCAGTCATGCGGTGCAATTAGAAACAGCACCTGAGGAAGGAAAGGAGAAGACAAAAGCGAGGAAGAAGAGGAAAAGGAAGCCGAAGTACCCAAAGGGGTTCGATCCGGCAAACCCGGGCCCACCGCCAGATCCAGAGAGGTGGCTACCCAAGAGGGAGAGGTCTAGCTACAGGCCCAAGAGAAAGGATAAGAGAGCAGCTCAGGTAAGAGGTTCTCAAGGAGCAGTTGTTAGAGAGAAACAAGATGCAAATGCTAGTAACACCACAAAATCAAGCCAGGCAGCTGCTAGTTCTTCCAAGGTGGCAGTTGGTAGCTCTGAGCAACCCAAGCCTTCATCTAAGTCGAGGAAGAAGTCAAGGTCTTAGGCATGAGAACATATTGCTGAAGAGCTTTTGAATTTTGGGATTTTAGTTTAATTTCTTTTGAGGTTTTTTTTTTTTTGGGAATTATATTATCTCCTCATCCAACTTTTTTGGTTTTTCTTATTTTCATTACAGAAAGTAGACCAGCCATTTTCACTATTTAATTTAAGGGGTTGACTCCCCAATCCCTTGTTCAAAGACCAGCTGTTGGGTGGTTATGATAAGGGGGATGTGATTTCAAATGGGTGATGTGGGATGGTTATGATAAGAGTGTATGTTTGGCACCTAGTAGAGACACACTACATACTTCACCTGGATGCATGACAATCAATGGGAGCAAGAGGATGATAAGGAAAAAGGAAGTCACCAGCGACCCTGAGGGGCAAGTCAAAGAACAATCAATGCATCTAGCCTAGAGGCCTGAAAAATCAAGGATCCTCAGTGAGAAAGTTGGGTGTTTGGCTGCGTCCAATGCTTCCATCTTCCAGGCATGATAATGATGCTTCGTTTTATAGATGGACTAGGTGAAGCAATTGAAAGCATGCTTGGACACCCACAGCGTAGGCAACAATGGCGTTAGGACCACCCATCAAGCCAAATATCCACACAACTATAGTATGTTTTGCTGATCACTTGAAAAAAGGTATGTATGTTTTGCTGATCTAGAAAGAAATCTGGCATGTCCTGTCTCCATCATAGCCCACCTCATGCATTGGCTGATGGGAGATGTGAAGGATTAGCTCTGCATGAACAAACAAATGGGGCAGGAGTGGGAATATATATAGGCTCTACTTAGAATGAGCACCGGGAGTTTGGTAGAGGAATGCCTAACCCGTCCATCTGGGGTATCCATTACATCCATAATACTATTTCTAGGTCCCACTGTATGTGCCAATTGCAACCTTGAGGAAAATGATTGAGATGATGAATGGTAGCTGCAAGATCATGAAGATATCGAACTTTGGGACCCAGCTGTCATATAATCCATGCCTGGCCACGGTGCCAGGTGGGAAGTCAGATGGTATCTGGCTGGCCATTCAGAAAAGGAAATGGTGGGAGCTTAAGATGAGCCCCTTGAGATGAAATGCCATACACGATTTAACAGGGAAGGGTTCATTTTGGATATTGGACTGGGAGAAGGATGCATGGAGCCTGGACAGGAAAATTTGCAAGTGCTGTTATCTTATTTCTGTAAAATGGTTTTCTGAGAAAGTGTAAGGAATAGTGCAAGTACTGCTTTGAAATATTTTCTTTTTTTTTTTTTTTTTCACTTTTTGCTAGGCCAGGCTACTGGTTTAGAAGTGATTTTAACTTAGGATCCAGGGATTGCTCCCTGGGCTGGTATGTGTGAGAAACTGAAGTGCCAACACCACTCAATCATGAATGTGTTGGCTTGTTCTCTTCATCTTTGTCCCAAATAGTTATACGGGCACATCATTGATTTAGGACACAAAATTGTAAGAATTACGTCCACACTGGCATGACAATCCATTTCAAGTCCAGAGAGATGGACCGTCCAATCTTGATTTTTGGACGACCACATTCATGATGGGTGTGGCATTCCGACTTCTTAGAGAAAGTACCCCCACCCCCTTGGACGGTATGAGCTGAAATGAACATTTCTGGCAACATTCCTTGAGCATGGATTGAAATAAATAAATAAGGAAGCTGCTATCGCCGCATCCCTCATTGCTCATTGCTCCACACACCCAATTTTTTTTAATCAAGTATGCCCATCTGTGAATTTACAAAAATGGACATGAGGAATACTTTCCGGGCTCATCTAATTTCTACGTACACATCTTCCCTCCCATTTCTACAACAAGAACTTCTTCCTCAACTCACCTTCACATCTCCATCTCGAGAGCTTCTTACTCAACTCACCACCTTTACATCTCCATCTCCCTTTTCACATCTCCATCTCCTTTCATTTTGGCTTTCGATGCATAATAGAGAGGATGGTTGACCCCAAAATGTCTAAAGGAGCCAGAGAGATCGCCAATCGCTCCTTCCTTGGCCAATCGCTCGGTGGCGACTTTTTTTTTTTTTGGTTCGTGTCCGTTCGGACTTTCAGGTCCGAACAACAATGATACTGTTCGAGAATAGAGGAGGAAAAAATGGAAGAGGAAGAAGACGATCAATGAAACTTCTTGTTTGAAGGTTCCTCTAGCTACACCGTCAACTAAGAATGGAAGTCAGGTGTGGATGGAAGAGATGGAACACATGAATTCCAAACCTTGGACGTTCGTGTGGAGGGAAGGGATGGGTGTGCAAAGAAAAAGGAGATGTGTGGTATTTGGGCAGTTTCGAAAAAGAGGGTTGTGCAAGGAGCAACTATGGATGTGGCAACAACAGCTCCCATAAATAAAGGAAAATTTTCAAATAAGGCCTTAAGTTTTTGCCTTATTTTAAGAAAGGACACAAGTTTCAAAACTTTTCAAATTAGTCCATAAAATTTTCAATTAAGGAAATCCATCCATTTAAAGCTACTTTTCCGCAACTTTTTCTCCTCAATTTTTTTTAAAATACCCAAACCACCCTTCATTGTAATAGAACCTTCCTCCTTCACTTCCTCTATATTATCCTCACCTCCCGCATCGAAGTCGTCACGGTGATCAAGGACAACCAGTGTCACCACAGTGATCGGCTACATGTAGTGGCTACCGAAACCAAGTCATGGCTTTAAATGAAATATAATTTGGGCATTTAAAAAAAATGAAGAGAAAGAGTCTTCAGAAAATACTTTTAAATGGACAGATGTCCTTAATTGAAAAGTTTTCAAAAAACTTAAGAACTAATTTAAAAAGTTTTGAAACTTGTGTCCTTTATTGAAATAAGGCAAAAACTTAAGGCCTTATTTAAAATTTTTCCTTGAATTTATGATAAACAGCAAGATCATTCAGCAATCATAGATGAAGAAACCCTTCACTGGTTCCAACAGTTACAGTCTTTCTCCAAAATGCAGTGAACAAGGGTTTGTAGGGCCGATACCCTTTAACAAATATTAGCATTTAAAATTACTTCTGATTTTTTTTTTATCTGTAATGGAGAACAATTCATTGATAAGTGGGAAATACACAGAACGAAAGAGAGAAAAGATTACAAAGAGGGAAAACAAAAGAACTAGTAAGGTACAAGAGCAAAGTACCCCACTCATACAACAACTACATAATAAAAGCCTCCCAAAGGTGAGAGCCTCTCAACCCCTTAAAAGCATCCGTCGTATAGTTGGCCATACGAAGCGCATGATGAAAAGCTACAATAATGATGGAGGATCCGCCGTATGGTTGACCAAAAAATCCTTCCTCTCAAAAATTGCTCTAAAAAAGTAGTTTTTTCAAAGCTACTTTTAAAAAAGAACGTTTGACTTTAAACAAGCCTAACCAAAAACACCCTAAGACCATAATTTCATTAAAGAGGAATTGAAATTTCCAAGGATTGGCTTCCGCTTAGACACCCAAATACTTCTCATTTAAACACTGCTTTTAAATAAAAAAGAAGTGTTTTGCTTGCTTGTTATCGTTCTACACTGCATTACAAACACAACGGCAGCAGTTCAAAATGCAGCTACAAAGCTGTGAGATTTCTTGGCTTACCTATCATGCATGATATCTAATTGATTATTTTGTCTGGCCCAAAACAAAAGGTGATGAAAATGGAACGATACCATGATAAATAACATGTAGCATACAAATAAAAGCCACAGGATCCTAGCTTTGGTGCAATGATAAAAGTCTTGGGTGCTATGCATGATAACGCAAGTTCGAGACCTGCGAGCAAGCCACTTTGTGCAAAATTTCTAAAGGTTAGGTCTGTCTCCAGTTTGGCCCTCCCAGGACCCTGCTTCGGAGGGACCGCACTGGGTGATGACATTTTTTTTATACAAATAAGAGACACATGAAACCCTCTCAATGAGCAGGCACATACACCATCTACCGTTTCTAATACGCATATGGTAGAATCCTCCATGGAACAATCTTGCAGTATTCTGCCCAGACTTCTTTATACTTCTCTGCACAGCGAGCTTCATCTCTTCTCTCTCTCCATATTAGCAGAATCAGAAGATACAAAGGGTAGAAGTATGGAACTACAGAGCTGCATTGAAGATTTTATTGTTACACGATGTAAAGCTTGAGAAAAAAGTTGGTAAATCCACAAATCAGCACCTCAAGAGATTGTTCCAACTCACCCACCAAACATGTGGGGCATACATGCATGCCAATCTAAATTCTCAAGTCATGGGCACCCAATTTAATGGAACCTCGCCTCAAACCCACACTAATTAGCTAACTGTTAAATCTGTGGTTAAAATGAATGACATTCAGTCTAAAATAAATTCATTGGAAACAGATGATTAAAGGTTTGCTAATCAGCGTGGTTTCATGGCTATCCCTAAATAGGACGACTAAGGTTGATAAGAATGTATGTCATGCTGTGGTGGATGGATTGCAGTATATGGGTATAAAAAAATGGAAAAGGATGGTCCAGATTCAGACCATCTTTAACTAGCTGAGAGATTACCTAATGCCACAAGGTAAACTAAATGAAAGCGCTAGTAGCAAGTCCCCAAGGTAATTGCAGTGCCTAGCAACTCCCCTGCATCATAATATGTGTCATAAGAACGTTACACCCTCAAATAGAAAATTATAAAAATACATATTTGAAAAATAAAAAGAAAATGAATGAGGAAGAAACGGTAAAGCTGCATGAAACGAGATTACTTTCAGTTTACATATTACTTGTAAGAATAAATAATTGGAATACAATTTCCAGGAAAAACACATTCCATTATTGTTATTTAGAAGTCATAGGATCGTAGCAGTTGTTTCATTGGACACTCATTGATCGACATTTATGATGAAGTCATGGCAGATATTTTCTTCCTTCTGGTGATCATCTACCCATTTCACGGTCAAAAGCTCACAGATCAATGGTTAAATCACAAATTTCAACCTTAATGATGCAGACCCTAGGGTTAGGGTTTGTGTGAGAAGTGCTAAAAGCACAATGGGTGCCGGCACGTGTCCGAAGACACAATAAATCTCCGCAGAGATAATAAACGAGGACGCACCTCAATGGGAAAACCCAATTTCATTAATTAACAACTAAATAATTCTTTACTACAATGTCATATAAATAAGAAAGATAACTTAAGCCCTAAGAAACCTACTTGAACTAGGAAACTAGAATCTTATCCTAATTACAATAAAATTAAAAACTATCAATGTTGTAAAAATCGCTAGGCGGACGCTAGGCGGTGGGCATGGATTAGGGATTAATTCACGATTAATCTCCGCCTAGCCCGATTAATCCCCTCCTAGTCCGATTAATCCCCGCCTAGCGCCTAGGCGGTGACCGCCGACTAGCGCCTAGGCGGGGATTAATCGGCCGCCTAGGCCGATTTTTGCAACAGTGGAAACTATTGACATAAAAATAAATCCCTAAATCTCTATGGGCCCGACATATGTTGCTTGAGGTCGATCTGCACCATTCTCCCCCACTTGAAAAAGAACTCAACCTCGAGTTCGGAAAATGTCCACCTGGATCAAAGATCAATCTGACGAATTTTCGATTCGTTGGTCCATCTGCAGCGTCCATGTACAGCTTCAGGCATAACTGCTTTTGATTGGTGAAATTGGTGTTGATATGTAATCGGCCCGTTGGATGATTTACTTGTAGAATCTGCACCATCAAATCACAATATCTGACTAGCCGTTCTTGATCTCCCAATTGCCATTGGTGATTCATAAAGACAAAATCAATTTGAGAGCTTCTGTGGGAAGTATCAACAACTTGCTCCACTTGGGGTTTGCACTTGGGAATTATTTGTACTCATGGGAGAAATTTCAAGGCAAACTGGAGATGTAGAATCTTCTGTGTCTAACTCTGGCTGATCGGTCTGCATATTCGCTGGCACTGGTTGGACTCGGTGAAGTAGGGCGGCAGCAGATTTGGAATGGATTTTTGGGTTTTACGGGAGGATGGTAGGCGGTGGATTTGGGGCCTCGGTAGTAGGATGGTGGTGGTATTTGGTAACTGTGGGATCGTCTGACAGGAGACGATGGGTTTTGGAGACGATGGGTTTTGGGTACGGCAGGGGCGAAAGGGGATGGGATGAAAAAGAGTAACACGCCGACGATCGAGGGATCATTAGGCTCTGATACCAATTGATGCAGATCCTAGGGTTAGGGTTTGCGTGGGAAGTGCTAAAAGCACAATGGGTGCCGAAGCATGTGTCCGAAAACACAATAAATCTCAGCAGAGATAATAAATGAGGACGCACCTCAATGGGAAAACTCAATTTCATTAATCGACAACTGAATAATTTTTTACTACAATGTCATATAAATAAGAAAGATAACTTAAGCCCTAAGAAACCTACTTAAACTAGGAAACTAGAATCTTATCCTAATTACAATAAAATTAGAAACTATTGACATAAAAATAAATCCCTAAATCTATGTGGGCCCGACACATGTGGCCTGAGGTCGATCTGCACCACTTAAGAATTGTAAATGTGGGTCCAACCTTTTGGTGATGCAACAAAAAGCACATTGGATGGCCTACCATTGAAAGGCCACTTCTAATCTGCTCACACTACAAGAGAAATATAGGTCATCTTCTCCATTCACATGACACCAATTGGATGGCAAAATCATTTGTTAGTGAGGATATTAAGAATGTTTCATCACATGATGGATGGGCCATCAGATGAACGGCTTAAAATTAACACCAGAAAAGGAACAACAAATGCAACACTGCTGGCTGAGCAACAAAAACAATTTCTTTCAATCAAGTGTCATAAGAAATAAGATATACACCACAGTGATAATTATTCTCAGAAATTGAACGAGAACAGTTGTTCAAATCTATCATATATCAAAATGAAGCACAAAAGTATAGGTAACTCACCAGTAACCTGAAGCAAGCAACTTTCCTCCTATAACTTTAGGAGGCTTACCCCATATATGAGCTTTAGGGTTCTTCTTGAATACATGTTTTTGCTTGTTAGCTCCTCTAAAAACTCGATACCTGCACAGAACATGAAAAGGTTGGCAAAGCTTTATCGTCATAGTAGTCAATTCTGATATGGATCGCATTCCATTTCATGGCTGAAACGGAATGTTCTCGCAGTTTCAGAGTTTCGTCTCACAAAGATGCAACAGATGGACAAAAAATTATATTATAAAAATATCTGAAAAGAGAAAAATGCTGAACTCCAAAATGACAATGAAAATTCATATTTACAAATTTAACATTACTACACTAAACAAATGGCCATATCTACCTTTCCACATCAACTATGCCAAGGCAATAGTCATACATCCATCATACAGAGCAATTAAGGCTTAAGCAATAAGCAGTCAAGGAAACAAGCATATTTGAATGCAAATTGGGAAGACCAACAAAAGTAAACATAAAGGGCCTTTTTTTTTTTACTTAATTGAATTCCTAGGAATTCTAAATTTTTGTTTTACTGTAAGTGGTTAAAAATGAAGCAACAAAGGTGTATATCCAAAGATGACCATTAAATACCTCCTTTTTAATAGAAATTGTATCAAGGGAAGATGCGAAATGAATACCCAGCCATCACCCTAATAATTCAAAATTTGATATCCTAGGAAAGTCAAGGTCCCATCTACATCACTACCTTGTATCCTTCACCCCCACTTCATATCCTCATCTCTCACCTTTTCAATAATTCTTTGGTAGAGCTCTTTTGACCATGAATCCGTATGTATTCAATTTCTGTGTATTCTATGCAAACAAACAGGCTCAAAAGCTTAAAGTGAGAAAGGAATTGGAAAATGAGGGCTTGCTTCTTGAGGGTTACAATGTGGAAAAGAAAAAGTCCGGAACAAACCCATTTGGTTCCAGCCGGAACAGCTGGAAGAGGCCAGAATTCAGACCAGAAAAATTATAAACATGCATTCCAAGCATCGAATTGTGTGGTGTGAAGACACTTAATTTTGCATGGTTCTCAGTGCACCATAATTCTAGAGGTGCACCATTGTTTTATAGTCCTCAATGTATCATACACTTTCTTAGCTTCATAAAGTTGGTCAAACCTCCTTGTATTCCTTTTTTGTATGTATGTATTAATTATAAATATGGTGGTTGGGATCATTAATAAAAAAAACTTGATAATGGAGGGTGTCCTAGCCCTTTGGGCCGGACTAATCCCTACGGGCCTGGAAGAAGCCGGGTAAATCCCCTGTGGCCCCAATGTGGTAGTGCAGTTTTGAACCCCCAACCTCCGGGAGCAAACCGTGGTCCTAGGCCAACTGAGCTACCCCTCGGAGTTGTTGGGATCATTAATAAAACACAACTTCTCCAAATCTTTTATGATTTCTTGAGTTGTTTCACTTGGTACATAATAGGTTTGCCTTTTGACAACTATCACTATGTTTATCATAAAGATTTAGATTAGACAATCACCTTATAAGTAAATGTAAATTATATTCATTCAGGAAAGTTCTCTCAAGATATATGCAAATCACGACTGGTAAACAAGAAATTGGAAAAAAAAAATACCCAATAAGGAAAACTAAACAATTTGCAATAATTCCTGCTTTTGTCAGCTCCACGTCGTTCCTCAAAAGCCACCATCCCTGGACCAATTTAAAACTTTCAATCATCTGAGAGCTGAAAAATAATTATAGACAATACATTGAAGAAAGTGACCATTTCTAGAATTAATGATGCGATTCTCAGGTAATCAGATATTAAAAAAAAAAACTACGGAGGTGAAAAATTGGGAATTTCAAAACCAAAGATGCAGTATGTAGAAATATCTTAAGTGTTCAACAAAGTTGTTATGTGACTGAACATAAAGACGAAAATGTATACTTCTCTTAGTAGGAGATAACTTCCACACATGATGCAGCACCTTCTTGAAATTTGTTAAAGAGTTTGCTAATGGTAACATGTAAGTATACCAATCACTATCCCCCTCTAAAACTTTGCTATTTACCAAGACTGGAGATAATCGGTAATATCAAAGATGAGGGGTGCACCCCTATCAACAAGAAGCATCAATGACTGGAGGTGAGAAGAAATTCAAAATCGTTCCAACATACATCATCAACAGATGGAAATCTAAGGTAACGATTAGCATTCAGCTGGTGCCAACTGAATATTATCTTGAATACTTGAATTCGAGCATTATGCAACCTATCATTGCAAATGTACTGAGTTGAACGTCAAGAAAAACATCATATTTATGGTAACACCTTACTAAAGAAGAAATCACAAAAAGGGGTGGGGGTTTTGTTGGGGGGGATAGTGCAAAGAAGTTCCCTGTTCATTCATCGAATATGGGCTTATGAGGGTGCTTCATCAGAAATTTCAAGAAAGACATAAGAAAATATATGGAGTCATGTTTCTTTAATGCAAGACCAAAGAGACAGAACCCAATATTATTTGACTATCTGCTTGAAGTGATTCAACATGCCTGTATGCTAAAAGTGAAAGGAATCCAGACTAAATCTCCAAAGACTAACATGAATCCCAACCTCTCCGCAATGATGTCCCACCTACAAAGATTTCCCAAACGATCAGTCAGTGTGACTGAAAGCAACAAAATATAGATGGTTCAATTAAATATATTCATTGGCAATGCATCCCACTGAAGAGATTATCAACAAAAATACTGAAGAAAGCGACATGCTGAGTATACATACTGCCCATCGAAAAAACACCAAGATTAAAAGTGTACTTGGTTATAATGAAATTGCAATAAAAACCTATCCAGGATCAATGATAAAACATTTTCAAAAGGAGAATCCCAACTAAATTCCAGTTCAAATTTCATGGTGGATTAACAACAGAAGCAACATAGTTTAAAAACTTGACTCAAACCATATTTCCACATAATGAGCCAAGTAAAAATCAAAACTGCTAGCAAAAAAAAAGTAAAAATCAAAACTCGATCAATCATGCAAATAAAAACTTGGTTTGTGAAGAAAAAAAGAAACTCTAGTAGCTCATATACATTTTTTCTTTTTTAAAATAAAATACTAAAGTTAGTTGTAAAAAAATTGATTTAAAAGTATTGTCCATAAAGAAATTTAGTCAAAAGTAAATTGCAATTTTTTTATAAATATTTCAGAACCCCATTAACAATGTTTTTCAAGTAAGTCAGAGGGAAGGCAAAGCTTACAATGCCAATCCTAGATACATGAGATAAGGCTTCAATAGGATGATTATGAAAAAAACATTACCATAAGATGCACATCATCAGAAACACAGTTCTACTCCTTAAAAAAAAATAATAATAATTCCCCTTTCTTTTGCTCTTCATCAAGAATCTAAGAACAAGAAGAAGAAAAAAAGCTGGTCACATCTGGTGAAATGTCTTCCGAGTTAATTTATGGCCAGTGCAACAAGTTTTGAGTTGACAAAGACAAACTAAAATCAAAGTCTTTGAGTTGAGATGACTTGATTGAGTTTTGACTTTTGAGAGCTCCATGAGTTCTATAAAAATGAGCACAGCCACCTTTCACTAATCATGATGCAACGAACTGAATTTTTTTAAAAATATTGATCAGGTAGAAAGCAGTAATAAAAGAACACAGGATTTTGATCTCCAACTTGTATGACTTTTGCCAATCCACCTATAGTTCAGTGGTGAGGCATCGCCCTCTCCACAAAACAATCAGGGATTCGTTGTAGCTCTGTTGGTTAGGGACTTGGGTATCATATATATGTGGGTGTGTGAGTATTTAATTAAAAAAAAAGAAAAAAAAACTTACAAATCTTCTTTTTTTTTTAATCATGTTTTAAGTTGTTGATGAGTAACTGATCTTTAGCTAGAGTAGTTGTGAATAAGACAATGCTCGTAAGTTTCTCAGCTCCCTATTGTTAGCTATTGTATCTAATATGCTTCTTTACTTCAAATAAAACTGTTCCATTACCAAAAAAAATGGACGAAAACTTACGTGGAGGTCATGTATTCCTCATAAAAGAAGTAATCCAGAATGTACAACTGAAGACAATATGAATATAAAGAAACTTCAGTAACCTAGGTACAACATTCTTCTTTAGAAATTTTTTTTAAAAAACAGTTAACACTGGAACATTCACAGTACCACTGCAAACAGCTGATAAAGGACCATTGACTGGCTCATGTTGCCATCTTGGAAGCTTCTGGCTAAAATTGAAAGATTGAGAAGTAGCCAGCCCATCATTCCAGCTCTCACAAAGAAAAATCTGCAGAGTAATAAACAACCAATTTTACTGTGAGAAGAAGCATGCTCACCAGATACAAAAAGGAGAGAGCTTTGCATTAAGCTTTACACCTTATCAGTATATTGTTATGGTAATGTTAAAAACTTTATAAACAGTTAAGTGCAAGGAAAACCCAATCAAGCCAGTTTACTGCATATGGATCTGAAAACATCAGTTCAGATCAAGAAATAAGGTTGTGGTTGAAGCCAGCAATCAACATCTTAAAATGCTACAGGAGAACAAGAATAGCTAAAAAAAAAGAAAATGAGCCTAAAAACAGCAAATGAGAATGCGGTTTCTTCATGGCCAAACCTGTGAAAAGGATATTTGAAAACACAGCGAATTTTTTTTTTTGTAGAGTATATCAGGCTAAAAATAGCAGGAGAAGAAAGGGATCTACCTTAGACATCAAATGGTTTGTAAGAGAAATGATAGATTAATTATAGGTTGAGCTACAAGTTTCAGAAATATTCTATTTCAGAAGATTTTATTGATTGATATTGGAAAACACTGTGCTTCAGAAATAATTGAAACAAATGATAAATGAGGTTCATTATAATTTAGTCATGAGTGCAAGTCAGAAATTCTAATGTGGTAAGGCATGTAAAGTTCATACTGCACAAACAAAACTTTATGGCAATTCAACATTTTTTATAACAGAGGGTGTCCCGGCCATTTGGGCCGGACTGATCCCTACAGGCCCAGGGGGAGCCGGTATATCCCCTGTGGCCCCCGTGTGGTAGCACAGTTTCAAACCAATCCAAACTTTATGGAAATTCAACATTGCATGTCGAATACATACATGCCAATCCAAACTTCTCAAATGGTGGAACTCATCGTGGATGGATAGCATAATCCTAAAATTTCTGTAATCAACCTCTCCTAATTATGGTCACCTATATGTGTGCATGTATAACCCAACTGAAAGGTTAGAGTTGTCTGATATTCAAGCTCATTCCATGTACGGTGGGACCCATAATTCAAATGATCCGGAAAGGCTGCATGTATGCGACAAGTGCAGTGTACGCACTGGAGTCTAGCCCATTCTAACATATGAGGATGATACCAAAAATAAATAAAAAATCTGAAGAGCAGTTTGCATACTTGAGGTCGACTCCCATAAACTGAGGATTCAACTGTATCCCATACCACCTATTGAACAACAAATAAGGACATAAATTTCAACATAATTCCATTGAATAAATAATTTAAAAATCACAAAATTGACAATACGCTATCCAGTAAAGATGAACAACATCCAAATGTATGAATTGAGCAAAAAATTGTAAACATCTATATGTTTGAAAAAATCAGTAACCACCAAATGCTAATGGCTAATCAGTTCATTTTTTTCTTTGATGGAGAACAACTAGCATTTATTTACAAAGCCGAAAAGGAAAAATTGAGGGATAAGATCAGGAAGTGAGGGCCTCGGTCAAAGATTTTTTATTTTTATTTTTTTTATTAGTTCTAGGATGGAAGGTATTTTGTACAATTGGGAAGCTTTTATGTCTTGGGGGTCTTGCAAGTCTAAGAAGGTAGCGAGATGGTTGCCTCCGTCTATTGGTGTCTTTAAGTTTAATGTGGATGATGCATCTAGAGGTAAACCTGGCCTGGCCGGAATTGGGGGCTTCTTCACAATAACGATGGGGGGTTGTTTTGGATATGTTCTCTAAGAATATTGGTATTAAGGAGTACAGTGAGGCAGAAGTCTTGGCCAATTTAGAAGCTCTTCGCCTTTTTAGGTCTAACTTTCATGGAAATCTTGTGGTGGAGAGTGATTCGACGAATGCTATATCATGGGTTTCTTCTTCTTCTTTGATCCCTTGGAGGTTTCATTTCTTCTTTAATGAGATCAAGGCCTCGGCTTCATTTCTTCAAGTTGTGTTTAGGCATGTTGGGAGATTGGTTAGTGCTCTAGCCGTCTAGCAGACTCATTGGCCAAACAAGGGGTGGACAGAACTTCGCCTTTTGTTGTTTTTCATGTGTGATTTTTGTTTCACTTGTTTTTCCAGTATAAGGCTCTTCTACCTTTGTGCCCCTTTCTTTTGATTGGTGCCTTGTATGATCTCTTTTCAGTGAATTCGTTGTTACCAATAGAAAAAAAAAAAAGAAGCAGATGCTAAAAACAGAAATAGTGGTGGACGAGAGCTACACTGCAAATCATCAAAGGGAAAATAAGCAAGAAAATAAAGAAACCAAGAAAATGATCTATCCTATGAACCCCTTGTTTAGCTATAAAATCCGTTCCGAAAAAGCTACCTGAAGAGAAGATAAAACTCTGATCTCATTAAAAATGAACTGATATTCCCATGCCATGTTGGATGAACATGGGACCTAAGAAATAGCATTAGAAGATTTGCTATCTACTGCCACCCTGCCAGAGAGACTGCAAAAAGATTACTAGCACTTATAAAATGCCCAGAACCTTGGTTTCCTTATGCTCCTTCACAGCAATGGGCAAGAAAAACATAGGCAACACCTCCCACTTCACATTACGAAGAACACCTCGAATTCTTGCAGGCCCTGGCTAATGGCTTTCCTCTAGTTGTACCATTGACATTAAACTTCAAAGCGCTACTCAGAGGAGGGGACCAATTGACCAAAGCTCCATTTCATCTTCTTTGTTTACCCACATCCCATGCAGACCTCCTATTTGTAAGGAATGCCGTCCAACTTGATTTCTCAGACTCCTTCCCCACTAAAGCCCATTTGCCAACCCTCATCATCACTATGGAATATGGATAACAGATCGTCCACCAACATTTCCGTAGAGTTGAAACTCTCTTGTTGCTTTCTTTCCAAATGGACCAAAGGATCGAAGATGGGATTGTCCTCCATAAAACTAATCAACATCCATGAAAAGGACTTGCTGCAAATTTTAGGATAAAATATCCTACTTAAAAATGCAGGTCCATGCATGATATAAAAGACTATATACATGAATCCACACAACTGGTCCACAAATCCAAAACAGTATCACCAAAGAAAGCCTCCAGCAATGAATAAACAGATGACGAACATCCTCAGCATTTCCAAGTTAATAATCAAAATCTTATCTTAAACTGTTGCCCATGTAAAAGCTAAGATGGTTCCTTTTATGAATAAAAGAAACCCATTTATACTCCTCTCTTCTGCCTCACAACGAATAATTTCTCAAAAATCTTGTCCTTATACCCCTCAGCAAAATGGGGTCGCTGAAAGGAAAAATAGGCATCTCCTTAATGTTACTCGATCTCTTCTTATTAAATCCTCTGCTCCTACACGTTTTTGGACAGAAGCTCTCAGCACTACTGTCCACCTTATAAATCGATTACCCTTTTTTTCTTTAGAAAATGAGAGTCCTTTTTATCGATTATTCAAAACTACACCGTCTTATGATGATCTACATGTTTTTGGATCGGTGTGTTTTGTTCATTTAACTCCTTCTGAGCGTAACAAACTTACTGCCCAATCTGCTAAATGCGCATTTCTAGGATATGCTAGTCATCAAAAGGGGTTTCTTTGTTATGATCCTCAAATACGGCGCATTCGTACCTCCCATAATGTTGTTTTTTTCGAAAATTAATATTTTTTCCAGCAACATCTTGATTCTGTAGAGTCCTCATCTATTGTTTCCTTCCCTGGTTTTTCGGACAAACACCATTTGTTAAATTTGATCCTAATTTCATTTATCAAAGGCGGAGTAAAGCTGCAACCACACATAGTCCCCCTAACGATCTCCCAACTGCATTTGGTCCGATTGGAGACCTTCCCTTGCTCCGTTCATCTCGGATTTCAGTGCCTCCTACTCGTTATGGATTTACCCACACTTCCTTGATAGCCACCATGTCTTCTACATCTATTCCAAACTCATATTCTTAGGCTGTGCAGCATGAGTGTCGGAATAACACTATGCAAGATGAATTGGATTCTCTTGCGCAAAATCATACATGGGATGTGGTTCCGTGTCCTTCTGTTAAGCCAATAGGTTGCAAGTGGATCTATTCTATCAAGCTTAAACCTGATGGAACTCTGGATAAGTATAAGGCACGTCTTGTTGCTCTGGGTAATCGGCAGGAATATGGTATTGATCATGAGGAGACTTTTGCTCCTGTACCAAAGATGACAACCGTTAGGACTATTCTTGCCATTGCAGCATCCCAATCCTGGTCTCTATACCAGATGGATGTCAAGAATGCATTTCTTCATGGTGATCTCAAAGAAGATGTCTATATGCGCCTTCCTCAGGGGGTTTCATCTATCATCACCGGTGCCGTTGCCAAACTACAGCGTTCTCTTTATGGCCTCAAACAAGCCCCCTTGGCATGGTTTGAAAAGTTCCAACATGCTCTTAGCCGCTTGGAGTTCCATCCTAGTCCATATGATCCATCCATGTTTCTTCATCATGCTTCTGCAGGGATTACTATTCTTCTTGTTTATGTGGATGACATCATCATTACTGGTACTGATGCAGCTATGATTCAACAACTTCAAGCCTCTCTTCATGAATCTTTCCACATGAAAGATCTTGGCCTTCTAAACTATTTTTTAGGTCTTGAAGTTCATCAATCTAATAAAGGCATCGTCCTCCGTCAACATAAATATGCTCTTGAATTAATTGAAATGGCTGGACTTCAAGGTTCTGCTCCAGTCGATACTCCAGTAGAAGTCAATGTTAAACTTCAGCAAGACAGTGGAGATCATCTCTCTGATCCTACCCTCTATCGTCGCCTCGTTGGCAGCTTGGTCTACTTGACGATAACCCGTCCTGATATTTCTTATGCAGTCAATTCATGACTGATCCTAGACATCTCTTCATTTGGCTGCAATCCGACGTATTATTAAATACCTAATTCGGACACCAACCCGTTGATTATTTTATCCGACCAACAACTCCCTTACACTCAAAGCATACTCAGATGCTGATTGGGCTGGTTGTCCGGACACTCGTCGCTCTACCACAGGATGGTGCATGTATCTGGGTGATAGCTTGATTTCGTGGAAATGTAAGAAACAAGATAAGGTCTCAAAATCTTCCACCGAAGCTGAGTATCGTGCCATGTCTGTTGCTTGTTCAGAAATTCTTTGGCTTCACTGGTTGCTTTCGGATCTCGGATTTCCTGTTGATAGTGCCACACCACTCTATGTAGACAATACTAGTGCAATTCGTATTACTGCCAATCCAGTTTTCCACAAACGCACTAAACACATAGAGATTGATTGCCATTTTATATGTGACGAATACAAGCGTGATGTGATTAGCCTTCCTCACATCTCTTCTGATCTTCAAAATGCCGATATCCTCACAAAGGGGCTTCCGCGACTTCGCCATCAGTTCTTGGTTAACAAATTGACCCGACATCAATTTGAGGGGGGGGGGGGTGTCAAATACAAGATGGCTCAGGCCCATCAGGCCCACTTGTAAGGGTCGACTCAAGTTCAGGCCCAAAATGGTGATATCCAATCACGTTGGATTTGGTCAAACTATCGTACAGTTTTCTTCCTTCTTTAAATATTCTTTCATTAGTATTAGATTGATTAGCTGATTTGCAGCCTTTGATAAGGCAACTGTACTCAATATAATGGGAGAGAATCTCCAAAGGAAATACACAATTTTACAATCCAAAAGTCTCTTGACTGCATGCTACGAATGTTATCACAGATTCACAGTCACTCACAATAGTGCAGTTTCCTCATTCCAGCTCCAACTTCATATGCCAAAATATTCTTACTCATACAATCGAGAATTTAAATTATAGACATAATTGAAACAGATAAAGGACTTCAAAAGAAGTACCAGTCATGGATAAAATTTCCCGTAACATGTGGCTTTAAAGAAGAACTGTGATCCCGAGACTTTTGACCAACAATATATAGTACCGAAGATACCTGGCACAGAAACAAAGAGGAACAAAGATGAAAGGGAATCAACTATTGTTATTTAGATGGTGAATCTGCATTCTGCACAGGTAAGGTTTCCAAATTATCATTTATTTTCTTGCTTTGGCTTACTTAAACAACACAATTCCTTGGTCTACCTAAGCCTTGCTCAGCCAAAATAGTACTAGAGGCACCCAAAAAAAAATCATCAAATGATGCGCACATGCACCAGAAAATTAAATTTTCAAAATATTCCTGCAAATCATGCAGAATGAGAACCAAAATGGTGGGGAAACTCAATGCATCTTGTTCTTGATTTTTTGTTCTTTTAATTTCTTCCTCAATTACCCTTGTAAATGGGATTTTCTCCACATAATTGAGTTGGTCGCAAGTATAGGAGAAAACCCTTTTTAGGGCTTCTTTCTCTCACAATCGACTGAAGAAAAAAAAGGAGCCACCGCACCTCCAGGCTCCAGCGGCAGCAGCTGGCACCTGCACGGGTCCGCAGCATTCTAATAGCAGCAGCAGGTACTTTTTCTCTTCCTATGATCTCTCTCTCTCTCTCTCTCTCTCTCTCTCTCTCTCTCTCTCTCTCTCTCTCTCTCTCTCTCTCTCTCTCTCTCTCTCTCTCTCTCACACACACACACACACACACACACACACAAGCTCTGGATAAAAGGGGCGAAAGGGCTTTCACGCCTTTATAAATAGAGTCTGGATCCTTTCAGTAACTGCCTTAAAGAATTCCAGCATTGAAGGATCCGAACGCACAGCGAGGCCCACCGCATTGAAAATCCAAGTTGTTTAAAAATGTAAAATGTGTGACCGACACTCGTACAGGCCCTAGCCATATTTCACTCTAGTAGGGCCCACTGAAAATAGCAGTGGGGTCATCTATTAAACATCTAATCCATCTAAAATATATATCTCACTCATAAATAAGCCACAGGCAAATTTCAATCTAATGGGAAATAGGGCCCTAACCAAATTTCACTCAGGAAGTCTGTGGCCCCAGCCAAATTTCTACTTTTATTTTCAATTTAGGTATTCTGTAATTTATTTATTTTTCATTTTTCAATCGCAACCTATCCGACGGATCGGAAAATTTCAATATAAGGCCAAACTCGAATAGAATTGATATCTAGTTGGGTGGCCCATCGCATTGGTACACTTCTCGAAGGGTCTGTTCCAAGTCTTGATTTCTTTCGAAATTTCACAAGAAATCCATTGCATTCTTTTCCATATTGAAAATTTTCTATGGGGAAAAACAAAACTTTTTCCCAGCATTGTCACAATGTATTTTCCTATAACATCTCCGGGATATAGAATAACATACACAAATATGCCACCATTTTCTCACATGAGCTTTCAAAAACATGAAACTCTGATATAAAAAGTGGGTGAAACAACATACAGCTCCTGCGAGACATCTCTTCCTCTGTCCTTCAGAGGCAAGCATCTTCAAAGATTTTTTAACTTCAGACCCAAGGTTTCGAAGCTCATGGAAATGTAAGACAAAATATATTAATAACTTGCCTTTTAAGTCACTCAAATCTATTAAGAAGCCAAAGAAATACTTCAAAAACTGGCAGCTTATTTCCCAACCTCAAGTACCAAGGTTACAGAACCCAGAAGGCCTCAAACTGCCTTTGTTACCATTGCTATTAAACTAAAAAAATCAAGGCATTTTTTAAAAGACCATGACAATTAGACAGTTCAAAGTACAATAACTGAGAAGGCTTCCATTGTTGATCATAGAAGAAGTTGGGTTCTATTAAGAGTCCCTACATTCTGACCCTTTTCTGGCTGTGTCCCCATAATTGGGTTCTATTCTAGAGGTGCGGTCATAGCATTCAGAACTTACAAAAACAGAACAGGTAAGAGTTTTGGCTCACGGGGAGATTGTGGGGAATAGAAATGATAGAACAACCAGTGGTATTGCACGAGCTAGCTTGTTTAACGATGTATTGGGCTGGACTGGGCCCAAAGAACTGGTGGACCCAGGGGGTCATGGGTCTGTCCTGTATCACTAGCTCAAATCTAAGGCAGTTTTTTTGGCAATCAAAGGACAGGTGACATTGAAGTGGAGGCGCATTAAAGATCTATGAAACTATATTAATTTCTTTACAAGCACTGTTTTTCAAAAGTATGATTTCCAAAATCCATCACATCACCTAAGAGATCAGACTCTGGAAATTGGCTAATTGTTTGGACAAATTCTAGGTTTTTTGTTTCGTATAAATGGAAAACTAGCAAAATGCGCCCAGGTTAGCACGGGCAATATAATTCATAATATTAAACATTTAAAAAAAATTAAAATAATTATATCATTTATATAAATTATATAGCAAAATGGTCCAAAATTATTAGCGTCAGTCAAGCTTCAATAGATTTGAGCCAAACTTAAGTACATTGATGGCCTTAATCAATTATAAGGAAGTTTTTTTGGAAACTATTGAATGATATTAAGAAAAAACAAGTGTGCAAAATATTACCGTGCTTACAAAGGCCAATATAATCATAATATAAAGATTTGTAAAAATAAGCAAGAGCATTATAATCATAATATTTTAAATCATTAGGCAAAATATAATCACAATATTAAATATAAAACATTAAAATAAAAAAATTATAATTATATTGAGATGATAAAAATTGAAATCACAACCAATTCCTATAAAATAAAAATTTATATATATAATTGATTAATTTCAAAATCAGAGCACTTCAATTTGTTTATAATAAAATGCAAATTTTAGAGAGAGAACGCGAGAAGAAGAGTTTAACAGAATCAGTTACAATCTGAGAGAGCAAACTCAAAAGAATTCCATGAAAATCCAGAAATCCAAGAAAATCCAATACCAAAAAGATTTTCTTTCTCTGTCTCTTTTATTCAAAAGAGACTCTTTGATCGACCTCTTTGAAGAAAAATTCATTTAGATTGGCCTCGTTATATTGGTCAAAATTGAAATCAATGGGCCCACAAAGATATCCAACAATCTAAAATCCTTAAAATCTCTCTTTCTCAAGTCAAAATTGGGTCAAAATTAAATCATAATTGAGACAGAATTCGAAAAATTGGAGCTCAATTTCGAAATCAAAGTCTATCCCCTTCATATATAATAATAGCTAACGACCATGGTTTTATAACTCTGTATAGGTCACCACGTCAGTCACCTCTGATTTGAGTCCGCTCGACCAAGCCAAGTCACACGAAGGCTTCACTAAGTCGGTGAGACACGGGAGGGGCAAAGTCCAAGTTGATGACTCAGACTACACTGATTTTAAGTTTTTGTTGAAGACCATTATATACTTGGAACTAAATAGCACAAAGTGATAAGTTAGATTGCAGAGTAACATAGAAATATAAAACCCTCAATGGGGATAAGTGGAAAAGTAGGTTCTAGAAAACCAAGTCTATTTAGATGAGACAAGGTTTCAATGATGATGATAAAGATGACGGCAATGACAACAATGACATTGATCATGATGATCTGTCATGATTCAACAAAGCAACAAACTGCTCCATTAAAGTACACCAGTTTGTTTTGGGCATATTTTTCCACTTCAGCTATGGCATTGTAACCATATCTCAGCAGCATCTTTATCAGTAAAACTACACTGATTCTACTTAGTAATGTCTGTTAAAGCATGTATAGGCAAACCATTGCTTCATTCGAGAAAAACCTGAAGGTAATGATATATATTCAAGTTTCATGTACCTTAAAAAGATGAAATTGTTGATATTTTCAAGGCTTTTAAGGACAAGTACAGTTGTCCAACCTGCAGCATGTTCTTAATCCTTAATCTATGGCACAAAAACATGTGCCAGTATCATGGAGTCCAATCCCCCATGGCCCAATAGACAACTCGTTCTAGTCAAATCCATGCAGGTACTTCCTAAGTCATGCAACTGGTCAAGCCGTATGGTCTCAGTGGTGACACTGAGACCTTAAACTCGATATTCGACATAATTATGTCGTGCAGTAAAGAATCAAACAATTTCTGCATGTGGCAGTGGTAAAAAAACTGCACGACTCCCCTTGTTTTATCCGAAAACTTTCACACTGACAATGGGATTATGAAAATAAATTTTCAATTTCCGTTGAAACTTGGATTAAAATGCACAAAATAATGCCGCTGCACATGAATGACAAAATTGGAGTTTTGCATAATACTTGCATTTAAATGCACGAGATAATGATGCAGCATAGAAATGACAGCTTTTGGAATTTGACATGATAAAATATAAACCCAATTTCTTTTACAAAATTGCTACTAGTCCATGGAAGTACACAGTGTACCCAAGAAAGTGATGAAGAGATTGATTTGATCTTCTAACAGAGAAATGATACACATAACAAGGGTAAAAACTGAATGCAGAGGTTAAAATATAACATTGAACTTACAAGAAGGCTGAATACAAAAGTTGCAGACAGAAGCTCAACCCCTTTATCTGCCACCACCTGTAACCAATAATAAGATACCGTATCAATTTCGCACATGAATCAGCAGATAGATTCGGTACCAGGTTCTTTTGTAAATATATAACTATAAGTATAGAAGAGTTCACCTGTTAACAATATATGACAATCTAACATGCATAAAACAAATCAAATACTTGATAAACTAGTTCTGCATTTTTTTCCCTGTTTAACCAGTGCTCTTCATTGATAATATCGAAGTTTCAAACAAAACAATCAAAGACACAACCCAGAATACCCCAACTTAGAATAGATTATCAGCAATCATTGGAGAAAGGGAGCATGATGAAAAGACAAATTTGTACTTTAACTAATGCTCAGTATATGGACCAAAGAAGTATCAGCTTTCCAGAACTGACATGTACGATGAGAAATGTGTGGGCAGCACCATTGCATGCAGAAAATACTATTTATTTAATGTTTTTTTATGTTTTAAAATGTACAATACCTATATTTTCATGTGGATATTATTTTATATGAATTGCGTAGGCTATATTCTCTTTTTTCTTAACGATATGCCTAGAAGAATAAGGCATGCAAATGCAACTAACATTGCACCTAGCACCTCAGGCTCCAAGTGGCCATGGTGCCTGACATATTCAAAATTCAAATTCCTTTTTTTTTAATGGTGACATATTCAAGTTCTTATGAAGCTAATGTTAAAAAGGTTCTCTTGGAGCTGAATAGTAGAAAAGGTTTTCCATAAATTCCTTCTAAATGGACTCCTATATGAATTGCTTAGGCTATATTCTCCTTTCTCTTAAACATATGCCTAGAAGAATAAGGCATGCAACTCACATTGCACCTAGCCCCTCAGGCTCCAAGTGGCCTTGGTGCCTGACATATTCAAATTCCCTTTTTTTTATTATGAATGGTGGGTGACATATTCAAGTTCTTATGAAGCTAATGTTAAAAAGGTTCTCTTGGAGCTGGATAGTAGAAAAGGTTTTCCATAAATTCTTTCTAAATGGACTCCACAAGAACCTCGTTCACCACCATTGCATGGATGACCCATTCCAACATGCAATAAAGAATCCACCGATCTCTTAATCTTTTTTACCTATGGGCCCATCTATTTCTTAATCTCTTGAATTGCATGCACGATTCAATAAACTACCTCCCTAGTTCCCCCTTTTCTTCTGGAGAGAAACGGGAATATTTACAGTGAAACAGAAAAGTTTAACATATTTCCTCTAGTTCTCTATTGTTCCTAAAATAAGATTCCAACAGACCTTGCCATCCTCAACAGAACCTATTTTCCTATATGGTTTTCTTGTGCATGGAAGGCAACCTTACCATATAGAATGACCTTCCATTTTTTTGCCATAATTCCAGTACTATGAAATCAAAGTCTAAAACATTTCCACATAGAGACATCAGACGCATTCATTGCGTCACACCTTCCACATACCAATACTAGCAAGATATCAAAGGGTGCCCTAAATCACATACCAATACTAGCAAGCTATCAAAGGGTGCCCTAAAAAGACTTAAGGCAACAATCAATGTTAAATCATTCTAAATCAAGTGTGAAGAAAGTATAATGTGTACAGAGACTTACTGTAGGTGATATAAGCTCTGTGCTAACACCGAATCCAAGAAGTGCAATAAGAAGAAGAAGGGATACCAGACCTGGCAAAGAAGAGAGGTGTTAAATAATAATCACCAAATTATTAAAGAGGAATTGAAATAAAAAAAACCACTGAACTAGTAAATAGCAACGCATAAACTTAGAAACAAGGGAGAAAAGATACAGTGTGAAGTCTTTGCATTATAAAATTGCTCTCTCTTCTTTTTAAATCAATTGAGTATAATTTATTTCTTAATAAATGATAAAATACCAACAATAGATATTCTCTGATAGCAGATTCTTTTTCTTTTTGCGGAAACATGACTAAACCTGCAGCACGGGCTCTTTTGACCGTAGAAACAGAAGTTTAATTTATCAGTGTTCTCAGAGAGTATGAGATTTTGGCTTAGGGCTTTGTAAGAGTCCACCTTCAGATAGTTTGTGGCTTGCATATGATCAAGATCAGTTAAAACCCACTCAAAACATGCACACACACACCCCGCAAAACTCAATGCTCGAGGAATATTTTCACTATTCCCAACTTGATCCCAATCCAACTGATAGTCCAAATGGGGACATCCCTACAATAATCGGCAGAGCTGGACTGGATAGTAAACATGTGAAGAATCAGTGGCTCTTGAACCAGAGGAAGAGAGGTAAGAAGATCCAAATGATTCATTACATTTCAGGTAAGACATTGCTTTTTCTAGTCCATAAGATAAAGCTTGAACTCACAAAAGGTCCTTCCCTTGTGGTCAATTTTTGTGAGAAGGGGTTTAACTTCAAAACCCTATAGTTGCAATTCATAGTTGTAATTCGTAGGACATGCTCTAATCTCCTGAGCTAGAGGCTCTGCCCAATCTCCACTGAATATTATCCCGAGCATACCCTTAAAAGGGAACCTTTCAGCATCCTTAAAAGAAAATACCTATTAAATCAATTATAGAAATATCAGCTAAAGTACCTACAAGCCCAATGACAAATGCTTCCCCTAGCTGTCCATTTACCCACTCCCCTCCACCTTTCATCAAGTGGCCATGCTAGAGACAAAACGGCAATGGATAATTATGAGCATGGTTTTTTGAATGGGGTACAAGAAGTCAAGAACTCTTAAAATTTCTCTTCACTTTTCTCAATTGCAGATTTGGAAATAGAACAAGTACAAAATTGAGTAATTGAGCCCTATCCCACTGATATTAAACCATTAGATTTAACCACGAAAAATCTGCATTTATAGAACTGTTGTACTTTGAGCATCTTAAGTTATGGGTCATTACCATTCAACAGCAGTGGTTTTTATTTCCAAAATGAGACTCTCTCTCTCTCTCTCTCTCTCTCTCTCTCTCTCTCTCTCTCTCTCTCTCTCTCTCTCTCTCTCTCTCTCTCTCTCTCTATAACTATATATACATATATCTATGTGTGTGTGAGTTTATGAATTAATCATGACACGATCCAACGGTCATCACCAAAATTGGGATTTAATAAGATAAAAGTGTATGCAAAACAGGTAACTGTACAAACACACAAAATAATTATGTGAGATTTTTTTATTTTATTTTTTGACATAGACTCAAGTCTAATCATTGTATTAAATGTTTTATGGCCCATTTCACTTTTTTTTTTTTTTTACACAAATGATTGGATAGGAAGGTCATATCATTTTTTTTAATGGTGCCATTCTGTGGTTTATAAATGGCTCAAATATCACATTGGCTTGATGATCA
This sequence comes from Litsea cubeba, assembly GCA_012931725.1. Taxonomy (NCBI): domain Eukaryota; kingdom Viridiplantae; phylum Streptophyta; class Magnoliopsida; order Laurales; family Lauraceae; genus Litsea; species Litsea cubeba. Next base: position 18,885,302 of record CM022948.1, read on the forward strand.
AAACCATCTCATAAGGAGCCCATAAAATAGACACCAACATGGATGGTTTGGACAGCAAAGGTCCACTTAGGATTACATCTGGTATGGAAAAGTGAAGTCGCAGTATGATCATAGAGAACAAATCAAGTGCCAGCAAACTGGAGAGATCAACAACCAAATTATCCTAACATTCTGACCAAAGTCCCCAACTCAAATAGTCATGATCATTCCATATCCAGTGTAGAGCTACAACATCACCTTGATTTGATTATGACAACCATCTTATAAGGGCCCTATAAAATTGAAAGAAAGGTGGATAGTTTGACAATAAAGGTCCACTTTCAATCACGAATGGCCAAAAAGCACATTGGCAAGATGATCATAGCCTTCGAATCAAGAACATTCAAACTAGAGGATTTGTTCAGAATTGACAGATTTTCTAAGGGCGGGATTCAGAATCTCAGATTTTCTGAGCACATCACTATAAAACAAGGTTTAAAAACTCAGACTTGAGGGGACTCGGTCCACCTTGAGTTGAATCAAGACAAGTCAGCTGGGCTGTATGGGATTGGTGCACCTTGAAAGCCAAAAAAACTCTTAATATAGTTGTAAGAAATAATTTTTTTTTAAAATTTGTAAGAAAAAATGAATTAAATCTTTAAAAAATAGAAAATGGTGTCCTTGTCCTATAATTCTAAAATTCTAAGACAAGTGTATATTAAGAATAAATTTAAGTAGACATAAGTGGCCACATTTGTTTTTTACTGAATCAAATGAATGCTTACCTCCAATCTTTTAATGCCAAAGTTTTTAAAAAAAGGTGTAGCTGTGACCTTCCAATATCGGTGCAAAGGGACTAGAAAACCTCCCACATCTTGTCACAAAATGAAATTTAATATATATGTATATATGTGTATTACTTTTTTCCTCCCTTTCTTCAAAGGAATCAGTGAGGGGTTGACTAAACTTAGTTGGTATGGAGTTCAAGTGGACTCAAACTTCACCATTTTTAAAACCATCCTATAAATTCATCAGTGAGGCTCACCTTTGAAATAAAAAATGCTCAAAAATCACTCTCTCACCTTGTTCTATCATCAATGAAAATTCACTCCAATTACAGTTTGCGTCCCACATCATCTCTAAACTAGTAAAAAAAAAAAAGAAAAATGTGTGATTAAAGAAAGGAAAATTTCATAGTTTATAGTGATTAGACTGATGGGATTATAATGATGAGCTCTGGGAATCTGAGTCTCCCTCTTAGAAAATCTAAACTCCAGATCAGATGTTCTGGGAATATCCAACCATGATGCTTTCTTAGCAATACTGAACCACCGCATTGCATCACATCTACATCCAACCGTCCAAAAAAAGATCACCCCAGAATGCAAAATGGCATGCACTGTCCCACTGCATCATTCCCCAAACCTCTCTACTCAAAATAAAAAAAATAAAAAAAAAAGGGGTATTGGGCAAAAACACCCAGTACTTGTAAATACCAAAAAGTGGCCAAAACAGTCCCATTTCATATAACAGAAAAAAAAGAGAGCTCATTTCTACAAGAAAAGTGCATCAATCAAATGGGAATATAAAAAAAAATCAATGCAAGAACATGAACAGAGAAATGGGTTGGAAGAACGGACCATTGCAGCGGTAGTGGAGTCGAGATCCGTCGGAAAGGAGTGCGCCAGGGACAATCTTTCCCGGAATCAAAGATACAGCTATAGCTAAGTAGAGGAAGTAGGAGAAGAGAATAGCCACCTGAGCAAATCATCAAAGAAGAAGAGAGGGGAAAACGAATTCAGATTTTGAAGAAGAAGAAGAAGAAGAAGAAGAAGAAGAAGAATGTGATTTGGTTGAGATTTGAATGGAATCAGTCACTGCTTACAGAGCTAGAAAAAGGAACTAGGGTTTGGAGAAGATAAATCAAATCCATGTCTCCTGCTCTTGATGGCTTTCTTTGCGAGTCCTGTGTGTCGTCTGGAATTTCAGTTCTGATTTTTTTTTTCCACTTGGAATCAACGAGGGTCAACATCCTTTGGAAATACCAGAGATAGAGAGCTGTCAATGGACCGAGCTATGGATGGCCCAAAGGCCCAAAGCCCTTGGGCCTGCACTGTCTAGGCACTTACCTACCCTAGGGCTACGGTGGGGCGAAAAGAAATTTCATTTTTTTCTTATTTTTGCATCATTATTAATTAGGGATTTTGACCGAAAAAGTGTTCCTATACTTGTATTATACGGATTTAGTGTGAAATACACGGTAATGCCCATTTTGATGTTCGTACGCGGATTTTTGACACATTTACCCTTCCCTCTTCGAACGACATCGTCATCTACTTTGAAGATTTCTTACAAACAAAAACCCTTCCTGCTCAACCAACATCACTGTCTGCGATTCTTCTGCTCTCTCGACCTGACTGAACGCGAAGGACGAGAAGGAGAAGAAGAAGAGAAGAGGAGAGAGATGGAGGAAGAGCAAGATCTATACATACATATCCTTGAGAAGATCTTCCAACAAGTAGAAGAAGAAGAAAGAACAAGGGCAGCCCATCATAACCGATGACCTCTGCCGGAGTCCATTTCCTCCTTCGTCGCTCAAAACGCTTCAAGCCCCAACTCACTAGCTAACAAGGACAGGAAAATGGCCACAGCAGAGCAACTCGTGCTTGAACTGTCACGCCCCGAGCCCGAGATTTCACACATCCCGAGGCGCGACACACGCCCGCGTTGAAATTCGAGTCAAACTCATTGACTCTAGGTCCCCACGTACGGAATTTACCCACAGGATATCACGTGTGAGGTTTATATTTCTCAACATGCCTGTATAAATCTGTCAAATAGATATCCAACTAACATAACACAATTATCAAGATATAGAGCATAAGGGTCCATGAGCATAAATTTAAAGATTCAAGTTTAAGAGATAGAAGTAAGTTAGTTAAGTTTACAATCCAAAAGCTAACAAGTTTATAAACTACTACAAAATATGTGGCAATCCTAGCCACGGTCAGTGGGTCATTTAACGTCCATTTCTCCTCGAGTACGGATGTCTAGAAGACATCATCAGGAGTCCACTCTGCTACGTTGTGTGGAGGTTCCTCTTCCTCAAGGATCTCCGGGGCAATAGCGTCGATGTATTCACCTGTAACGCCAAGTGTAGCACCATTAGACTAAGCTAAGCAAGACAAACATATACAGTCCATATAACATGTATCAAATGAATAGTCAGACAGGTATAAATCATAAGAGATGAAGGAATAATCACTAGGCATATCAGTGCATGAATTTAGCATGAGACATACGAGTCATTGATAACAGGTAAACGTATTAACAGCTAGTTGGCACAACCACATAAGCTATGTTCTCTCAAGTTAATCATATAACATGAAATAAAATGAGAGCAGAATATCAGGACAGGACAGGGCGGTGCTACTAGGAGACAGAGGTACCCAGAATTCTCCATCGTAGACCTAGGGTGCCGGTAAACCCTCAGAATATATTCCCATCTGCAGAGGGCCAGAAGTTTACTAAACCCACACTTAGCCGGGTCCGACTTAGATAGGGTCGAAGCTAAGTGGTGCCGACTCATAGAACGCAATATACCAACAACAGAGCAGGTGCAGGACAGTGTAAATCAGATACAGGACACATACAGGACAAGACATATAAATAACAAATCGGAACTTACTGAAATATACTAAACAAAGCCAGAAATAAATATAACACAACAGATGTGTAACAGAAAATACATAACTAAACAGAAGTATGATCAAGTCATACTAGAATACTGGAAACGGAATGCAATGCATGTACATACAGATCATATACGGAGTCAAGATGTAATTCAAGCCAAGCCTACGGTCTTGGGAACACATGTGGTCTTCACCGTCCAACTCAGGGTAGTATTAAGAGTTCGACATTGTCGGGCTACGAGGACCCCTTGGCGTTACATAATTTGGATGTCGAATCCCTTAATAGAACACATTTGGCACGGTTACAATCCGAAGAACACAATGCCCCTTTTGTGGGTACGGGTGCTCAATCCATATCCACAATTAAACAAACCCAGTGGTCATGATAAAAGTCCAGGGTGCACATACTACAAGTCCATCTATCAGGCCAATCAACTAGATCAAGCTACGGTTCAACGTCCGGCTCATGGAGACGTCCATTTGTCACAATTATATAGAATCCAACATATAATCTTTTCCAAGGCTCAAATCAAATAAAATCACTTTTTGTTGGGTTCTACACATCATGAGCTTTCCAACGGTATGTAGATCTCCAAAAACGGACTTACGGTTAAAAAGTTATGGTCGTTGGAAAATCTGCATACTGCAAGTATCAGGTTCGCTTGAGCGACCAGATGTTCGCTCGAGCGAACCCGAGACAGAGAGCTGTTTGCTCGACCGGACCTAAAGTTCGCTCGAGCGAACTCTCCCAGAGAGCCCTTCGCTCGAGCGTTCACTCACGCTCGCTCGAGCGAACTGTCAAATCCTGGGTTCCGAAAATCTGAACTTCTTGATTTCTCTCAAGCTATTCAAGGCATTCCATCAGGTTTTAAAACACTACCAATAGGTATCTTTGAGCTTCCAAAATGCTCATCAAAGCCATCAATAAACCCATTTACATTAACAAAAGAAATCACCCACAAAAATCCATTTTTGAGCAACAAGAAGGGTTTCTACACATGATTTCATACATTCATGAATCAAACAAGGAAACATGCATATCAATGTACATATTTAACTTGCCTTGGTGCTTGAAAGCTAGCTCTCACACCTAATCCTTGTTAAACTCGAAAATCCCCAAATATGAAAGCTCAAATGCCCTAAAAATGGTGAAAATGAAAATGAATGAAAGGAATGGGGAAGAAGATGATGTATGCACGAATGTAGGACATTCTTACACTAATATGAAGCAAGAGAAAGGAAATGGAAGATGAAACTTACCAAGAGTAAGAAAATGTAGAGATGGTTGAGGTTCTTGAGCTTAGAAAATGTAGCCCTTAACAAATGAGATGGAGAAGATGAAGTGGTGGCTGGCTTCTTCACATGCAAGGAGTCTTGGTTGATTGCTTGAGATGAGGAAGAAAGAAATGAAGAAGAAGAGTAGAGAGGGTTCAGCTGGAGATGAAGAAAGAAGGAAGAAGAAAGGAGTATTAGCTGAAATGGGTTTTAACCCAATTTTTATCCTGCACTTGCATGCAAGTCCACAAAAAGGACTGAAATTTCAAGAAAGGGCTTGGACTGATTAAGTGGGCTGGGAATGGGCCTAAATGGATCCGAATTTGATGGGTCAAGGCATGAAAGTTGAGGCCCATGAAATGCTCTATGCAATGCATTAAAAACCCAGAAATTTCTAAGTACACACAAAAACCCAAAACACTCCAAAAGTCATAATCTACCTAGTAAGTGGTCAAACCCCACTAATTCTACCTAATCAAGTCCAATCAAGATCAAAACATCCATTAAGCAATTAATCTAAATTAATTAACTCTAAAACGAGATTAAGGCGGGTTGGGGTGTTACATGAACTCATCGACCCCAACCTGAGGGAAAATGCCGTCCTCGATCTCTCCAAGGTCTTTGCTTCTTTCTTCCTTTCTTCCTTTTCTAATCGAAATCTGGGATTTCTTGGATTTTCGTTTGATGGGGTGGTTTCAATATGAAATCTTTTCATTTGGAGCTAGATGGGATTGGGTATTTTCATATCTATTCAAACGGAATTGATGTTGTTGTCCAACCACATTTTGGGGGGTTTTGTAATGGTGGGGGGATATTTGTTGGTAAAGGAAGAATATTTGTTGATAAAGGAAGAATCTTGCAGGTTGAATTGAATTCCTCGGGTCATTTGATGGGGTGGTTTAAAAATGGGAATTTTCATTTAGGGTTTGATGGGTTAGGGTATTTTTGGATTGATTCACAAGGAGTCGATGTTGTTCAGCCACATTTTGGTTTTTTTTTTTAAATAGTATCAGACCTAGTGAATACATTGTGCCATTGGATGCTTTAGCACAATATTCCTTTTATGGTTATGATATCAAATTATGGTTTGTTTATTTATGAGATTTATATGGATGAATCATGAACTTAGAGGCTTTTTTGTTTTCAATTTGAATTTTAGAAAATGAGAGTTGTTTCAAGACCTTGCTCCAATGTTATGGCATTCTTTTGGCACTATTGCTGCTCTCTTACAGGTTTGCTTTCTTTCTCATTGCTCCTCCAGATTTGAAAAAAAAAACAGAGGATATTCTATAATGTAACGTAGAAGTGATGGCCATTTTAATTATTTTCTTGCTGCAGTTGTTATCAAAACTACTACTAACAAAACTTGATATTTTCAAATCCAATGGCATGTTTGTACTTGACACTTTTCCCTGCAGTTGTTATGAAGCGAATTGTTTCTTGCGCTTAAGTCATTTTCTTATCATTGAGAAAGTTTGAAATTTTGTTAGCGTTCACTCCCAAGCTCTATATACAATGCAATTTTTCTCAAAACAATCAGTTGTTGTGCATTTTTCTTTATACAATAAGGATTCATGTTTCAATGTATTGAGGCAAACCGAGAAAATCATGTGTTGTTCTCCTGTTTATGAAACTTGACTGTGTTTGCATTACTGTCTGCCTATACATTTAATCTTCCCATAATTCTAAGTTATTATTTGATCATCACATGGGCACAAGAGCCTTTGAACTACCAGGCCATGTTATGATGTTTTTATACTGTAATCTGTTCTTTATTAGGGCATGGATTTCAAAGGCAATGGAGCCCACATGATCTACTTATCTTAGTGTCCATTGATTTATATTGCAAAAGATTTCTATTTTCACTAAGATAAGTAGACGTGGGCTCCATTGCCTTTGAAATCATACTATTGTAATGTATTGGCATGGTTACGGGGAGATGAGCTTTTGAAGGAAAAAATTTATATAAAGGGTGCCTTCTACATGCTTGTATAACAGAGAATAAAAGTTCGGGGAAATTTAAGAGAAAATGCATTTCAAGAATGTGGAAATAGCTCTAAATAAACAAGCGCCCATTTTGTATCCCATCCACATGCATATGGAAAGACCCACACCAATTTGATATTGAGTTCTAAAAAACCACCCTCTTGATCTGTTTTGCTCATTTGCAATTTCCATGATACTTTTGGACTGGTTATCTAGGGGTCTTTTTGGATGATGAGAAGAAGTTGATTAATTGATGGAGAAATGGAGAAAGCTGCCTTCTGTTCAAATCTGTTTTGCTCATTTGCTTTGATCATTTTTCTTTCTTCATTGGTTAATTCTGATTTGGTGTCAGTCAGATGCTGCCAACTTCTTGAGATATCTGTATAGTAACTTGTAATTACTTTTGTTAAAATCCTCATCTAAATACCCACCTATTTTAAAGACTATAATAATGTTTGTTCAAATGTTAGTGGGTCATGTCCTATTTTACCATGCACTCAGTGTAAGAAATTCTTTAAAGATGAACCATTAGTAAATGTTGTTGCTCATAATTCAATTTCTATATTTCATTTTAATAGCACAGTTGCATAAGATGCACACATATTCTAATATGTTATCTATCTACTTCCAGATCAACCTCTAAAGTAAGTTAAAATGACATTTTGAGGCGGGTACCTCAGTAAGTTCCGGTCTTATGTTTCTTTGGCAGGTCCGTAAGCTTCTACTGCACAAATTTTTTTCCAATGCCCGGTTCTCTATATGGATTGATGGAAAGCTTGAACTTGTAGTGGATCTATATCAAATTCTAGAAAGGTACATTTTGCAAAAGATCTTTTTTTTTCCCTACAAACCTTGTATGAATTTCATGTATGATAAATATTGTAGTGTTTTAGTGATTTAAATGAAAGCAGAACAACCATATGGCCCTAAGAATGTGTTGCAGACACATGTTAAAGAAAGCCCACCTTCCATTAATTATATTGGGTCTCACTTTCTCATCGGAAACACCCCCCCTACTCTTTTTTTTTTCCGCTGCTGCTGCTGGTTTTTGTGTGTGCGTTGGGGGTTGGGGCATACTGTTGTATTGGTATTTGGTATATCTAACTTATCATAGTCTACCCTTAGGCTGTGTTTTTTTTTTCTATTAGGGACTGCATTTGATACCCCTTGTGGACTGAGTTTCGGCTAGATTTATTAATTCAATTGCCTTTGGCTTGTGGGCCCTCCAATTTGCATCAGAATGCATGAAGGAAGTAGGGTTGGTAGGTGATTCTTTCAGAAATGAGGAGCATTCTGTGAAATAGATGTATGAAATGTGGAAGGTCGGGTTGGCTACTTGGTTGGTTACAAGATAAGATTTCATGGGGTTTGCATTTTGGATGTCTTAACCGAGTGGGTATGGTGGCTGGCAAGTTTGAGCAAAAACCTGTTTGTAGAGTAGTGACTTTTATTTAGATTTGACTGTTACGATTACTCTCTGTGGACTATCTTTGATACATTCTTTTTTGTTATTTAAAGTCTCTCACACATCCATTATTTTTTCTTACCATAGCTACTTCAATCTAATCCTGGAATGGTGTTGATCCATAAGCTGCATGCATCAAAGTTTGCAGGCTTTGAGAGGCCATGACAAGATCTTTCTTATGATTGAAGACGTTATCATGACATTGGTCGACAAAGAGGAAGGTGGAAGAAGTATGAAGAATATCAAAATCAAAACAACTCTTTTAAAAGAAGAATACAACACGTGATGGGAGATGGTGGAAACCAGAGCATTGGAGCCAATGTCAATGACTTTTGATTTCTAAGGGTTTGTGTACATATAAGAATTCCTATAGATATGAACTGCGCAATATTTTGTTTAAAATTGAGTGATGCTGGCTACACTCATATTTTGAGTGTCTGAATGTAATTTATATGGATTTTATTCTATCAATATATAATGACGTATGTCGAGCTGTTGTATAGTTTATTTATCAAACGTGCAAGATGTGTTGGGATATTTGCAATTTGGTATTCTTGGTAACCTTCGTGAGTCTTTTTAATTGTTTATGTATCTCAATAAATAGTCAGGGCCAATCTCATTTTCGGGAGCAAAAAAAGGAACAAAAAACTCTAAAGATCGTAATGATATCGTTGTAAAAAACTTTACAGAAAAAGCCGAGCCTTTTCTAGAGCGCCCAAAGGTTCGAACCATCGTTTTGAGGGTTTGAACCTTCTCTTGCTACCCTTCCGGAGCCATTTTCCAGAGAGCACAAAGGTTCAAACCCTCAATCGAGAGGGTTCGAACCTTTGGAGCCTGCCCTTTCTGGGATGTTTGTCTTATGATTCGTTAAAAGAAAAACCAACTGAATCTGCTTTAGGAACTGAAAACTGGCAATAAGTGCAAGCGCCTGAATCTTCACACGGTGAACATAGTAAAGAACCAAAATCTTCAATAATTGCAGATGGGATGATCTATAGATGGTTTTTAGGGGGGGGGGGGGGAATCTTTAAGAACTTGAATTCCTACTCATACAAACTTGAATTTTGTGCCCGACATTGTTTTTTGATAATGATATCGTTACCAACATTTATAGTTTCTTCATCCATTTTTTGTGTCCAACAAGAAAATAATGGTGACTTTATATTGAGATGCAAAATCAATAAGAAAGACTCTCAATTTCACTCAAAATCTAGTTTTCAAAATTTTATGATAACGATATCGTTACCATTATTTATAGATTCCTCATCTATTTTTTGTGTCAAACAACCAAATGACAATGGCTTTATATTGAGAACCATAAAGGTTCAAACCCTATACAGGGGTACTCGGACATGTTTTTAAGAAAACAGCAAATCTGAACCCACTTGGTTGAAAAAGTGCGCGAATGCAAAACTAACCAAAGGTGATTGTTTCTGTCCAAAAAAATACAGATTTTGAGTGTGCCATATGGTTTTTAAAACTCCAAAATTTCAGCTATAAACTCCATTGAAAAGTGGACTAACCAGCCCCCTAAACAGGGGTAACAAGGGTACTCGGACATGTTTTCAAGAAAACAGCAGATCTGAACCCATTTGGTTGAAAAAGTGCGCGAGTGCAAAACTAACCAAACGCCATTGTTTCCGTCCAAAAAAATGTAGATTTAGAGTGTGCCATATGGTCTTTTAAACCACAAAATCTCAGCCAGAAACTGCATCGGGAAGTGGACTAACCAGCCCCCTAAACAGGGGTATTTCGGACATGTTTTCAAGAAAACAGCAGATCTGAACCCACTTGGTTGAAAAAGTGTGCGAGTGCAAAACTAACCAAACGCAATTATTTCTGTCCCAAAAAATGCAGATTTAGAGTGTGCCATATGGTCTTTCAAACCCCAAAATTTCAGCCAGAAACTCCATCGGGAAGTGGACTAAGCAGCCCCCTAAACAGGGGTACTCGGACAGGTAAAAAAAAAAGTGTTGGCAAATCCCAAAGGTTCGAACCCTTACTATAAGGGTTCGAGCCTTAGTGGTCTCTGGGATTTGGCCCAGAAGGGTTATGAAGCAAAGGCTCGAACCCTTACTGTAAGGGTTCGAACCTTTGGGATTTGCCAATACTTTTTTTTTAGCTTGCCGAGTACCCCTGTTTAGGGGGTTGGTTAGTCCACTTCCGGATGGAGTCTCTGCCTGATATTTTAGGGTTTCAAAGACCATATGGCACACATGTCCGAGTACCCCTGTTTACGGGGCTGGTTAGTCCACTTCAGGATGGAGTTTCTGGCTGAAACTTTGGGGTTTCGAAGACCATATGGCACACTCTAAATTTGCATTTTTTTGGACGGAAACAATCGCATTTGGATAGTTTTGCACTCGCGCACTTTTTCAATTAAGTGGGTTCATGAAAGAGAGTTTCTGTCCAAACTGATTCTATACTACTGAAGTATCTTCTAATTGGGGAGAGTCTAAGAAGTCCTCATAGAAGTGTATATAGTAATGAATGTATATGTCCATTTTCTACTATGTTTTGAATGTTCTAATTGTTCGTATTGTATATAGAATTGGAATGAGGAACTTTTTTGCTTTAATAGAACTATGGAGACCCATAAATATTGGAACCTTCAAGTTACTACCTCAATGTGTCAAATTCCAAAGAGCCCGAAGGTTCAAAACCTCGTTATGAGGGTTCGAGCCTTCACTTGACTGCCTTCCTGGGCCAAATTCCAGGAAGCCCGACGGTTCAAACTATACCTATTAGAAAAATGCATTTTTGAGCCAAATCCGTGAGCCTTTCCCCCTGTTTATGCACCCCATTATAAAGTCATTGTCATTTTATTGTTGGAGACAAAATATGGGCAAAGAACCTATAAATAATTGTAATGATATCGTTATCAGAAAATTTTTGAAAACTAGATTTTGAGTGAAATCGTGAGTCTTTCTTATTGTTTATGCATCTCAATATAAAGTCACCATTATTTTCTTGTTGGACACAAAAAGTGGATGAAGAAATTATAAATGATGGTAAAGATATCGTTATCAAAAAATAATGTCGGGCACAAATTCAAGTTAGTATGAGTAGAAATTCAAGTTCATATAATGTTAGGCCTATGATTTTACCTTACTACGCTAATTTATCCCCCTTTCTTTTGTTTCCTAGTCATGTTTTTTATGGTTGGTGAGAGATGTGAGCTCGTTTATCATGTAGAGATAGGATCCAAATTATTTTTTATGTATGATATTTGACTTCTGATATTAAGTTAAAGTGTGAATCGTTAATGAATACCCCCTTTACAAGTATGAATCTGAGCTTCGCATATTGTATAATGCACTTAGATTATGAATCTTCCTACTTGGAATCTCTTTAAGCATCCCTAATAAGGACAATTAAAGATGGCAAAAGAGAACTGATTTGAGAAACATTATTTAAATTGTATAATGTGTGATGATTATTTATCAGAATTGAACAATGGGACTATTTTGATTTTATCATTGTTTAAATGTTATCTAGGCAAAGAGAGCTGATTCAATGCTTAGGTATCGAACAGTTGCAGCTAAGTGGTGTCAAATAATTGAACAAATGGAAAGTGCATTTCCGAGCCAAATCCGTGAGCCTTTCTCATTGTTTATGCACCCCATTATAAAGTCATTGTCATTTTGTTGTTGGAGACAAAAAATAGGCGAAGAACCAATAAATAATTGTAACGATATCGTTATCACATAGCATTGAAAACACGACTTTGTGTGAAATCGTGAGTCTTTCTTATTGTTTATGCATCTCAATTTAAAGTCACCATTATTTTCTTGTTGGACACAAAAAATGGATGAAGAAACTATAAATGATGGTAACAATATCGTTATCAAAAAATAATGCCGGGCACAAATTCAAGTTCGTATGAGTAGGAATTTAAGGTCATATAATGTTGGGCCTATGATTTTACCTTAATACGCTGATTTATCCCTTATTCTTTTGTTTTCTAGTCATGTTTTTTATGGTCGGTGAGAGATGACACCCATCATGTCTTTGTAATTTTATACTTTGATGTTCCACCTTTTTTTTACTAATTTTGTCTGTGTATGCAAACTTTCTTAGTGTATGTGTGTATGCAAACCCCTGGTTGACCACTTGCATGTAGTTAGTGTGGTTGTCTCCATTCTTCTTTGACCTGTTCCCTTTTTTTTTGAGTTTAAGTTCATAGAATATGTACTGTTGGAAACCATTGGGTGGCCACTTTTAAGTGATTATTGTGTTTGCAAGCTATCATTCAAGAGAAGATATCATGAACTTCACTGGATTTATTTAAATGTAATGGTAAATTAATTATCATCCTCTTCTTTATTTAGAACTCTAAGATCCGCTCATCCTTATACATGAGAAGAAAATCTAGAAAAAAATGTAGTGGTGAAAGTAATTCTCATCCTCTACTTTATTTAAACTGGTACTGGTTTCTATCATCAGCTGAAAGCTATCTTTATCAATAGAAAAAGCTGGCAGTCTAACATTTCACTTTTGAAAAAATGGCAAGGGTTGTGCAGGACTCGAAGGTTCGAACCCTCATCTTGAGGGTTCAAACCATTGGTCCGTTTAGAACATTTTTATAGCTTCTGCGCCCATTTTTTATGCAGGACTCGGCCATCCATTATTGTTATGCAAAAGTCAAAAAGCACCATTTATTTACATGCCTTTCCAATACAATTCCATGGACACATCTGAAATTCCAATGTAGTGTGGACATTCATTCAAATAGGTCCATCATTTAAAACAGGTCACAATTATTATAAAAATTCATAATCATTTGAATTCTAGAAAAATAAATAAGATCACAAATTCAGATTTCACATTCAGATTACTCATTTAGATTGACACCTATCAGGAACATTCAGATTTCATTGGGAAAAAATCACCATTCCACCATCCACCATCCAAGAAAAAAAAAACTGTCATTCCACCACCCACCATTTCAACATTCAACTGCTTTAATCTAGGAAAACTTTCTTTAGTGCAAGTTTCAATTACAAATGTAGCATTCCAACATCCCAACATCATTATAACATCATTACATTCCAACACTAACATCCAAACATGTCTTTACAAGGCATTCAATTATCATAACATCCAAACACCATCACTCCATGTCTATGATGTAAATAACATGAAGATACATAAACAACAATGACTTTATATTGAGATACATAAACAATAATGACTTTATATTGTTGATGTAAATACTCTTTATCTATCACATACAAAATGGCAATGACTTTATATTGAGATACATAAACAACATTAAAGACTCACGGATTTTACCTGGGTTTGTATTTTCAAAATCTTCTGATAACAATATTGTTACCATTATTTACACCTTCTTTGTCCTTCTCGGGTATCAAACAAGCAACTAGCAAAGAATTTGTATTAAGATACATAAACACTGATGTGCCATCATTAAAAAAACCTTACATGATAAGAATAAGATGATATTATTGTCTAAAAGGGTAAGACTAAGATGGTATCTGCGTCTAAAAGGGCGTTGCTTTCCCCAATTTTGAACTCATCTCACATCACTATAATCAGGATTTGGTTTGAATGTGGTAGTGTTGAGAAGACCATAGTTTCCTCCAACTAAGCTTTGTCTGCAATAAGCCTTGGTATCATATTTTGATGCCATGCCCAGCTGATCTGAGTACCTGACAGTGAAATACACAATCAAGTCTGAATGAAAGATCTCTTAGACCCCAAAAACCACAAAATGATCAAAATGACTAATGGCCAGGAACGTGTAAATTCCTGGTTCTAGAGGGTGCATTTACACTGAATTTTATAGAAGCATTGACCATTATTTTCCAAAACATTAAAATTGTGTTACAAGTATGGCATTCTTAAAAATCATCAAAAGAAAAAGGTGTGGCAATTGCAATTTGACTACTCTCAGATGATGATAATGATAATTTTTTGCTACAAGAAGTCATACCTAAATGCTAGTTTGCCTCAGCTCAATATTGAAGGGAGGTGGTTCTCCACTTATCTGTCCAGTTATATAAACAAGTTCATTTTCTTTAAGATGGCAGGCATCAATTTGTGCCAAATCACCTTCAAAGACCATTGTAATCCTTGTTTAGAGAGAGAGAGAGAAAGAGATAGAGGTAAATCCACAAATAATAGAGATCTGAGCAAAAGTAATCAGATAAAGAAGATGAACGCATTAAGCATCTATGTTTTCAAGCAATTTAAAGAAGCTTAGGGTCTTTAAATGAGAAGTGGACAAAACAGAGGCCGAGGAAAATGTCCACGGATTAAATTTGACAATTGCATTTTGAAGAATGATTTAATACAAAATATATATTACTTCTAACGCTTCTTTCATCATTGATCTTCAATGCCTCAGTACATACATCTAATAAGACCAAATTAGGTTGATTTTGGGATATCCCGTATCCATACACAGGTCCTGGGACTCTCTCTCTCTCTCTCTCTCTCTCTCTCTCTCTCTCTCTCCATAGTGGTTATCTAATAACACTCATGTCATGTAAATGGTACCAAGAAGAAAACGTTTCAGTATTTGATTTTAGAATATTTTTTAATCATGTGTTTTACAAAATATGAAATTAAAAACAGGCTTAATTTAATTTAGGTGGAATTATATATAGTAAAGCAGCACCCTTTTCGTGGGGGAGCGACACGTGGCGGAGGGGGCTTCCTGGGAGGAGGACACGTGGCGGAACCTCTGACTTTTTGCACTCCCACGTTCCGAAATTGCCCTTCCCTCCTTTTATTTTATTTCCTTTGAAATCCCTATCCCTATGCAATGCAATCATTAAAATCTCTCTCCAACTCCCCTAAAATTCCTCCCATTCAATACTACCTTCGAGTCCTTTAATTAAACTAGACCTTTTGCAATGCCACATTCTGGAATTGTCCTTCTCTCCTTTTATGTCCCTTTAAATCCCTATTCCTATGCAATGCAATTACTAAAATCCCACTGCAGCCCACCTTCTGGGCCCGAATCAATCTTCCTAAGTCTAGACTCAATCCAATCCATCAAACCATGCCCAAACTTCAACCCACCAAACCCGTCCTCATACCTGAACCAAACCCCTCAAAACTGAACCAAACCCAAGACCAAACCCATCAAACATGAACCCAACCTATACCTAACCCACGGCCTGGCCCAGAGTGCATGGCCCATCACCTGGATAAGGGAGAGAGGAGTCCCAGATCTTTGGACTCCCTAAAACCCCCTTAAACCCCGTCTCTCCCCCTCTATCTCCTCTCAGATGCGCAGATCCCATCACACGCGCAAAACCCCTATCCTCCATCTTCCAGGCGTTCTCTCTCCAGATCTCATCCCCCTCTCCCTCTCATCATCTCCGTCTCACAACCCCCCGTGCAGATCCCTCTCTTCGGCCATCTCCTCCAAAGGCAGCGCCAACCGCCACCATCACCCTCTCCATCTTCCTCGCGTGGATTGCGTCTCCCTCTCACCCTCGGACTTCGGAACCAGGTAGGCCTTCCTCCTCTCCTCACACCCATTGCATCTGCATCATCACCCCTCTTTTCCTCTTCTTTTCTTTTTTTCTTTCTTCCCTTCCTCTTCTTTTTTCTCTCCCTTTCTTGTCTTCTCTCACTGCAACCCACTCCTGCACACGTACACGTCTGCCTAGTAGCACACACCGCACTATCACCCCTTTTTTCCCCTCTTTTATCTCTTTTCTCTTTTCTTCCCTTCTTCTCCATCTTCTTCTTTCTCCACTTGCGTAACTAGGTATGCCCCTTTCTCCCCCTTCCCTGCACTTCCACCTGCACCCACCACACACACTATACCTGCATCATCTTCCTTCTTCTCCATCTTCTTCTTCCTCCCACGCTCACCCTGCGCGCAGCCACTTGCATCACCTCCCCTCTCTTTCTCCTCCTTTTTCTTTTCCTTCTTCCCTGCACTTCCACCTGCACCCACCGCAAACACGCACCATCACTCTTTTTTTATCTCTTTTATCTTTTTTTCCTTTCTTCTCCAACTTCTTCTTTATCCACCTATGCAACCAGGTACGCCCCTTTCTCCCCCTTCCATGCACTTCCACCTGCACCCACCACACACATTGCACCTGCATCATCTTCTCTTCTTCCTCCCACGCTCACCCTGCGCGCAGCCACCTGCATCACCTCCCCTCCCTTTCTCCTTCTTCTTATTTTCCTTCTTCCCTGCACTTCCACCTGGACCCACCGCACAGACTGCACCTGCGCCTGCTCCTGTATCATCTTCTCTTTTTCCCCATCTTCTTCTTCCTCCCACGCTCACCCTGCACGCAGCCACCTGCATCACCTCCCCTCTCTTTCTCCTTCTTCTTCTTTTTCCTCCTTCCCTGCACTTCCACCTGCAAAAAGACGGGCTAATGGCTTATTATATACTTTAGTGGAAACTCTAGCAAGAATCAACTTTCACTAATGTAGATCTGTACATACCTGAGTAACCTCAATAACAATGCATTCACCTTGGTTTTTCACATGGAGAGTTCCAAGAACCATAGTGTGAAACTACTTAACCAACACTGTGGCTGGGAGCACCACCAGAATAGAATCAATTCCTGCAGAAAATATACAAAAGATACCCACTATGAAGTTACAAAGTAAGATCCCAACAAATAGCTTACAGCCATTGGCAATATGCTCAAAGTGTAGGACCCTAATGTTGAGCTGGTTTCTTTCCCCATGAGAAATTTAGTGAAGGTAACATGCCTTTCATGGTACCTTCCATGGGAGAAGTTAACAAATTAAACATGCATGGCCATGTTTTCATCAAGACATTGCACTTGTCTGCTCGTGTTCCCTTCCCCAAATCTCTTGCTTCATAAATGATTTCATTTTTTCTTAGTTTTCTGGTATGTTAGATAATAGGCTTTAGGAATATATTTTAGAAGAGCTGGTGCACCCAAAAAAAAAACTTGCTCCCATCCTATTACTATTCTTAGTTTTCTGGTATGTTAGAGATCGTCTCATATTACTTAATCGTTATAGTCGTCTTGTGATGTTAGTCAATATGAGGCATCACTTTGGTTCCATGTTAAGTACCATGGATAATATTTACATTTATCCAAGCAGTATTTCCTTGCGCTATAATTTATGGTTTTGAATGAGTTCTAAGACATGGATCAAAACTTTGCCGGATATTTATGACTTATGATTTATGATTAATAAAGACAGACGTTGCTGGATTTCTTCTTGGGGTGTTTGGAGAAGCTCATCAAATTGTTTTAATCTTCACATAATAAGGTAATATATTCTCCTATTACTATGTCATTTACTATTAGGGATGTGATTTATTATATCAGATGATAATTCTTTTCATTTTTTAACCCATTCTCAGATTTTTTATTAGTGTTTTCATTTGAGAGAGATGGAGTAAAAAATATATGCCCATTCAATAATTATTCAACAGAGGGTTTCCTTTCTACCGGAAGGAGAGTAAGATCCATTAGTTATTATTTTAACATTTTACACTTTATTTACATGGTTACTATTTAAGTATTAAATGTATTTTTTATTTTTTCTATCTTCCTTTATTTTTCCATTTTAAATTTGTAATGATCACATATTAATCCCTTTTGTTTTGGCCCACCTAATCGGTTTAAATCTTTTATCTTTTCCTTACTCCTTACTTCATCTACAATTCTTTTTTAAATACTTTTTTTTTGTTTTTTGCCC
This sequence comes from Litsea cubeba, assembly GCA_012931725.1. NCBI lineage: Eukaryota > Viridiplantae > Streptophyta > Magnoliopsida > Laurales > Lauraceae > Litsea > Litsea cubeba. Next base: position 18,903,383 of record CM022948.1, read on the forward strand.
GTGTTGGGCACGGGCCTCTCACACTAGTTATATATATAATGACAGTAGCCCCCTCTATAGGAGAATGACATGTGGCATCCTAAGGAGCTCTACAGCAAATAATTTCAAAATAATTCTGAAATAACCAAAGTTCTTCTTGGATTTATCTTTCAAAAAATAATTTATCTTTAAAAAAAAGTTCTTCTTGGATTTTCAAAATTTAAAAACGACTTATCGCTTTCCTCACATTCTTCACTAAAACAAAGCATATGTTACAAACTTCTCTTTGTACCCTCCCAAAATCATTTTTCTAAATCACATTGACCATTTACATGCAATGGGCCGCAGTGATTATTAAACTAACAATATGGGAAAAAAGAACAAAGGCCCTTTGGCTAAGATAGGTGGGCCCTACAGATCGAGAAAAAAATCTAGAGATCAAGTTGGCAATGATTTTTACGATAGGTGGGTGTATATGTGCTAAATTTTATTGCATATCAATTTGTGGGACCCTCATGTCAGATCCAAGTTGCAAAAATTTGGGGCCCACTTATAGATCATAGTCAGCTTCATCTTTGATGTTTTTAATCAATCTGTGGTGCCCATTGAAAGAAAATCTTTTTCTTTTTTTTTTCAGGTTCGAACAATCTATGGGTCCCATTGTGAAAGCAATATTTTTCTTTCTTTCCAAACTCACAATTTACGAGGGCCACTTTCATAGGATTTATTTTGCTACTTTTTCTTATTATTTTCCTTTCAATATTCTATAGGATTAATCTGTTGGGCTCACTGTGGGAGCCAACTGATTTCAAAACCCACATTTAATTTTGAAATTGACACTCAATTTATGCCTAAGCACAAATATAATCAAATTAAGGTCCTAAAATCTCTACTATTTACATGATTTTCCCCTAAGATCTTTCAGCTCCCTAAAATTTCTCTCACGAGTTTTCATCTTTACCAAGATTTTTTTAATTATCATTCACATTTACTAATTTAACTATATTTATTGTGGCTCCCATTGTGAAAGCCAATTTTTTTCCTTTTCGAACTCACAATTAACGGAGGCCACTTTGATAGGCTATATCTTGTTACTTTTGTCTCCTTATCTCCCTTTAAATATTCAATAGGATTAATTTACGAGGCCATTATGGAAGCCAATTGATTTTAAAATCAAATTTTGATTTTGTAATTGACACTCAATTTATGCCTAAGAATGTATATATTCAAATCAAGGTCCTAAAATATCTACTATTTACTTGATATTCCTCTTAAATATCCCAGCTCCCTAAAATTTCTCTCACAAGTTTCCATACGTTTTTTTATTATCATTTAAATTTAAAAATTTAACTAAATAATATATATGTAGAATCAAAGAAACAATAAAATCCGAAAAATCAAGATGCCAAATTTTTACTTCTTTAAATCAATTAGTCACAAGTGATGATATAAAACTAAAGCGTGGAAGCTAAAAAAAATAATCACACAAAGCATACATCATAACACAATGATTTATAGTGGTTCGGCCTCAATGCCTACATCCACTATCGGCTTGTGAGCCTACACCCCACTGGATTTCCGCTATCTATGCTTTTCAATAGGCTAAGCAATTAATAACCTTTACAATCGGCTTTCCAAGGCTAAGCAATAACCTCTTAGGTTTTATGGTTCACCCCTAACCTTTACACTTATGCTTTTCTAAAGCTAAGCACTAACCTATAACCCTAAGGTTGGTTATTTCTAAAATGTGTCTACAATAAACTTAAAGAGATACAAATTAAGGTTAATTATAATGCCTCTTAATTAGGCGGATATGAAAGTGAAAATCTAACTCACACAACACTCTATGTAATACAAAGATGAATGCTCAAATTGTTTGTGTGAAAACTTCAATCAAGTTTAAAAATGAAAGCTCAATAAATGTAAGTCTAAAGCTTTTGAAAGTTTTAATCACAAATGTTTGGATTGAAGTGAAAATACAAATCACATGTAATTCAAATGAACAACTTGTAAAGATATGACTTATCAAGTTATGCAAGTTGTATGAAATTTAAAAGCAACTAAAGCATGGAATTTGTGCACTTGTTGTTTTCAAAAATAACTAATTTAACTATATGCTTCAAGGTATGGAAAACAACAGGATATTCAACTAAGTAATAAAATAATGCTATGAGAGAAATCAAAGTTTTAAACAAAGCATGAAACCATTATGATATCAAAGTTAAAACTAACTTAGTTTGAATCTAAATGAAAAATCCAAAACAACAAAGCAATTCAAAGAGAAATACATGTAATGGATTCAACAAATTATAGTTAGCATGCTAAAATTGATTTACCAATAATTTAAACAAATCATGTAACATATGATATGGGAAACAAAGCTTACTTAGATTGGCTTTACTAATGAATCCAAACTTTATCTTTCCAAATGACCCCCAAGTCTTCCTTAACTCATTCCCCTTTCTTTGGCCTTAGTTCCTTCAAAGAATGCCTCAAAGTTGGTTGCCAATGGCCTTGGATAGAAAATGATGTCCAACGGCTATAAGGTCGGTTAGCCAACTTCATAGGTCAGTTAGCCAACCTCCAACAATCATATTCCAACGGTCGTGACATTTACAAATAGTTAGCCGACCTCCATAAGTCAGTTAACCGACTTCAGGTCTGCTAGCCTATTGGTGACCTCCTGGAGATCTGCTGCTAACCTACTACTGGCAGATTTTTGAAACGAAAATGATTTTCTAAGTAGGATTCTTAGGTCATGGAAGTCATGCTTAGTTTCATGTTTAAATAAATCCAAAAAGTATTTTCCAAATATGAACCTATCTGATGGAACGCGCTTTTCATGTTTGGCGCTTATCGAGGTCAACGAACGTGGGAGTCCGTTTTGGTCCAACCCTTTCGCGCTCGAGAGGGCAAAAAGCGAGCATCAACATTGTTTTTTTGGGTGGGCGTGCCAGATTTTCTATTTTACTTGGAATTGCAAGTGGTGATCCGGAGATCGACCTTCGCAAGTAAAAAGGAAATCAACTTCTTTCAAATTTTCATTACGCATATATTTAAGAAAAGAGATATGATTTTGAAATACCATAAGAGGCGGTTTCATTTGTTTTGCCGTGAAAGGCGATTTTTGGCTGATTTTTGGCATTTATAGCCGATTTACAATTCTTATCAATAGTGAAAGACAAGAGTTGTGTTTTTGTCTTTTTCGAAAAATACAAACTACAATGAAAAACAAGAAAAAGAGGATCTAACTTCTTAGGAGATTATGGGGACTCGTTCAAATTGACGGTCACAAGCCATATGTGGACTTCACCATCATCCATGCAGATGAGAATAGATGATGCTCTTGATTCGCTTGGCTTGGCTATAACCTCAGATTTTTAAAGGACAAAAACCAAGAGGAGGTCCTATGTCCAATAAAAAGCTAAGTAGACGGGCTGAAAAGCCACGTCTAAGCCATTGGAAGCAAAAGGAGAAGGCAAAGGACCTTGGGGGGAGTGCCCCCCAAGGGACTTTTGTTACCTTGTAGCGGTGGTCGGTGTAGAACTTCAGCAGTGTTGTCTTTCTTTTCTCTGATCTAATCTCTGGTTTTTTTTCGAAAATTTTCTGATCTATACTTGGATTTTTCTGGCTCTCTTCTGATCTGGATTTCTTTGGAATACTCTCTTATTTATAGGCCTTTGGTAGCCATTTAGGAGGGTTTATAGTGTAACGCCCCAATTTCGAATACCGAGAAAACCGCCAAAGTACCGAAGTTGGCGCGCTACTTCTAAAAAAATCTGAGAACTTCTACGATCGTAGGTCCGTAGTGAGGTACAATTTAAAACATTTTCAACAATAAAATAACAATGGTTAATTTGCGGAAGCATATATAAGGATAGCGGAAGCGTAAGGTATCATGAAACATGTATCAAATATAACGGGGCCGAAGTCCAGCCTATAATGTCAAATGATAAAATCAAAGGTTTATTATAAAATTTTATCTAAAACCCTGCTCACTACAAATGACGCTCAAAACCCAAAATAAGAAAGATGACTCTCAGACCCCGGGTGTTGGCTCTCCATCCTCCGGCTCAACCTCTTGGTCGGTCGGTCCCCATCCGTAGTCTCCTACTACGGGCGCTTCAACAAGCACGAGCTAGGCGTCATCATACTCGAGGTCAAGACCTAAGCACCAAGAGTGGATCAGATCTAAAGATCTGGCAAGTCACAGTATGCAGATAATATAGGATGTAGGCATCAAATAAGTAGAGACAGTAATAATGTTAAAGTGAGTAACAATGATATACAATATAGGTAGTTGAGCAAATAAGCATATAGAATCAGAGAAATCAATATATCTAATCTAAATAATATGGCTCATTCACACGAGCTGGATACCGCGGGATATATGCCGCGGCCCTCCCATACTGAGCACAATCGCGGCGGGGAAACATCACTAGTGCTGGGGATTATTTAGCCCCGCAAATAACATCCACACTACACCCATCATTTAGAGACCGGACCCAGTATCGCATCGTCCGTCTAGAATGATGCTCATCATGATAGCTCACTCAATACTCACAGTAGTTCCTACCGGCAATGATCAGTCAAAAGGCTGAGCTTAGATCAACTGAGTGAATGTCTATGCCGATTCAGAAAATAATAAAGGTCTGTGTCTGTCTAGGCTTTGCCTTGCGTGAACAAGGTCCTAACAAAGTCCCTAAGAGGTCCAAGTGCACAATACAATCCATAGATCACATTCCAGGTCCAAGTCTAATCATTGGATCCATACAAATGCCCACCAAATACATGTCCTGGTTTATAACAGTCCAAATGAAGTAATAAGTCCATGTCCAATGATATACAGTCCATTTACATTAATAATGAGTCACAAATCCATATAATCGAACATCTTTAGTCTAGGGTAATCAACATCCAAACTTAGGCCATAAAAGGGCCCGCCTAACCACAGACACGAGTTAATGTTCACCTATTCATACCACCGGGTCACCTCTAACTAGTTCTAGGTTCAGGTCATCCATTTTCCATTTATTTAACAGGTTTATAATAATAACAAGGATATGAGAGAATAATAATGCATAATAACCTCACAGCAATAGAATAAAATGGAATAAAACAAAGGTCCAACCTAGGTAATGGTCCACTCTTAGATTCAGGGCGACATCAGATAATTAGATCACTAACTGCAGTCTCAGATGCCAAATGTACTGCATTTGGTACTCTTGAAGTTACGGGCATCCTTGACTACGTTTAAGGGTCGAATCGTTGACAATTCCAATCCCTAAACCCTACTTGGTGGTCCCTACGAATCAAGGTCGAGCCACACCATTGACTCGTGCTTGGCACATTAATGGAAGTTCATTTGGATGGTCAATGGGCCTCACAATCAATCAATCACAAAACAAAGGCTAAACCCATAACTTACTGACTACAGTGTGGCAGGTTGACCTAGCAAAGGTCGGGTCGACCTGCTCCACTGGAAATCTGGGTTGGGATTTGGTTTGGATTCTGGAATTTCCAGTGTATCCGATCGACCAAGTGGCCAGCCGGTCAACCTGGTACACAGGTCTACATGAATCAACAGATTCCAGGCCAAATCTCAACTTCTGCGGTTTTCAGTGTGTCCGGTCGTTCGCGCATACTGAACTCTTGGTCTAAGGGAAAAAATACCAGGTTATACACAAGAATTCCAACTGGGGTTCAATAAAATACTCAGGGCTTATTCTAATTCTAAAATCTAATGTGATTCCCAAAAGTATAAATCTTAAGGGTCCCAGTTCCAATTAGGCTCATTAAAGACTAAGGGGTCTTTTATTTCTAATTCCTAAAACTAATGGGGTCAGGTAATTAATCCACTGATAACATATTGTACCCATGTTTAAAACAAGTCTAAAACAAATGGTCCCAGCCATCACCCCCTCTCTTGTTTATCCCTACACATGGCATCTCCATTCTACTTCCTACTTTTCCTCACTTTTTCCCATGCTCCCCCAGACCACCATACACCTTCACCTCGTTTTTTCATTTCTCACATAACCAATTCAAGAAGACTCTCATGCCTAAAGCAGCAGGGTGGGCTAGATAGTAGGCCCCACTAATCAGGATCCCACGATGGGTCTGATCCCTAAGGTCGCCCAGGGCCCCACAACATATCCTATGGTTCTGATTCGGCATCAGGTGGCCCTACAGGGTCCCATAGCTTGAATAAATATGAAGAAAACCCTTTCACAGAACTCACGCTGCCCATATTGAAGAAATAGAATGGTAGGGTAAGTGGGGTCCACTCCTTAAGGTTCCACCACTACTATGGTCGCACCTAGGTCCTCTACCTGATGTGTGGTCCGAATTTCCAAAGGTGGCCCACTTGGGCCCCACAGTTTCCAAAAACCGGAATAACTCAATCCACGGTTTTGGGTTTACAGTTGGATGCTCTCTATCACTTGCACATGGATCGTGGCCCCTCTTTGATCAAATTCAGATCAGACCACATACTGCAAGTCGCCCCACCATATCCGGCCCGATGGACAGACCAGATCTGTGATCGGATCAATCCGTGGGTCCCACAACCAATCGAAGCCAAATCTGGTTTCTATAAAATAACTCTCTCTCCTTTCGATCAGACGCTGAATAGTGGGCCAAGGGGTGTCCACACACCATGGGACCAGCCCCTCTAGGGTCGCCCGTGGGTCCTCCTTCGAATCCATGGATCGGATGGCCCACCTGGGTCCCGGTATTGACTCAATCCAAACAGGTCTCCATGGTTCCACCTCCGGGAACCTAATGCAGGTCACCCAATTTCTGGAATTCCTCTTCTCAATCCATTTTCCATCCATTCATTTCATCAAATAAACATACAAAATCATGAAAACACTTCAATGCCCAACCATCCATCAATCTGGACCATTAATCTTCCAAATGAGAGATCTCATCCATCAATGGCCAAATTTTCATAAAACCAAGCTCAAAAGGTAAATCTACTCATTTCTAGCAATTCTAACATCATATGAATTGAAAATTTCAGAATCAATTGAAAGGAAACTTGCATTCTATAATATCTAGCATAAGGTACTTGCCTCAATGAAATTGCAAGAAGGTAGAGAGAGAAAAGAGATGATCAAGATAGATAGAGAAATCCAATTTAAGTTGTAGCTGAGATTGTAGGTCTTCTTCTTCTTCTTAGAGTTCTAGAGAGAGAAAGTAGAGAGATATGGGAGAATTGGAGGGAATTTGGGAGAGAGTTGGAGGGAAATAAGAGGGAAGAAGAGAGAAATGAGTTGAGAGAGTTGCAACATACATATGAGATGGGATGTGTTTAGTATATATAGGTTGGGATTTGGGTTAGGGACTAAAATGCCCTTTTGGTTTGAATAGGATTAGGGTTAGGGTCATGGGTAGTTTGGTCTTTAGGTGAGGGTTCTAGAACATTCTTTTGTGGATACCTCCTATAGTAAACACTAATATCTAGCTAGGGCCTCTAACAAAGTAACTAACTCTAGAAATAACAAAAGACACCCTATTGACTCTACTAATTACACAACTAGACTAATCCTAGGAAAATACATAACTACCCCTACTAAACCCCATAATTAGCATAAATAATATACTTAGGCTATAATATAGTATTCAAATTCAAATTGAGGGTCGGCAAGGGGTGTGGCCTCACATATGAGCTTTAAGGCCACATAATGGGAGGAGTTACAAGATTTATTTCTTTATTTTGTAACTCTCTTTTTTTGGCTTCTGATTCGCCGGAGGAGAATTATGGACATTTATTCGCCTTTAATTGCCATGATGGGAGGAGTTTTAATGTTTAAATGTCATGAAACCTTTTGTTTGTAACTCCCAAATGCTTGCTTCTGATTGGGCCATCCAAAATAATGAATTAATGACTACAATAAAGCAAGTCAATTAACTACATTAAGTGGTCGCCGAGCAGTTGAAGAGTCACGGGCCGCACCGCGTCTTTTGGAATTCTTTTGGCGATGATCATCGATGGATCTTCATGCCGATCGACATCGGATGATCATGCAATTTCAGACATCGATTGCTAGCAGCGGGTCGGTGCAATCTGTCCTATCAATTTCTAGATCGATCGGGTAGAAAGCACACTTTTTTGGTTAACCGGTTGGCGATCAATGTTGATTTGATACTCTTGAAGACAGACCCGTGATGTTGACGAAGATCAAAGGATTTAGTACCTCAAAAGTCAGAATTTTGGAAAACCACAGGGGCCGAAAGTCTCGACACACGAAAAGGGACCGAAAAAAGGCCCTTCAGCGAAAAATCTGGCGACCTGGATTTCCAGGGTCGCGAGCTGCGACCTTAGGGGATTTTTCCCCTTCGGTTGCCGTTTCCCGGCCGTTTCGTGGTTTTTTCGGTTTCTTTCTTTTTTGGTATTTTTCCTGACATTTTTGTAAATTTATTGGCCTGATTTCCCTGTAGAAAAATTGACGAGAGTCCTTGCAATTTGGAGTGCAAAGTTTTCAATTTTTCGGGAAAGCCGAAGACTTTGTCGCCGAGAGCTGTCAATTTTCCGTCAGAAGCCAAAACTGGGTCAAACGATGTCGGAATGACCTGAAATTTGAGGTGAAGCCTCCTGAGCAATAAATAGGACCAACCATAGGCTTTTGTTTGAGTTTTGAAGCCGTGTGGGGTCTTGTCGCCAGTAGACTTGATTCTATCACGAAAAAGATGTTGCGCTTTGATGTGCGGTCACCGATGTCCGATTGACCTGAAATTTGATAAGGAGCCTATCAGAGTCATTTTGAGATGATCTATTAGCTCTATTTTGGAAACCATAGTCTCGGGGAGCTTCGTAGCCGAGAAGTTTGATTTGGCTTCCGAGAGTCAAAGTCTGGTCAAATGTTGTCGAAATGACATGAAACTTGACGTGTGGCCCTTTGTAAGAATTTTTGAAGTTAGCCATGTGCTCTGTTTGATGAGTTATGGCCTCGATGGTTCTCGCCGTCGAGAGGCTTGATTCTGTTGTTCGAAGGTTGATGTAGGGTCAAACGTTATCGATTTAACTCGGAACTTGACGTGGAGCCTTTTGGAGGTATTTTGAGACCATCCACAGGCTCTGATCGAAGATTTGATGTTTTGACACTGTCGCTGCCGAGAGCTCCTGTTCAGCTGCTGGAGGAGTGAAGTTAGGCCAAACAATGTTCATGTGTACTCCTCTCTTAGCTGTTTTGAAGGATCTTGCAGTTTTTCTTTGATTCTGATAAGATTTGATTTTTTTGGAAGTAGCATTGCCTATTTATGGTAGGCTGTGGCTTCATGTAGCTTTCTTGAGGTTGAAGAGGCAAAGTGACATATTTGGTAACAACTCTATCAATCCCTAAGAAGAGTTTGAGATTCTAAGTTCATAGGCAAGCATGATTTAAATAATTTCTCAATTTACATATGCATCCAAGTTTTAAAATCCAAAACATGCATGAAAAATTAAGTTTTAAAATTTATAAAACCATGCATGAGAAAATCAAGATTTCAAAACTTTCAAAATCAATGCTCATGTGAAAATTCGAATGATGCTTAAATGATAATGCATCCATCAAATTCCAACACACAAAATCCCTAACAGTCCAAGCATGAACAATTTTTATAAGCTAATTCACTCTTCATACCATCAACAATTCAAACTAATTATTCTTTATATATTCTATTCTTCATCATATATTATATTATTCATAATTACTCTTCAGTTTTCTCATTTTCTTTGACCCATTATTCTATGTAATTGAGTAATTCTTTCAATATCACGTATTAAATAATTCATTTGGATCATTTTACTTATTTTTTAAAAAAAAACTTGATTTTTGAAGTTCAATTCTAACTGTGTTTGTATTATGAACTATATGTTAATAACCAAACCAAGCCTTTTCCCACTAGGTGGGGTCGGCTATATGGATTTGACGTCGCCAATCAAATCTATTTAGGGCCATGTCATTCGTTAGATCCATGTAGGCAAGATTATGTTTAATAGTTTCTTTCCAACTTCTCTTGGGTCTCCCTCTCCCTCTCCTACTCTTGGCAAACTCCATGCTTTCACACCTTTTAACAGGTGCCTCTATTGGACGCCTTCTAACATGGCCGAACCATCTCAGTCGATTTTCTCTCATTTTATCTCCAATCGGTACTATTCCTACTATGCCCCTAATCTCCTCATTCCTAATCCTATCTCTCCTTGTGATCCGCACATCCATCTTAGCATTCTCATCTCCGCAACTTCCATCTTCTTGACATGATTATGCTTTACTGCCCAACACTCTGATCCATATAACAACGCTGGCCGTACCGCCACCTTATAATACTTTCCTTTAACCTTGAGGGGGATTTCCGATCACACAAGACCCCCGAAGCACTCCTCCATTTGGTCCACCCGGCTTGAATCCTGTGACTTACATCACTATCAATCCATCCATCCTGTTGCACCATAGATCCAATGTTAATATTTATCTAATATTTATAATAAAGAATTTAATTATTTTTTATCATGGCGAATCAAAACAATAGTTTTTTTTTTAATTTAAAGTAGGAATGATTATTGTATTTGTTTTTGTTTTTAGGCTAAATCTACATTTTCTATTAGGGCAGGTAACAAGTTGAAGAGTCCTTATTACTAAAAGCTCCTTATGGATCGACCTGGTCTTACCAGTTTTTACTAGAATGAAACTCTATACAAGCTACGATCAAAATACTTAGTCACCGCCCCAGTAATTCAAATCCCATACATGGCTGCCTTGTATCCTTCATATGTTTGTTTGAATTATATTCCATAGGAAGTTATACTCAAATGAGCTATCTTAAATTTATTAAAGAAGTGAGGGTATAGGTTATAGATTACATAGGAATCAAATGGGGTGAATGAGATATGGGGCAAGGGTGAAATATACGGTCCTTACTTTCCTAGGATTCGAATTAAATATACACCCTCAATTTGTAACGATGTAGGTAATCCTGGATTAGCCTAGAGAATAATAACATAATCAAAATAAAATAAAATAACATTTTCTTTTTATTAGGATAGGGTGCAGGTTCTTGGTTCATTTGGAACAAGTTCAAGCCTAGTGGGGCCAATAAACTCCTGGTCTTGGTCAAACTTTAGCAAGTCACTTGCAATCACTTTCACACTATAGAATAATGAATGATGATCACTTTGAAGAGACTTGAGGAGGGGATCACAAGATACATGGTCTAGGCAACCGGATCCCCTTTTTGGTGACCAATCCAGGGGGCGCCACATATGGGGGGCGGAAGAAAGAGAAATATTTCTCTTTCTTTGGGGGGCAGCCGCCCCCGCACGTGGCGTCCCCTGATTAGTACACAAAAAGGGGATCCGTTTCCATGGTCTAAATTTATCATCAGCAAAATCATGGACTCCACACCAAGGATGAAAATAGCGGTTGCGGCGGGCGTAGCGGCCCGCCGCCAAAACGCTACGAAGCGGGGATACGTAGCGTAGCGGGGATACGTAGCGGCGTAGCGGTGCGATTTGAAATAATTGCCCAAAAAATCGAAAAAATCCAGAAAATCCAGAAAATTGTAAAATGAAAGAATATGTGGTTCTTTTGCAAAGTAAGTAAGAAAAGTGGGTGTAGCGGTGCCCTCAATATATGAAGTCCTGTATCGCTGAATAAATAGAAAATAGTAGTAATTAGTAGTTTTTTCACATGTATTTATGTGTCTTAGTCATACTAACTTAGAAAGTAATGGAAAGCTCATAAAAAAAAAAAAAAACTAGAACATAAAATAAAGGCATAAGACTTAAGAGTTATGTCATTACTCATTAATGAACATTGAACAATTAAATATCAATACTTCAACATTCTAGGTTCAAACTCAATCAAGTGAATGAACTATGAAGTGATCAATAATCAATATTCAACACCAATTTAAAAATGACAGAGTAGAGAGTTAGTGAAGGAAATAGGAATACCTTAGTCACCAGCACAATGAGGGTTCTTTATAAAATAATTTAATTAAGACCAATTTGAAATCTAGTAGTAATAGGTAACTATATCTTTACTACTATACAATTTCAAACATAATTAAACAGGTTTAATATCTTATCTAGCAAGTTATGATAATAATAGACATCCAAGCACAAAAATGGAAAGACAACCAGCAAAAGAGTCTTAGCTATCATGGTCAAGTATGATCCTTTTATCTTCTTGATTGTCACTTTTTTTAAAAACATGCGCTTTGCAGAGGGGGTCCGGGGGATTCCCTTGCGGGGGTCGAGCTGACCGGTCAGCTCGCGGGGGCCCAGGGGGCAGCCGCCCCCGGCGGGGGTTTCGGGGGCAGCGCCCTCCGAAAAAAAAAAAAAAAAAAAAAAAAAAAAAAAAAAAGGGAAACGTATCGGCCGCCACGGTACGTGGCGGCTTTGTAGCGGCCGCCACACTTTGTAGCGGCCGCTACGGGCCGCCACGGAGGCGACGGCCGATATTTCGGCCGTGGCGTGGCGGATCCCCCGCACGGCCGATATATCGGCCGCCACGCTAAGTGGCGGCCGCTATTTCTAATCCATTTGGCTCCACACAAAAGAGTTCCAGCAACAGCTTGCTCAACAAGAAATATCAAACTTGAGGATATAATCACCCCATGGCACACATGTGCTCTTCCAATCTTCTCTCTGTAATAAGAATCCCGCTTTTGTACCTTTTCAGCATTGTCGTCAAAAAGACAAGTCTTCGAAAATGAAATAAAAGCATGGGTCCACGTTTATAGTCCAAAGGGATCCTTATATTATATTGAGGGATGATTCCACACAAGTGTGTGGAATAAAGAAAGGGAGAGGGTGCTGTGAGATACTGACTTGTAGGTGGCGTGGGGCTGTGGAGAAGTAGAAACTTGGAGAGGTGGGTTACCCTGATCAGGAAGGTGGGATGCACCTCTTCTAACTCCACTCAACTAACCGGACCATCTATGCCTCCCTTTTATCTCACCCTACCAAAACCACAACTCCCATTCTCCCTCTAAAACAAACAGAAAGCACATGGAGATATAGAATTAAAAAAAAAAAAACAGAAATGCATGATTAAATATTAAAATAATAGAAGTCTAATTTTTAATTTAAAAAACCAAACTTTAAGCTTGTGTCTATGCATATAGAAACAGTCAACAGCAAAGAAAAAAGAAAACTGAAATCTCCGGGGACTAAAGAGCGCAAGGAGATGACAACAGTTGATTGCTCGTTTGGCAACCCCGGATGCATGTCATCTGGCTATCCAAAAATCAATCACTAGATATTCCGCTCTTCTTATATGTGTGAGATCAGGCAATCAGTGCCATTGGTAAGCCTAATCACACTGCATGTATCTCATACACGGTTTGGAATGGAGATGGCCCTTTTAGGGTGGCAATGGGCCGCACACACACAATAGGGGCAGTGTGAGATCTACTTGTAGCCCACTGTATAAATGAGATCTCAACAGTAGGTTTTCCCTTGTCACACCACCCACCCACGCTGTGTTTGGGAAGCGGGGAGGGGAGGGGAGGGGAGGGGGCCCCACACACATTTTTCCACCACTTTTCCCTCTCCCACTTTCCCTCCCCCCTTCCCAAACACTCTCATTTTTCATTTTTCCTCCATTTTTTCCTCATTTTTTTCCTTCCCTCCATTTTACCCCCTTTCCAAATGGACTATAAGTGAAACCGAATACCACTTAACGGTAGCCCACACACTGATGGCATTGGAGTAATGTATACATGGAACAATTTGGTGTAACACCCTAGTATTGCAAACAAGTTTTTTCTCTTTCCGTACTTTAGTGCAATTTGGAAAGTTTAAAGGGGATTTGACATATTAATCCCCTTAAATCTTGTTCCTCCAATTTCATGATTGAAAATCTACTATCCCTTAAATCTTGTTCTTCCAATTTCATGACTGAAAATCTATTATTGTCACCAAAGTCGTTTGACTCTGGTTCACATTTTTTTTTACTTTTTTGCCCTGGATCCCTAGATATTCACGGGATTCAAATGTAAAAAGTTTAAAAACCTATGATATCATGGGATTCAGGTCTAGATAAGAAGACAATCTAGATTTTTTAATGTACGGGTCTCAACTTTTAACATTCGGATCCCATGATATCATCGGATTGGATCCCATGATATCATGCATTTCAAGGCAGAAAAGTAAAAAAAAAAAAGTGGACAAGAGTCAAACGACTCTGGTGACATTAATTCAATTTCAGTCATGAAATTGGTGATGTATGATTTAAGGGGGATTAAAATGTCAAATTTTCAAGTTTAAAAATAAGGTCTATTCACTTAAAAGTTAAAACTGCTTAGGAAGAAATTTTTATTGTTATTATTTTTAAAAGTTTGCATGTATAACTTTTATTATATTTCAAGCTTCCTTATTAAGAAATACCAAATAGTCTATAATTTTTATAGTCGTCTGATGGAAACAACTCTTGTCAAACAAGTATAAAGATTTATAAATGAATAGATCAGAGTTGCCAAACAAGCCAATCACTTTTACCTAAGCAACTGGCATTCGTAATTTAATCAACTTCTCACGTGTCAACATGAAGAGTTGAATGATGATCATACTACTCTTCTTTTAGAAATAACTTCATTTCTCATTAAATTGGTCTTATGCTTGATGATGGGTTCCTCTTTTGCTGAATCTAACTTATTTTTTATAGGCAATATTATTATTAACTTGTTCATCCAAAACATTCACTACACCAAAAACTGAAGACCGGAACGGATCACCGTTCCTAATCCGTTCATCCATTCCTAAACCGTTCCTAATCCGTTAATCCGTTCCCAAAAATAGGAAATTGGAACGGATGAACGGATTAGGAACACACGGATTAGGAAAGGTGATCCGTTCCAATTTTCCATTTTTGGTGTAGTGATTGCTTAGATTGTGTCCATCTTCCTGATGCTGCTGCTGCTTCTTATTCTTCTTCTTTTATTGTTTTTTCCCCAAATCTGACCTTTATAGCCAATGTGATGAATGGATGATACTGATACATATATATGAATAAATGAATGATTAGATAGTTTCTTGTTTGATGATCTATAATAAAAAGGTTTACTTTGAAAACCTTATAAGAGTTGGTGTCCAATAAGAAAATCATATGCCAAACTATATCCGGTGTGACAGATTAACTAGGTGAATATTTTAGATCCTCAATTAATCATAATCAAATGATGAACACTAGTACAACTTGGACAGTTACAATGTCACGAGATATATTATAGTTAGGGCGCCTACATTGGAACTCCCAAGGATGGTGCATATCACCTATCTATCCCATGGATTTAAGATCTTGAATTTAAAAATAAAAATTATAGTTAAGGGTCATCATTTTAATCAGCTATCTAGAATGCCAAATAAAATTGATTTGTTTTGTATTTTGTTTTTTTATTGTTTAGAGATAGCTAATTTGTAACCACTTCTCACATTTCTGCAAGATCTGTGGGTGCTATCCTACCAGCATGAGATGTGCCTACTAATGTGGCATGTCACACCTAAAGACACTGAAGGAGTACTTGATTGTATATGGATTGGACCTTCTCTCTTTTGAACTTGGTTGATAAATATTATAGAGATTTAGGATAGGTCTAATCAGGTCCCTATCCAATACAACGTAGTAGAATGATATGTACACTATTGTATAATATAACAGTAAAAAATATTATATTTACAAAAGAAAACAGTAAAAAAATATTATAATTTATAGTAATATACTTAGATTTGGATCCAGACGATGTATAAGTTTAATGGGGTGCAACCCCATGTCCAGTCCACTATAGACCACACCTATTTACAACCCTAATTACACTTAACACTTTTTACTAAAATGAAGTTTCTCTTTATTGAGGTGCTTTTCCCCATTGTAAAAAGTTGGTGCATGAATCCTTCCTAATTGTTTAATTTATATTTTATTTAAGGTTGGAAAACTCATGATTCGGACTTGACTTGTCCAATGCAAAAAAATTTGACTTGGATAGAGTAAATGCGGAATCATATTTTTTTTAATGAATCCATTTCTTATAAAATATAAAAATATATTTATTTATAGGCATTCATGATAATCAATTCAAATAAATAAGTTGATATATGCAATAAAAGTACGCCAATAAGAAAAAGAAAAGAAGAAATATTATATATTATATAGTTTGTTAGTCAATGCGGAGACTTGGGAGAGTCATGTTTATTTTTTTTAAATGAATCAATTACTTATAAAATATAAATATATATTTGTTTATAGGCATTCATGATAATCAATTCAAATTAATAAGTTTATATGTGCAATAAAATTACTACAATAAGGAAAATAAAAGAAAAAATATATTATATATTACATAGTTTGTTAGTCCAAACATCGAATGTAAATGATCAAATATAGGTTTTAAATTACGTTTGGGGTCATTATTTTTAAACTGTTGATTCGTTACATCAAGCATAATTACTTAAAAATAAATATTAATTGTTTAAGACTAGATCTACGTATCAAATGGTTTAAAATGTAAATAACTTATTAAAATGAGATAACTCCATCAAGTCTCCCCTGTATTTGACTCAATCCTTAGTCAAAATGAGATGACTCTGGAGAATCAATAGTCAACTCGAAGAGTTTTCCAACCATGAGTTTTATCTACAATACAAAAAAAATTAAAAAAATAAAATATCATAATAAATAAATAAATAAAATTAGATTGTGCAAAAAATTAGAGCATTTTTCTCTCTAATCTCAAAATCCTTACGTTACACCTACCCAAAATCACTTTGATCAATGGAGACCCAGAAATTGTTTAGTTGGTTGGCAACCTAGCCTTTCACCCAAATATCTAATTAAGGTTCAAATATCCCTGAGGACTCTTCCTTATTTCTATGTTTGTGGGCTCTTTTTTTGTGTGTTGAAGCTCTCTTATTGTGTGTGCGCGCTCTCTTACTGACACCAGCCCTTTGGCTAGGATAAAAAAAAGGGGTTTTCAACCTTAGAAGTACCCTACAACTTAACTTTTGCAGCGACCTTAAACTTATTAGTCTTCAAATGCTTCAACACGAAACTCTTGTGCATTATAAATTTCGGTAGAGTTTTTCTGCATGTGTCACAACGGGAAAACTTTCACCCTTTCCACATGTCATGTGAGGTACTATCCAGCAATTCGTTGGTGAAACCTTCTATAGGTATTAGAGATTATTCAATGTTTGTATCTTGAACAATGACAGATGGCTCTGCATGAAATTCTAGTTCTTTTTACATTTTGCCCCCTGCGGGAGGACCATCATTATCAATATTTGACCGAACTTCTTGTAACAACCGATGATCAAGTGAAAATGAAAAGAGGGCATCAATGTCTTCTTCGAGATTAATAGTGGGATAAATGCTACTACCGGAATGGACACTTTCTATTGCACTGATCTAATCATGCACTTGAATTTTTTTTAAGTTAGGCCCAAAAGTTATGGAAGAACTAATGCCACAATCACTGCATCCAAATAATTTAAAGATTAGTTATCTTGGGTCTTTGACTGAGAGCATTTCCATTGTTTTCACACAATCCAACACTCCAAGTCTTGCATGTATATAAGAAAATATGATAATAATCTTTTTATGAATAAATAAATAGTGTACAAAATGATTGGGACATGGTGTAATACCTATAATGTCGTTGCCGCACACTATTTGCAGAGTCAAATTTTTTACTCACATATAAAAATAACTCGTTTACAACATCACGTGATACTTTCAACATTGTATTTATATCATCGTCATTAGCCACTGTAATCAATACGAAAGCTTGGCGGTCGTTGTAAAGGTATTGAATTTCAAGAGCTTCATCTCTTTCTACCCACTTGTTGCTTTTAATGCACTTTGGACCGATGAATCGTAGTATGTAAAGTTGCAAGGATATATCATTTTTTATCCACCGCCCTCATGCACCAGGTTGGTCATATTCTAATCAAACACTCAATTAAAGTGAAATACAAAAAAAAAAACATCTCATCCTTTGATATTCCTATGCAAACAAAAAAATAAAAATGAAAAAAAAAATAACGTGGGAGGAAATGAAAAATTATTTAAAATAATATACAAATATGAAAGGGAAAGAAAGAAATAACAAGAAGACAAAACAGATTTGATGTCGGGGCATAGATAAACAGTAGAAGACAAAATGTGAAAATGAGAACAGCAATGAAGTAAGGAACAAGGAAAAGAGAAGAGAAGAAAGAGATGAAAGGAATAAGGTAGAGGAGAATACACATCCAATCTACATAATTATGCCCTAACATGTCTGCACTCGATACATTCTACACTAGACCAATATCAACCATATCCAGTAATGTCATAAATCATTTTATGCAACCCTTATGAATTTCAAATTGGTGGGATCATGAAAGCAAGCTACAATTTAATACTATCATTAGGTGCTTAAAAACTCACAAGAAAAGGGGGTGGAGCCTTTTGGAGAAGAAGAACCGCTGCCTGAAATCTGAAAGGGGGAAGAAGAACCAAAGGTCAGAGGGCCCTGGGTTGGGCAGCGCATGGCTCTTTGATGTCTAAGTTAGTTTGAGAACTGGACAATAGGATAGAGATGAAGAAGAAGGTGATATCAGCATATGGTGTTGAGTATGGTCTCCTCGGTCCCTTGCTCTCTGCTCCTATTGCTCCTTATATGGACAGGAAGAAGATGGAGGGAGTACGGACTCTATGGTTCTGACGGAAAGTCTCATCACAGCATCACTTGTCCCTAGGGCTGCACAAAAATAACCGTAACCCGCCAACCCGCCCGCCCCTCCCTGCCCCGCCCTGTTCCGCCTGGATATACGTCAAAACCGCCTTTAGGCGGGCGGGGCGGTTTCAATCCGTACTAATGAGCAGGCGGTTACGGTTTGACATTTGAGTGGGCGGTTTCAAACCGCCCCGCCCGCTCATTATTAAAAAAAAAAAAAAAAACTCTTCATCTATTCTTTATGGATAACACTTCTACTCCAAATCCTAGTGCAATCCAATACAAGTCTAGATTATATTGTATGAAAGTTTGACGACCTTACAATTTTATCACTAAACTAAACATTGATGTTTATTATATTTTATTAATTATTATTCTAACTATGATTTTTTTTTTGGGTTGTTGCAGAATTGCTTCAAATTATATATCGATCTTTACGAACTTGAAGTTTAGATTTTAAATTTCTTTTAGCATTTGGACATTGAATTTTGAAATTTGGAGGTTTATTTATTGAAACTTAGACATTGAATTTTCGAATTTAGATGTTTCTTTGTTAGATTTTTGACTTTTAGACGTTAGATTATATAAGTGGTTGTATTTTTTAATTTTGGTGATGCCTTTGGACTTTAATTTTACATTGATATAATTAGTCGAAATTTTTTTATTACTAATTATTGACTTTTATTAAAAATCATGTTTAATTTTTATTATTTATGTTAAGTACTTTGAAACTTTAGTTACTTCTATTAGAAATAAAAAAAAAAGAGATAGGTACAAATACCAAACTGCCCAACATGCCGCCCAAGTCGCCCGCTAAAAAAACCGCCCAAACCGCCTATACTTTGGGCAGTTACAGTTTCTATTTTTTACAAACCGCCATAAAACAAAACCGTCTAAACCGCCCAATAACCGCCCAAGCCGCCCGCCGTGCACCCTTACTTGTCCCATAGGCCATACCCTGGCGCTGTGGGCGGCGTGCATGGCTCTATCAGAGGGTATGGAGAGTGCCCTTGTCTTGTCCCATGTGCTGCAACGTGCTTGAGTGTCCATAGGAGGACAACTTTCAGCCCCTGTCTTGGCTAGCTCTAGCGTTATGACCGAGATCAGGGTGTGTTACTGAGGTCGTGAAACCGAGGTCGGGAGCGACTTTGATTTGGCTGGAGACCTGGCAGGGGTGCCTAGGTGGAGTCTGCCGAGATGGTGGAATGGGCCGAGGTGGGAGCACTTGGCTGAGATGGATCTGGCCGAGCTGAGATATGTGGCCGAGACCGAGACCTGCCGAGCTGGAAGAGATGGCGCTGCCGGGGGAGGCTAAGACCTGCTGAGCTAGCGGTCTCTGGTGGTCCGGAAATATCCCCACACACTATCCTTAACAGTTTGGCATTAATATGATATCACCCTAGTTTGCTTCTCTTCGTATATTCAGATCACAAAATTATAGAACACAGCAGTCGAGCAAAAGGGGGACAGATAGAAACGAGAAGGGGATAATGTAGTTGGGTGTTCTTGGGCCACAACATTCAATGGAGATAAAGTCCCGTGATCATAAATATCATTCACCTTTCCCTTTCCCTCCCAAAACCCAACGAACGTAGTGGAAATCCAACCCACTATCTCTATGGAACCCAAGCAACTATCTTTATCTCATTCTCTCATTCCCTTCACACACTTCTTCTCTACATTCCGAATCGTTCAAACTAACCAACACCAACCAAAACATCAATAGAAACCACCAAACATTACCTCACCAAAGTGGAGATGAATGGAGAGGATGACGAAGATAAAGGCTGGGTTGATGATGGGATAAAAGGGAGTTCATGTGTGTGGTTTCATCATGTTCATCACAGTTCAACTTCTTCTCTTTTTCTTCTTCTATTTCTCTTATTCGATTAGCGCAAAATGAGTTGGGTTATTAGGTTTTCATTGACATTAGTGAATTTAAGAAAATTTGCTAGGAGGTCCTCCACCGATATTACATGTTTTTTGGTCCTTAATCACGGATCCTATTTTAAGGATTTTTTTTGGTAAATCCCCCAAAATCATTTTAAATAAATAAAAAAAATTGGATCATGTAGAAAATTAGAGCATACTTCCTCTCTTATCTCAAAATCCTTCTGTCACACCTAACGAACTGACTTTGATCAATGGAGAACCAGGGGTAACTCAGTTGGTTGACAATTTCGTCTCTCCCCTAGATATCCAAGATTCAATCCCCGGAGAGTTTGCCTTATTTTCACTTTTGTGGGCTCTTTTATTATGTGTTCAAGCTCTCTTCCAATAAGTGTGGGCTCTCTCATAGGCACAACCCCTTGGCTAGGGCTAAAAAATATGTTTTAACTATACATGTACTTTAAGACTTGACCTTTTCTTGTGATGATGTGAACACGATAATTGCCTTTGCAGTGTGCAATAACTTACGCGGTTAAGATATCACACATACTCACATATTTCTCCAACTCAAGAAACTTCCTTCTCTCTACCTTATTAATGCAACATTTTGTTGATATCCTATATATAAAAGTGTCATTTTTCCACTATTATATATTAATTGTATGAATCATTTTATAGAAACATTTTAAATGTCAACACGTATTTCACAAAACTTAGATCAATCATCCATACCCACAGGCCACATGTATCCTTAAAAACGGCAAAAAACCACATACACATGGACAAAGACACATGCACGCACAAACTCAAATCAATGATCGTTTTATTTACAGTCGCGCGCGGCTAATTAACGTCACTATGACTAACCCGCACGAAATCTCCAGCCCAAATAACCACCCCGCCTAAGTTCCCGCCCGCGCGCGAATGCGCAAAATTGCGTGGCTGTTGGTTAAGTGGCGCCCAACGTTTTAGGGCTCTTTCTCTCTCCGTCCCTCTGTATTTCTCTCTCAACAATACGTACGTAAGAACAGAGAAGGAAAGAGAATATCGAGAGAAATTCTCCTCATATCTCGCCATACATCTCCCCACCTCAAAATCCTTCCCCTCTTTCTCTCTCTTTCCTCCCAAATTTCCCCTCACGCGACGCGTGTTTCTCTTCCCCCATCCCTCCCCCTCTTAATAATTCCAATTTCCATCCCCTTCTTCGCATTTCCACTTCTCTCTCTCACTGCCCCCAAACCCTCTGCAATCTCTCGCTCTCGATCGATCGCTTTTCGATCCCTGGAATCCTCTCTCTCTCTCTTAATCGCTCGTAATCTATCCTTTTTGCAGGCATCAGATCGTCTCCCTTGTCCTCTTTTTTGCGATTTCATTCTTATTGCTGCATCTGATCGCTTTCTCCTTTTTAGGGTTCCAACGAAAAAGGTCTGTCTTTTCTTCTCATTTTTGCTTTTCTCTTCGTCTTGCTTCAAACCCAAGGTTTTGATTAGGGTTAGGTCCTTTATTTTTCAACAAGATTAGCCAAGAAAAAAAGTAAGTACTGTTGGGATTGGGAGGATCATCTGATTAGGTTAGGGTTTGTGTTGTTTTTGTATTTGTTTTTGAAAATTGCAAGTTCTGATCAAGAAGCTCGGTGAAGTTTTAGGTGATTTATTTTTTCCGCTCATCCGAAATCGAGGGTTTTCTTGCAGAATCCTAGTGTAAGGTTAGGGTTTGGGTTTTTTTCTTCTTCTGTCGATTTGGGTTTTCTGAGGGGGAAGAGAGGGAAATCTTTGCATTGCAATGGCTTTGAATTATTCACCTTGCGCGATGTATCCAACAGAGGGAGACTGGGCTTCTTCGATTCGAATCGGAGACCGGTTCGTTGGGGATAGAATGGGGAACGGGTTCGGGCTGGAGGATCCGTATGGGTTTTTGGGGAGGGATCGAGTCGACGAGGGAGGAGGAGGAGGAGGCTCTCGCGAGCCGATTGCCAATGACATCCTTGATCTCTTGCCATCGGATCCCTTTGGTATGGATCTGAGCGCTACGTTCACTGCGATTGCGGATTGGCTTGAGGATTTTGAGGTGGAGTCTGGATTGAATTTGATCTGGAATAGGGCCATGGTGTTCGGATCATCCGATAATGGGATTGGTGAGAGCTCGAATACGGGGTGGAGACTCAATGGATCGGGGTCTTTCGAGGAGGAGATGGAGATTGGGGATGAATCTTGCGATGGCGAATTCGAGTCTGTTTGGGATGTTGAAGAGATTCTGAGCTTTGGCGATGAAGAAGCAGGTGAGGGAGCTGAAAGTTGCTCTGGTGGAGATGGGGGAGCTCCACATGATGCTTTGCTGCTTTCACTTGGTTATTTGGAGGTCCAGGATCTTCTATCTGCGGAAAGGGTTTGCAGGTCTTTTCGCGATGCAGTTCAAAGTGATGCCCTTTTCTGGAGAAGCATTCACATAGATCAGCCATTGAACGAGAGGATTACTGATCATGAGCTTTTAAAGCTGACAGGAAGAGCTCAGGGTTGTTTGCAATCCTTGTGTCTGGTGGAGTGTTCAAGGATCACTGATGATGGTCTAAGGCGTGTGCTTGAAAGCAACCCAAGACTCACCAAGGTTTGTCCTTGAAACCTTTTGTTCTCTGAATTTGATCCAGCAGTGTTATATTTTATTGGGGTTTTCATATCTTTTGCATCATACTTCTTATAGTGTTGTTTGTAGTGTTATGATATCATGGATTATGGATGCTTAGATTTGATTTTCATGGTGTATGGTAGTGATAGCTCTTGCTACTACACTTTGCTTTCTCTGTGCCTGTGTATGTCTAATATATATTTGTGTGTCTAATATTTATCCGTATATACGTATATGTATATATAAATATTTATAATGTATAAAGAAAATTTTCATATGAGAGGTACCTTCTACTGCTCCTATTAACATCAGTAACCCCAACACTCTCGCCAGACCCTATGAATTGTCACTCACCATGCTTTGACACTAATCTGTTAGATTGTATTTCATAAAGAAGTTGCAAAGTTGAGTCCCTTGAATAAATGGTCTTCATGATTCGATTGAGATGATTTTTTTTTTTTGCTCAAAATCTAATCCATAATGAATTTTTTCAATCATGTTATTCCTCCTTGATAGAAATGCATCCAAGCCGCTCCCACAAGGGTTTAGATTTTTGCCTCAAAAACCGTGAGGGGTACCTCTTGGGTGAAAAGTTATCCAGTGGACCCGATTGTTTGCACTAGATTACATAGGAATTGAATGCGCAGGAATTCAAGGCCAAATGAGCTCCACAAAGGACTTTTAAAGAGATGACGTGATGAATTGAAGGATATGAGGTGAGGAGTGAAGGAAATAAGGTGGCGATGTGGATTGGACCTTGACTTTCCTAGGTATTGAATTATGAGGGTGTTGGGTGATGGCTGATGACTGGGTATTCATTTTACCATCTTCCCTTGATTTAATTTCCATTGAAGGGGAGGTATTTGATGGGCGAATTTGGGGATTCACATTTTGCCTTCATTTTTTACCACTTATGACATGAATTATCCCAATGGCTATCTATTCAATACCTATGTATTCTAATGCAAACAAAGAGGCCCAATATATGTGTATGTAAAAGGGAGTGTTGCAATGGAAATATTTAAATGTGGATGGGGGATAAATGATATATTAAGCTGATGAACTGATCCTAGCCTTAGTTTTAATCTCCAAAGCTTAATGGCTATGCACTGTGCAGTTTTGTTGTGATAGACTGATAGAGTCAAACGGTTTATGATTTAGCCTTAGTTTTAATCCCCAAAGCTTAATGTCTCTGTGCTGTGCAGTTTTGTTGTGAGAGTCAAATGGTGAACGATGTCTAGAACACTGAAAAATATGGGCTTGTGCCAGTTCAAGAGTGGCTGCTGTGTGTGAAGGATTGGATTGATCCCAAGTATGAAAATTCAGAAAGGGGCATTGAAAATGTGGGTTATTTGTAGAATTTTGCTTGTGTGCGTGCGATACCACTCATTGTGGAATTTGTTGCTGCATGCAATTTGATTTATTTTTTTGGGTTACACATCCAATTTGATGTTGGTGTGCCAATGTGACATAATGTTCTTTGCAATATAAATGCATCCAAATGTCCGTGGTGTTGATAACTTGATATCCTACTTGCTAATTGTTATCATGAATGCAGCATATGCAATAGCTTGGCAACTCTGCTAATTATTTATTAAGCATTGGAAACTTATAATTATCAAACTGCTTAGGACTGATAAGTGATAACAATCTGTTAATGCAGCCAATCGATTTAGTAATAATCTCTCCTCGTTATTTCCTTGATTCTACTGATTAAAAAAAAATTCCCCTGTTTCTTTGTAAGTTATAGTAACCTAACAATTTAGCATGATTTGGTATAGTTTTCATAGTTGAGTCTGGAAATATCATCTGGTGGTTAATTATCTGGGGGAACATCTTAACCTATATGCTGACTGGTTGATGATAGAATTCTCTATTTCACTTGCTTTGTTTTTCATGTTTCTATTTGATCTGATTGATTCTGGAAATATCACGTGGTAGTTAAAAATTGGAGGAATGTTAGGAGCTCTATAATGATTGTTCAAAAATAGACCTTTTTATATTCTACTTGATGTGTGTTACCTGTTTCTATTTGAACTTTTGGGTCCCTGATGTTATTCACTGACGAGTACTTACACTGTTTGAACAGCTGAGTGTGCCAGGATGTACAAGATTAAGCATTGGTGGCCTTGTGAACAACTTGAAGGCATTCAATTCTACAGGAATGCCCGGGATAAAATGCTTACGAATTGGTGGGCTTTATGGTATTACACAGCAGCACTTCGAAGAGCTTATCTCCCTGCTGAATGCAGACAAACAGCAACAGACTGATGCTCGCAAGCCTCGGTTCTTTCACAGTAGCCACTTATTGCACGCCAATGACGATGAGTGTCCAATTGATATTGAGATGTGTCCAAAGTGTCAGAGATTGAGACTTGTTTATGATTGTCCTGCGCAAAGCTGCCAAGGGAAGCAGAATTCTGCCCAACAATGTCGCGCATGCTCATTTTGCATTGCAAGGTGTGTCCAGTGTGGGATATGTATAGATGACAGTGAATATGAGGAGACATTCTGTCTTGATTTGCTTTGTTGGGGCTGTTGGAAGGAGCTGATTCAGTGCCAATAGACACAGGAAGGTGGCAGGTCCGCATACACTATATTTTATGGGGACACCTTTCATGTGTCTTGCTAGAATGCTATCCTTCTGCTTTGGAGTTTGGATGGACTAGGTTGGTGTTAGAATTTTATGGGTAATCCAAACCAACCACAACCACTTTGATCACCAGATGCCAACCAAAAATGCAGAATAGATGAGAAAGAAAGAAAAGAAAGAACAGGAAAAAGTAGAAGGAAAAAAAGTTGAAAGACAAAAAAAAAAAAGAAAAAGAAAAAAAAGAAAAAAAAGAGAGATAGGGACCATTCAGTTTGGGCGGGGTCAGCCTATGCAAGAAGTTCTTTCAGTATGATAATATATTGATGTGATTTGGGATGGATGGTCATTTAGACAGTTAAGTTTTATTGTGGAATACGTCTAATAAAACTGAGAACGACAGATATTTATTATGTTGCTGGTGAAGTTGGATCTTCTCTTCAGTGTTGTTGCAACGAAGCATTCTATCACGAAGAGTTGTTGTGCATATGGTTCTGCTGGCAGTTGCAACTTGGGGCTTGTTTCAGCATTGGACCTTGATGTCCGGCGTCCACTCATTGCTTTGTAGAAACCTGGATTACTATTTTTAGCCCCTGCTATTTCTCCATTGTTTACATGTGAATGTCTTCTTCCCCTTCTCTCTGCCTCCCTCCCAACTTTATCTGTAACTGTTTCTGGAAATAAAATTTAGTTGCTGCCACCTGCACTTGCTTGACATTTTGACATTGATTTATTTTGACCTTAGGGAGAAGAATTCTCACCGGAGCAATTGTTTTGGTGTTGGCTGTCATATTTACCAACTTACAATTTAGCCATTGATGCTTATTCATGTGAGGATGCTGTAAGCTTGTGTACAGACAACATTGGGAAGCTTTAGGAAGTTTCAAATGCCTTTGTGGTTGATGATAGTTGTTTTGTTGTTATCTCTAATAATTAACTAGAGCTAGATGGAATTATGGTATATTTAGATTTCAATTTGCGCAAGGGAGTTCTGAGGGTCCAGAATATAGATGGGTGAATGAGCTCCTGAGCTATATTGCCTTCACCTTTTGTTCCATGCTTCGTTTGTTTTTTTAGTTCTTTGTTTTGGCAATTGTTGGGAGCCTGGAGAAAGTGGGACTGCGAACAACTTTCTTCTTCGTTGTAGAATCCTATGCAGCCTGTTGGTTGTTTTTCAAAGGATTTGCACCTGTAAAATCTCAGTTGAGGAAGCAGATGGGAGGGTTTCCATGTGCCTCTTCCCAAAAGCAGATGGGAGGGTATCCATGTGCCTCTTGTGATTAGTTCTCAACTGTCCAAAGTCGAGTGTCCTTTGGGATTAGGGCCAAAGCGTCCTGGGCTTGGTGGGAGGGGCCCCATGATGATTGCCTCCTTTGGTGATGGGATCTTTTCGTGTCTAGGTGTGGTCGTCAAATGGAATTTTTACAAAAAAATTAAGTATAAACCATAATTGAACGGTTTATAAAATATGATGAGATAATTGTTCGTATATATATATTTTTTTTACGAAATTACCTTATTTGATGATATCATCAATCCCTTTGATGATATTGTCAACTAGGTTGATGATATCGTCTACCTTATGTAACTTTTTTTCTTTTTCTTTTTTTAATTTTTCTTCTTCGATGATTTTCATACCTTATTGCCTTAGGTTTGGAAGGGATGACATTGAAACTTGGCAGAATTTGAATATCCATTTTAAATAAATGAAGAAAAACCAGAAGGAGGTGATGAATGAATCAAAGAAGAAGGGTTTGACAAGTCTTTCACAAATCACATAATGAATTGTGTTCAATCTATCTACTATCAAATCCATTCTTAAAGATGAAATTCACTATCAAATCCTTTCTTAAAGCTGGTTCAAAGATTCCAGATTAATAAAGCAAAAGGCACTCTTGGGATCTAAAACTCCACACGAACAATACAACACCTAGGTAAAACCTCACATTCACCACACAAAACCTACGAAATTTGCCTAAACAAATAACTTCAAATTCTTAATGTTCACAAAGGCATACCTGAATTCATTCCCACCTCACTTATGAAGAAAATCTTTATTTAGGCATTTCACTAAACAACTTGCACTCCAAACTTCAACTCTCAAAACTTATACGAAGGAGGCAACAAATGTGTGGAAACTAAGCATGGGACCTACACACCTAAGGAAGATAGTCAAGACTACTTAAGGAAGATTATTAGGACACAAAATGTTGACGATAAAGCAGAATATCGCTTTTGCTATAAAAGTTGATGATATCGCCAATTGGGTTGATGATATCTTCTATGGTGATTTGTCCAAAAAAAATGTACGAACATTTATTTAGTCATTTTATAGTTTTTCTTTGTAAAATCATTTAATTAAGGTTTAAAATTAAATTTTTTTGTAAAAAACTCATTCTAAAAGCCCACCTTGATTAGATCATATTTGAATCAGGTAGCTGATCGTCCCAAAACAGGGTTGCAAATATAAATTATCCCTCTGCTTGAAACAGCAAAGATGTTAATCAAGTATCGTATCCACTGGGATAAAAAGGCTAATTTGTGTTGGTTCCTAATTTCCTAAACTAATCCTAATTGAAAACAAAGTGTTGATTCTTAAACTAATCATACTAGAAAACGAAGTGTTGGCTGATGGGTTTGATTCCTAAATTAACAAATTAAAAAAATAATATTTTGATCCAGTCAGAGAAAAGATCTCAGGGTACGAATCCAACTTAGCCTCGTGCAATGACAAATATAGATTTAGGCTTTCAAGACTCGTTCTAGTTACAAACCTTCATAGAGTCAACAAATAAGGGGTGCGGTTTTAGATCTGGTCATAATCTATCTCTATGGCAAAGATTATCCTAACTTTAACTTCACACACATTCAAGCAACATATTATATGACTGGTATTCCAAACTACAAGAATAAAATACCAAAACTAGATCTTACATTAATAAATAGAATCCAACAATGGATAACATCAATGTCATATAATCAAAGCATTCAAAATAAAACCCTAGAACCTATACATCACCTAAACACAAAACTAGGGCTTCATCACAACCCGAAGAATCTCTGACGAAATCCCTATTGACGCTCTTCCAAAGCTCCCAAACTAGCCTCCAAAACATCTCCCAAGATGTGAGTTTCTCTAAAAACGAGTTTGGACTTTTATTTATAGGCTTTTGGACCAAAAATCCATAAAAATCCCGTCAAAACGCGTTGGGGCGGTGCCCTCATCCGGTCCGGGAGTCCGGACGCCCTATACTGGGGCGTTTGGACTAGAGGTGGCAAAATATGACCTGACCAGCCAAATCGACCAGACCCGACCCGACCCGTGTATTACCTGCTTAACCCGACCCGTTTGATAGGTGAGTCGGTCACGAGTCAAGTATTCATGACCTTCAATTAAGTGGGTCGGGTTAGGGTTACCCGCTTGACCCGTAGAACCCACTCATTTAAGCTAAAATTGAATTTAATTGTTTTAATTAGGGGTGTATATAGGGTCGGGTCCCGGGTTTGACCCGACCCGATAATTTTATAAACACAAGAAACCCGCCCGAATTCCCGGTAAACTATATCCGGGTTATCCGGGTTTGGGTTACCGGGTCAACCGAGTCGGGTTACCAGGTCACCCAGTTAATTATAAAGTTTAAAATATTTTTTTTAGAACAACTAAAAGTTTCAATAATTGAGATAAAAAAATACTATAAATATATACAGTAAACATACAGTAAATATAAATATATATTTTTAATGTTTATTTTTATATATATATAAGTAAATATATAAAAAAAAATGTATAACCGGGTTCTCAGGTCACCCGATAACCCGATTAACCAAACTTTCTTAACCCGGAACCCGGTCCGGATAAGGACTTATCGGGCCGGGTGAGACCCAACCCGGTAAAAAGACCTATGTCACCCGCCCGATTAGGTCAGGGTCGGGCCGGGTTTTGAAACCCGGTGTACACCCCTAGTTTTAATGCATAGGCTAAAAAAGAATGAATAGACCTTAACCGATTCAACCCCACCATTTTTATTAATGGAAAGCAAGGTAATGCGCATCAAATGATTGTTGAAATGAGATTAGACCAAATTTGAGTTTAAAAGTCAGTTTTGGTTAGGTAAGGAACTATGGTTGAGTTGATTGATTCACTAGATGGATGTGGGTTTTGCGGGTCGACCTAACCTGTATAACTCGCAATGGTTATGCGGGTTTAAGTGGGTCGGGTCGGATTGACCCGTGATGGGTGCCTTTTAGGGGTTTTCGACCCATTTAGTCGGATGCGGGTTAGACTTGTATAACCCGTTTAATAAACGGGTCCGACCCGTTTAGCACAACCCGACCCGATTGCCACTTCTAGACTCTGGATGCCCGGAGGCAGTGACTTTCGAGTCATTTCCGAATTTCGCCATTTTCTCTATTATTCTCCATTTTGCTATGAATTTTGAAAATATTAAAATAACATAAGTGAGGACCTAAACTACTATGCACGGCATGATCACTTATTTGTCGTCCACTTGAGACAATTTTATGAGGTCTTTCATTGAGCCAATACCCAGCCAGTGCACAAGCACAAGCATTAGTAACTACTTAGTATGAGCACCTTTTTTCATCTCGAACTAATGGTTGCAACGACGAGGCCTTCCCAGAGGCTCTTTATCGAGGGACTGGGGGCTGTGGCACCGTTCAAGTGATCAAATTGATGTATGTTGGGCTGGCTTACACCCCTATGTCCTTGACAAGCTGAGGTACAGCTGAGGCAGTAGGTTTTTTTTAATGAATAATATTGACTGTACCAGTAGTCTTAGGGATGACATTTGCTCCCACAACAGTTAAATTTAATTTTTTTTTGCAGAATTATTCGTACAATAATGATGCGATATTACATGGCCCTAGGATATCACATGGTAATATTTGTGATATTGCACGGCCCTAGGATATTACACAGAATGATATGTGCGATATCGCACGAAGGATATACTTAAAGCTTGATCTCTCATGGGCGAATGTCAAGTCTAAGAGCAGTTCTCTAGGCAATATCCTTTTTTTTTACACACCAAGTCAACCACACTACCCAAGTCTCTATTGAAGATGCCTATGGATTGATCCCTGGTTGAATATGTGGATAGGGAGATGCCTCACCACTTGGACTACAAGTGTATTTGCAAGACGACTTGATTTGTGCAAGATTTTGGAAGATAGAAAATGAAGTGATTCATATAGGTGTGAGAACTGAGAAGGTTTGGGGTTCTAGGTTAGGGGGTAAAACCCCGAAACAGAGCTGAAGCACCCGAACACAAGGAGAAGGCTGATGAGGGCTACACGAGTATTCATGGCAATCTTCTTTATTTCTGTTGCTGAAAGTGAAAAAAAAAATCAACCACGGGAATGATGAGTATGTTCATGTTCATCGTAAGAAATATTGTAATTAGTTCAAATCAAATGAAAGAAACACAAAAGAATTATTGTAAATAAGATAGAACTGGAATGAGTTTCATTAGAATATACAGAAAAATATTAAACATGGTTTTCAACTAAAAGTTTGAATTTGGTTTGATTCACTATTAAATCGAATATGAAGCTCAAAATCTACCGGTCTATATGAAAAGATTTAAAATAGAAAAGTAATCCAAGATGGGTCCCAAACAATCTCTATCTGTTATATTCATATGGTCATGCTAAACTTGGAGTTTCAACTAAAAGAATATGTTAAAAAGGGAAATTACACAAAACCGTGTGGAGCTAACAATAAATATTTAAGTAGGAAAACTCATATTATATATATTTTACAATTGGGACGTGTAAGGAAACAAAGGAAGAAAAGAAAAGAACAAAGATTAAGAAAAGACTTTTGGTTGTGCTCCTTAAAAAGAACATGTTGGGTTTCAATCTCTCGTGTATTGAGGTGAATATTTGAAATCCCTTGTCAATCTCCCTTCTCAACCAACAACATTACACCAACAAGAATCACATACAGAGATAAAAATCCAATCACAACACTAACAAAAAGAAGAATGAAGTCCAAAATTTGCTCGCCAAAAGGCCGGGATTTTGATGGCATGGAAGCCGAAATTAGTTTTGTGGCTTTTATGCCAGCTTTTTTTTTTGGCATGAAAGCCAAATTTTAGTTTTTTAGCGTGAAAGTCAGATTTTAACTCCACCTATGTTAGGGTATCCTTGACATAGCCAGTCCCAAGCCTGGATAAAGGAGGAGGGTTGTGCGTTAGGTAGCCGACAGCCAGCACAATACTCAGTCGGATTTCTTTATGGATTTGAGACCTAATGAAATTTCGTGGGGGCGTCCCCTACTTAGCGACGTGCTGTATGGTCCGGATACAGTTATAAGTGAGCAAGGACCACTGCATCGGCGCCCGGGTGCAGTGCTAAATAGCCAAGGGTCCTCACACTTTATTGGACGAGTGTGGGGGGTAAGGAAGCTAGTCCAAAATAGAAGGCTGAGATTGGGTACTTTGAACATTGGGAGCCTAACTGGGAAACTTATGGAAGTAGTGGATACAATGAAAATGAGACGAATCGCAATTGCTTGCTTGCAAGAGACAAGATGGGTGGGACACAAAGCTAAAGAGATTGAAAGGACTGTGTATAAGTTATGGTATACGAGACTTAATAGATCGAAGAATGGGGTCGGCATAGTGGTAAACAAGGACTTAAAGGAAGATGTGGTTAATGTAAAACGCTATGGAGATAGGATTATTGCAATTAAGTTAGTGTTAGGAGAAGAGATAGTGAATGTAATTAGTATTTATGCCCCCCAGGTGGGCTTAGGAGATGGACATAAAAAGAAGTTTTGGGAAGACTTGGAAGGAGTGCTACTAGAGATACCCCTAGGAGAGATGGTCTTCATAGGAGGAGATTTGAACGGTCATGTAGGACGCGACGTAGACGGATACATAGGAGTACACGGGGGACATGGGTACGGTAATAGAAATGAAGAAGGGAATGATATCATGGAATTTTCAGTGGCTTATGATCTCATGGTAACTAACACCTTTTTTGGGAAGAGAGATGAGCATTTGGTGACTTATAAGAGTGGCTCATCGAGGACACAAATTGACTTCTTCTTAACTAGGAAAAGAGACCACTTAGCTTATAAAGATTGCAAGATTATACCGGGGGAGAGCTTGACTTCCCAACATAGGTTGTTGATCATAGATGTGCAACTACAAAAGTGGACTAAAAAAAAGAAGTTGTATAGATGCTCAAGGACTAAATGGTGGATACTGAAAGGTAATAAACAACTAGCTTTAAGAAAAATAGTACTAGAGGAAGACATTTGGGCGATAGATGAGAGTGCAAATAATATGTGGGATAAGGTAGCAGAGTGTATTAGGAGGGTAGGGAAAGAAGTCTTTGGAGAATCCAAAGGGGGTGCTCCGGTTCAGAAAGAGGCATGGTGGTGGAGCGAAGCCGTCCAAGACAAGATAAGAGTTAAAAGAGAGAGCTTTAAAACTTGGCAAAAGAATCGAAATGAAGCGAACGTGGAGAGGTATAAAGAAGCAAAAAGAGAAATAAAAAATGCAGTTAGTGAGGCCAAGGCAAAGACATTTGAGGAGCTATATAGGCGACTTGACACTAAGGAAGGCGAAAGAGAGATATTCAAGCTTGCTAAAATCAGAGATCGGCGGACCAAGGACTTAAACCAAGTTAAATGCATTAAGGGTGAGGATGAAAATATATTAGTGAAGGAAGAGGAGATAAATGAGCGTTGGAAGAGCTACTTCTATAAGTTATTTAACGAAAGCAATAGTAGTGACATACAATTAGGGCAGCTTACCATTTCTAGAGAAGAAGCAAATCATATGTTCTATAGGAGAATCAGTAGGGAAGAAGTTAAAGAAGTATTAAAAAGAATGAAGAATGGGAAAGCGGTTGGGCCAGATGGTATCCCTATTGAGGTCTGGAGGTGCTTGGGGGAGGATGACATTAGTTGGTTGACAAAGCTTTTTAATGTAGTGCTAAAGAGCAAGAAGATGCCTAATGCATGGAGGAAAAGTATTCTTATACCATATACAAGAACAAATGAGATATTCAGAACTGTGCGAACTATCGCGGGATTAAATTGATAAGCCATACGATGAAATTATGGGAGAGAGTTATTGAGAGAAGACTAAGAAGAACAACAAACGTTTCAGAGAATGAATTTGGTTTCATGCTTGGGAGATCAACCATGGAGGCTATCTTTCTCCTGAGGAGGTTAATGGAACGGTATAGAAAAGGCAAGAGAGATTTACATATGGTGTTCATTGACTTGGAGAAGGCCTATGACCGGGTTACTAGGGAGATTCTTTGGAGAGTTCTAGAAAAGAAAAGAGTGTGTGTCGCATATATTGAGGCGATAAAGGATATGTATGATAGAGTCGTGACATTTATAAGGATGACTGGCGGTGAAACTAAGGAGTTTCCTATCATGATTGGTCTACACCAAGGCTCAGCGTTAAGCCCGTACTTGTTTACCCTAGTTATGGATGAGATTACAAGACATATCCAGGATGAGGTGCCGTGGTGTATGCTATTTGCAGATGACATTATTTTAGTGGATGAGACGAGAGAAGGAGTGAATGCTAAACTAGAATTGTGGCGGAAAACATTAGAGACAAAAGGGCTTAGGTTAAGTCGATGTAAAACGGAATATGTGGAATGCAAGTTTAGTCAAAGTAGGACACCTGGTAACATAGAAGTAAGTTTAGGTACATAAAAGATTGTAGAGAAAGAAAACTTTAGGTACCTTGGATCTATGGTGCAACAGGATGGAGGGATTGATACTGATGTAAGTCACAGAATTTAGGCCGGGTGGACCAAATGGAGGAGTGCTTTGGGGGTCTTGTGTGATCGGAAAGTCCCCCTCAAGGTTAAAGGAAAGTATTATAAGGTGGCGGTACGACTAGTGTTGTTATGTGGATCAGAGTGTTGGGCAGTAAAGCATAATCATGTCAGGAAGATGGAAGTTGCGGAAATGAGAATGCTAAGATGGATGTGCGGGATCACAAGGAGAGATAGGATTAGGAATGAGGAGATTAGGGGCAAAGTAGGAATAGCACCGATTGGAGATAAAATGAGAGAAAATCGACTGAGATGGTTCGGCCATATTAGAAGGCGTCCAATGGAGGCACCTGTTAAAAGGTGTGAAAGCATGGAGACTGGAGGAGAGGGAGAGGGAGACCCAAGAGAAGTTGGAAAGAAACTATTAAACATGACCTTGCCTACATGGATCTAACGGAGGATATGGCCCTAAACAGATTTGATTGGCGTCGTCAAATCCATATAGCCGACCCCACCTAGTGGGAAAAGGCTTGGTTTGGTTTGGTTGGTTTAGCGTGAAAGTCTGATTTTGGTTTTTTGCATGGAAGCTAGATTTTGGTTTTTTTGTTTTCATGAATGATTTTGCAAGTATCGATGGAATGTCGCCTCTTTACTTATTCAGTTGCGAGTATCGATGGAATGTCACCTCCTCTTGGAAGTATTTTAATATCATTCACAGGCTTTGATTGAAGGATTGATGTCTCCGACGCTACCATCGCCGGAAGGGCTGACTTTGTCCCGAAGAGAATGCGACTTTTGCACTTTGGACTAAGATGGTGTCGAAATGACCTGAAATTTTATGTGGAGCCTCCTAGTGGTCTTTTGAGATCAATTATGGGCTCTGTTTTTTGTAAAACAATGTCTCCAACACTGCTGTTGCCGGAAGCATCATGTTTAGGGTGTGTTTGGTTGGACTTACCAACATGGCTTTTTGGGTTTTTTCCTTTGAAAAAGCCCATAAGCCTAAAAAAGTCAGTTTGGTAAATTTATTTTTAATCGGGCTTTAAGATCAGTAAAAGTGAAAACCCATTTTGCCGAGAAGCACTAAGGAGCCTACTTCACGTTGGAGAGGCGCTTCCTTGCTTTTGCGGACAGCAGACGGTGATTTGGCGGGTAACGGGTTGGAGCTCGGGAATTTTTGGCGCGTAGGTTTTCTTTTGCCTCTATCCTTATAACTCTTCAATCCACTCACTCTTTTTCCTAATCCTTCCATTGCAACATTTCCTTTCTCTCAAGGGTTCCATCTCTGCCCACTCGAGGGTTTTATCATCATCACAAATTTCTTCTCCAACTCCAAGGACGAGGTGTGTACAATCTCTATCTCTATTTCTATCTATATGCCATTTTCTATCTCTATTTCTATCTACATGCAGTTTCCTATTTTCTTCTCTCTCAATTTGCAACTCTTATTTGTAGTCATCTCTATCAAACCTAAGAAAGAAAGAGAAAACAGAGTCGAGATTTGGGTTCTGGGCACCACGTGGAGGATGGGACATTCTTTTAATCAAAATAAGATTACCTATGGGTTGTTGAATCCAACTGTTAGTATCTATTATAAAAACAAATCCATCTAAAAAAATATGCTAAAGAAATTTATGAAATAAGTGAGATCATCAAATTCTGAAATGGGTTTGAGATCTTTTTCTCAACAAAATAAAGAGGGGCCTTATACGTTTGAAAAAAATACAAACCCTAACCTTGCATCAAATCGAAAAACACTCCCCCCTTTCATTGTTGTGAGTACTGCACCTATCTCTAGCATTGAATTTGGTCGTCTCTGCATTCTATTCTAGTTGTTTTTCTTCTTCTCTTTCATTCTTCTTTTTAATTTTTTCTGGTTGTTTGCTCCCTTTTTCTTCTTCGTCATCAGAGAAACGGGTTTTATTTTACTTTTATATCATTTTAAATTTTTTTATGCTTCTTTCTCTTTCTACGTGTCAGTTGATTGTATGTGCAACAAAAGGCCCATCGATGAATGCTTCTTGCTCCTTCTACGTGTCAGTTGATTGTATGTGCAACAAAAGGTCCATCGATGATTAAAGTGAATGCTTATGACACCTAATGCACAAGGCATCTTTTCAAACTCATTGAAAGGTGTGCATATAAAATGCAATTTGCAGTCAAATCAAATGCTATGCTACCCACTACCTAGCCCATGTGATAGATTCGTGCTTGTATGCTATAATATTCTTCTCTCACAATGGATGAGGATGAAAGATGTATGGATTCTAGCCGCTATGACTATTTGATGACAGTCCTACTATATTAGCAATAAATTTGATGACAGTCCTGCTATATTAGCAATATTTGAGAACAATGGTGGTTAGTATACTGAGAGTGGCTTGATTGTTTTTATTAATGTTATATGGCTCGTATTGTTCATGATGTCTTAATAGGCTTTGAAACTCAAGTCTAGCACATAAAATTCAGGCTTATGTTAAGAAAAATGAAACGAAATTCTCATTTTCATATTCCTTCATTTATAGTAGTTACATTTGGCATAGGGCAGCAAGGATAATTATGTATAATTCTTGTGCAAGATTATACTCGACCATGAATTTGTGCATTGGATAAACTTTCAATTGAGTGTGCAAGCACGTCAAATGGTGAGAACGATTTATATACATAAAAATTAAATGATTTTCCAAAGTATAACATATGTTTGATAAAAAAATCATTTAAGTTTGATTGATATGCATCGCTACTATCTTAGGTTCTGATGTCGGCACCTAACTATGTTGGTCAAAGGCTAAAGGCCTATTGGAATCCACAACATCATCAAGTCTTTGTGGAATTATGTGTGGAGCAAGTCCAAAAGGGAAATCGACCCACTCATTGCTGTAATCGAGCTGAGTGGGATGCAATAATCAAGGGGTTCACAGAAAAAACTGGGTTACATTATGATAAAAAACAGATGAAGAATCATTATGATTCTACTAAAGAGTCGTGGAAAGCATGGAAAGACCTCATAGGGAAGAGCGGAATGGGGTTTGATCCTGTTCTTCGTACAGTCAGTGCTCCGGATGAAGATTGGGCATCATATATCCAGGTAAATTGATGTTATTTTCTATGTAAAACATGATTTTCTTTCAATTTTTTTTATAAATGATTCTTTTCTAATTAGTAGCTAGATTCTCCTTTGATACAGGCAAACCCTAAAGCTGCACAATTCCGCACTCGTCCTCTGGAATTTGAGGATGAGTTAGATATCATATTCGGAGGGACTACCGCTACCGGAGACTATTCATGGGTGCCTTCATCTGGTGTCCTTCATGATAATGTTGTGGACAATACTCGAGATACCCATGACATTACTTGAGATCCCCATAGTCCCGAAGAAACATTAGTAACTCCTAATATGGCCAACCATGAAGTTGAGGAGGGTGAGGATGATGATAGAAGATCAAGACTCAACAAGAAGTGATCAATAGATCCTACACCCTCATCCTCTCGTAAGAGTAAAAAGGAAGCTAAAGGAGTTAGAGCGAAGATGGCTAACCAAGTTGATCGATTGATTGAGGTTGTTGCCACTAGGTAATTAGGAGATGACGAAAGCACAAGAAGCACCCCAACCATCATTGATTGTATAAAACGTCTAGATGCTATGGATCAAGTGGACTCTGGAAGTGAGCTGTATTTTTATGCAGTTGATTTATTTTACAAGAAGAACTACAGGATGACATTCATGGGATTTGAAAAGCCTGATGTGCGCCTTAAGTGGCTGCAGCGGATGTACGCGTTGGAACAAATGTGAGAGTGATGGTGGCTAGTGGAGTCTTCTGCCATGTTTAATTGATGCTTTTATGTGCATATTCAATAAGATAGTATGGTTGATGTTAGGAAACGATTATTGAGATCTTTATTTGTTTATATTTATGTTTTTATATTGCATGATAAGTACATTGATTATGGCTATATATGTGCAGGACCTTTATTTATTCTTCTATGAATTTATGCTTGATACGGCATATGGTTGAAAGTCTTCATGCTTGTTTATTCTTCATCATTACAACATATGTGTTTTTTTAAATCTCACATTTGATAGTTATAATGTTGTGACGGTGTTTGTTTATTTATGTGTATTTACACACACATGTATTAGTGCATTGTCTAATTTCTTTTACTATATTGACAAACCAGATGGACCCAGGCAATTTAGATATTATCATTCTTATCATAGCAAAGATTTTATCAGAATATCGAAGTTTGTATCTAGTCAAAGAACCATGTAGGAAATACTGGACAATCCTTTGTCCTGGATATTCTTAGTGGGAATCCTACTTGATGCTATGAATTATTTCATATGGAAAAATATGTTTTCTTAAGGTTATGTGCAGCTATCAAGGAGAGAAATTTATTGAATGACACACGTAATACGAGCGTTGAAAAGCAACTTGCCATATTCCTTATGACCATTGGTCATAATGAAAGAAATAGAATGATACAAGAACGGTTTCAACACTCGTGGGAGACAATAAGTCGGCATTTCAATAGGGTGCTAACGGCAATGGCTACATTCTCCATGGAGCTAATAAAGCCGCCGCCATTAAATGAGACACCTAATTATATTCGTAGAAATCGTAAATATTGGCCATGGTTCAAGGTAATTAGAAAATTTTCTTTATTATAAATTACTATTAAATATTCTTTGATGGATCACTATTGATTTTTTATGTTTTTATATTTGAAGGATTGTGTGGGTGCAATTGATGGCACCCATATTAGTGCTGTAATTCCACAAGATAAACAACTTCCATATCGATCCGGTAGAAAGGGAGAATGCACGCAAAATGTTATGGCTGCATGTGACTTTGACATGGAATTTACGTTTGTATATGCTGGTTAGGAAGGTGCAGGAAATGGCTCCCTACCCATTTTTAACACAAATGTATATAGTTGTCATAGCGATGGCAATACACAACTTTATTCGTCAAGAAGCTATCGTGGACACATTATTCAATGAATATGATGACTAGGGTGCAGCTGGAGATGACGAATCTCATTCTATGTCATTTGATGATGAGCCCGATGGCGAGGACATGTTGCATAATGAACAAGGCCAACAAATGTGGGAAGTGAGGGATGCTATTGCTGATGCGATCTTTATTGCACATTCTTAGGATGATAGAGTTTGTTGTTTATGTTTGGATACATTTATTTATTTAGTGGATTTTGTTGCCTTTCTCAACCATCTTTATTTAATTTCTCTTTTGTGTCATTCATAGTTTTATTTTTTAAGAAAATCTATAGATGTTTTTTTTTAAATGAATTCAAAACAATAATTCTACTAAAATACTATTTTTAAGATGTGTTGGGCTATTTTACTTACCTATATAGTTTTTGCATATTGGGTAATCATTTTATAAAAATTAGTATAAATTTATAAGTCACAATATGCTAAAGTTGTTTTTTATAGGTTTAACCAAACGACCCTGCATGCTTTTGCAGTGAAAAAGCATGTGTAAAAGTGGAGCTAACCAAACAATATTTTTTAAGAAAATGTTATTATTAAAAAGTAGCTTTCTAATAGTTATTTCAAACAAGCACTTTCATATTTTGACAAGCCGAACCAAACACACCCTTAGCCGCTGGAAGAGTGAAGTCAGGCCAAATGATATGGAAATGGCCAAAAACTTGATGTGTACACTCCTTGATAAGTCCTTAAAAATGCATATTTTCATGGTTATTTTTGATAAGTTTAAGGACTTATCAAGCCTAAAGAGTCTCATTTAGTGTCATATCGTGATTTTATGTACTTTTGATCTATTGTAGTACATTCATGCATAATTTGCTAAAAAACCATCATTTTTGCATCAAATCATGAAACCTGCTATTTTTTAATTTTAATTTTGGAAAGATTTTTTCAAACGTGTTTTTCTCATGAAATTAATTAATCATCAGGTGCATTCATTCATCATTTCATGAGAGATGGGCCCGCAGTCATGCAATTGTGAATTAACAGTAAATTTGTCTTTTCACATGAAATTCATTTTTTTTGGCTTGCAGGAAATAAAAAGGGTCCCACACATGCATATGTATAGGTCACACATGTGGGGCGTCTAAGAGGGGGGTCCACTTTCTTTGCACAAAATCCTCATTTTGAAGATAATTCAAGATAATGAAAGAAAATCCATGAAGGGCCAAATCAAGAAAGAAGATTTCCAAAGAGATAAAACTGGAAAGAATCTACACATATTGGGCATTCAGTTTTCTCTTGATTCCAACTTAGAGTTTGCCACCTCATGTATCTCTCATAAATGTCAAGTCAAAGGAAGATTTGCTAAAGAAAGAAATATGACAAGTGCATGAAGATAGAATGGTGAAAGGAAAGGAGAAGACTTACTAAGTGAAGAAGATTCTTGCAACAAATTAGGGACTAGGGAGAAAGAAGAGGGCAGCCCATACCCTATTTAAAGAAGCCCTTGGACGTCCACTCCCTTTCATGAAGGAAAAAGCCCCCTCACTAGTGTAATTCCTCCACCATTCTACCCATTTCCTTTTTCTACCATAGCTCATCTCTCTTCAAGAAGGCTCGTCCCAACTTGATGCTTCAACTAGAGAGGTTCCTTTCATCCTAGTATGTAATTATTTTTGAAATTTTAATTCTCCATCTTTTATGTAAAAACATTGCATATTAGTAAAAGTGTGATTCTTTTTAATTATTATTTTTCTTATTTGATTAATGCTTGAATTGTGTTTCCTTTGTTGTTCTTGGATTGACAACCCAAGATCCTAAGGGCATGAAATAAGTAATTACGAACCCGGTTTTGAGAATATAAAAAGAGCACACTTATCACATATTTATTTTTATTGTAATTCCCACACATTTACATTTATTGAAAAATCCACACATTTATTTTTTTGTTAATGCCACACATTTAATTTTATGCAATCCACACAATTATTTTTTTTTTTGCACTACACATTTAAATTCAAGTACTTTTTGTTTTCTTTTCTTCTTATGCTTCTTATTTGTTTATGTGAATTTTTATGCATAGTTTATGGTTGAAACTAGTTAGTACTGCATGCATTTTCATATTGGTTGAGTTTAGATATGCTTAAGTTGCTGGAATTGGAGTTTTAAATTGAATAAGCAAGAAAAGTCATAGATTTGAGTGAATAATTTAGGCCAAATATTTTTTGGAAATTCAGATCCCAACATAAAGTGTACAATTCAACACATTGTTGCAGGAATTTCAAGACATATTTTGTGTGAAAAGTTTGCAATTAGAAACCTAATCAACCCACATTATTTTTTGATGAAACTTGGGGAAATTACAGTTTGATCAGTGTATTTTCAAACTCTAGAATTTCAAGTAAAAATAAATTTGGAAAGATGGTGAATCAGTGGCTCAAACATGGCTAGTCGGACCCACCTGTGTACAGAACTTCTGCACAAAATTTTTTTTAGGTCTTGTTCATTCACTCATATCGCATTCGTTTTAAATCGTTTTCCACTTCCATTTTTTTATTTGATTCATGTATCATTGTAGTTCAAAACCCAGCATTAAACTCAGTT
Organism: Litsea cubeba; assembly: GCA_012931725.1. NCBI lineage: Eukaryota > Viridiplantae > Streptophyta > Magnoliopsida > Laurales > Lauraceae > Litsea > Litsea cubeba. The sequence continues at coordinate 18,945,499 of CM022948.1, forward strand.
TTAGGTTGCATTAGATTAGGAAAAAATCATGCATAAAAATAGCGCTGCATACTAGTTTTCTAGACTTAGAATTTTCTAACATCTCATGGCATACATTGCATTACTAACTTTCTAACTTTAGCATTAGTTTCTAATTTTGTATTTTTTATTATTTAGATAATTTCTAGAAATAAAAGATCTTTCTAATTTTTGTTAATTGAAGATTTTAACTTAGGAAGTTTCTTAATATTTGGAAATTCTAACGTAAGGTATGATTGACTTAATGCTTTCTAAAATTGTTATGATTTGAAAATCTTAATTTATTTGGAAAGTCCTTAACTTTAGGGAGTTGATTAATTCAATTCACTAACTTAAGAAATATACTAACCCTAATTGCTTAACCTGGTTTCTAATTTAGAAAACTAATTTAGTAATGTTTTCACGCTAATTTTAGAAAGTAGGTTGTTTTCTTTTTTTTGATTGATTTGGTTTGTTACTAATCTTTGTTGAGCATGTTTTGATTAATTTGGTTTATAACTTTGATTTATTTTGTTTCTAATTTAGCTTCTTAGTTTTATTTTTGGCTTGTTTCTAATTTGTGTGTTCTTTTGTAGCAACTTTAATTCATTTTAGATTTAGGAATTTTTTTGAAATGTATTTAATTTTAATTTAAAGTAGGAATGATGAATGTGCTTTTCTAAAATTTAGGCTTAAATTAGATTTTATTTAGGGCAGGTGAAAAAGTTGGAAAGCCTTATTTTTAAAAGCTCCATGTGGATCGACCTGGTCTCACCAGTTTTATTACTACAATCGCACCCTATACTTGGGGCCCGATCACTCCTCAGGGCTATATTGAAGGATCTTGAAGTTTTCAGATGATTTTGAGAATATTTGATGCTTGAAGTAGTTGTTGACTTGTTGTCTATTCTGTTACGAGAAGGATTGTTGCACATGAAATGACGTTGAAATTTCTCCGAAATGGTGTGAGAGCTTTGAAAATCACATTTGCATGGCTTGATTAAGCTTTATGTTACTTTTTTTTTTATGTTGAAGATGCATGAATAACTATGAATGACATTTTTGGCGTTAATACTTGTGGACCAAGATCAAATCATCAAAGAGCTCCCTCTCAAAGAACTTTTGAACACTCTCTCTCACTCACTCACTCACTCACTCACTCTCACTTGTAGGTATTTATTTTATTTGAATTAAAAGGGTTTCTTGTCTTATAATTCACTAAGATTTATTTAAAGGAGATTTTTCTTTTACAAGTAGATTACATGTAAAGTCCAGTTCTATGTAGCCCACTAAGGCCCCCCCCCCTTTGAAAATTTTAACTCCTTTCCCACTTATATCTCACCTTGATTTGGAACCATGCCAAATCTTGACGCTTGTCGATCCTTTACCCACTATCAAATTGAATCGCATAAGAAAAAGATAGAATTTATGATTGAAAGAGTGTTAAAATTTAAGGTTATTAAATCAAGAGCTAAGATGATTGCAATATCCACAAATGATATCAACATGGTAAAATAGTAAAAAGTGAAAAAAAAAAAACAAAAAACAAAGCATCAGAGAAAAGTTCCATGATAATAGGTCCACTTATAAAACTTCTAATTCATTGAAAAATAACGTCCTCATACAGTATATAGTCCTCATCAAATTTCACTTAAAGGTCCCAACTTCAAATTCTTAACTTTTAAAAATATTCCAATAAGGTTTTTTTTTATATATAAAAGGTGTTAATATTTTCATATAGATCAATCTGACTTAGGCCCAGATCGTATTGATTTATATTTTTTTATTATAGAGAATTAGAGCATTTATTTTTATGAGATTTATTCTTATGCATACCCCACTCAAGAGTACCAGCCTTGGAGGATTTGCATTTCGAGCATATTACATTGTCTTAAGTAGTAGGCTCCACCCAAGAACCTCATTAAATACTCTCTAAGCACAAAGGCCTAATGGTTGAATGTGGGATGGGACATTAGTGATGAAGCACAATGAAATTGCCTAGATAAAGATGGATACACAACCTTAATAAATTCCCGTATTTTAGAAAAGGAAAAAGAGAATAACGCCCCTTTTTAAATAGACAAAAATACCCTTATTGCTCTAGAGCGGAGAAAGTTGAGAAGCGGGCAAATTGACCTAACTTAAAAGTGCCAAAAATTCATTTTTTTTTCTCTCTTCAATAATCAAAGATGAAAACTCAATCCTCCCTCCCTCCCTGGGCACAACCTGATTATAACACGGCCATTCTCGTGCTTTAGGACCATGCTGGGTCGAGCCTCTGCCAACCAGGGCACGACACGACTTGGCCCCACCAATGCACACGTGGCCGCAGTCACACATTTCATCCCTAGTTATCGTTTAATTATATATTTTTTCAGTATTTTAATAATCTATAAAAACTTAACTTAAAATAATTATTTTGTACAAATACAAATATTATTGGTCTCATGTCTATGCTCAACAAGAGTTACGGTGTCATTATTATTAAAATTTGAGGGAGTGTGTGATAACTCGAAGCGCGGCGTGGCTCGGAGGAGGGATTCTGCGATTAGGGGAAGGGGTATTTCCGTCATTGACAAATTTGAAAAACCAGATAAGGTAAGGCGAGAAGAACTGAAGCGAATCGCAGAGCCGAAATCCAGAATAGAGATAGAAAGAGAGAGAACCATCAAACCATGGCTTCCTCTTCTCTTTTTCCTTCTTCATCTTCTATTTCCTTCTCCCTCAGCTCCTTTTCCAACTCGCGTGACCTTTTCCCTTGTGTCCCGAAATCAGTTGCTTTGAGAAAAACCAATTCATATCCAATCATCGAAGCCAAAGAAAGAACAAGAAGAGAAAATAGGATCGCTCTACATGCCCGTGTCAGAAAGAAGGTACATTTCTCTCTCCCTCTCTCTGGAATCTACATCCAAAATATCCAATACATGGTGGATTTTGCAAACCCCAGAATCCACAACTTTTCCAAAGGTGCCTAAACGGCTAAACCCTTTTGTGTTCTCAAATCGGTGCAGTTTCTCCTAGAAACCCTTCAAAGAGGAAATGGTAAAATCAGGCATCGTTTTTCTTCTCTGAAATCTTAAATCATTGTAAACCCATTTCTTTTCCTAAATGTGTATTTGTATCAGATGACTCCTACTTGTGAATTGGGAGTGAAATGGTTTGAAATAATGACCATTACATAACAGGTTCATCTGTCAATTCTTGATAAACGATTGAAAGAAGTGAAGAGTATGATTGAATTTCATAGGGTGAATGGTATTCAACCCTTTCCTATCTAAGGCGGCATATTTGTATAATCTCCTGTAGATGCCACCTTTAATCCTTCACCCTTAGCACATAGAAGTTCATTCCTTAAAAAACCCTAGGTATTTATTAGAATGTAGCCAAATAGGCCTGAGATTTTTTTTGCTGCATTGTTTTTTATTGGTGTTATTTTCCATGTTATTGTTCAAATATGGTCATCTATCTAAATTAATTTAAAGATTAAATTGAATCAATGAATATTGTTTTTTGTGGGATTACTTGAATCTGACACCTCTTACCATGTTGGACTCCAATATGCCTCTGAGTTGAAAGAAACACTTTGGATGAGAACAGAAACAGTATTAGCTACTTTAGCATTTATGGTCGCTTGCTGGCGGAGAACCATAGAGATGTCTAATGAGCCTATGGAGTAGGATTTTTGTACATTATTTTTTATTGGTGTTTTTTTTTTTCATATTATTTTAAATATAGTCATTTATTTAGATTAATTTAAACATTGTGTTGAATTGATGCTAATTAAAAAAAAAAAAGGAATTGTGTTGAATCCAAAATATCGCCTTTTGGGATTTGCTAAATCCCGACAACCCTTACCGTGTTGGACACTGATACCACTTATGCGAATTAGTATCTTTTTTTTTTTTGGGTTGGTGGCTTAGGCTTGAAAGTGAAACCATAATATTAGTTGCTTCAGCAAAACATGGCCAGTTACTGGCAGAGAGCCTTAGAGATGGCTAATGGATGGAGAGAAGCATATTATAATCCCATGAAAAGAATGGGGACGAGTGCTGAGTGATTGATGCATGTATACAAGCAAGATGCGATTGCGAGCAAATAAATTTCCTGGACATTTAAGAGGGCAATTCCCATGTGCTTTTTATTTTTATTTTTATTTATAGAAATCATTCTTCTGTGCTTCTATGGCTCTTTAGTATTCTTTCTATAATGTAGAATCAGCTGCATAGCCTATTCCAGTTCTTAAAATGCCTTGAAGATAACTACACATCTTTATATTCTCCCATCTCTTTTTCATGAGTTGCCTAGACTGCATTCACCTGAGTTGCTTCTGATCTCTGTACTTTAAATCACTCGGGGTTTAGTTTTTCTCCTGGGGGTTGGAGCTGAGCCACTGGAGACTATGATAAGTTGTTTTTTGAGGGTACCAGTATCATCAACTCATCTCTTCAGCCCTCATACTTGCTTTCTGACATGACACTTGGTTGAAAGCTAACTATCTCGGCATAAGGGTGTAAGCGAGCTGAGCTGAGCTTGCTTGACCAAGCGTTGAGCTCAGCAAACTGATCCATGGCTTGAGCTCGAGTGGAACTTGAGAAGTTGTGCTTGAGCTTGGTCATCGTCACTTTACTGAGCCCAAGCTTGAGTATGATTATAAACTAGGCAAGCTTAAGTTAGGGCACCTAGGTTTGTTCTTGGCTTGTCTTCCTCATATTTATGTGTACTTATAATGTTGGTCTTAATCTGGGGCTTGGCTTGTATGTACAAGGTTGTGAGCTTGACAAGCTGAGCTAGATTAGATCATGAGCCCAGGTTGTGCTCGAGCTCAATCAAGCCTAGTCGAGCTAGGTCATGAATTGGCTTGGCTCATTGACAGCCCGATTTTAGTACCGGTAAGATATAAGCATTGCGCTCATTTTTTACTGGGATTGCAAATGGATCTCCAATTCTCCTATCCCCCTAAAAATCTCTAGGTCCATTTTCTCTCGTCTCCTCCTTTCTCTTTGCTATCATTTCATTTCGTCCCTAATTTACTTCATTTTACTTTACCATGGTCCATGTTATTCAGTGCCCTGCTGCAGCATTACTATGTTATTCAGTGCCCCTTAATTTACTTCATTTTTTTTCATTAAAAAAAAAAACCGTGTGCTCTCGGTCATGTTCTAAATGCTGGAGCAATTGTCTTTTCTGTTGAAAAGGTTCACTTGCTTTTCTTCTAGTACCATCGAGGCTCACCTCTCTCTCTCTCTCTCTCTCTCTCTCTCTCTCTCTCTCTCTCTCTCTCTCTCTCTCTCTCTCTCTCTCTCTCTCTCTCCCCATGCGTGAGCCAGAACCAGATCCATCTGATAGGTTCCGGCCTGATCCGGATCCTTATCCATTATTTGCAAGACAGATCCAGATCCGGATATAACATGTTTCAGTCCTGGTCTGGCCCGTTTGCAACCCTATTTTTGACCGCTTGTTTTGGGTTTAATGCGATACTAGTAATCAGTGGATGAGTCAATCTCCTAGGTTAGTGCTTCTCTTGTCAATGCTAACATGTGCCAGATATTGGGCCCTTAATTCTGCAAACGGTTTCTTTTCTATTTGAGTTTCTAGGATATATTCATGTTCAGGCTCTTTTCTCACCTACAAGACTCTCTGGTTGAATGGCGGTGATTGAAAATCCCCCACAGCGTTTGTGCGGGAGTCCCATAGGGCAAAGGGACCCTCAGATTCAGTATTTTGCATTTGTTTCTGGTTTTTCTTTTTCATTGACAGTTTGTTAAAGTTCTTGTTCTGGTTATTTTCCCCTCTCTATTTTTTCCATTTACTTAAATTGCCATGAATACTGTCAGCTATTGTGTTTTTCCCGGTTATTGATTGTTACATGCACTCTGTTTTTATCTCTTGCTATCAGGTTAATGGGACCACAGAGAGGCCAAGGTTGTGTGTTTTTCGTTCCAATAAACATATGTATGTGCAGGTAATCGATGACACTAAGATGCACACACTTGCTTCAGCTTCAACAGTTCAGAAACCAATCTCAGAGGAGGTGGATTACAGTTCTGGACCTACTATTGTAAGTTCATTTGGAACTGGACACATTTCAGTCAGGTCTTTTGTTGTGGTTGGTTTGACTTGGGTTTTCATATATGAAGTCTCATGGGTTTTCTTCTGTTTTTTTTCTCAATAGATTTTTAAACACAATGCGTACTGTAAGTTAGATTTCCTCGACTGAAATTACCTTAATAAAGAAAACCTCTTATCCGCTTCACAAGGGAAATAAGTTGTGCCTAGTATTTTTTTTGAAAGGTAAAATTAGTTGTACCTAGTATATTACTCAGTAAGATACAGGTATGCTACGTTAAAAATAACAATTGACATTTGATAGTATTATTCTTGCAAGATAAAAGTTCACATCATTCAAGTAACTTGATTTTTTATATCGTTATTACTCTTCTTTATGACATTTCTAAATCTAATATGAGTATAACTATTATTTCAACTCTCTCTTGTCTTTTTTTTTTGAACATTGGAAAGTAAGAAAAGCAAAAGAATTTTATGAAATACTGGAATTAATACAGACGGATACACTAAAATGGTATTTTAAGACGTCCTGTGATCTTCTTCTTTCTTCTTCTATCCAATACTGGTATCCATACCATATCTTTTTTTGTTGAAAATTTAAGTGATTCTTTAAATTTTCAAAAAACATAAAGTACAAAAATAGGAATTTCAATTCTCATTGGGGCATACCCCAATTTACAATAAAAAAGAAACAGTCCAACTAATCCAAAATCAAAATCCCAGAACCCATGATCAAGTTAAACAATAGATTGAACTTTAATAATTTCTATTGAAGAAAGATGAGATTGCACTAAGCAAGGTTGCTTAATTTTCCTACTAAGCCTCATAGCTTGGTGTGAGACCTCTGCAATAATATACGGGTGGAATTGACGCATCATCATTTCAAGTTTCCTGAACTGAAATTGATGTTTCCAGTTAGAAGAATCAGGATTTTTCAACCCAGGAAGAAGAATAACATCCTCCTTGGGAAATATCAATTCTAGATCTAATTGAATCAGTTAAATAAATCAAAAGGAGTTTCACAATCGATTTCCTGTAGCCAAAATTTATTTAATATCCCCCTCCAATTCTGCTTAGCATAAGGGCGGTAAAGTCCCCCTCAAGGTTAAAGGAAAGTATTACCCCTCAAGGTTAAAGGAAAGTATTATAAGGTGGCGGTACGGCCAGCGTTGTTATATGGATCAGAGTGTTGGGCAGTAAAGCATAATCATGTCAAGAAGATGGAAGTTGCGGAGATGAGAATGCTAAGATGGATGTGCGGGATCACAAGGAGAGATAGGATTAGGAATGAGGAGATTAGGGGCATAGTAGGAATAGTACCGATTGGAGATAAAATGAGAGAAAATCGACTGAGATGGTTCGGCCATGTTAGAAGGCGTCCAACAGAGGCACCTGTTAAAAGGTGTGAAAGCATGGAGTTTGCCAAGAGTAGGAGAGGGAGAGGGAGACCCAAGAGAAGTTGGAAAGAAACTATTAAACATGATCTTGCCTACATGGATCTAACGGGGGACATGACCCTAGACAGATTTGATTGGCGTCGTCAAATCCATATAGCCGACCCCACGTAGTGGGAAAAGGCTTGGTTTGGTTTGGTTTGGTTTATAAGGGCATGTAGAAATAAGTGCTCCGAAGATTCCCATGTACAGTTACATAAGACACAACATGAATCACAATTCACATTCCGCTGAAGAAGGAATTCCTTAGTTTTAAGACAGCCCCTTAACACCATCCAGACACCTAAGGAATGTTTTTTTTTTTTTTTTGGTTACATCCTTTAAACCATATTAAGTCCACCCACAGGACTCGATCATGATTTCGAAAACCACTTATAGCTAGATAAGCATATTTTAAAGAGAAGCTACCATGATCTTCCAAAATCCACACTGCCTCATCAACAAACTGAGTAACTGGGCTGACTTCATCTCTTATAATGCCCCAAATAGTCATCAAGTGGCGCAACCCAGGATCCACGATCGACAAATAGATCAATCTCCTGAAGGATTGATCGAATCCAACGATTTCCAGCCCCAAGGCAGCACAACCATAAAACACGCCATAATTGAAGAACACTCAAGAAATCTTTGATTAATTGGAATAAGCATAAGCAACTACAATGAAGGACTCAACTATATATAGAGTATTGTTTCTTAGCCACTAAGACTTCTAAATAGAAAGCTTCTAATGCAAATAAAATAATATAATTAGAAATAGTTCCCCAATTAAACAAGAAAATAGAAATAGGATAAAAATAGAATGCCACAGTAGCTCTCAGTCAATTGGGCCTGTGGACTAAACCCAATGGACTGGGTTGACATCTGGGTCCATCAGTGGGCCCAGGGGCTTTCTTTGGCTTTTGTACAGCATCAACTCTCCCCAACTTGGAGGAAGTCGACTTCGGCGAGCTAATAGCTTGATAACGTTCATAGAGATATTGATTTAGGTTTTGGAAGTCCGTAGTAGTAATCAATGTAGCATCAGAGATTGGGCGGGTTCTGCCAACGGACAAGGAGCTTCTGGAATCCTCCTTGACGAGTGGAAACAATTTAATCATCGAGAACATCAATGATTTAATTTTCTGAGGGAGTAGTAGTTGGTAAGGTAATGGCTTGTTCTTCAGAATCTTCCTCATTGTCATGCCCACAGTAGAGTGTGAGATTTGCAACATTGAATGTGGGACCCAAGATCGGATGGTAACTCCAGAGTATAAGCATTGGAACTAAGCTTCTTTAGAATTTTGAATGGACCTGCATTACGTGGATGCAACTTCTTATTTGCTCTTGGTGGTAACCTTTCAGGATGGATATGAACCATAACAATGTCTCCTTTAGAAAAGTCGAGGAAACGGCGACGTTTGTCCGCATGAGCCTTATAACTGTCATCACTAGTGGCGATATGACGTCAAACTTCATCATGCATCTGTTGCATGTGTTTGATGAAGTTATCTGCTTCAACACTAGGGCGCGCTGCAAGAGGTAAGGGACAAGATCAATAGGCAACCGCGAACGAACACCTGTAATTGTGAGTGCTTCAAATGGTGAGATGCATGTGGAGCGATTGACTAAATTGTTATAAGCAAATTCAGCCATGGGTAAAACTTGATCCCATGTGGTGATATGATCGTGACAAGGCATCGTAACAGCTGTCCAGAACTTATATTAACAACCTCGGTCTGTCCATCAGTTTGCGGATTGTAGGTAGTAGAAAAGTGAAGCTTAATGGTAGGTAGTGGAAAAGTGAAGCTTTGTTTTTGCTGTCATCTACAGAGTCTTCCAGAAGTAACTCATAAAATTGGTGTCACAATTTGAGACGATTGTCTTGGGAAGGCCTTGAAGATGGACAACTTCCTTGAAGAATAATGGAGCTACCTTGTAAGCATCTGTTGTGTGTTGTTACATGGAATAAAATGTGCCATTATGGAAAAACGATCAACAACAACGAAAATTGAATAAACTTTTCTTGTAGTCTTCGGAAGTCCTAACACAAAAAGTCCATGTTGATATCTTCCCATGGTGCATTAGGAATTGACAATGGTTGATATAACCTTGTATTCTTTTTGTTACCTTTAGCCAATTGACATGTGCAAAATCTTTCATAAATGCTGATAACATTAACTCTCATACACGGCCAATAATAGCGATCATTCACAAGAGCAAGTGTATTGTCACGTCATGACTCACGAGTGACCACTACAACCTCTTGAATGTAATTTGCGAACAACTTGTTCTCTAATAGAAGTAGAAGGGAGGCAAAGTTTGGTACCTCTGAATAAGAATCCATCATGTATGTTGTAATGAGGGTGCTTATCCTGGCCACCACCGTTAAGAAGATTAGAATAGACTGTGCCAAAATCCGTCGTCTGTATACTCCTTTATTTGCTCAAAACCTAGTACAGTGACTGCCATAGTAGTGAGGAGATGTTTTCGTCGACTGAATGCATTAGCCACCATATTGTCTTTGTTGGATTTACGATGGAGACTGAAGGTGAGTTCCTGAAGGTATATGCTCCACCTAATTCTATGTTCACTCATATGCTGTTGGGGTTGAAGATGTTTCAATGCCTTGTGATTGAAATATAAGACAAAGTCTTTTCCAACCAAGTAATGTCCCCAATGTCACAATGCTTGCACAACGGCGTATAATTCTAGATGATATATAGAATATTTGCGCTTGGCATTGGAGCCCTTCTTGGCTAAGAATTCCTCCAATGTCAACATGAGAGCATCACAAGCAACTTAAAAAACTTTATCAAAATCTGGAAATCGCAATACAGGGGCTTCCGTGATCATGCGTTGATCCCTTCAAAGGCTCTAGTTCCTATGCTTGTCCATTTAAATTCGCCCCTTTTCATACAATCGGTGATAAGAGCCATAATACTGCTGAAATCTCAAATGAACCTTTTATAGAAAGCAGCAAGTCCGTGAAATCTACGAACTTCAGTGAGGGTTGTCGGAATAGGCCAGTCGAGAATAGTTTGAACCTTGGATGGATCCATCTCTATGCCCTTCGAAGAGACAACAAAGCCAAGAAAAACCACATAATTGCTCATAAAAGTGCACTTATTCAGATTAACATAAAAGCGTTCTCAGCGAAGACTTTGAAAAATGCTTCAAGTGATCAAGATGCTCCTATTTTGATTTGCTGTAAATTAAGATATCGTTGAAATAGACAACAACGAACTTTTCAATTAAAGGCTTTAGCAATTGATTCATAACACGCATGAATGTACTAGGAGCATTAGTAAGACCAAAAGGCATAACCAACAATTCATAAAGACCATCTTTTATTTTAAAGGTTGTCTTCCGTTCTTCACCTGGCCTAATTCTGATTTGATGATATCCACTGCGAAGATCAATCTTGGATAAGATAAAAGCACTAGTCATAAGAGCAAGCATATCATCAAGTCTAAGATAGGGAAGTGCTACTTTATAGCGATTTTATTGATGACACGACTATCCATGCACTTACGCCAACTTCCATCCTTCTTTGGTGTGATGAAAGCAGGTATTGCGCATGGACTAAGGCTTTCCTGAATATATCCCCCGTGAAAAAGACTGACTTGTTTCTTGAGTTCAGCATGTTTAGATGGGTTCATCCGGTAAGCACGAAGATTAGGGAGAGATGCTCCAAGAGTTAAATCTATTGCATGCTGTATGTCTCGCATTGGTGGCAATTCATTTGGAAGTTCTTCAAGAATTAAATCAGGAAAATCATTAAGCAATGGTTGTACCCTAGGAAGCACGGACACTTCTCCGGGGCCAGAGTGTCGGTGTCCGACACGTGTCGGACACGGACACGCTCCGGACACGCTCCGACACGTGTCGGACACGCCCAAAAGAGTGTCCTGATTATTTTTTTTATTTTTAATATTTCGGACACGCTGGGACACGCTGGGACACGCTGGGGACACGCTGGGGACACGCTGGCCTCTTTTAATTGGAAAAAAAATAATAAAATTAGAATAAAAAATGAAATGAAAAGGGGGCTGTTTGTAAAAGGTCATAACTTATTTGTTTGTTAAATTGATTACAAAGTTAAAATAATAAAATTAGAGTAAAAAATGAAAAGAAAAGGGGGCTGATTACAAAAGGTCATAACTTATTTGATTGCTAAATTGATTACAAAGTTAAAATAATAAAATTAGAGTAAAAAATGAAAAGAAAAGGGGGCTGTTTCTAAAAGGTCATAACTTATTTGTTTGCTAAATTGATTACAAAATTAAAATAATAAAATTAGAGTAAAAAATGAAAAGAAAAGGGGACTGTTTGTAAAAGGTTATAACTTATATGATTGCTAAATTGATTACAAAGTTAAAATAATAAAATTAGAGTAAAAAATAAAAAAAAAATAGGGCTGTTTGTAAAAGATCATAACTTATTTGATTGCTAAATTGATTACAAAGTTAAAATGATAGTATCTTTTAGTATATGATTAGATATATTATTATTATTATTAATTATTAACGTGTCCCCAACGTGTCCGTGTCCTACTTTTTTGAAAAATGCCGTGTCGGCGTGTCCGTGTCGTGTCGTGTCCGTGTCCCGTGTCCGTGTCCGTGCTTCTTAGGTTGTACCTCTTGAGGGATAAATGGCTTGAGTCTTCTTTTGAGCCGGTCACATGCTTGGTAACCGAAGCATACATCACACCTTGCTCTTTGCTTTTAACTTTAAATTCGCGCATGGTGAGGATGTGAGGATATGCAAAAGGAATAGCTTGCTTTGATGAGAATGGAGTCTCCATGGGCTTCAATTGAATTCAGTGTCCATTCCATTTAAAAGTGTAGTTTTTATCCGCATGATCGGTGATGACCTTCAAGAATTTTAGCCGAGGCCGACCAAATAAGATGTGAGCAACATTCATAGGAATTGTTATTAACCAGTAATACCAAAAGCTCGAGCTGTTAGTGAAGGGCACAACAATGTATATCAACACCCCGTCTCGAACGGGAAGCTGTCGAATTCAAAACCCAACATACAGACGGAACTGATAGACCAGACAAACAGATGGAGGTAATATGCCTCCCAGGGGTTTTGAATTCGTGACCTCTGGCTCTGATACCATGTTATCAACTAGTAACACCAAAGCTCGAGCTGTTAGTGAAGGGCACAACAATGTATATTGATAGGAATAACATCACACTTAACATTATCTTCATATGTGAGCCAAGCTTTAAAGAAACAATGCATTGTCGGTTGACAGGATTAGAGTAATCATCGACCCATGCAACTCTATAAGGCCTCGGGTGCTTCGTAGTTGGCAATTGAAGTTTATCAACTGCTTCTTTGGATATGACATTCATTGCACTTCCACCTTCAATGATGACACTGCAAGCTCTACCTTTACAAGTGAATCTTATTCAGAAAATTGGAGCTCGCTTGTCAGTTTTCCTTAGTACCATCTGCCACTAAAAGACGCCGGTGAAGGATATGCAATGGGCTTTCCTCATCAACGGTTGTTACATCAAGCGGTGGTTTTGGCTCCGGTGGAGGTTCTACATCAGGTTGCTCCATTTCGATTTCCTCATCATAAGGCTCACCTTCACAATGCATATTTCGGTGTGGACATTCCTTAGCATAATGGCCTTGCTGCTTGTAAGAATGACATATAATATCTCTCTTATCTGTTATTCCATGTCCTCTAGCATTATTCTGATTTGTTTGCCATCTCTAATTGTGCCGAGGATTCTGTTGACCCGGTGGCGGAGCTTGTTGTTGCCTTTGAAATTGGTTCTGTGGTTGGCTTGGAGGTGGTTGGAACCCTTGTTTTGGGGCCTGATTGAAAGTAGAGTCTGGACCCTTTTTATAAAAAGACTCCCTTGGCTTGGGTACCGAGGCATCATCCAATTTGCTGACGAAAATTTTGCTCAACGCGTCATGCCGTGCGAGAGATTTCATCAACATTGGTAAAGTCAAACATTGCCATCTTACTCTTTATGTCTAGGCGTAATCTTTCCCCATAATGGGTGACCATCATGAATCGCAGCTCATGGAACTTATGACTGTACTCATCTATGGTCATGGAGCCTTGCTGAAGATTGATGAGCTCTCTTTGGAATGAGTCAATGTAGTCAAATGGCAGATATTTGTCTTCCAATCTTTCTTTTGTAACTTCCCAACGGGTAATAAGAGGGTGGCCCATATTAACATTGTGCTCATCAATATTTTTCCGTCAAATTCTAGCAGGACCTTTTGGCTTCATCTTGACGAAAGTTACCCATTGAGGATCTTCGATTTGGTACCAAGTGAAATAATCCTCAATAGAAGTAAGCCAGCCAAGGAAGGCTTGAGCATCACATTGCCCAAAAAAATCAGCAACCTCTAATTTAATTTTCTTGGAAAGGTCATCTTGGCGTTGGGCATGTGGTACATCATCTACGCCTCTCTCATCAAAGAGATGCTGAAGGAACTCTTGAATTGATTTACGGGGACCAGTATCCATCTGGCGTTTCTGAGGTTGTTGGACATAAGTGCTGGAAGATTCATCGATAGGATTGGTGTTGGCCTTACTGAGTTCATTCACTGTATTTTCTAAGGCTTGCACCCGTGCATATAAATCTGATATGCAGTTGTCGCGCTGAATATGTGCTGAAAACTTGACCAGTGTGGGTAGTCATGGATGAGTAGAGATTTTTATTTGTCTGTTTTTGTGGGTTTGGGTTCGGGCTCAAGTCAGACCCAAACTGGAAGGCCAGGCTCCTGCCAGAAGAAAGGCACGCGAGAGGGGGATGGACCCTTTTTTGGTTGTCTTGGATCTCGTCCAGGAAGAAAATAAAAGAGGAGCTTTGGCCTCTTACCTGCTTCGACTTGGAGAAAACGAGGGGAGCTCCTGCGACTTCGATGAGGAGGAGACTGCGGCTGCACATAACTGTGGGCTCGATGGTGCGGCTGGTCGGTGAAGTGAGATGATGATGGTGTTGCAGGCTGCTGTGATGATGCTGGATGTTGGCTGCTGGTTTTTCTGAGGAGCAGTGGAGGTGATCAAAGGTGCCAGGTATGCCCTTTGGAACTCTTCTTCTCTTCTCGGTCTCCTTCTCTGTTTTCCTCTCTGCTGGGGTTGGGGATGCCGAAAGGAGGGCGAAGTGGACAGAGGGTTCGGTTTTTTTTTTTTTTTTTTTTGGGGTTGGGGGGGGGGGGGGGGGGGGGGGGGGGGGGGTTCGCCTGAAGGGTTGGGTTCGGCTGATGGAGGATGGGTTAGAGATGGGTTGTGGATGAATTGGGGTTCGATTGGGTTTCAGTTAAAGGGATCAGGGCTTGGCAGTGGCTTTGGGTTTTGATGGTTACGAGATGGGATGGTTTTGGTGGGACCAGGAAGGGTTCGGTGCAGGGTTGGTTTCGGCTGGGGCTGGAATTATTCAAGAAGTGGGTTTGGTGGTTCTGGGAGACGGACTGAACCCAATGGACTGGGTTGACATTTGGGTCCATCATGTCGGCCCAGAGGCTTTCTTTGGCTTCCGTAGTCACCAGATCGGTAAATTCCACCCTCCATTTCCAATCAATTGGGCTCACTGAGATGTCATCTCCTAAGTCCTAACCCAAGATCAGAAACTCCATAGACATCCATTAACCGACCAACAGAAAGCGAAGGATCAGTCCAAAATTTAGCACCCTTACCGTCACACCTATCAAATGAAGGATAAAAGGAAAAAATTTGGGACGCATTTGCAAAATACATCTCCATCCCCAAGAAGCAGCACCTGGAGAACGAATATCCCAAAGGACTTATCTTCAATATATTTAGCATTCACTCACCTAGTCCAGCATGAGGCTTTATTAGAAATATTCCACACTTGGCTCATCAAAGCAGCTACATTAACATGAACAACTGATTTAATGCCAAGTCTTCCTAGGGAATGAGGTTTACAGATCGACTCCCAAGCCACAGGATGAAAATAATGAGATGTCCCGATGTTCCAGAAGAAGTTTCGGATATACCTTTCAATAGTATGCAACTGATTTGGGGAGAAAAAAACAGTTGCCCAAAATAAATGCAAAGTAGATAAAGTTGATTGAATAAGCTCCACACATCCAGCATAATAAAAGGAAGTGAGACTTCCATCCAGAAAGTTTGCTTATGAATTTATCCAGCAGCAGTTGACAATCATGATGTTTGAGCTTCTTTGAAGAAATAGGTACCCCCAAATATCTGAAAGGGAAGGATCCTCCTGTGACCATGAATATAGAGATGATAAAAGCTTTAATATCATCAGTAGTATTAAAAAAGAAAATGGAGCTTTTCCCCCAATTAATAGCAAGCCCAGAAAATCGGCGAAAGTCATCCAAAAGAGCCTTCAAATTCCTAGCAGCTTGAGGAGAGTTTTGACTGAAGATAATAACATCATCAGCAAATAAAGGGTGAGAAATTGAAACACCTCCCTTGCAAAATGGAGTGGGTATCAATTTGGACTCTGCACATGAAGATAACATAGAAGAGAAAAACTCCATAGAAATAGTGAAGAGAAAGGGACAAAGAGGACAACCTTGACGAAGCCCCTTTGAGCTTTTGAATATCCAGCTGCCTTGCAATTTATGAAGATTGAAAATTGAGGCTCCTTCACACAAGTCATAATAAGGCCAATAAGATGATGTGGGAAGCTCATAACACGAAGAGATGATTCTAAGAAATCCCATCTGAGGCTATCATAAGCTTTTGCTAACTCCAGCTTAAGGCACATTGGAGGATGTCCTCTATTCAAGTGAAACTGATACAAAAGATCTTGTGCCATAAGAACATTATCAGCAATTGATCTTCCTGGAATGAAGGCTGATTGCATAGGCACAACCAACTTAGCCATAAATGGTTTAAGCTGATTAACAATAATTTGAGTAATAATCTTATACAACTCATTCGTAAGGGAAATGGGTTTGTACTTATCAGGGTTAATTACTTATCAGGGTTAATAGCATTCTCAGCTTTGGGAACCAAAACGATGAGAGTAGCCTTCAACTGCTTCAACATCATAGAGGACCGAAAGAAATCCTTAATTGCCTAGCAGACATCATTATCAATAATAGGCCAGCATAACTTGTAAAAATGAGCACTCAGCCCATCTGGGCTAGGGGCCTTATTTGGATTGGCAGTTTTATAACTTCCTCAATTTCCTCAATAGTAACAGGAGAGACAAGACTGTGACTTTCTTCATTAGTTAATCGGCGAAAGGATGAACATGATCAAGAGACGAATCAATAGCCTCTAGTTGAGGGGCGAGAATCCCTTTAAAATGACCAACAATGACTTCTTCAATAAGCTTAGGATCATTTAATTCCTTACCTTTTGAATCCATAATTCTTAAAATATAGGAAGAAGCAAACCTCCTTTTCATGAGCCCATAAAAATGCCGTGTAATATTATCCCCCAAATTAACAGCCTGATCTCGAGACTTCTGACGAATCAGGCTTCCCTCAACCCTTAACAACAAATCAAGATTATGCTTTGCCAATTTCTCTGCCGATTGCAATTTGCCATCATATGTATCCCATGCCATGCGTTGTTGAATCAAGAGCCTCTAGTTGAGGGGCGGGAATCCCTTTAAAATGACCAACAATGATTCTTATCACATCAATTATTTCATTACTTGATTCTTATCGCATGACAAGAAAGCATCTCTTTGGTGGATGACATAACCAAATTGGTATTTATATGTTCTCATAGAGTTTTAATGGGTTTTATTGCAGATGTGTGCTTTTGTTTTTCTAGAAGAGAAATGTGATGGTTTAAATGCTCATTTTTTTATTTTATTTTATTTCATTTTATTTCATTTTGTCACCAGGAAGTAGCAAAGAAGGTTGGTGAAGCCATTGCAAAATCTTGTTTGGAAAAGGGAATTACGAAGGTGGTTTTTGATCGTGGTGGTTTCCGTTATCATGGACGAGTTGAAGCACTTGCCAATGCTGCACGCGAACATGGCCTTGTGTTCTGAATTTTGGGCTTGTTTGTCTTCCAATTCCATTTGATCAGCCCAAAATACTTTGTGTTTTTATGCATCTTGTATGTTAATGAGATATGTTGGTCTCATTTCATGAGGAAATGTTCTCTTCCGTCTTCTGTATTCCTTTTCAGAAATGAACATGTTAGGAGCAATGTGGATGCAGATCTTCCTCTCGTTTAACTCATAATATGCTTGGGAGCTTTCAGTATTTGAGATTGTATGTGGTGAACATTTGGGTGCCTCCTGTCCTGTGATGGACTAACACCTAATCTCTCTTGAGGTGCTAGGTTTGAGGTCAGCAATCATACACTGATTTCTGGACCTGGTTGGCCATGTTAAAACACTGCAGTCCATATGGTCATACTAAAGCAAAAGCATCCAAAGTTGTTTGGCGGACATTCAAGAAATCAACTTTAATATATAAGTAATTTATATAAATCTTTATAAAAAAAAAAAATACTGCACAATAAGCAAGAGCCTTTTAAATAGGTAAATGGCCATAGACCATTTCATGTGGGCCCCAACTCAAAACCACTTGGATTTATCATTCTCTACAAAAATTTAAGATTTTAATGCCGTCTTGGATTCAAATAATAAAATCTCAATATATTTGGGAAAGTTAACAATATATTCTAAATATTTACCCAAAAGAAAAAAAAAAGAAAAAGAAAAGAAAAAAAAATACATAAATAGACAACTGTTTTCAAATAAAATAATGCTAACTCCACTACTCTAAGGGCACATTTGTGTATGATAAATTCTATATGCACCACCATTTTTGATGAACACACCCACACTTAAGTTTATTTTTAATTACCAAATTGTCCCCTAGTGAAAGGATGAAATTGCCCTTCACCATCAACCTCCTCTCTTCTTCCTTTCGTTCATTTGCAGTGGGGGTGAGCCGTCTCTACTCTCATCTCCTATTCCTCCTCTTTTTCTTTTTCTTCTTCTTCATTCTTAATTTCATCCATTGTTTCGTAACCGTTCCCTCGCACTCATTCATGCCCGTTGATGTTCATCTCTTTCCTCATCATCTTCTTCAACTTTTTTAAAGTATCCGTAAGTATCATCATATTCTTCAACCCTTGAAAGTACTTATCTCCCCGGGGCACATTGTCTACTGAAAGCAGACATTTTCAACATGGACAAGCAACTAACAATCTACCAAGAGGAGGTATATTCTCTGACTTCGTTTTCAGCTCGTCATTCAGTTTTCCCGCGATATGCTCGGTATTCCAGAACCGTGCAAAATCACTCTGCACGGCACATTTTAACTGTGCAATATTTTTTTGCACGGTCACAATAAACCGTGCAAAATAAACTTGCACTGTTATATGAAACCGTGCAAAAAAATAATGTACAGCTACAATTTGCCGTGCAGAGTGATTTTGCATGGTCCTACAGGACCGTGCACTAATTAACTAATAATTTTGGGATCATATTTTCAGGAGATTGATTCAACTGGTGCAAGTCAGTGTTCTCTTGATTTTTACTAATGTCTTCACCACTGAAACGATATTCAGAAGCCGAGAGGATCTAATCCAATGGACACGGGATGTCGGAAAGAAACATGGCTTGGTGATTGTAATCAAAACTTCGGATGCTGGTGGAGATGGTAGGAAACTGAGAATAGTTTAATCATGTGAGAGAAGTGGTAGTTACAGGGCTTCATCGAAGATCTACGAAAAAAAGAATCCTAACAAGGCAACGGGAACGAAGAAGTGTAATTGCCCTTTTGCTTTGAAGGGTCGAAAGTTGCCAACTGACGATGATTGGATGTTAGCAATGGTTTGTGGGGTACACAATCATCCAAACGCACAACATCTCGAGGGGCACTCGTTTGCTGGGAGGCTTTCTACGGAAGAGATTAATGTTTTGATTGATATGTCTAAGAGTCTGGTGAAGCCAAGGAACATCCTTCGAACACTGCAGGAGCGGAATGTGCACAACACCACTACGATGAAGAGTATCTATAATGCTCGTCAGAAGTTTAAGGTGACAGAGATGGCCGGTCGATCACAGATGCAGCAACTTATGATGCATTTGGAGAAGAACAAGTACATTAAGCATCACACTAGCAATGATGATACAGATGCAATCTTAGACCTATTATGGGCACATCCATCATCTATTCAGCTATTACGTGCATTTCCAGAAGTCTTGATAATGGATTCCACGTACAAGACCAATAGATATCGACTTTCATTGCTTGAGATTGTTGGGTCACATCTACCCAACTGACGTTCTCCGTTGACTTTGTTTACCTTGATTCAGAGAGGGAGGCCAATTATAGATGGGCCCTGGAGAGGCTTAAGGATGTAATGGATGGATGCATTATGCCACGTGTGATTGTCACAGATAGAGAGTTAGTGCTCATGAACGCAATCAAAGTTGTATATCCAAATGCAGCAAACTTATTATGCAGGTGGCATATATTTAGGAACATCTTGGCAAACTGTAAGAAGTTCTTTGAGACCAACGACAGATGGGATGCTTTTATCTCCTGTTGGAACATGTTGGTACTCTTTCCAACTGAAAGTGACTATATTCAACTTCAACTGCTTTGGAACGGATTTTTTGCGGGTATCCACATGCTGTTGATTATGTGAAGAACTCGTGGTTGAATAAGCATAAGGAGCAATTCGTGGCTGTTTGGACGGATCAGAATATGCACTTTGGCAACGGCACCACTAACAGGGCTGAGAGTGCACACGCAAAATTAAAGAGACATCTGGGTACATCGAGCTGTAGTTTTGATTCGTCCTGGCAGGTTATCCATGCCCTGCTTGAGTTGTTATTTACTAAAATAAAGGCTTCTTTTGAAAAGAGTTTGAATACCGTGCAACATAAATTCAAACCAGCACTGTTCGTGAATTGAGAGGATTTGTATCAAGGAATGCTTTGGATATAGTATTAAATGAGTCGATAAGAGCTGGTGATATTGGTTTAGATTCGGATGCATGTGGGTGCGTTGTACGACGGACACATGGTTTACCATGTGCACATGAAATTACAGAGTATATAAGAGAAGGGTCTCATATACCATTAAGATGTGTACATCAATTTTGGCGGAAGCTCAATTTAGATCCCACTAAGATGAACGAAGCCCCTGAGTTGACCACAACTTCTGAGTTCGACTTGATCGATAAGAAATTTCGGGGAAGTGATGAGGCGGGAAAAATTCAACTACTGAAAAAATTGAGAGAAATAGCTAGTCCAGAATGTACACCTGACATTAAATTGAATACTCGCGGTCGGTCATTATCATCGAAGAAGAAGTTGGATCGGTCTACGACTCGTGAGCCGTCTGCATTCGAATACATAGTAGGGGTGAAAGAGAGTGTTCCTGTTATATTAAGTAGTACATCTGTAAAGAAGAAGAATGAGAAGATTAGTATCCGTCGCACTCGATCATGTACATTTTCGCAATCGCTCCCTCGCCTTTGGGACCCTACATCCTTAATGTTAAGGATGTCGCAGCTGATGGTAACTGTGGATTCAGAGCTATAGCAGACCTTCTTGGCATGGGCGAGGACAGTTGGAGGCAGGTTAGATTGGATTTGAGCAGTGAATTGTAGATGTATCAACATTATTATGCATTGGTCTATGGAGGAGATGACCGGGTTGAAGAGCTGTACTACGCATTGTCTTACTTCGAAAACAATCCAGGATTTGATCTGTGATGACAATGCCGGATATGGGTCACTTGATATCTTCGTATTATAAAGCTGTATTGGTCCTACTTTCGTTGCAGCAATGCTTGACTTTCTTGCCTTTGATATCACCCCCGATTCCAACAAGTGATCACAAAATCATCGCGATTGGTTTCGTCAATGGAAACCATTATGTTCAGGTCTTCATGAAGCCAGAAGCACCCATGCCTCCCATTGCAACAAATTGGCATAGACACCATCATCCTGATGCGGACGGATGGCAGCTCCCATATGCAAATCGCATCGAGCAATTCAGAGACATTTTGAAAAATAGTGTAGCAACACAAGAGTCGGTTAATCTTGACAGCGATTGATTATATAAACTGATTGTCATTTGATGTAACCATATGAATTGTATAATGGAATGTTGAATGTAAGATTATGATGATATGTGTTATGTGTAAAACATGGTCTGCACGGCCAACATGTAATGTGCAAATTAGAATCTGCACGGCCAACAAGTAACGTGCATAACAATTATGCACGGCCATTATGTGCCGTGCATACCATGTTATGCACGGCACAAAAAGGCCGTGCATAATGTGTTATGCACATTAATTGTTAGCCGTGCAGACCTATGTCCCTTTCATTCCATTTTTTTTAATCTTTCTAGTTTATGAAAGACCCTGGAACTTTACACAAATGCAGACTATACGATCTCTGAAAATATAAAAATTCATCCATTATAGGAGAGCTATCAAAAAGTATCATTAAATTCATCAATTACCCAAAAAAAGTACATATTTATGTAAAAGTAAATATTTACATAATTGCCATAAAAAACTGGCATAAAATTCACCAAGTTCCAGAAAAAAATTACAAACTCCCATGATATAATCATAAAATCCAAAAACACCAAGTCTTATCACGGACGCGTACGTCGTAAACCCAGCAAGCCGCATGAGGCATTGCAGCCGTAAACCCCCATGATGCAGGAGGACGGGCAAATGGGAAGTGCTCGTACACCCAAGACTGCAAGAGTTAGAGATTATTAATTATACAAATTTAAATAATATATTATGAATAGTTCAGAGATAGGCAAATGGAAACTAGAGTAATATTTCTAAGAGGTATGCGCATGTACCGTGAGCAGTGTCAGATATCCAGCAATCTGTCTCACATCTGCCCTCATAGCGGTCCCCGATTGGCGATAAAGATACGCAAGTGCGGCAGCCCCCCATGCATAATGACGGACCTGTCCCAAGTCCATCAGTAAAGATAGGTAGGCAATGGGGACTCGGGTGGACGACTTATCGGTGAAAAGTGTGCAGCCTAACAGATACAGAAGATAGCCTCTAGCTGCACAATCTACCTGCTCAACAGACGACCTGGGACCCACACTACCGCACACTCGCTTGATCCAGGCCATCCTCACTACCCCAGCACCCGCCACTTGAAGTTCAGCAGATGCGGTCGCCCTATCCACGCCTAGTCCATGCTCAAGTAAATCTACCTGATCGGTAAATCCCATACTGGTCGATGCGTGGACAGGCAGTCCCGTTACTGGGACGCCGAGGAGAGTACCCACATCGTCTAAGGTGATCGTCATCTCACCAAATTAAATGGCATGTGGAAGGTGTTTGTCTCGGGCTGCCACCTCTCTACGAAACTGGATATCAGAGGGGCGGAGGTATATCGGTACGACAATGACTTCAGGCCAGCCAATCCAGACTCTTCTATAATCGCACGAAACCGAGGAACTTCGGTATCGGCCCCATCCCTGGGCCGAGGTATGTACCAATCCTTCAACCCTCGCCAGTGATTGATACACTTAAGCGGCTCACGTTCCTGCACATTAAAAGTTTTAATCTTCATTAATATATGTTATTATAGACTTCAACACATATTATTTGAAAAACAATTAATTGACAAATTTAAAAAATGCAAGATTACCTCCCCATCCCATATGGGTATGGCCACGTGCGTCCTAACACTAGGGAGGACCGATAAATCAACTGGACCGCCGGGGATAGGACCCTCCCCTACCGCCGCTGGTGGAGGACTGGATGACTGTTCATCCTGAGCTGATGGATGATCCTCCCTTGCTGCCACTGCAGCAGAGTGGACGGCTGTGCCTCCTCCTCCTTTGAGGAATCATGCTCTGATGAATCCTCCTCTGACTCCTCTGACGAATCTGGGAGTGGATCCTATCGCAAGTTACGTCTTCGTTCAGATGCCGTTGGTCGTTGACGAACGGCAGTCGAAGTACTAGCGTGAACACCTCGGCGACGCGCCGGTCTTGCGACACCGATCTTCGTCCTAACTCTAGATGGCTCGCTAGAAGAACTAGCCCGTCCACCTATCGAAAGTGAGTTGCCGCCGCGACGAGCAGGTCTTCTAAGCATATTCTAATCTGTTCAAAATAAAAAACAAAAATTGTTATTTAACATTGTTAATTTATTCTGCACGACATACTATTAATGTGCAATCTCATATATGCACGGCAATGTTAGCCGTGCACATGTAATTTGCACGGCATATCGACACCATGCAAATAATATATGCACGGCTAACATTGGCCGTGCATATATGAAATGCACGGCTAACATTGGCCGTGCATTTAGTAAATGCACGGTGTCGATATGCCGTGCAAAATGAACCTGCACACTTCTGGTTTGCCGAGCACCACGCGAACCAGAAGAAGAAAACAAATGGGAAGTGAAAATTTGGAGTTCGAAACTCCCATCAATATCATGCATTAGGGAATCCACATACAATCTAAATAGGTGAAAATACAATCTAAATGCATAAATTGCAACCTAAACGCATACATTACAACCTAAAAAGAAGGTGAAAATGATTGGAAAGCTTTAACGAAGAAGAAGAAGAAGATGACCTTACCTTGTTTGAACAAGAAGAAGAAGATGAAGAATAAGAAGAACGTGATGAGAGCAGTGGAGAAGATGTAGCAGGAGACGTCGGATTTTTTCAACTTCTGTTAGCCGTGCCAAATTTGAAAAACGAGGACGAGGGAATGGAGAAGGAGAAGACGAGGGCTGGTGGGAAGTTTCTGTGGGTGGGCTCAGCAAATAGGTTTTAAACCTAAAATGGCCGTGGTGAGCTCAGAATGTTGGTGTGTTCATCAATACTGGTGGTGCATATAGAATTTCCCTTGTGTATAAGTGCTTCCCACAGAACGCATAAATTGCCATATTATTGAAATCCATGGTAAATAAATTCCATGGAAAATGTTTTCTGTAGCTACCGAAATTCCATGTTTGGTGCAAATCTTGTCCTTTTGAGGTTCTGGGTTATAGGGGCAGAATCCCGAAACAGAGTTGTGAAGTTCCCGAGCACAAGGAGAAGAGAGGGGCTCAGTCGTCACAAAGAAAAAAAAATATAATTACTAGAAATATCAGGTTTGGAAATCCCTTTATCTGAAACACAGGCACCACTAAATCATCAATAATAATAAAAACATAAAATTACCAAAATTCATTAATTAGTTAAATATTCAAGTACAATATTCTATTTTAACATGACTGTGTATCAAGTTCAATCTCAATATTTTATTTAGAAATTCAAATCTGTATATCATATTATTCTGATATTATCCCTAGGGATGTAAATGAGTCCCCGATTCTCCGATTACCCGGAAGTTCCGACCCGT
Source organism: Litsea cubeba (assembly GCA_012931725.1). Classification (NCBI taxonomy): domain Eukaryota; kingdom Viridiplantae; phylum Streptophyta; class Magnoliopsida; order Laurales; family Lauraceae; genus Litsea; species Litsea cubeba. The sequence goes on from CM022948.1 coordinate 18,970,310, forward strand.
TAAAACTCGGGTCTGGGTCCTTATTTAGGTCCCGATAAGTAAATGGGTCCGGGTCCGGTTCCACCTTGATTCGGACCCGTGGACCCGAGACCCGACATATTATCTCTATTTTCGAAAATCTCTCCTAAAAATCATATATTTTTTTTAATATCATTCTCTACCTAGACCTGGACCCGGATCTAGACCCATCTCATATATGGTTTTGGTTCTGGTTCCGGAGCCAAGAAACCGGTTCCGAGTCCGGAATCCGGTTTCACTTTTTCCTTAACGGTTCCAGTTCTGATTTCAGGTCCACCATGGAACTGAATAGGAATCGTCCTGTTTACAACCCTAATTATCCCCCTTGGAAAATCAATCAGTCCTTGCATGCATGGTCTCAGTGAAACAGTGTGCAGCACAAATATGTGTGTCAGTCGTTAATGGACAACATAAAGAATTCAGTAAGTGTTACTATGTGTATACCCTGGGGAGTGCAATGTCCACACCGAAACCGGTTCCTGTCCGGAATTTGGTTCCACCTTTTCCTGAACAGTTCCGATTTCGGATCCACCATGGAACCGAATGGGAACCGTCAAGATTACAATCCTAATTATCCCCCTTGCAAAGTCAATCAGTCCTTGCATACATGGTCTCAGTGAAATAGTGTGCAGCTCAAATATGTGTGTCAGTCGTTCATGGACAACATCAGTAAGTATTACTATGTGTATATCCTCGGGAGTGCAATGTAAATAGTGAAAACATCACGGATGCACTCATATTTAAAATAGATCCCATCACATCACTTTGGTTGCTCACAGAGGCTTCATCACGCCTCTTCCTTTTTGGAGCTAATAGATTATGGGCCCCACCGATCAAAATCCATGATGAACATAATCTTCAAGATCGCCCAGGGCCCCACAATTGATCCTATGGTTCTGATTTGGCATCAGGTGGCCCTACTGGGCCCCACAACCAGGCTCGGCCCTGAGCAAGGGCAAGAGGGGCGGCCGCCCAGGGCCCATTATTGAAAGGGGCCCTTCATTACATGTAATGAGTCATATGGCTTAATAATTTATTTCAGAAAATTTTAATGAGTCTAAATATTTGTTTTGAAGGAGCCCAACAAGGCAACAATACAAAGACAATTAAAATAGAAAGGGCCCACTGCACTATGCCCAATTGGCAATTGCCCATTAATTTATTCAACTAAAAAGGGTCCATCGCGCCAATTAACATCGTCCCAAAAGAGCCAATCAAAACAACCTACCGCCTCTGTTGCCCAATTGCCCATCGCCCATACATTCAATTTTCTCCACCAAACCAAATCTTATCCAGCAAACTTCCAAACCAAACTCCACTCAGCAGTATGCAATCTGCACTCTGCATGCCCCCCCTCTCTCTCTCTCTCAAGTCTCAGACTCTCAGACAGTTCATAATCTCGTCCAAAGTCCAAACCAGGTAAATTTGCTTTTTTTTTTTTTTTTGTAAACTTCTATCTTCTTACTTCTTAGTTCTTATAAATTATAATCTAATAATCTTATTCAGTTATTCTATAAATCTATAATAGATTTGTTATTTTGTTACAATATGTAATTATGTATTTATCCGATGATCTGATTATCTGAATATTGAAATTCTGAATCATATGATTTTTTCATAGTTTTATACAGATAAAATTTGAAAAATGAATAACATAATAAGGTATCTTTAATTATTTATATTTGTCTGTCTGGTTAACTGGTTTGAGATGGTTTATGGACCACTCGGCCACTGCTCAATCAAAATAGCCAAGCATAAATATAATAGTCTATATTTTGTAATTTTGTAAGCTATTAGCAATAATTTTGATGTATGACATTAATATTAATAAATAATTCAGAACTTCTAGTCACATTTTCTTGACTTATATGAGAAGTTTATTTATTTATGTATTAAATGTATTTATCATATGATATTATTTGATTTTTAATGAAATTACTATTTTTGGGCTAAATATATATGGAAACATGTTATATATATGTGTATATATTAAAAAACTATGAAAATGAATAAAGGACCCATTTTAGTGATTCACCCCGGGCCTTTGAAAAGTCAGGACCGGCCCTGCCCACAACCTGTGAACATATGGAAAAACCTCAACAATAACTCACGTCTCATCCAAAAGATGCAGTTGGGTGGTATTGTACCATTGTACTATTGTAGACTGGTTATCAGAATCTGTTCAAAAAAAAGAAACTTTTCCCTGCACGAGAAAAGTTATCTCATGAGCCACTGCACATGTAGTCCAGCTCTTAGGGGCCCATTTTGGATCAGTGGCCCTTTCCACTCTCATCCCATCATGATCTGGGGCCATGTTCACTATCATCAAATCTTTATCCACCGTTAGATTGATTATTAAAAGAATTTATGGTAATTAAATGCCACTAAACTTTATGCTTTCAAATCAAGGCCTAGAGTTATCTTACAAGGCTTTTTTTTTTTTTTTTTTGCTCTTATCTCTATCAGCTATATTCATAGGGGCATGCTAAACTTAGAGCTTCAACTAAAAGAATATGGTAAAAAGGAAATTACACAAAATCGTACGGAGCTATTACTACACCAAAAACAGGAAATTAGAATGGATTACTGTTCATAATCCGTCCATTCCTAATCCGTTAAGCCGTTCCTAATTCATTAATCCGTTCCAAAAAAAGGAAATTTGAACGGATTAGGAATGGACGGATTAGGAACGGTAATCCGTCCTAATTTTTTATTTTTGGTGTAGTATATATAAATAAATATTTAAGTTGGAAAAATCATATTCATATTTTACAATTGGAACATGTAAGGAAACACAAGGAATAAAAGGACAAAGATAGAAATAGTAGTATGTGGTGAATCAAAAGACTTGGATGTGCTCGTTCAAAACAACCTGTTGGGATTCAATCTCTCGTGTATTGATGTGAGTATTTAACATCCCTTGTCAATCTCCCATGTTAGTCTCAAATATATAATCAATCAAGTCAACACCATTACACCAATAAGAAGCAGATAAAGAGCTAAAGCAAAGAAATCCAATAACAACAGTGGCGGACCCAGAATTTATGTTTGGGTGGGGCGGACAATGGTCAATTCAAAAAGTCAATCATTTTTTATTGTACTTTCTTCATATTAACAATAGTAAAAGAGAGAATATATCGCATTTAAATAGATATAATTGATTTTTAAATGAAGACAAATCTCATTATCTGGGCCGAACTCATTGAATAGGTCCAACAGGTAGACCCCATTGGTCTTTTTTAACCTAATTCCGTACCACAAAGTGGTTTAAAACTAGATTTGTGACACACTAAGGGGGTGTTTGGATAAGTGCATAATATAATATCAACAAGTTTAAATATTGTAAGATTTCATTATCATAGAATAAAATAGTGTCATATTATTATATTGTGTCATTTATGGTGTTTGGCAATCTTTACGGATTTTAACATACGGTTGATTTGACAATTTATAAAAAAAAACTCACAAGATTATGTACGAAGTAAGAAATGGAAAGAATATAATCAATTAACCTAACACAGGACCCACTAATTAGTAATCACATATGTTAATAATCATGGTAGGACCCATCTATTGTAATATATATATAATTAAATTTAAATCTTGAGATCCAAACAATGTTGTTTAATTAAGGTGGGTTCAAAAAACGTTGGTAACTATACTATAATACATCTAATGGTAATTATCACAAATGACTCCATCTAGCTTTTTTTTTATGAGAAATCATTGTGGGACCCATTTGATGTTGGAAGTCATATTAACACTAGGAGAGCTATCAAATAGCGGGACCCATTTAATGATGGCAAATTGATAATTACAATCACACAATTCAATGTCGGTAATCGTGGGACCCGGAATATTTTGGTAGTATGGGACCCACCTAATGTTGGTAATTACAATGAAAGCACCGAGAGTGACATTTGTAGGACCCACCTAATATTGATAATTAACAAGGGCTATGTAGTTGTGATATGTCTATAGGACCCCACATTAAATTTGTAAGCACTGTGGGGCCAATCTAATAGTGGGACTCATAAATGTTAAAACTGATAGTGGGTCATTATAATTAATGGTTGCTCATGAACTCTCCAATGGTTTTTACTCAAACTCTCCATTCGTATTTAAAAAAGATTTTGTAAAGATTATTTTATACAGCATATCCTTGAATAATGTAATATGAAGGTTTTTGAAAGAAAGTGAGATATTATAAGATACTTTCTAAGTTATCCAAACACCTCATTTTTAGGTGAATATATTACATTCTAAACTAGTAGATAATATAGCAAAATCTCCTAAAATATCTTGTTTCCAAACACCCCCTAAACAACTCGAAAGTTTAGATCCTATACTTTAAAAGTGATTTTCTCACTTATTATAGGTTTAGATCCAACACTATATCACATGTTAGAGAGTACTAAGATCCAATTGGTAGTCTGGCACAAGGACTAGTGACGAGGAGAAGCTCAAGAGATCGGCGGCGTTGAAGATCTTCTGCGGTGCAGTCCGTAGAGGTTGAAAGGAGGTTTTTTTTTAGGCGTTCATTTTAGGGTGGGGCAGTGATCTTCACATAAGTGGGGCGATGGAGCAAGGGCCCTTTGACTCCTAGTGCTTTTTGGATCCGACCTAAGGTGACCACCTCGGATTGTCATAACTTGGGTCCACCCCTTGACAACATATGCCGTTAGAGAAGTATTGAGTTGAAGGAGTGGAACCCCATAGTAGAGACCAATTAGTGAACAACCGTGGGCGGACACACATATAGGCACGTGGGGGCTGAAGCCCCCACCCAATTGGCAAAATGTCCATGAGGTTCCTAAAGCCCAACTAGTCTAGCCCCCACTTAAAAAATTATCCAGCCCCCATCTATTTTCCCAAACTCTCTCTCCCTCTAAAAAATCTCTATTATGATTAACACCTTTCTTTTGGCTATTTTCTTCTCTTTTAATTTTTTTTTAGTTACATATAGTGGTTAAGAAGAGTGGGGCAATGGTTGTCTTGGGTTCATTCATTTTAAAAGAAGAGCTTCGTTTTACAAGGATAGAAGAACGAGAATAGAGAACTTGACATAGTATTGGCTCTTTATATCATATGGTGTTATAAAAAACTAGTAAGATTTTTTTAATAGCTCTTAAATCTCGTGTAACATGTATCATTTTGGCCGTTACTAAAACTCATCTTTCAGATTATCATTTTGAATAAAAAAAATATTTTTTCAAGCCCCCCTCAAACGAAAATCCTGGGTCCGCCAGTGCGAACAACTCATAATGATTCGGAGTTGTTTCCACAATAAGACTAGACATTGATTAATAACATGGCTATTAAAGTATAATATAATATTAATCATGTTATTAATTAAATAATTAGCCTTACTCTTATTGCAAAGAAATTTAGGGATATTCTGTAAGCAAAGAGGGTGTTCTTAAGTCTAGGTCCTCCAAGGTTTTTTCTTAGGCTTGTTTGGCAACTCTACTAATAGAGTCAAGTAAAGTGAAGCCCCATTTCTCAAAAATATGTCACATCAAAAATACTTTAATTCAAAATTCCCACTATAATATTTTTAAAAAAGTCAAAAAGCAACCTCCATTCTCTACTTAAAAAAAAAAATTCACTTTTCTATACAAAAAGTCAAAAAGATAATAATACACTAAACAACTAAAAATAAAATATCATCATAACCCACTTTTATTTTATTATTTCTTAAAAATAATCTTTACTTCACCCAACTCCATTAGTAAAGGCCACAAATATCCCTGAGAAATTACGAGTTAAAGAACAAGAATTTCACAGTGGGGTCCACCATACCCATTTAAAATCTTAGCAACTCAAAGTAAGCTCCCTCCCAATCTCAATGTGAGCATGTCCCCAAATTTTACCCCAACATGAGTGGATCCCATAATAAGATTGACCGTTTGATGTAAAAAGTAATTAATGCATGAATTGTGTTAATCATATTTTTAATCAAGCAGTCAACTTGTGATGGGACCATGTCCTATTGGATTTAAAAATAGGGATGGCCCTGGAGCTCTTGATGGAGATGACGTTTTTCTTGAACAATATCGATTTTCAGTAATTGGACTCCAACATGGAGCTCCACTCTTTAAAACTCAGGATTTCTATAAATTTTAGTAACACCTGTTAAGCCCATTATCAAATTGGTCGAACCAAAGAGACCAACTATGAACCACTCTGGATCTAACGGGAATTGGCTCATAAATATTAATGTTTTTTTTTTTTTTTTTGTGAGAGAATAGATACTAAGGTTAAGGTCTGGATCCGACCCCTTTCATTGTATTAGAGACTAACTGAAGCCTAGGCCTGAAGAACTCCAGCTTACAAGTTACAACCCCACCCCTGCAAGTTGTGAAAACCCTATAATAATGAGGATTGTGGAGCCCACTTGGGCTTAGTCTAAAAGTGCTCTCCACAGCTGGAAGAAAACAACAGAATCACATCAAATCCCCATCTGAATAGTTAAAAAAAGGCATCTTGAAAAGGAAGGTACAGGCCCACATCCACGTTTTCTTCTTTCTTGGTCGGCAAGAAATCCACCTTTCAGTGGCTATAAAATGAGCAAGCTTCTCCGCCTAATTCTCACCATTATCTGCTCCCAATGTATCCCAAGTCCAACCCTGTTCTCACGCCTCACGCTTCACGCTTCACGCTTCCTTTCCTTCAAGAGTGCACAATTCTCTTTGTCGGCTCTCGGTAGCTCCAAGCTCTTGCTAATTTTGGATGAAATAGGGTGGAGTAACAAAATGCTCAGCACTCCATCTCGAGGATCACATCAAAGTTTATTGAGAAGTGGAATTCTTTCTATCATTCTACCTCAAGGATCACATCAAAGTGATTTTGGTGGAGAAGTAGAAACACCCCACCTCGAGGATCACATCAAAGCCACTTCTTCCCTAAGAAGTACAAACACTTCCGTAGTCATATGCTTGTCTCAAAAAACTACTTTACCTCGAGGATCACATCAAATTGATCATGTGGAAACACTCTCACCTCGAGGATCACATCAAATTGATCATGTGGAAACACTCTCACCTCGAGGATTATATCAAATTTACCATGTTGAAACACTCCCACCTCGAGGATTACATCAAATTCAACATGATGAAACACTCTTACCTCAAGGATCACATCAAAGTGGCTCCTCTAGAGAGGTAGAATCACTATGAACAGTCACACACTTTTCTCAAAGAAGTACTTCACCTCGAGGATCACATCAAAGTGACTTCGCTTGAGAAGCTGGATGTAACGTAATGACATTTTGATGCAGCAGTTATGATGCTCTCATCAAAATCTCATCTGAGAACTATGTTCATGTCTAGTTGATCGATTTTCGCTAAATAGATACAACTAGAGGAAACTATGTATCCATACAATAGGAGGAAACTATGTATAGACATTGGAGCAAAAGTGATTTCACATAGAGATATTGGGAAGTAATTCCTATTTTATACAGGGCATGCTGTTTTTGGAGGCCATTTGTTTTATTCTTATGTCTATGTTACTTCTCCCTTTTCAGTATGATTTTTTGAAAGCCTGGGTCCTGCCCTTCAGGAAACTTTCCATGGCCGTCTGTAATTTTTCATTATCTTTTGTCCCATCGATCTGTGTTAGCTTAATGTCGTATGCCCATTTAAATTAAGTAAGTTAAAATAGTTCTCATTAGAGTTGGTTTGGATCACATTGTTGGCCATATTCACACAAATTGGAAAAAAAAAAAAATTCAACTGTCAATGACCAAGACAGACCCAATTCATCATGAGTCAGGTGCGAGTCTCATTTCAGGCGAGCAGCATAGGCCTCGGGTTGTTTCTATAAAACCCAACATAAACATAATACATATTCCAGGCAATGGATGGAGATTGAGCCTTACAACAAGACCACTTATCAGTACTTAGGTTGATCCAGACTTTAAGAAGGACCAGAGGAAAACGCGCACAATTTCCAGTTCTGACAAATAAATGGAGAGAACCCTAGGACTAGTGAGCCTAGGACTACGGTTTGCACCCGGAGATTATAGGTTCGAAACTGCATTATCACACTGAGGCTACAGGGAAGTTTACCCGGCTTCCCTCTGGGCCCGGAGGGATTAGTCCAGCCCAAAGGGTTGAGAACCCTCCGATAGCAAAAAAAAAAAAAAAAAAAAAAAAAAAAAAAAAAAAGACACCCAAGTGAAAAAAGGGCATCTGATCTCACACACCCACCTAAAAAGGACTGATCTTTGGAGTAAGTAGTACTAAACAAGGGACATAAATGGGTTGGATCCGTGAGTCGATCGTTAATTAAATCTAGTTCGTGGAATTGAAACGAAACCCGATTCTTAAGTAGATTAAAGGAATTAATCCATACTTCATACCCACATGGAAGAATCGAATCCTAGGTGTTGACAGCACAGAAAAGATATCACTTTTACCATTGGTCAGATTGAACCATGATCATCTAAACAATCAATACAAGCGTGTCCCACTAAGATGATCTTTTGCTATTCTCTATAGCTTGAAGACTGTAGTCGATCTTCTCTTCCCACTCATAGTAGGCTTGACGCATCACTTTCTTTTATAGCGAGATTGTGTGTGTATGCACAATCAAATCTTTGAATGCTCCAATTGCAGAATGTGCCATATATGAATGCAATAGTAGTGGGTCCCTATTATGCATACACACTAACACCTATTTTGCCAGTAACACACTAAAACCTATTATGCCCGTTATCAAATTGGTCGATCCACTCTGGATCTGACAGGAATTGGCTGATAGATATAAACGTTATAAGGTTTGTTTATATGGGCAGATCTGACCCCTTCCATTGTATAACTGAAGCCTAGGATTGAAGGACTCCAGAGTTAGAACCCCAACTCCTGAAGTTGTGAAGACCCTATAATGATGTGGATTGTGGAGCCCAGTTGGGCTTAGTCTAAAGTGTTTTCCACAGCTAGAAGAAAACTTTGAAAACAAAATCACATCAAATCTTCATGTGAAGAGTGAAGGAAAAAAAAAAGCATCAGCATCTTTAATGAAAGTGTCACGACCCGGTCCCGAGATCTGATTAGTTGGGACAACCCCGAGTCGCGATTGCATACTTACTCCCGTAAACTCCGAATTAATATAAAGTTAATACGAAATCCACAAGGGATATCAATCACATAAACCTGTCACATGTATAAAATTTGCGGAAGATATACATTGACGAATAGCACATTCATACCATACAAGTACGAGTTCTTTACTTTAATAGTAAAGTCCATTTACACATACATCTCTGTTATAATAAAGTCAACCACTGCATATTTATATACAATGCAGGGGACATCTACTTGCATATCAAACCTATAAAACAAAACCGTTCAAGATAATTTCGGAACATTTCTATTCGATTCGCACTCCGAGATTTACACCCATACGATCCAACCTCCTCTGCTGATGACACGGACAACAGGGCCTGCGATGTCATCAATAACACCGTGAACACGACGGTTCAACAATGTATATACAATTCTATGATAGTACATGCTATCATATTATTAATCAATAAATCATGTATATAAGAACCTGTCAATTTACCAATTTAACAGTTCTATATAAGTCGATACAGTTCTATATTAAATAGGTCTAAACAGTAGAGTCAAGTAATAACCATTACTTATGACTATAATAGTAGATTACATTTCATCTCATTTTATGCTTTCAAACGGAAGCTGTTCTGTATAATTGTTAACACCAATATCAGTCAGTTATGTATTTATAATATGATCCTCTTTGGCTCATGGGCTCGCGCCACCTGGCTCTGGCCTACATGTTGCCTCAAGGCTTTATTTCTCTTTTTATTATATGAGTTGTGTCCTCCTTGGGTCATGGGCTCGCGCCACCTGAGTCTGGCCCACATGTTGCCCTGGCTCATGGACTCGCGCCACCTGGCTCTGGTCCAAATCTTGCCTCGAGGATCAATTACTTACAAACGGTGGGATTTCCAGTGTCTTGATCAGAGCTCACTGGTATCACCACGGAGCTCCGGAATGCTCCATATCATCTACTGCAGTAGAAATTATTTAATTATTTCATTTCATTCTTAACTTTGACAACCTTTCATTCTAGTCAGTAATTCAGTGTATGAAACAAGTTCAGCTTTGTACAAGCTGTTCGTTCAATAATTCAGTTTATTATGTTAGGATGGCTCAAGAATGAGCTTAGGGAATTACAGTCTAGTATTAGGCTGTTCATTCATCTCATTTAATCAATGTAGTTCAGCTGTATATGAGCTTTACGAAACATTAAATAGCATAGCTCAACATTGAGCTTAAGAATCACAATACCACTTTAATGCGGAAATCAAATTTAATTCTATACAATTCTATTCAACACTATTCAGACTTCTAAACCAAACAATTGAGTGAAACTTTCGTTATCCAATGCACGTGTTATCCTTGATGAACATCACTTTACATATTGAATTGTGCATTCGAAGAACTTAGTTTACACCTATGAAGGCTTAGACATTAACAAGAAACAGTCTGTATAAATTAGGCTTCGAAACAGGGAAATCATATTCCAAATCTGAAATTCCTTCACTGTCGATCAGCTCTTCGGTCAGCTGTTGGCTGACCGATAGCTCCATGTCGGCTGACCGACATCACGTCGGTCAGAATTCCAGAAGCTGGATTTTCTGTCCATTCTCATCAGAAATGTCGGTTCCGATGTCGGTTGGTGTCGGTTCGAATTTCAGAGACCTGAACCCACTGAGAACTACTCCCAGACCTGTCGGTCAGGGCGTCGGTTGACATGTCGGTCGACCGACGTCTCTATGTCGGCTGACCGACATCACGTCGGTCAGAATTCCAGAGACTTGAAATACACGGAAAACAGACCCAAACCTGTCGGTCAGGTCTTCGGTCGATGTCGGTTCCTGTGTCGACCGACCTCGGTCGATCGAACTGAACCCAGAACTCATTTCTGAGTTCGGATTTCTAAAGCGAAATCTCTGGTTTTGGCTTCCTTGAGATCCACCAAGGTCTAAAAACACCATAAATCATAAGAAGAGTATATACTTGCCTCTAGTGAAGATTAATCGAAGAAAATCCCTTGCTTAGCTTGAGCTTGAGATCAAATCTCCAATCTTTGAAGCTTCTCTTCAAAGCTTCACTCCAAGAAACTTGAATATAACTTGAGGAAGAAGATGAAGAGAGTGAAGCCTCTTCAAAAACACTTGTAAGGTCCTTAGTATCCACTCTTGATGCAAGAAATGGAAGAAAGGAGAGAAAAGAGAGAGAAAATGGAAAAAGGGAGGCTAGGGTTTGTAAATCCATTCATCTCAACCTTCTCTTAGGTTATATAGAGTTTTATTTTCCATTGAGCCCCTCCTCTTCTATCTTTATTACAATTCAAGTCAAATGAGAGGTCACTTGACTAGCTTCTCGTCGGACGAGTTCATGTCTTTGATGAAAGTTAATGTACTCGTCAAGATACGCGTGTTGGCATCGAGAGTTTCCGTATTCGACGAAATACGTGAAATTTCGTATTTACATAAAAGTCCTTCAATTCCACGTTTGAGTTCAAAACTCCATTTAATTCATTTACCATCCTTAGGTGTCATCTCATTAAGCCTAAATCATTCAATTTAGGCTAATTCAATATCAATTGACCATTTTCCTTTATTAACCTAATTAAACATGGTTAATTAGCATTAATTCAGATTAATGAGAGTTAATCCTAATTAACTCGGGACGGGGTCTTACAGAAAGGAAGAGAGAGGGTCATATTCTCTTTATCTTTTTCATTGGTTCTCTTTTTCTTTATCCTTGGTCGCCAAGAAATCCACCTTCAGTGCCTATAAAATGAGCAAGCATCACCACTTACTCCTCACCATTTTCTACTTTCAATGTGTCCAGACCCTGTTCTCATGCCTCTCTCTTCCCTTCCTTCTTTAGGGGATCCCTCTTTAATCCCCAAGTCCACCCAAAAGATCTCAAAGAGTGACCAATGCTCTTTGCTGGGATCTGATTGCATTAAGCTTCTGCCAATTTTGAATGAATTTTGGTGGAATGACAAAATGTTTGGCTTTCCACCTCGAGGATCACATCAAAGTTTGCTGGTGAAGTGGAATTGTTTCTATCATTCCACCTCGAGGATCACATCAAAGGTGGCTTCCCTCAAGAAGTAGAAACACTCCACCTCAACGATCACATCGAAGTTTGCTAGAAGCGGATTTTTTTCCCTTCACATCAAAGCGACTTCACTTGAGAAGCTGACCTTCTTGGATGCATCAATATGTCATTTGATGCAGCAAGTGTGGGGCTCTCATTGAAATCATGAACTATATTCATGTCAAGTTGATAGATTTTTGCTAAATAGATACAACAAGAGGAAACTACATTGTGTACACATTGGAGTTGATCGAAGTGATTTCACATGATATAGTGAAGCAATTCTTTATTTTAGAATACAGTGTAGTTTGTTATGAAAACTTTATTTTCTTATAGACATCTGTTTGATTCTTATGTCTATGTTCCTTCTCCCTGTTCAAATTCTTGGATGCTTCGGTTTAGGAATTTTTCTGTAGTGGGCCATCTGGGTTAGCTTAACTTGCTATGCTTGTTTAAATAAATAAAGTTGAGATAGAGATTGGATCATACATGGGCTTGCGGATCTAGGATTTTCATTTGGGTGGGGCTAAAATTTTGTTGGACTTAACATTTCAATAAATAATTTAGACTTTGCGAGATTTTTTCACATTACCAAATAGCAAGTACTCGTTTTTCTTTAGAAAATGTCCAACTCGTGGAACTCAACTAGATGCATTATAGTTATTGAACATTGGACAATGAAAAGGTTAGGATGTTAATCAAAAGTATCAAAACGCATTAAATGGATAAAAAATGACTCTAATCTTGATTTTTGTCTTAGATACTCAAATTCGCATTATCATGTTTCACTAAATTTATATGTCAATAGCAATGCCGAATGGAGATTGCTGCAAATTCAAGGTGAGTGGGTGTGTGAGAAAAAACTGAATACAAGAAAATCTTGATGACACCCATCATTTCCCTTTTCACCATAATGAAGATGAAAGACTCATGAGATTCTAGTTACCTGTCTTGCTTAGGATTGATTTTATTGCATAAAATAAATCTTAGAAATTAATAAAAAACCACTTTACCACTAATTTCTTATCCTGAACATATAACAAGGCTTGTTTATTTACATGGAATTGAGTTCTCAAGGATTTAAAGAAATAAATCCATTATTGTTAAAATATGATCGGGTCAATCTATTAGTATGTATCTGAACCTCCAAAAACTCAAAGGAACTCATTATGCCATGAAAGATAAGACCTTTATGTTCACATGAAATTGAATTCCTACAAATTCAAAGGAACTCATTTTACCATGAAATTCCTTATCTTGAAATTTTATAAAATGTTTGTTTTCATGAATAGAATTAAAAAAAAAACCACTTTACCATGAATTCCTTATCTTGAAAATATAATTGGATATTTTTTTTTATTTTCATTGAATTGAATTCCTAGGAAATGGTGTCATCGTCTTGTAATTTTAAAAAAAATGTATTGAGTAAAAAGCATAAAGTTATTGATCAATTCTTTGATTTGAAAATCAAGGTCGATATTGAATTTAGTGTAAATTATAATAAGAGATAACTACCAATCGCATATTTCGAAATCTATTGAATGTTTTAGAAACTGCCAAAGGCTTTTGACTTGGGATGATGATACTTCCGATGATGAGGAGAAAAACACTGAGTTTGAAGAGTCTGACACTAGCAAAGAAAAATTCATGGCTTCTATGGCATCTACGGTTTCTGCTTCTCCACAAATTTCTTCTGATGATGAGACCGATCGTGATGATAGTGAAAGGAAGAACATGACTGGAAAATAAAATATCAGACATTGTTTAAAAAGACTATGAAGATGATTAAGATGAATAAGAAAGTGGCCATAAATTGAAAAGAGTCTTACGTACGAGCAAAATTCCTCCTTGAAAGCTGAATTGGCCGAAACTCTTGCAAAGGTACGTCACTTAGAGAATGAGAACAACAGTATGGCTGGAAAGTTGACTGCGAAATCACAGAAGTGTGACCCTTTTCATTGTTTTATGAAGACCTTGGAAGCTAAGAATGCTGACTTGCATGGTAAACTCAAGATGATATTTTAGGGGGAGTAAAAATCGAGGGGAAGCTACTGGATCTTGATTGACAGAAGCTGCACGATGATATTTATTTGTCAATTATGAACAAAATGGGGGAGAAAAATGGAGCTAGGGGGAGAAATCAAGATTGAAGATAAGTTCAAGCAAAGGCAATGCAAGATCTACAAGTTCTGTAAATTTTCTTTGTGCAAAAAATTCAATGTGATTTTGGGGTTTGGGTAGATCAAATTGTATTGTCATATGGAGTTCTGTCCATGAATTGCCAAATGGGAGATTATTAAGAATTTCATATGTTGGCTAATTCCTGGGTTGGACAAAACTCTAGGTCCATTGAGTTGTGATTTTCTATTTGTTTTGGAATGGAATGTGGTTGTGTCACCGGAAGACCTAAAGCGAAGACAGAGAAGAAAAATGAAAGACATTGAACCCGATCGATCGGATAAAGGTCGGATCGATCGGATGAAGTGATGCTCTTAGTTAAAAGGCCGACAGAGATTAATTTCGGAGACATGAGCATGTCCGATCGATTGGGCCATCTGCCAGATCAATTGGATGGCGGAAATTTTCCAGTTCGGGTGTTGTGAGTTTATTTCCTTTTTCAACTAGAATTTTCAATTTGAGTCCAATTAGTCCTCTAACCCTAAGGCACGAATCATGGGCTATTTAAAGGGCGTTTCTCTAAACTCTAAGGCATCCAAGGAGTAATTCTCTCATTGTTCTGAGAATAGAATAGATTCTTTCTTCTCTAGATCCATCACAGAGAGATTGTGCTGAAGAGATGTTCTAGAGGGCTTATGGCTTCTACTTTCTTGTAGAAGATTTGATCATCTTAGTTCTCAAGGTGTTTTTGGATCAAGTGCAGGGAGCGGTACGCGGTGGGAAGTCGTGGCAATGAGGAGTTGTACCAGAACAACTACATTCCTTAGGTCGACGAATTGACTATGACTAGGAAAGGGAGCTATGAGTATATATTGTAACTGTTAAACAATGCTTGATTTTTGGATTGTGGTTTTTTCCCTGCTAGGGTTTCCACGTTAAAAAAGAAAAAAAAATCGTGCGTGCCTTCTTATGGTGTGAGATTGGTAGATTTCTTCACTAGTTCGCATTGATTTGGTTTATTTCTTCCATTGTACACTGGTTATTGAACTAGTAGACATTCTAGAAACCGTCCCCATAACCTTCAACTTCTAAGTCTAATGCAAAAGCCAAGTGCCTTTTCTGGTCTCGTGCAATATTGTACTTGTCAACGCCGATGATATGAACACGGAACCTTATACACTCCAATTCTGGTCTTACCAGAGTATGGACCTGCTGGATTCATTAAAGTTCATCATATCAGAAAAGGGTATCATAGCCATCAATTGTTTTGAACTAATTTCTTAACCGGTCAATCCGTAAGCTGCCAATCAGAAAGCCTAGATAGATCCTTATGTGGGGATGTTTTCACTAAGCTGAGATCAGAACTGGTCCTGGTCTTAAGACAGCTTAATCATGCCTCCCCTCGGCCAAGGCGGACTGAGGCTGAAGGGTCGCGGCACTCGCCGAGGTGAGCACCCCCGAAGTTAGGTGGCACGTGTCATTGTAGCCGACCTCGGCACGACAGATTTGACAGACGCTGACGGGACTGCCTACAGGACGAAGGCACGTGCTAAGGCGTGCCATGCGATCCATCATTCTTGACAAAACGACGTTATACGGTACACGTGCGCCCCCAAAGCATGGCTCTAGGCCAGGCCCGATGGGACTTGGCCCAAAAGTCAACCACCACCTGGCCTGATAAGATTGGCATTTAATGAGGAATGGGTAGGTGAGGCCAGCATTTAATGAAGTGTGGGCTGAGTGGACAAGGCCACTCAAGTGGCAAAGCCCATCATGAGGCTCGTCCACGCAAGTCACCCCATCTCCTATAAATAGCATCTCCATCTCCATTCTAAGGTACGCAATCCATAATGCATACACTTACTCTGCAATTTTCTCTCCATCTCCCTTATTCAGTCCCTGAACTGACTTAAGCATCGGAGAGCCTTGTGCTGCCCACAGCCAGGGTCCTCTGACGTGTTTCCTCTCTTCCTCTTCAGGTCTAGCCGGAGCCACGTTAATCTTCATCCAAACCACCCAAGACAGGGGTCCTAATCCCTGGTTCAAAGTCCGTAATTTTTAGACACTTACAATTGGCGCTGTCTGTGGGAAGGTAATAACCCAAACCCAAAAACCTTTCCCAAAAACCTCTCCCAAAAACCTTTCTCAAAACCTTTCCAGTCGCCATGGCTCCGAGAAACAAGAGAGGCGGAGAGCACCCGAAGTCCCTCCCTCCAGGGCCACTGGTTCTCCCTGGACCATTGCCCTATGTGTCCCATCCAGAAGAGCGCAACGCGAGAGGGGAGGCTGCAGAAGTGGAAAGTTACCACACCGAGTCTGCGTCGTCCCCGTTAGAGATGGGGAGCCCACCGCGGCTGAATGCTCCCCTGCAGGAGCGCTTCTCGAAGGGTAAAGCCCCGGCAGCGGCGGGATCACGCCGATCCGAACGCTGCTCGAACCACGAAGATGACAGAGCCAACCCCGCTCAAGCAGCAATCAGGGCTCAGAACCTCGCCCTCCACGAGAAGGACGACCTTATCCGCCAGCTCAGGCAGCAGCTCCGAGAGAAGGGACAGTCCCCGTGGGCAGTGACCTCGTAGGCAGAAAGGATCCCGTCACCGGTAGGGATTTGCGAGAACATCTGAACGAGAAAAGCCGCGAGCGGAGTCACGCTGGGAGTTCCTGCCATAACCACATTGATAGGGGGTCAATGCCGAGATCAGAAGTGGGAGATCAGAAGGCGCTGATTGACCACCTGGTCAAAACAAGCAATCCAGAGCACCCTGAAGGAGGCCGGGCTCACTCAGAACCAGCCAGACGTCCCCGACTTCGCTGGCCTCGACTCGTCCCCCTTCTCCAAAGAAATCAACGAGTATCCCCTCCCAAAGAAGTTCAGCGTCCCAAGGTTCGTCCTCTATGATGGAACCTTGGACCTAGCAGCACATCTCCGGCATTTCACCCAAAAGCTGTCCGTCAGGGGTGACGTCGGACACCTCAATTGTAGAGTCTTCTCTTCCAGCCTGGGGGATCTCCCCCTCAAGTGGTTCTGCGCACTCCCGGAAGGGTCGATCACTAGCTGGCCTCAGTTGCGAGACTCCTTCCTGGGAAAGTTCAACGCGCACCGAGTCATCCCAAAGACTGACAGTGATATTATGGCCCTCAGAATGAGGTGGAGTGAAAGCGTCACTCAATTCGCAAAAAGGTTTTGGACGGTGTACACCCAGATCGATAACTCCTTTGAAGATGTCGCGATCAGGTCCTTCCAGCACACCCTGCTGCCAGGGTGCGAGCTCCGGAAAGAGCTCGTCCGAAACCCTGTGCCCTTCGTAACAGCCCTTATGGCCAGGGTGAACAAATACATCGAATAAGAAGAGGACGAAGCGCGGGCCAATGAGAGTTTTGGCGTCACCAAGAACTGGTCTCGGCAGGAAAATCGACCGCGACAGGAGGACCGGTCTCGGCAGGAGGATCAGCCCTCCGGAAGGGAAAGGAAGACTTTCCGCAGAGAAGAGTCGAGCCGAGACCACCACTCGGGCGGCCAGACATCAGCCCCGACTCACACCTCGGAGGGAGCAAGAGACACAGACCATCCTACTCTTCGCGCGAAAGGGTCAATACGGTCTTCAAAGAGCCGATACTCCAGATTTTGGACAAGATCTAGGGGAAGCCGTACTTTAAGTGGCCGCAGCCCATGCAAGGTGACCCCTCCAAGAGAGATCAAAGAAAGTTCTGTGTTTACAACAAGCAGAATGGACATAACACTAAGGACTGCTACACTCTCAGAGACCATCTCGAGAGGCTCGTCAAGAGCGGGCACCTGAAGGAGTACTGCAAGGGAGCAGACAGCAGGAGCAATGAGCGACCTCGGCGCCGAGCCGAGGAGAATCATGACAGCGACGAGTCAGAGAGAATCATAAGCGTCATTCACCTGGCCCCCACTAAGCAGGGCAGCAGCCAGGCCCGTGCCGAGGCCAGGAGGGCCTCCCATGGAAAGTAGGTGATGGCAGCTGAGCTCGGACCAGCCTCCAAGAAAGCTCGAAAGGAGAGGCCAAATATCTGGTTCTCAGACGAGGACCTGGAAGGAGTCCAGCTCCCCCACAACGACCCACTGATCATGACCCTGAAGCTGAAGAGCTGCAAGGAATAGAGGATTCTCGTCGACCCCGGCAGTTCGTCCGAGATCCTTTACTTCGACTGCTTTACCAAGATGGGGCTCACCGAAGAGGATCTCCAAGAAGCGCGGACCCCCCTGATAGGGTTCAGCGCGGAGCCCGTATATCCAAAGGGAAGAGTCTCCCTCAAAGTCCAAGTCGGAGGCGCCTCAGTGATGGCTGACTTCATCGTCGTGGATGCGCCGTCCCCCTACAATGCCATAGTGGGGAGGAGTTGGCTGCATCAGATAGAAGCTGTCCCCTCCTCCTACCATCAGAAGCTCAAGTTTCCTCTGGAAAGGGATGGCAGGATTGAGGTGGTCACAGTCGAGGGTGACCAACAGATGGCCAAATGTTGCATGATGGCCGTCATGCCCGGCGAGCAAGAGCCGAAGCAAGTACATATGGCAGAACTGGAGGCCGAACTGGATGCCGAACTGGACAGAGTTGGCCGCGATCCAGAAGAAAAGAGCATTGAAGATCTCACCGAGGTCAGGATCGACCCCAGTGATCCCGAGAGGTACTTCTGCTTGGGAGTCAGCTCACCGAGCTGGAGAGGTCCGAGCTGCTTTGCTTCCTATTGCGAAACAGAGAGGTCTTTGCTTGGACCCCACATGAAATGCCTGGCGTGGACCCTGAGGTTATGAGCCACAAGCTGAGCGTGGACCCTCAAGTCAAGCCTGTGGTCTAGAAGGCAAGAAGATCGGGAGTAGAGCAATCTACGGCCGTGATCAAAGAAGTGGGGAAACTACTAGAAGCAAGCGCCATCAGGGAGGTCCAGTACCCGAAATGGCTGGCGAACACCGTGGTAGTAAAAAAGAAGACTGGGAAGTGGAGAGTCTGTGTCGACTTCACCGACCTTAACAAGGCGTGCCCCAAAGACTGCTTTCCACTCCCAAAGATCGACCAAATGATCGATGCCACCGCCGGCCACGACAGGATGAGCTTCCTTGACGCTTACCATGGTTATCACCCATGTACGGGCCAGACGAAGAGAAAACGGCATTCATCACTCCTAAGGGATTTACTGCTACAAGGTGATGCCATTCGGTCTGAAGAATGCGGGAGCGACTTACCAGAGGTTGGTCACCACGATGTTCCGAGACCAGCTCGGCAGAACGGTCGAGGTGTACATCGACGACATGGTCGTCAAGTCCATACAGTCTCACGACCATCTGACGGACCTCGGCCAGGTGTTCGACGTTCTCCGGAAGTTCGGATTGAAGCTAAACGCCTCCAAATGCGCCTTCGGAGTCGGCTCCGGCAAGTTCTTAGGGAGCCTCGTCACGAGACGGGGCATCGAGGCAAACCCAGATCAAATCTCCGCAATCCTGGGAATTCAAAGCCCGGCGACGACGAAGCAGGTCCAGAGGCTCACTGGCATGGCCGTCGCTCTCAACCGCTTCATCAGCAGGTCCTCCGACAAATGCCTTCCTTTCTTTCAGCTGCTGAAGAAGAACCTGAAGTTCGAATGGACCCCGGAGTGCGACTCGGCTCTCCAAGAGCTCAAAGCTTACCTGGCCTCACCTCCATTGCTGTCAACCCCGAAGAAAGGAGAAGCACCGTATTTGTACTTGGCGGTCTCGGATCATGCTGTGAGCTCGGTACTAGTCAGAGAAGATGACGGGCAGCAGAAACCCATTTACTACACAAGTAAGATCCTCCTCGACGCCGAGACCAGATACTTGCAGATGGAGAAGCTCGCACTGGCCCTCGTCAGTGTCTCTCGCAAGCTCTCACGCTATTTCCAAGCCCACACGATAGTCATGGTTACTGAGCACCAGCTCAAGTCTGTCTTCCGGAAGGCTGATTTCTCCGGACGAATTTCAAGATAGGCAGTGGAGCTAGGACAGTACGACATCCAGTACCAACCCAGGACGGCGATCAAAGCGCAGATTTTGGCCGACTTCATCGTGGAGTTCACTTCACCGAGTTCGATGCCGAGCCCACTCGACCCCGAACTGGGGGGCAGAGGTCATGAGGACTTAGTCTCGGGGACTGATTACGAGCAATCTCGGAATACGTTCCGTGATTCGGCTTGGAAGGTCTCCGTTGACGGGTCCTTTACCTCTAGGAGGGCTGGCGTCAGCGTAGTCCTCCAATCTCCAGAAGGGCTAGTCATTAAGCAGGCCCTAACACTTGACTTCAGAGCATCAAACAACGAGGCGGAGTATGAAGCATTGCTAGCAGGGCTGAACAACGCCAAGATTCTCGGAGCTCAACAGCTGGTGGTCTTCAGTGACTCAAAGTTGGTGACAAGCCAGCTCACTAGAGATTACCAGACTCGCGACGATAGAATGGCGGCCTATTTGACCCTCGCCAAAAGCTCCTCTCTCAATTCCTGGAAGCAGAAGTCAGATAGATTGGCAGAGATTCTAACTCATACGCCGACGCGCTCGCCAACCTAGCTTCCGCCGTCAAAGCTGGAAGGAAGAGGACTGTAGAAGTAGACTCACTGGCATCACCAAGCATAGAGCTTCGCCCACCACGGCAAAATCATGAGCATTGATCTTGGGCCCAGTTGGACGGACCCTATCATCGCGTTCCTCAAGGACGACCAACTCCCTAAGGACAAAGCTCAAGCTCACAAAATCAGGCTAAGGGCAGCCCGGTTCTGGCTCTCTTTAGAAGGAAAACTGTACAGAAAGTCATTCACAGGCACTTATCTCCAGTGCGTCCACCCGAGCTGAGTTGAAGATTTCCTCTTTGAGATATACGAAGGCATCTGCGGAAGTCACATCGGAGGAAGGTCACTCGCGTACCGGGCTATAAGCCAAGGATACTGGTGGCCATACATGCAGAAGGACGCACAGATGTACGCTATGAAGTGCGAGAAGTGCCAGAAGTTCTCGCACAATCTCCATCAACCTGCACAGGATCTAAGCCCACTCTCCAGCCCGTGGCCCTTTGCCCAATGGGGGCTGGACATCGTAGGGCCTCTCCACCGAGCTCCAGGGAATAAGAGGTGGCTGATAGTGGCTACTGATTATTTTACCAAATGGGAAGAGGCGGAAGCATTATCTTCCATCACTGAGCGAGACTCCAAAAACTTCGTATGGAAGAACATCATCACGAGGTTCGGTATCCCACGAATCTTGGTCTCGGACAACGATACTCAATTCGACTACAGCCTCTTCAAAAACTTCTGCAAGGAGCTCGGCATCAGGAACCATTACTCAACTCCAGCCTATCCCCAGAGCAACGGCCAGGCCGAGATCTCCAACAAAGTGGTCCTTGATGGACTCAAAAAGAGACTCGACGGGGCCAAAGGGAGATGGGTGGAAGAGCTGCCCAGTGTCCTGTGGGCGTACAGGACTACCCCGAGGCGCTCCACTTCGGAAACTCCATTCTCCTTGGCATATGGAATGGAAGCCGTGATCCCGCTTGAGATCGGCCTTCCAACGCTCAGGTCCAAACTTTTTGACCAAAGCCAGAACGAGAAGAACCTGACCCTGGGTTTGGATCTGGCCGAAGAGCGTAGAGAAGCAGCGTCCATCCGTTTAGCAGCCTATCAGCAACGGCTCGCAAAAGATTACAATCAGAGAGTTCGGGAAAGGAAGTTCTCCATTGGAGAACTGGTCCTGAAGAAGGCACTGCCTGCAGACAAGGATCCGAACCAAGGCAAGTTGGCTCCAAACTGGCGCGGCCCGTTCAAAGTGGTCTCGACCGCTGGCCGGTCCGCGTACAAACTCGAGGATATGAATGGAAAGCAATTGCCACGACCATAGAACGCCTCGCACCTAAAAAAATTTTACTTTTGAAATGTACTCAGTTTATGCAAATCAATGAAGACCATTTCTTCTCAGTTTCTCTTACTTTTCTAAGTCAAGGACCGCGGCAATACCACAATTCTCCAGCTCGGCAGCAGTGCGCAGGGTCATCCTAGCTTCGAAAATAAAATCGGCAGAAACATCTCCATTCGTGCGATGAGCGCATCTCGGCCCTCGCGCCAGATAGCCAGCACGGCCCCTGGTGAAGAGCCAGGGGGACATCTCCATTCGTGCGATAAGCGCATCTCAGCCCCCGCGCCAGATAGCCAGCACGGCCCCTAGTGATGAGCCAGGGGGACATCTCCATCCGTGCGATAAGCGCATCTCGGCCCCCGCGCCAGATAGCCAGCACGGCCCCTGGTAAAGAGCCAGGGGGACATCTCCATCCGTGCGATAAGCGCATCTCGGCCCCCGCGCCAGATAGCCAGCACGGCCCCTGGTGAAGAGCCAAGGGGACATCTCCATTCGTGTAATAAGCGCATCTCGGCCCTCGTGCCAGGTAGCCAGCACGGCCCTTGGTGAAGAGCCAGAGGGATCTCTACTCGTGCGATAAACGCATCTCGGCCCTCGCGCCAGGTAGCTAGTACGGCCCCTGGTGAAGAGCCAGAGGGATCGCCTTACTTACACATCTAGTCGCTGGGCAACTATCCTAAACAATATGATCCCGGACCAAGGCAGCTCGGCACTTACCAAGCTTATATACTTGTACAAAAGAGAAAAAGCAAAAGGAGTTTTTCTTTCTACTTTTAGGTAACGTCATTCACTCGCCATTACATTGCGGAAAACACTCAGTGCCTTGGGTCACCCCTACAGCAGAATGGGAGCCCTACATCTCATTCTAAGGCCTACAGCTACTGAGCGCGGCTAATCGATAACGGGTTCCCAAGGTTTGGGGAGCTCGGCCATGAAGCTGAGGCGAAACACTTAGCACATTCAGATCAAGGAAAGTGCAAGAAAAAAGTAGACAGAATGGGCAAAAGAAGTTTTCATTAAAAAAGATAAGGTTCTTTACATAAAGGGCACCATGCGCCTGAGCAAAAAAGAAAAAATTACATCAATGCAAAGAGAAGGGAAAGCAAAGGCAGAGGGGCTTTACGTGGCAGGCGCGACGTCATCCGTAGTCGGAGTCGCGGCGGCAGGAGGGATGTGGAAGCCGCGGCCGGGGTCGCGGCGACAGCAGGCGCCTCAGATGCAGATGGGGGGAGTTCCGGTTCCGGCTCAACCACAGGGGTCGACTCAGTTCCTGGGCGCGGATACTCATCCGGGCTCACGTACGCCGGATGATCGCTGGGGACCCCCGCCTTCTCAAGGGCCGCTTTCCACCCCATCTCCCAAGATGAGACTCGTATATCGTCGACCCGTGCCGTACTCCTCACCCGCCACATCGATGCGGTCCTGGAAGGCAGCACTGACCTCGGCTTGATTTTTGAACTCAAGTTCAGATTTCTGCCTCTCTAGGTCGGCAATCCTCCTCTCCAGCTCGGCCTCCCTCCTCTTGACCAGCTCAAGGGTCGACTTCACATTGTCAGGCTCGGCGAAGAGGGTTCGGTGCGTCTCCTCATACTCCCTCACCCTCGCCTGACCCTCCTCCAAGGCTTTCCTGTGCTGCTCACAGTTCGCCTGGACCCGCTTGAGCTCGGTATGGCACTTCTGGACTCGCTGCGCCGAGACCTGGGCCATCTGCACAATCTGCAAGAAAATCAAGCCACCAGTGAGAAAAAGCTATAGTTAAAAGGGAAAATGTTAGAGAAGGTTGTACTTACGCTCAAGCTCGCCTTCATCTGCGATGCCAGCAGGGTGACGTCATCCAGCTCGTCATACTTCTCCATATCCCGCGGCAAGGCGCAGGCACTCCCCAAGCAGGCAATCACCAGCGGCCCCCCGGAGAGACGGTCCTCTACCGTCATCGGTCTCCCGGGCTGGAGCATGAAGCTCGGCCTCCAGGGGGCAGGAGAAGCCCGCGTTGCCATGCCGGCTGCCGAAGACTCCCCCGCCGAGCCTTCGACCCTGGCCCTTTTCCTGGCCTGGTCATCCCCCTGCGTGGCCAGGGGGGAGGTGACCACGGGAGTTCCGGTTCCGGTCACGACGAGTGGCATAGGAGTCCGAGCAGGAGGAGCCACAGTGGAAGAAGAAGGCGTGCTTGACGAAGAAGGTGCGCGAGAAGAAGATGCAGCACCCCGACCTCTACCGCCCACGGGCAGGGCCTTAAGATTCTTGAAGACTGGTTTCGGACGGGTCCTCTCCATCGCCTCCTCTGAATCGCTCTCTGATAAAACGATCCTTCCGATCGTCTCGGCGTTATCCTCGTCGGATCCCGAGGTGGACGTCTCAGAATTGGATGCGGCACGGCCCTCAGAGTCAGCCGCGGTCTGCTCTTCGTCCACTCTACTCTCCTCCTCTACCTCCGCCGCGGCTTGCGTGCGGTGAGCGGTATACTTCTTGTAGCCGCGGTATCTGGGCTTGTACCCCAGAAGCTTCCATGCCGACCTGTTCTTGTGGCCGTGGTAGCTTTCCAAGGCTCGGATCCAAGACTTGTTCAGTTTCCAGCCGTCTTGGCCACCAGCCGCCCTCCTCTGACGAACACCTACGGCGTAAACAATCAACATAAGCCTGGCAACACAAAGAAATAGAAGAAATAAAAAGGCGTGCTAGGACTGTAATTACTTGGAGGGGTGCCGAAGTGACAGGGAATCTTGAAAAATCTCTCCGCAATGGATTCTTCATCACTAAACTCCCAGTTGCCCGTAACCATCAAACGGTTGTCCCCGGCGTACTTATTAGAATCCTCCAGGGCTTGTACAAATGGCCTCCGACCCGGCTTGATGCGGAGGTAATACATATCCTTCCCGGATTTGCATATGTCATAGGCATCCTCGATATCGTGGACGCCGAGACCAATGCCCATGATCGTATTGAGCGCGTCCGTGCCCATTACGATCTTGAAGCTGTTGGGCATCAGCTGGCAGGGGCAGAGGTTCCATGCCCTGAGGCATTCCCTAAGTAGAGGGCGAAGGGGAAACCTAACCCCACCCTCGATCACGGCCACTAGGGGGAACGGCATCCAGCCATTATAGAAGTCACCAAGAACATGGACAATAGGAGGGGCCGCCATGACTTGGACCCAGTCCGGTATGTTATACTTAACCCTAAGGTCAGCTAACCCCCTCTCAGACTCTATCCAATGACTGTAAATACCCATCTCTCAAATAAAAGAACTAGAAGAAGGAAATACAGTGCTGGGCGAACAGGGAAAACCCTAGACAGAGCCCTAAGCGAAAGGGAGAAACAGGAACGAAAGGGGGAAGACTTACGAAAAGTCAAAAGCAGAACGGTGCTCGAGCCTGCGAAAGGAAGAAGAAGGAAAGGCTCACCTCCCCTATTTATAGCAAAAATAAAGCGCCTAATCATGGCGCCTTTTCGAATTTCGAAGAAGGTGCGTCTTTTCGCTGCGCGCGCCGCCATGAAAAGATGGGTCAGCCAAATCGAAGGAGACACGTGGAAGCACCAGCCTAATTTCCGTGCGCCATTTAATGCCTCGGACACCGAAGCGACAGCGGATAAAGATAAAGCGCACGCAACCAAAGCCGTAATAGGATTTCAAAACCATGAGCCGTTTGGGCTTCCTCCGGATCCGGACGCAAGGGTAGTGCGGCATCACGGCACGCCACATCTCGGCAATCCTTCTACGAGTCCTTGTCAGCTTCCGACCTCAAAGAGTTGGGATACTCTAAGAGCTCAAAAGCTGGGGGGCAATTGTGTGGGGGATGTTTTCACTAAGCCGAGATCAGAACTGGTCCTGGTCTTAAGACAGCTTAATCATGCCTCCCCTCGGCCAAGGCGGACCGAGGCTGAAGGGTCGCGGCACTCGCCGAGGTGAGCACCCTCGAAGTCAGGTGGCACGTGTCATTGTAGCCGACCTCGGCACGGCGGATTTGACAGACGCTGACGGGACTGTCTACAGGACGAAGGCACGTGCTAAGGCGTGCCCTGCGATCCATTATTTTTGACAAAACGGCGTTATACGGTACACGTGCGCCCCCAAAGCATGGCTCCAGGCCAGGCCCGATGGGACTTGGCCCAAAAGTCAACAACCGCCTGGCCTGATAAGATTGGCATTTAATAAGGAATGGGTAGGTGAGGCCAGCATTTAATGAAGTGTGGGCTGAGTGGACAAGGCCACTCAAGTGGCAAAGCCCATCATGAGGCTCGTCCACGCAAGTCACCCCCATCTCCTATAAATAACATCTTCATCTCCATTCTAAGGTACGCAATCCATAACGCATACACTTACTCTGCAATTTTCTCTCCATCTCCCTTATTCAGTCCCTGAACTGACTTAAGCATCGGAGAGCCTTGTGCTGCCCACAGCCAGGGTCCTCTGACGTGTTTTCCTCTCTTCCTCTACATGTTCAGCCGGAGCCACGATCATCTTCATCCAAACCACTCAAGACAGGGGTCCTAATCCCTGATTCAAAGTCCGTAATTTTTAGGCACTTACAATCCTTATTAATGAGTTTCATATATAATGTTATGGTCAGACGGCCCAAATTGCTGTAACAAAATTAAAATGAAAAGCTAAATTATATGGTAGAATTGGCTTCATTGGAATCATAAGCCAATAATTTTCAGAAATTCAAATTGAGCAGACGATACAGAGGAAAATAATTACACTGGTTTGAACCATCATTTGAAAAACTAAATACTTAAATTCGTATAAGAGTTGAATTGACTTCACTGGAATCATAAGCCAATAATTTTCAGAAATTCAAGTTGAGCAGACGATACTGAGCAAAATAATAACACTAGTTTGAATCATCATTTGAGAAACTAAATACTTAAATTCATATAAGGGTACGGTGAATTGAACAGTACCAAAAAAAAAGAAAAAAGAAAAGAAAAGCAACAGTGAAATAAGGAATCAACTGGTGCAGAACTAGAGTCCAACCAAGTATGCAGAACAACCATGCATCAAAAATTACAATGACTTGTTGCTAGGCGCTAGCCATACCATCAATGGTCACTGAATGGATGGTTGAAATAAGGACTCTTCTCTTCTCTACCCGATGGGCCAATGGGCCTCCAAAAATGTCATGTCTCAGCTCATGATTTTATGCTTTTCAGGAGAAAATAGGAAAACCCCTAATGTGAAGGAAGCATGAATGGGGTCTCCAATTGGATTAAGATTAATTTTAACAATCTTGAACTTCTTAAAGGATGAATGTCACAAAAGATTGCTAAGAAAGAAAATTGTTGTTTTTAAAATTCTTAGAACATAAAAGATTTAATGAAAATTGAATAAAGAATGAGGAGGATTTTACTCGAAAAA
Organism: Litsea cubeba; assembly: GCA_012931725.1. Classification (NCBI taxonomy): domain Eukaryota; kingdom Viridiplantae; phylum Streptophyta; class Magnoliopsida; order Laurales; family Lauraceae; genus Litsea; species Litsea cubeba. The sequence continues at coordinate 18,997,818 of CM022948.1, forward strand.
TCTTAAAATATTCAGCCATTTATCGCGAAAGGTCCTGGCAAATTGTGCAGCACTATCAAGGTCCTCTCGCCAATATTTTATACTTTTTTCTGAGCGACGATAGCGTTATTATGGACAATGTATGGGCGTCGCTCATTAGAATATCTCCTAATGTTCTTTGCCTTTCTCATGTTTTATTGGGTATACAAATTGAATTCTTTAATCAAACCCCAAAGATTAAATGGACCTTTTGTTGATCTCTTCCTTTTTCAGGTTTCAGGAAATTGTGCCCCTAAATGCAGGGAATGTTTTAGGTGCAGAAGACAGTGGGCCAGCAAAAAAATGGCTGGCCCTCATCAAAAGGACTCTAAATAGTCTTCCAGGCACCAGTGGAGGTGGAGGTTACCATCCGCCTTTGCCCATTCCCAATCCTGTTGCAGAAATTGATGTAGATTTTGAGGGACCAACAAGGCAAAAGGCATCCACTTTCTTCCAATGCCGATCATTTCAGTCCTTCAGTCACAATATGCAGATGGACGATGATATCTCGATTGCGCAACCCCGACTTGATCGAAGATTGAGTGTTTGTGATCGGGTCATGTACAGTCACAGGCCAAGCGATTTCGATCCCAATTTCAAGTGGGGTTCTGATGATGATTATAATGGACCTGGAGATTCACCAAGTACTGGTTACATTTCACCAATGTCAAATGGTGCATCTTCTTCCATGGAGGACAGAGATAGATCAATGGGGGCATTATAGGTATTGTTTGGTTGCAAGCAAGCAAATGGTTGGGATATTTCAAGCAATGAAATGGTTGAAATAGGAGGAGGTGAGTAAGAAGACATTAGGAGATGTTCTAACGAACGTCGCGCTATTGTCGCTCAGAAAAAAAGTATAAAAAAATATAAGAAATTGGCGAGAGGACCTTGTTAGTGCTACACAATTTGCGAGGACCTTTTGCGATAAATGGCTGAGTTTTGGGATTTTTTTGAGTAAAATCCTAAAGAATGAGAGAGTGAGAGAGGGCTTTTCCTTTGCCTAAATATGAATGAGTATGACTGAAAAGTAAAATTGGGTAGAGTGGTTTAGGATAGGTGGGTGCATGAGGGGATTGGGATCCATCATAGGTGGGGCTAATTAGAAGTATTTATATAGCATGTGCCACGTGTTTTTTTAATAACTTCCTCTAAGTTTTATGTTGCAATTATCACTCTAATAGGTGATATTCTCACAATAAAAATGTTTCTAGTGAAAATTTGAATTTATTACCATATTATTGCATAAAATGTATTCTCTATGATACAGAGAAAAAAGATAAGTAGACGTTGCCAGACACCTACATTGCTTTCCATTAAATTTTGGACCATTGCCTTACGTGAATAAACGCGTTATCATTTGAGGGTATGTTCATTTGGAGGTGTTTCTAACAACTTCTTTCCCCAATAAATTTCAATTCTTTGCTTGAATGTTGAGAATTCATAAAGTCTAAGCCCATGTTTGGCATGTCTAATTTTTTGCCTCTAAACATCTATTTCTCGAAAGCGGACAGAGGTTTTGAAAAATAGAGGTGTTTGGCAATGATTTATAGCCTCTGTACATTCTAGAGCAAAAGAGGCAAAGCCTCTAAAAAGGAAATGCCACAAAAATGGGCATGTAGAAATCAGAGGCAATGCCTCTTGAAAAAGCAGAGGCGGAACCCATTTTTTATGACAAAAATGCCCCCGACGGAATTTTATTGTCAACGAAAGTCCTTTGAATAAAGCCCTCATTCCCGTTGTTTCTGCAACTCAAAACCCATCTTTGTGAAAGAGGCTGGAAGGGAGAACGCTTGTAGCCTGCTGTATTGGTCTTCTGATAACGCTTGCAACGCTCATCTCTTCTGGTACGATCCCCTTCTATTTCTTTTGTTTCTTCTTGTTTCTTTCTCTATTCAAAACAATAGCTTTATACTCTCTTTCTCTCTCTATGTTCAATCGATGTGGTTTTTTTTTTTTTGAATGATGATGGAAAGGGTTGAAGATGGGTTTTAGTTTGGGGTTGTTGGGAGACATTTTGTTTCTTCTGGTAACGATTTCTGTCTTTCTCAACGACAAAAGGGAAAACCAGATGTAAATGCATTTCTTTTTCCTCTCTCTGCTATGAACTCTGATTTATTGTTATTTTTCTTGTCTGTATAGAAAATGCCTACCATGTGTTTGTTTATATTCCTCTATTAAGAAGCTAGATAAAAAAATGGTATGTCCAGTCTAAAACATTAGTTGAACCAAAAATATGTCTGAAGATATTTGGCATTGGTAACCGGTATGTTGGGTCATATGATTCAGTGACCTCGACCATTGATTTGATGGTGTGTTATTGGATAGGGTATGCTGTGTAAATTTTCTTATAGGAAGTTTCACTACTACTGTCTACTGATCAATGAAATGGGGACATGAACATCTTTGTTCAGCATAAATGGGGTTGAAGTTTGAATGCTTTTGATTTAGGAGGGCCCATCAGATTGGTTGTGCCTTGTTTGAACCCCACGATTGAGTCTGCACATGGGGCATGAAGTATGAGCTGTTGAGGATCTTAAATTCATGTGCTCAAGGGGTTAATTAATTTTCTCTGAATCTCTGAAAACCATTAAATTTCTTGTAGTTTTTTAAAGTTTTTATGATTTGATATATATATCTAGTTTTAAGATAGGATTAGCATAAGGTAAAACAAGGGGATTGGTTGTTTCTGTATTTGCAGCAGTTTTTTCTTTTATGTGGGGATGATTTTTTAGTGTTGGGACATTGTGGAAGTTATGATATGTTTGTTTCACATACCAAGCGTTTGATAAAAGTCTTAAGAGATATATCTTTATGTACCATTTTGCTTCTAGTCCAATGCTATACCTTTTGGCTTACCGTTCTTGTGGGTTGTCTCTTCTTAGAACTAAATGCGCCATATTTATAATTTAGCTCTTATGGATGCATTTTGAAGAAAGTAATAGTTGGTCTATCTTGCATTGCTGAGACAAAATTGTAGCTCTTATCAACTACAATAAATTCTATATAATCATGAATAATTTAAACTAATGTGTGCTGATAACCTCTTTTTAGGCAAAATTGTGTGGATGGAAGTGTTTGGTGTAGCTCGCGAGCTGGCAAAAAGAACAATCAAGGAAGAAAATTTATTGGTTACATCTACATCGTGAAGGAAGGATCGTCACTCATCAAGGGTTTTCTTTGTGATAGAGTTTGGGTTGATGAGATTAGAGCTTCTGATGAACACATGATTCAAAACTGGGAGTATTTATGTACTTTTAGGATGTGTATTTGAATGTTATTGTATGAAATGAGATGCCCATATCACTTGTTTCAAGGGTGCCTCAAATCACTTGTTTCTCATGTATCCTAAAAATAAAAGCTGGAGTTCCTAGTTATTCCATCACTACTTGAGCCTCAATTTTACAGTTAAGATTGGATAGCTACTTCTCTCTCTCTCTCTCAAGCCATCGTAATTACATGTTCGGTTTTGATGTTTTGGTACCATGTATTTTTTAATATGATCTATGTAGGCAAAGTTTCTCTGTCCAACTAAAAAGGGGTAATTATTAGGGGTTATCAATTGGTCATGGTTGGGCTTTACAGATTTAGCTAAGCATTGTGATAGCATTTATGAGCTTAACCTGCAAATGCAAAATTAAAAGGTTCAACCCAACATCTTTTGTGACAGTTGGGTTGGTCTGTGTATTGGGTTTAAGTTAGGTTGTAATTTTAATTGATTGTAGAAAGTAAAGATCATATTTTATTTTAATCGCTTGTAGAAAATTAATATTCAGCCTAATTATAAATTTATTTCATATATACTCAAAGAAACCACCACTGTAATAGTAAATGTGAATAAGATCTTTTTTTTTAAATAATGACAGAAACTACCCCTTTTAAAAAGAGGCAGATCCTTCTAATAAGAGGCAGAAAGAGGAAGTACCAAACGGTCTATATAAAATAGAGCTTTGCAATACCAAACACTTTCTTTTATTTTAGCTCTCTTTCTTATTGCTCTTTTTTTCATGGCTCTATTTTAGATAGCTCTATCAAAAGAAGAGTAGAGATACCAAACAAGGCCTAAGTACTTTACGAAATGTCACTTTTAATTTCAGTTTTCAAAATGCTACATTGTACTTAACATCTGTGAAATTGGATGGAGAAGGGGGATTTATAAAACTCCCCAACAAGAATTCCTAATTGGGTTTCATTCATCATTGTAGTTGAATCTCCCTAATGTATGGTTGTGGTATGCATTCATCTAGTGCCTGCTATTATAGGGTTAGTGCCAAATCATGGGAGATAATGATTATGATGGATAGGAGCGGAACCAGAAAACTCAATAACCACCTATTGTTATAGAAAATATAAATATTTTAATATTATCCCCATATAATTTTGGAAAACCAAGTTAATAATAAGAAACGTTAGTTTCTCCCCAGAGTCCCACCAAGAGCGCAATTGAGACTAGTTTGATAGAACTCTCCCTGCTAAGGACTTGTTTGATGGAACTCTCCCCGCTAACTGATGGCTGAGGTGCGGGCGCGGATTGATAATGCAGTAGCGATACAATAAGTGGGATCGTCGTTGTAGACATCTCAAATGGGAAACTTCAAGGTGATGTCCAAGGTGAATTCATCATCATCTACATTATGTCGCTGAGCTTGAGGTGGCGATGGATTCATCGGACCGCTTTGTGGGAGTGATTCATGAGGAGAGTTAGATACACCATAGATGGCAATGGAACAATCCTGGAAATCTTAGGGCAAGTGATGGTCACATTGTCAACAGTAATAACATTGCATATTGTGTCACATCTTATATTCATTTGCTTGTATAGTAGGATTGTGGGAATGAGGTGGTCAACGTCCGAATGCTTACTGAGCTGCCAGTAGGAGATTGCACGAGGGACAATATGGTATTGAATGACTTGAGGGTCCATGGCTAGCATCAATACCAATCATGCCCTCAATAATTCTTTGATTCTCATCAACAGGGCGAGGGGAATTTGAGGTTCTGGGTTACAGGAGTAGAACCCGAAACAGAGATGAAGCTCCCGAGAATTAGGAATAAGTGAGTATTCACGGCGACCTTCATTATTTCTGCTTTTGAAAATGAAAAAAACAGAAGAATTTCAAGATTACTAGAAATGACAGGACTGGAAATTCCCTTATTTCAAATACAGACACCACTAGATCATCAATAATAATAAAAAACATAAAATTACCAAAGTCATTAATTAATTTAATATTCAAGTATAGCATTCTATTTTAACATAACTGTGCATCAAGATCAATCTTAATACTTCATTAAGAAATTCAGATCTGCATATCATATTATTCATGTATTATCCCGCTTGTAAAGTCAACCAGTCCTTGTATATATATGGTCTCAACAGGTCTATTCCATTTTGGATGTAATAGATGATGGGCCCCATAGGTCTATTCCATTTTGGATCTAATATATGATGGGCCCCACAGGTCTATTCCATTTTGGATCTAACAGATGATGGGCCCCACCGATCAAAACCCACGATGAACCTGATCTTTAAAGTCTCCCAGGCCCCACAATTGATCCTATGTTTCTGATTTGGCATCAGGTGGCCCTACTGGGCCCAACAACAATTAGATGGTGGGCCAAATAGGGCCCGCATGGGTCCACAACTGGGTCCCCTTCCGCATGTGGGAACCTGATCTCTGTTCAGGTGGCCATAGGGTCCCACAACCCCTAGCCACAACCCCTATCGACCAAAACAGCTATTATACAAGCCTTCCTTTCTGTAATTTGAATCAGTTGGATAGTGGGTCATATGGGGCCCACTCCATATGGGTCCAGCATCTTAGTGGAAAATCGTGGGTCTATTTTCATATCCAGGTCAGAAATTCTGCACTGTATCTCCATTTGATTTGATCATCTTATTTAAGACTTTTGAACTTGACAAAAAAAAAAAAAAATGGAATTGGGCCACATGTAAACAGTAAAACTGTCCATGGTTGTGAGAATTGAACTAGAGTAACCTTATGAGATGTAAAAGACTAGAATGAAGAAAACTCAACTTGGAGAAATCCTAAAAAAGCAAAAGCAAAGATCAACTCAGTTGAAATTGAGTAACCTTATGAGATGTAAAAGACTAGAACGAAGAAAACTCAACTTGGAGAAATCCTAAAAAAGCAAAAGCAAAGATCAACTCAGTTGAAATTGATTAGTATAATCAGATAATAAAATTGATACAACATATCACCAACCCAAAACCCAGCCCCTCCATCTATGAAACCGATAGAACCCAAATCAAGAACAAACGGTGACAAAAGAGAGTCAAACCCACCTGTAGAAATAAAATTGAATAACATATAACTGCGAAATTGAACAAATCATCAAAATAACTATCAAGTCAAAACCCAAGAACTTTTTTTAAAAAAAGAAAGACGATGGATAGAATTAAACTACAAATAAAAAACACCCACCTCCAATAGGCAAACTCAGTCGTTTTTCACCAAGGAAAAAAAAAAAAGGCAAACTAAATCCGAAGGAATTAGAAGCAAACTAAGAACAGATGTTAGGACAAATAGTATACACAACAACCAGAGAAAAGACGGAACTTTATGCTTCTTTATATATTTAAGGATGGGGCAGGTTCTCCTAAGCTGCAGCTTAGGGGTATCCTAAGCTGCAGTATGTAAACCGCACATGTGTAAGCACATGTGTGACCCATTTTTACAATAATGCAGCTTAGGATACCCCTAAGCTGCAGCTTAGGGGTATTCTAAGCTGCAGTATGTAAACCGCACATGTGTGACCCATTTTTACACTAATACAGCTTAGGATACCCCTAAGCTGCAGCTTAGGAGAGCCTGCTCGTTAAGGATGGAGCAGGTTCTCCTAAGCTGCAGTATGTAAACCGCACATGTGTGAACACATGTGTGACCCATTTTTATACTAATGCAGCTTAGGATACCCCTAACCTGCAGATGTAAACCGCACATGTGTGAGCACATGTGTGACCCATTTTTTCACTAATGCAGCTTAGGATACCCCTAAGCTGCAGCTTAGGAGAGCCTGCCCCTTTAAGGATGGATACAAAGATTAAACATTATAACTTTACATATTTAATAATGACAGGTTAAATAGCATACGGGGTGTCATGACTTAGGGGTCGATATTTTGCTTTATATTTGTTACTAAGGGAAAATACATTGTTTTCAACATTATAGATTTTTTGGGTTTTTTTTTGTGATAAAATAACTTTTCACACAGAAACGGCCACGGCGAACCGCGACAGCCGACAATAATGGTTTTTGGGGTCGGCCAATACCATGACCGATACTGTACTTTTCATCTATTTCACAACCATTAGCCCATTACAAAGAAACCGTAAGTGTAAGACATGCATGGAACTGTCGGAAGACTATTCCTGTCGGAAGCCTATGCATTTTATATATTTTTTCAAGTTTTTTGAGTTTTCTCATGATAGATATGATTAGAAAATAGTAGATGATAAATAAATAGATAATGGATATAAAGTACAGTCAAAACAATCTCACACTTTTACTATTTTTGTTTACCTTTTATAAGTTTTTCTCATTTTTTTTATTCTCATTCTTTTAATATATTTTCCTTGATTAAACATTTTTATTTTGATATTTCCATTTTTTGACTCTTACAATACTTTTAAATTTTAATGATATTTTAAGAATATTGTGACTATTAAGATGATACAATTTCAAATATATTTTGCAATACAGTTGGGCAGTGGTGCTCCTTTATTTACTAATAATGGGTCCCAACACTTTTCCCTGCAAACCGTTGAACTTGAAACATCCAAATGATAAAGATGAGCCACCATCAATGCGCCCAAAAAGGCATACATGGTTTCACATGATTTATTTCATATTTCAATCACAATTAGTGTATCAAGTTTTATCCATTATTATATATTATATCGGAAGGTTTTTTAATTCAATTGATGCCGGATGGTAAAGCCGGCCCTAACAAAGATCATAGAATAATATTTCAGAATTCATCATAATTTATTTCTCTATTAAAAAAGATGAAAGAGTTAAAATAACTAATTATCAATTTAACAACAAGTTCACATTAAAACTAACAATTACCTTATTTTTTTAGTTGTCTTCCAATATCTCAATAATTGTCTAATGATTATGATTATCTAAAAGCATTTGTTATCTCACTACCTAAAAAAATCTTTGAACATTCATTTATGAATGAAAATGAGAGAAAGAAAGATATATTTTATATAGTATTGGGCTATCATTCATAAATCATTCATACATGTGATTTGGTCCAACCACAACAAACTTATGACATTTCTAATAAAAATTTATTATCCTCAAAATAAATATAATCCCTTTCTATGGAGGAGTTGAGCTCACCCAAAGATTAAAGCATATAATATATCAATGTTATGATCAATCTTATGGTGGGAGCAACTCTATTAGAAAAAAAAAATGTATGGTCCACCAATTTTATATAAAGAGAGGGCTAACAGTTTAAGCTGTTTTGGTTTTTACAGATGGTCCCGTTGTGGATTTTCACTTCTGCGGGGTTACATTTAGTAGGGTTGCAAATATCTTAGCCCTATTCACCCCCACCTAGTTATAAGAGTTTTACCCTTGCAGTATGTCTCGAAGGTTTTTGCTATATATATTTAGGTGAGAATGAATGTAACATGGTATAGATTTGAGCCTGAATATTAAGCTAATAACGAATCCAGGCTTCTACATGATTGTAGGTACTGGTAGGGGTGCTCATGGACTGGACCGTTTTCTTCCCTTAAAATTCAAGCATCCACCCCAGGCACTTTGAGATTGATTGGCCTTGGGCTTAATCTTTTTAGGCAGGTTCGGCTGGGATCGAATGCTTATGGCCCGAGTCAGACTAGGCTCAGTCTTTGGCCTATCGTTTAGAAGTTGGCATCGGGCTGCATATTGCTCAGCCCGTCCCAACTCGGCCCATAAACGCCCCTACTAAAAGACATAGCTACCTATTTTAATATTTGCTTGCTGGTCCCACATTTTTCAATCCTAATTCACATTAGATATAGAAAGATTTTTAATTGAACGCAAGGTCCAGAATTAGTTTCAAAATGGGCCCTATCTAACAATCACATCTCTCCAAAATAAGAAAGATGGAGTCCAAAAGTTGTTAGGATTCTCTGATGTTCCAAGGAGAACTTGCAGGATCAATCAACGCATCTCTCGCACAGTCTTTCAGTCGGAAATAACAGAGATGGAGTCCAAAATTTGTTAGGATTCTCTGATGAGGATAGAGGAAGCTAGGAAACAATCTTCAATCTGGACCATCTTAGTCCATTGAACCTGATTTTGGTCATTTTTCAGGAAACCATCTGTACAACTATTGGGGACTGGGATAAAAAGGTTCCAAGAGTCAGCCATCCTTTCCTCCATCTTTATGGGAATTGGCCGGTCTTTTGGAGGAAGATCAGCAGCAAGCAAAGGAGAAGTATCCAGATTCAAGAACAAAGCTCTTTAACGGATCATATGAATAAATTGTGAAGGGTGCTCTGCCAAGGATTTTTTTTTTCTGAAGATTCTGAAATTCCTCTCCAGCCAGATTTCCCAAACAAATACAGGAAAGCATATATAGTTTAGCTAGAATATGCATGGTTCCCGTGGCTACTTTGATAGCAACTGTTGAGGAAAAGAGAAAGATGCTCTTTAATGTAGTTTCATCTTTGGCTTGTAATCATCACAAACTAGGAAGAAATTGAATTCCAAACTTGGCAACTACTATAAGTGCAATCAATAAAATTATGACAAACAGACATAGGCTATAGATGGTGTTAACTACTAACATTTTGTTTTGAGACCATTGAGGATTGCCATCCCACAGCATATAAATTGTCTAGGAATGCTAACTTTAAACCATATCAATTCACTCCATTGGACACATTGAGAAGGTATATGGTCCATTAATTTTCATAAAAATTGTACCTTTCTTTTTTTTTGAAAAATTCACATTTATAGATTATCTTTGTAACGTAAAATTTCAGATCATAACTTTATTATTATTATAAATATGAGGACACGTATCTTAATCATATGATAATGATAATGATAATAATAATGATGATAATTGGTAATAATATCATTGCCATCTTATTAATTTATATATTATAATATTATAAGTATTATATTAATGTGTGTGTATATATATTATATTGCATCTTTTTCCATGTCAATATAATTTATACATAACATATCATATTTTAATTTTTTAGTTTATAGATTTATTCATAACATGAACTACATTTTCCATGCTAAGTACGGGCATGTTCAGCTAGTATATAATTGGGTAAATTAGCCAAAAGTCCCTGCGCACGGTCTTCTAAGGCATCAAGGACAACAACTTTTTCTCTAATGTCTCTAGTCCAGACAGCTGGAGATACTTTGGTGAAAGGTCCCTAATATGCCACGTCATATATTTTCATGACTAATTTACCCCATTCAACCCTCATTCGAACTCCTGCCTTCTTCTTCTCTCTCATTTTCCATTTTCCATTCCTTTCCATGGTTTGGAGTATCGTTGCAGAGCACTTTTCATTGCCACCATGCCATGACTTCTGATTCTCTCTATTTTATTTCTTCAAAAATGGAATCGGTTTTGAAATATCTCTCTATCCAAATCTCTCTCTGTACTCAGACAAATTTATTTGAATTTCTAATAAAACTCAGACAAATTTATCTGAGTTTGTGTCCAACTTGTGAGGTATTTTTCTATGATATAACGGTGGAATCTTGACTTGGTCTCTTCATGAAAGTTGTAGCCCTAGATGTGTAGATGATTCTAGGGTTTTGAATCACTTGATTTGGACTTCGGAAGCTCAAGTTATGGCTCATTGAAATTTACTGGTAAAAATAGGAATTTTGGATCGATTTTTCCGGCCTTATTTTGAAGCAACGCTTGGAGGCCCAAACGAACTTGAATTTTTGCGAACCAGACCTTTCTGAAAAGCTTAAGACGTCCTCTAAAAACTTCATGAAGACCACTTTGTCGTTCTGAAACTCTAACGCCATCCAAACCTCAATGGAATGAGAGAAGTTCATTTGACAAATTTATCTGAATTTCTGATAAAACTCAGACAAATTTATCTGAGTTTGTGTCCAACTTATGAGGTATTTTTCTATGACATAACGGTGGAATCTTGACTTGGTCTCTTCATGAAAGTTGTAGCCCTAGATGTGTAGATGATTCTAGGGTTTTGAATCACCCGATTTGGACTTCGGAAACTCAAGTTATGGCTCATTGAAGTTTACTGGTAAAAATATGAATTTTGGATCGGTTTTTCCGGCCTTATTTTGAAGCAACGCTTGGAGGCCCAAACGAACTTGAATTTTTGCGAACCAGACCTTTCTGAAAAGCTTAAGACGTCCTCTAAAAACTTCATGAAGACCACTTTGTCGTTCTGAAATTCTAACGCCATCCAAACCTCAATGGAATGAGAGAAGTTCATTTGACAAATTTATCTGAATTTCTAATAAAACTCAGACAAATTTATCTGAGTTTGTGTCCAACTTATGTGGTATTTTTCTATGACATAACGGTGGAATCTTGACTTGGTCTCTTCATGAAAGTTGTAGCCCTAGATGTGTAGATGATTTTAGGGTTTTGAATCACCCAATTCGGACTTCGGAAACTCAAGTTATGGCTCATTGAAGTTTACTGGTAAAAATAGAAATTTTGGATCGATTTTTCCGGCCTTATTTTGAAGCAACGCTTGGAGGCCCAAACGAACTTGAATTTTTGCGAACCAGACCTTTCTGAAAAGCTTAAGACGTCCTCTAAAAACTTCATGAAGACCACTTTGTCGTTCTGAAACTCTAATGCCATCCAAACCTCAATGGAATGAGAGAAGTTCATTTGACAAATTTATCTGAATTTCTGATAAAACTCAAACAAATTTATCTGAGTTTGTGTCCAACTTGTGAGGTATTTTTCTATGACATAACGGTGGAATCTTACTTGGTCTCTTCATGAAAGTTGTACCCTAGATGTGTAGATGATTATAGGGTTTTGAATCACCCAATTTGGACTTCGGAAACTCAAGTTATGGCTCATTGAAATTTACTGGTAAAAACAGAAATTTTGGATTGATTTTTCCGGCCTTATTTTGAAGCAACGCTTGGAGGCCCAAACGAACTTGAATTTTTGCGAACCAGACCTTTCTGAAAAGCTTAAGACGTCCTCTAAAAACTTCATGAAGACCACTTTGTCGTTCTGAAACTCTAACGCCATCCAAACCTCAATGGAATGAGAGAAGTTTATTTGAATTATTGCTGAGCTTTGCCAAAACTCAGATAAATTGTCTGATTCTGCTTTTGCTGACGTGTAGAAGGGTGTTTTTATCTTTTTCAATGAGTTACTTTTATAAAAGGACTGCCGTCAGTACGAAAAAATGGTGTGGACCGTTTGCAATAAAAATCACAGTAGAGGGACCTCCGCCCAAATGCCCCTATATAATTTACAAGTGCATTCATTATATTGAAGGGCGAACAAAATCAGTCCGAATACCATAAACCCAACATCCGGACTTTCTAATTTTAAAAATACATCTAATGGAAAAACATGATCCGAATGCTTGACTTTCTAATTGATTAAGTATTGATCTTTTTTATGAAATTAAAAAGCTAGAGTTAGCCAATTCCATATTTAAGAACCAGTTTTTTTTTTTTTTTTGCTAACAGATATTTCAGAACCAGGTTGTTTTTTCAGAAAGAGTGGATATAACTAAGATCAATTCAAGCCTTTTCAAAGGCATTCAACAGGTTCCCCGGCTTCCTTCCACCTGCTTTGGCGAAATTAGGCCTACACCCAATAGATTTTCCCACTTCAATCCCCATATATATATCAACAATCCTACCCAATAGGTTTTCCCGCTTCAATCCCCATATATAGCAACAATCTAAGGAGTAAACGACATGCAACCACGTTCAACTAGACATGAGCCCTAAATAGATCTTGCAGTAAATCCACAAGACATTCTGCAGAATATTTCAGCGAATGGTTATCCATATCATCTGGGAAGCTTTTATCAGAGGGAGCGATTCAGCTGGCAGAATACATATGTACAACCGTCTTTTATCATACCTTGATCCATTGTGACACATTTAATGGTAACATGTGTGGCCCCACATGATGGAATTTTCCAACATCTTCATCTATGTTATCTTCTTCCTGTGGAAGGCGAGAACAAAACCACCTTTGAAGCTTGGAAGATCCCCTCTTCTATCCAGCAGCAACGGAATTCCTTTCTTTCTCATTGGGAAAAATCTCTAAGCCTTTCTGCAGTAATCAACTCAGATCTTTGCTCCTCTTCCTAAGGATTCCTGTTGGGTGACTGATTTTCAGGGTTCGGTAGCCTTTGCTACTTCGAGAACTTTTAATCTTCATATCGTCCGATCAGCTTCTTCTCTCCTTTTCCTAAGTTTTCTCAGACTTAAGGAAGCCCTCTTGTGTAATTCATCTGAAAGCTTCTTAGGTCTGTTCAGCTGATCGGCAGCCTCTTTGCCTGATCAGGGATGTGTTTTTTGTTAGGCATGAGTGGTACTCATGACCACATGTGCAACATTGTTGGGACCCACGGTTTAAGCCTACTAATTTTTAGTTACTTTTCCCTTTTTTAGTTTTTAGTTTTAGTAAGTTTATCTTGGATTAAATTTTAGTAAGCCCAATTATATAGGACTCTTGTTTACTAATTTGAGGGAATTAAGGAAACTTATCTTTATTAGATTTCTTTAATGGGAAGAAATCTCTCTAGGGCTTATCTATATATATGGTTTTCTGGTCCTCGATCTGAAAAGTACCCATTAACTTCACGCATATTGGAGTGGGTGATAAGGGAGATAGGAGAAAACCCTATTCGCAAAAGGAGATCAGCTTATCATCAAGATCATGGCGCAATGTACGCTTTTAGTATTATTAGATTATCCATTGTTAATGCATAGATCAAGATCCATAGGTTTGATTTATATTGCAAACCATATTAGATCTAACAAGTGGTATCAGAGCACCAGTTTCTGATTTATGCATTCAACAATCTTTTAGTTGGATAATATTTATTGTTTTGATTAGTTATGATTCGAATTAGTGGGGATCTTCGATCATGAATATCGATCAATTTGTTTTTGGTCGCCCGATCGAGTTTGCCTTATGTGTATTTGATTCAATTTATATTTGCATATTTTCAAGTTTTTTTTTTTTTTTTTTGTATATCTCATTCTGCTGAAATCGCACACTGATGCGCTCGATAATAAAGTGATCGTTGGATCACGTTATGGATCAAAAGAATATGACTGTACACATACCCATATAATTCTCTGGGTAGTGATTTTTTCTTTTCTTTTGAACATGACTTCTGTAGCAAGTTATTATTAATGTGTTAGTAGGCCCTCATGGTTCTTGCAAGTGCGCCTCGTAGACACTTTACAAGATGTGTTGTCACAATGACATGCCATCTTGAGCATTCTGCCGCCTCTTATTACCAAAGTGGTAGTCATCTACTAGTAAATCCCCGTGCTATGCACAGACCACAGAAACACCAGATGCACAAATTTATACATATTATTTTTATTAAATTTATTAATTAGTAAACCTTTATGTGTCCTTCTTTTTGTTGCTAATTTGATATATTTTTTATTTTTTTTTCCAGATATTTTATTCTTTACGCAAGTTGTACATTGAGTTTGATGTAGCCAGAGCACGTGTAAAAAATATTAATCTGAAAACATATTAACAATAAAACAACAGAATAAAGCAAGTAAATGTAGCTTCAATAACACGGGGTTCACAATATACACATTCGTACGATTTATACAAATGAAAAGACAATAAATACGTGCAAATTAGGACACTAACAATATCAAACAAAATATTAATGCCGAGTAATAGTAAATCCATCTTTCAAGTGCTTTACGGTGGACTTGTAGGCATATAAAAACTATTTTAATAATTAATAAATTATTATGTTAATGGTAAATAATCAATTGAAAATATCGTAGAAGTCATCATAAGAGGACATTTTTACCTGGAATATGGAGATTGACTTTCATATCTCATTGTTGTTTTTTTTCCAGTCCATCATCTAAATCTTCTAAAACCCTTATTGTTATAAGGTCTAACTCAATATCTTCCAACATTTCTCCTAATTCCCTCATGTCCACGAAATTAGTCTTGACTTTAGCATGGATGTCATGTACCGGCCAAGGAGGTGGTAGAGTGCTTATTATGGAACGTACCAGATCTGCAATATTTGGTTCAAACCCTCTCCTTTTTAGATCGTAATACAACCTTTCCTTGGTTAGCAAATGTTCTCTGACACCCGTTCCTTCAATCATTTTCTCTGTCCTGAACTGTATCCATAAGGGATGAATATACTTCTCAAACGATTCCAAGAGGTCGACAAACTCCACTGCATGCCATGGTTGAAAAATCTCAAATATCCTAAACCATAAGCCTAAATACAGTATTTTAGCAATATGTTCAGTTATTTATTTTTCAAATATTTTCAAAATCCAATCAAGAAATTAAAAAAAAAAGAAGAAGAGGAGGAGAATAAAACAATGGATCCTGACATAACTTTAAGACTGATCTTTCTGTGCAATTTTAGTAATGGTGTCAATACCCTAAACCATAAGCCTAAATACAGAACTTTAGCAATATGTTCAATTATTTATTTTTCAAATATTTTCAAAATCCAATCAAGAAATTAAAAAAAAAAAGAAGAGGAGGAGAATAAAACAATGGATCCTGACATAACTTTAAGACTGATCTTTCTGCTTCAATTAGTATTATAAAAGGCATGTAAATATCTTCATAAGCATTCCTATTTGGAATCATACATGCATTGGTACAGTACGCATGCTGGGCTCAACTATAATGGAGGAAAAAGAAGATGGAGAGCCTACCTGGTTCAGTAGTCCGAGGGTGAGAGGAAGTTGCAATCCACGCGAAGATGATGGAGAGGCGATTGGCGCAGCCTTGGAAGGAGATGGCCGAAGAGTGGGAGAGGGTGATGAGATCCGGAGAGAGAATGCGTGGAATATTGGAGGGGATGGGTTATGCGTGTGTGAGGAAGTTCACAGGCGTGGTGCAGTGGAAGAAGAAGGAGGAGGAAGAGGATAAGAGAGGGAAGAGAGGAAAGGGTGCGCAGGGAGATAGAGAGATGGGGATGGATTTTTTTCTGTATGATTGGAAACCGAATGGAGGAATGGAAGGGTGTGATGAGAAGGAGGGGATGGGTTATGCGCGTGTGAGGAAGTTCACAGGCGTGGTGCAATGGAAGAAGAAGGAGGAGGAAGAGGATAAGAGAGGGAAGAGAGGAAAGGGTGCGCAGGGAGATAGAGAGATGGGGATGGATTTTTTTCTGTATGATTGGAAACCAAATGGAGGAATGGAAGGGTGTGATGAGAAGGAGAGATTTTAGGGAGTGAGATATGGAGAAATCTTAGATGGAGGGAGATAGAGATACCATTTCCATAATTTCTTCTGCATGATTGGAAACCGAAGGGAGGAATGGAAGGGTGTGATGAGAAGGAGAGACTTTAGGGAGTGAGACTTGGTGAAATCTTAGATGGAGAATGAAATGAAGTGTATAAATGGAGAAGGAGAGATTATAGGGAGGGAGAGATGGAGAAATTGTAGATGGCAGATTCATTTTTATTAGATGAGATTGATCGGAATTTAAGATGTGATTGGTTTAAGTGTATACATCCCTTTGCTGCCACGTGTCCATCTCCAAGACATGCCAGGTGTCCTCCTCCCAAAATACTAATGAAGTGTATACATCCCTTTAGTAATATAGATAGCATATGGAATTGCTGAAATCCATCCAAACCATTGACTTATATTGAAACAAGTGATTTATTTGTCCTTTTGTAAGCCACCAATTATCTGTAAGCAGGGATGATCAATTCCATGATCGGCGACCCACTATCCTAATCCCCTGGGTTGTTGGCCTTTTGAATACCCTGTAATGTGTTAGCAATGGCGTGAATGCAACACGTACACGGATGGGGCCCTTCACTTGATGTGTCAGATCAAGCATAACCATGACTTGAATCACTGGAAGGATTATTATTATTCTTATTTTATGATGAGCCTTTTATCATATTTCATTAACTTGCTTTAATTAAAGATTTTAAGGCTTATCTTAGTTTTGGTTACTGAATGTTGCATTATAATTGACTATTATGTAATTATTTACTTGCTTGTTGCAACTTTTCACCTTATTATTGCCTCTTTGTTTTTTTTTTTTGGGATTTATTATTTATTAACTAGATTGGTTTTATTTTGTCACATTTATTGGTTTTACATTCTTTGAGCCATTTTATTTAAATACATGAAAATTGTCCATGAATATTTGGATCCATAACATATTAAATAAAATTCAATCATTATATGTTTATTTCATGGACCTATTAAAAACATGGATATATTTTGGAGATATAATTAATGGCCCAATATCTTATTTTCACCACTAGTGACATAATAACCAATCTTACTTAGACCCCATTTTATGAGTGCTATTAATTCAATTGAAACACATAGGTTTATGTAGTGTGGTAGTCACCAAAGTGGCCCACTTATGAAAAACTTATAGGTATCAATTGAAATTTAAGACCCTTAACACTATTTCTTGTGTAAGGATAATAGCATTAGACTTGCGATCCTAAATTATGAGAGTGAGGATCGGCCCAAAGGTACGATCGCCACTCAAATAATTATAAGACCGGAATAGGATAATTTGATATATGTACCTAATTGGAATTGGTTCCTATACCCAAAGGTATAAAGCCTATCGAATTGCGTTCATACTATCTCATTAGCCCTATGGATATATAGGATTCCTCCACGAGCGATCCTATTACATGTTGTAGTCTTGACCCAAAGGAGGGACTACGATGATGAATTGAATCACTCACCAGATATGGTTCATTTATGAAACGAATCATTCCGGATTAGTGTTTTTAGCGTGAACTCAAAGCATTAAAGTAATTGAGCTTTTTCCCTTTATATTCTAGCATTGACTCCTGCTGCCTTGAATGGATATCTCTCGAACATACCAATGTTGAATGGCTCGAATTTTGCAAATTGGAAAGATGAACTTTTATTAACCTTGGGTTGCTTAAACTTGGACACTGCAATTATGGAACCCAAGCCTGCTGATCTTACTGAAAATAGCTCTCAAGCTGCGAGAGCATTTTATGAAAAACGGATTAAGGCCAACCGTCTTAGTCTCATGATGATAAAAAGATCTATATCTAAAAATATCCGTGGTTCTATCCCGGATAATAAAAATGCAAAGGCCTATCTCGAATCTGTGGAGCAGCAATCTCAAGCATCTGATATGGCTTTGGCAGCTACTTTGATTGCCAAACTATCTTCAATGAAATATGATGGATCCAGCAGTATTAGGGAACATATCATGGAGATGAAGGATATAGCGGCCCAACTCAACTCTCTAGAAATGACAATTTCTGAGAATTATATAGTCCAATTTATTTTAAACTCCTTGCCCCCTCAATTTGGGCCTTTCAAAATTTCATATAATACTCATAAGGAGAAATGGACTATGAATGAGTTGGTCTCAATGTGTGTCCAAGAAGAAGGCCGACTTTAGCAGGAAGGGCAGTTATACAAAGTAAATTTCATATCCAACACCCCTTCGAACAAGAAGCCATATCCCAAGGTTAAGAAAAGCCTGAAAAAGAAAGGCAAGAAATCTGCTTCTACTGATCAAGTCGGGAAGAACGGTAGTGAACCAAGGTGCTTCTTCTGCCGCAAAAAGGGACATCTGAAGAAAGATTGCTTGAAGAGACAGAAATGGTTTGAATCTAGAGGTATATATAATTCTTTTGTTTGCTATGAAGTAAATCTTTTAGATGTGCCTTCAAATACTTGGTGGATTGATTCTGGTGCCACTGTTCATGTGGCAAATTCCATGCAGGGCTTTCACTCAAGCCGGAGTCCAAGTCGTGAACAAAGAAAAATTTTGATGGGCAACCGGCTGGAGGCTGATGTGAAAGTTGTGGGGACTTGCAGACTGATTCTAGATTCCAGATTCCAGTTGGACCTAAATACCACTTTTTATGTTCCTACAATAAGTAGAAATTTAATTTCTTTATCTAGACTTGATTTGGAAGGTTATACCTTCTCTTTTGGACAAAGTACTTTTAGTATTTATAAGAATAAAGTTTTAATTAGTGGTGGTATTTTATGTGATGGTCTTTATAAATTGAATCTGGATCCATGTTTTGCTAGTTCCTTACTTACCTTGCATGAGAATAATGTTATGAAGGTTGGTGTTAAGAGAGGAATATTGAATGAGAATTCCTCGATTTTGTGGCATAAAAGGCTAGGACACATCTCTCAAGAGAGATTAAAAAGATTAGTAAATGATGGGGTATTACGAGCCCTCGATTTTACTGATTTTGGTGTCTGTATAGACTGCATAAAAGGCAAGCAGACAAAATATGATAATAAAAATAAAGCCACAAGACGTTTTGTACCACTTCAATTAATCCACATAGATATTTGTGGTTATTTTCCTACACCATGTTATAGTTGTCAAAAATACTTTATCACCTTTATTGATGATTTCACTAGATATGGATATGTATACCTATTATATGAGAAATCAGAATCTTTGAAAGCCTTTGAAATTTATAAAGCTGAAGTTGAAAAACAGTTAGACAGAAAAATAAAGGTTGTGAGATCTGATAGGGGTGGAGAGTATTATTGGAGGTATGATGAATCGGGTCAAAATCCTGGCCCATTTGCTAAATTCCTAGAAAGCCATGGTATTCGTGCTGAATACACATTGCCTGGCTCCCCACATAAAAATGGTGTGGCTGAAAGACGTAATAGAACGCTTATGGAAATGGTAAAGAGTATGTTAAGTAATTCTAAATTACCTGACTCTATGTGGGGAGAAGCCCTAAAAACAGCTGTATATATCCTAAACCGTATACCTACTAAGACAGTTCCTAAAACTCCTTACGAGTTATGAACAAGTAAAAAGCCAAGTTTAGGACATCTGCATGTTTGGGGTTGTCCAGCGGAAGCTAGAATTTATAACCCACAAGAGAGAAAATTGGACCCTAAGACTATCAGTGGGTATTTTATTAGATATCCTGAAAGGTCCAAAGGTTTTAGATTTTACTGTCCTACTCATACCACTAAAATTGTTGAAACCGGAAATGCCAGATTCATAGAAAATGATGACATTAGTGGGAGCAATGCACCACGAAATGTGGTATTTGAAGAACATCGGATACCTATTCAAGTACCGATTGAAATAGTTAGAGTTGGTATTCCAAATGACTTCGTTCATAACGATATGATGGAAATACAACCTATCATACCAGATGCACCACTAGATGAGAATGTCACTCATAATGATATGATTGAAGATATTATTCATCCGAATCAAAATTTAGCGGAACCAGAAGCTTTAAGAAGATCTCACAGATTTAAGAGGTCTGCTATATCGGATGACTATATTGTTTATCTTCAAGAATCTGATTTTGATATAGGTGTTAAAGAAGATCCGGTAACATTTTCACAAGCCATTAAAGGAGATGATTCGAATAAATGGATTGATGCCATGCAAGAAGAGTTAAAATCCATGTCAATAAATAAAGTCTGGGATCTCATCGAGTTGCCTCAAGGATCTGCGACTATAGGATGTAAATGGATTTTTAAGACCAAGCGAGACTCAAAGGGCAAAATCGAATGATTTAAGGCCAGACTTGTAGCTGAGGGATTTACTCAAAGGCAAAATATTGATTATAAAGAGAAATTTTCACCAGTTTCTTCGAAAGACTCTTTTCGAATCATAATGGCATTAGTAGCTCATTTTAATTTAGAGTTACATCAAATGGATGTGAAAATAGCGTTCTTGAATGAGAATTTATCTGAAGAGGTATATATGAAACAACCAGAAGGATTTGAGGAAAAAGGCAAAGAAAAACTAGTTTGTAGATTAAAGAAATCTATATATGGGCTTAAACAAGTGTAAGGTCTGTGACCTTACTGGGTCAGTTGGGCCCAAAACCCGGCCCGTTGACCCGTTTAATTTGTTATTATTTTATTTAATTATATTTTAGATATTTAAGTGGGTTTAGATTATGAGCGAGTTTATTTTAGCATTAGAATAGTAACAGCGAAGTTTCATTTGATTCCGAGTTCGTTTGATCTTAGCAGGGGGTAGTTTGCAATTTAGGAAAAATTAAGTGTTTTTCCGAAATATTCCAAACGCCTTGATTTTTGGGTTCGTTGGAAAGGTCTCGTCGTCCTGATAACTTTTTTCTTTTGATTCATCGCGATCCGGCGATGAGAAACCTTTCAAGTGGTCCATTCTTTCACCGGACCTACTTAAAGGGCGATTCGGTCTTTTTCTCTCCATCGTCTTCTTAAACGGGTGTTTGCCCTAATTTTTACTTTTCTTTCTCTACAACCAACGAAGTAACCCAGCAGCCTCCCCCTTTCTTCTTCTTCCTTTCTCAAGCTCGGAACCCTAGCCCAGAAGATCCCATTCAAAGATCCGATCCGTTAGATTTCTTCCTCGCGATCTTCTCTTTCTATTGGTTCTAGTTTGGTAAGCATTCTCTCACTTTCTTCTTTCTGTCATCTTTTCTTTTGGTTAGATTTAGGTTTTGATATAGGTCTTTTCCTTTCTTTTCTTCTCCTTGGTGTATTAGGTTGTGTTTGATTGGGTTAGATTGAGGATCTTGCGGTAGGAAGATTTCTCCTCGAGTTTACCCGAATTCCAATCTTTTTCTCGGTTGAGGCAAGTAGATTTACACTGCATAATATAGCATGTGTGTTTGTTCCTTTATTGAATTGCAATGGTTTCTTGATAGACTTCCCCTTTAATTCCAAGCCTGTCTGATTTTAATTGGAAATCATTTGTTAGGTTATGTTTTGGAGAAAATGTTGATATTAGGTTGATTAGAGTTTGCTTAATTTGATTAAATGAAATGGAATGTGATGTATGGATTGATGGATTGAATGTGACGAATGGGGAGCACGGATCGAGGCTCAGTTTTCTGCAGGTTTGGTCTTGGAATGACCGGAAGAAAAAGGGAGCAGAAACCCAAATTCGGGCTTCACGTTCGCTGTCCGATAGATCGGTCGCACAGTGCGATCGATCGGACAGTGAACAGTCTCCTAATTAACTGTGGGCGATCACAGTTCGATCGATCGGTCTGTGAAAACTCTCAATTAACTGGGAGGTGCCCAGTGCCGATCGATCGGTCACTCAGTCCGATCGATCGGACTGTGCACTAACTGTGAGGTGTTCAGTGCCGATCGATCGCACCTTCGGTCCGATCGATCGGGGGGTGCATGGTCGCTGAAACTTCAAGGGCTTGTAATTATCAATCCGCCCATTGGATTTTCACGTATAATATACCGTTGGAAAGCCCTCGAGACGGAGAATCTAATGGTTCTGGTCTCATCACGATCGGAGGTCAAAATTGATGTAATGATTTGAACTAAGGATTTGACTTTTGTAATTTGATAAAGAGACTGGTTAACCTAGGTTTGGGACTTAGATGTTGGAAACCACTCACTTACTATCACATGACCATAAATGAGTTTGAAATCGAATCACGTGGCTTGGTGTGAATTCGATGGGTTGTCTAGGTATTCGTGTATTACACGTAGTGTAACCGAATGCATATGGAGTTGAATGGAATGATGCTTAACATGATTGTACACCAATGAATTTTCCTAAAAAGCATCATTGATCCAATTTCCATACGTACTCTGTTAGAATACGGAGAATACAGGGATGACACTACTTGCTTAGGATTGGATTGTAATTCCTTCTTGACTTTGACTTGTATCCGTTGATAACTTTCTCCTTGTACACTCTCTTGACATGAAACACATAATCACTTATGAAACATAAATTCCTATAGAATTTAGGACTTGGACTTAGAGTGTACCATAGGAACCCGTGTCTTGTTTTGATGAACATGACTGGTTAGTATGAAGGGGATTATCACGTGGCTTGTCTTGTATTGATTTGGAAGAGATAATCCCTAAGAACTTGTCTCGTACTTGGAACTAGCCAGACTTGCTTGTCTTGTCTGTCCTTGAGTCAAAACCACTTTATTATTATTTTGCATATCATAGCCATCTGCAGTTTGGGATTTATTGACGAATTGGTTACTCCGGTTGTCGGGGTGGGCAGTCAGCGTAGGACGGCGTCCATGGCGTTGAATAGTTGGGAGCGGGCTAGGACCGTGCTGCTATTCTTAGGACAGGGAGCTAGGATCCCACTGGAGCCGGACTATGGTATCAGTAGTCCAAGGGGATTGTTACTGGTACCCCGGGAGGTGGCATAGGACATCCTCGGAGTCTCCCTCTTGCTTGTCTTGCTTGCATTTGCATGGATAGTGGTTATTGTTAGAGGATTACTAGGATTCCTGTTATTGTTTCTATATATTAATCTCGCTTTATGCCTAGCTTCGCATTCTTGTATTCATATGATCTTATACCTGTCATTACTCTATACTTGATGCATGTCGTGTTTATTATGTTTTGTATATCTATTGCTCAACATGTCGTTGACTTTGTTCCTTGGTGTGCAGACACATCAGGTGAATACTTCTACTACGAAGAGTAGGCAGGTGAGGAGATCCCAGAGGATCTCCAACCAGCAGTGCCGATGACGTAGAGTAGCGTCATCACTCCTGGCACGAGAGAGACATATTTGGGATCTATTAGATTTATCTTTCATTCATTTATTTCTCTCGTCAAACCTTTATATTACATTGACTTCTGTTTCTTTGATTGGCCATGTTTAGTGGGTTGGCCATTGTAATAAATTACTTAACTTTGAAGTTCTGTTTACTCTTCTTGCAACTTTAATTTAATGAGAGTTTATTAATCATTGCTTGAGATCCTATATGCCTAGAGTTGTATTAACTCTACATTTATTGTGACACATGAGGTTGAAAATATTAAATCCTCACCGCGGACTACGATCCGTGGGCCTTAAGGACAAAATTTTTAAATAGTCCTAAAATTCACTCTCCGAATCCGGTTATTTCTTTAATCGGGTTTGGGGAACGTGACAGGATGGTATCAGAGCATTAGTTGGTTTCTCAGGGTAAAAATTGTAGAAACCATAGGACGGGTGTGAGGATTTCATTAGTCAGTAGGTTGATCTCTTAGTTTTATTTTCTAGCATTGTGATGTTAGCTTGGGGCATATTGGAAATAACCTTGAATGTTTTACAGGATTATGGCTGGTAGACACAATACTCGAGGTGAGGGTAGTTCATCTCAGAATGGCTCTGAGAATCAATTCCACCAGTTTATGGCAGCCTTCATCCAGTCCCAAAAAGATATGGCTGAGCAGAGCCAGAAACAAAATGAGAATCAAGCAGTATTCCAAGCACAGATGCTTGAGGTAGTGCAGAAGGTGGGCCAGCCACAGGCCAAGGAGTATGATCTCAATGAGTTGGTTGAGAATTTTAGAAAGAGGATCCCACCTGAGTTCCATGGCATAGAGGACCCCGCTGTAGCAAATGAGTGGGTAGTTCAAATGGAGAAGATCTATGAGGTGTTTCGATGCACGGGCATTCAGCAGGTGCAGCTAGCAGCCCATATGTTCCGTGGAGCAGCGGAGAGATGGTGGAAAACCGTCAAACACCCATATGAGGAAATTGCTGAGGAGGTAGCCTGGAAGACTTTTACAGAACAGTTCCAAAAGAAGTTTATCCCGGAGCATTATAGGGATCAAAAGATGGAGGAGTTCGAGAGACTGATGCAGGGTGACTTGACAGTACAGGATTATGAGATTTCCTTCACCCATTTATCCCGATTTGCCGAGAGTCTGATTCGGCCAGAGTCAGAGAGGGTTAGGAGATTTATCAAGGGACTCCGAGCAGATATAAAGATGCAAGTACAGCGGAGCAGGCTGACCAACTATGATGACGTGGTCAATAAAGCATATTGGGCAGAGGAGTCCCTGAAGGACGTGATTGCTTTGGAGCAGCAGAGGATCTTAGCATTGATTCCTCAGCCCAGGACACAGGGATCTTCGTCTCTATCGTATCAGCAGCCAGCACCCAAGAGGCTACGATTCGAGCCTGTACCCCGACAGCAGCCACAACGAGTCTCTTGCATGCATTGTGGCAGGAATCATTATGGCCGTGATTGCAGGAAGCAGTCCGGAGCGTGTTTCAACTGTGGAGACCCAGGGCATAAGGTTCGTTTTTGCCCAGGGAAGACAGGAGTAGCACCACCACCATTTCTAGCTCTGGCGCCCAGGCCACCACATCCTGCGCAGCCGTTGAGACAGATGCCTCCTGGACAGGCCAGGCCACAGCAGCAGCAGATGATAGTCCGACCACCTCAGCCACCACAGCAGCGCCCTCCAGTACCTCAGCAGCGCTATCAGCAGAGACCCCCAGCACCCAGATTCCAGGGTTGTGGTCAGAGACCACCGCAGCAGTACCACCAACAGCGTCCCCAGCAGGTAGGGAAAGCTTATGCTCTGATGCATGAGGAAGCAGAGGCTGCAGGAAATGTCATAGAAGGTACACTTTTCGTTTGTGGATTTGATGCTAAAGTTCTATTTGATCTTGGATCCACACAATCGTTTGTTGCACCAGCATTTGCACTACATTTGGGGGAGGATAAGGAGATACTACCCTATGATTTGATAGTAGCTACCCCTGTAGGTAGACATGTAGCTTGTAATGTCATCTACCCTAGGAGTAGTATTCAGATTGGGGAAGTTAAGCTGACCGTCAGTTTGATCATATTACCAATGGCAGAGTTTGATGTGATACTTGGTATGGATTGGTTAGCAGCTAACCGAGCAGTGTTAGATTGTTTTAACAAGACTGTGAAGTTGGAGAGTGCAGACCGTAGTGTCGAGTTTATTGGAGCTGAAAAGCCCATCTCCACTCGGCAGAGCGATTGATGAGGAGCGGTTGTGAAGGTTTTATCACATTTATTGCGGAAGATAAGGAGTCTAAGTCTGCTGATGAGATTCCAGTGGTGCGAGAATTCCCAGATGTATTTCCGGATGAAATTCCTGGTTTGCCACCTATTCGTGAGTTGGATTTCACGATAGAATTGCAGCCAGGGACAACACCTATTTCGAAGGCCCCGTATAAGATGGCACCAGCAGAATTGAAAGAGTTGAAGACTCAGATTGGAGATCTGTTGGATAAGGGTTTTATCAGGCCCAGTGTTTCACCGTGGGGAGCTCCGGTGATATTTGTGAAGAAGAATGACGGGACTATGAGGATGTGTATCGATTACAGACAGTTGAACCAGATGACTGTTAAGAATAAGTACCCGTTATCGAGGATCGATGAGCTATTTGATCAGTTGCAGGGAGCCCAATTCTTTTCGAAGATAGATCTGCGTTCCGGTTATCACCAGTTGCGAGTCAGAAAGGAGGATGTTCCTAAGACTGCATTTTGGACGAGATATGGACATTTCGAGTTTCTTGTGATGCTTTTGGATTGACAAATGCTCCAGCAGTTTTTATGGCATTGATGAACAAGGCATTTGCTCCTTTCTTGGATCAATTTGTGGTAGTCTTCATAGATGATGTATTGGTGTACTCGAAGACTAAGGAGGAGCATGAGCATCAATTGAGAACTTCTTTGCAGCTTTTGAGGGATAACCAACTGTATGCTAAGTTGAGTAAAAATGTGAGTTTTGGTTGGAGCAAGTGGCATTTTTGGGCCACATTATCTCTAAGGAAGGATTAACAGTGGATCCCAAGAAGATTGCAGCGGTTGTCAATTGGAGTAGCCAGAGGAATGTAGTGGAGATTCGTAGTTTCCTTGAACTTGCAGGTTACTACAGAAGGTTTGTGAAAGGATTCGCTACCATAGCATCTCTGTTGACTAAGTTGACGAGGAAGGATATTCCATTTATATGGACGGAGGGGTGTGAAAAGAGTTTCCAAGAGGTGAAGACCAAATTGACTACAACACCCATACTTGCCTTACCCATTGGAAGTGGAGGATTTGTGATCTTCACATATGCATCAGGAGTAGGTTTGGGATGCGTTCTCGTGTAGCATGACAAGGTGATAGCCTATGGATTGAGGCAATTGAAGGATCATCAGAAGAAGTATGCCACACATGACTTGGAGTTAGCAGCAGTGGTGTTTGCATTGAAGTTGTGGAGGTACTATTTGTATGGGGAGAGATTTGAGGTGCATACAGATCATAAGAGTCTGCAATACCTGTTTACACAGGGTGATCTGAATAACAGGCAGAGGATATGGATGGAGTACATAAAGGATTATGATTTTTCGATCAAGTACCATCCTGGAAGAGTGAATGTGGTAGCAGATGCTCTCAGTAGAAAGGCAGCATTCAGTGGGTGTATAATGCCTGAATGGAGATGGATGGAGCAATTCAGAGATATGGACGTGGAAGTCTGGCCAGTTAATAAGAATGTCCTAGTTGCTACTATGGGAGTTTGGGAGCCAGAGATAGTTAACAGGATCAAGGAATGCCAGAAGGACGATCTAGAATTACAGAGAATCATTGATCATGTGGATGACAAGCCAGAGTTCAGATTGATTGATGGAGTTTTATACTATAAGGATAGGTTGTGTGTGCCAAATGTTCAAGATATCAAGTCAGAGTTGATGACAGATGCGCACCACACCAGATATTCTATTCACCCAGGGAGTACCAAGATGTATCAGAATATGAAGAATCACTATTGGTGGGAGAAAATGAAGAAAGAGATTGCAGAATTTGTCTCCAGGTGTATGACTTGTGAATAGATTAAGGCAGAGCACAAGAAGCCTCCTGGTTTACTTCACCTATTGGAAATTCCACAGTGGAAATGCAAGAATATCACCATGGATTTCGTGTCAGGGTTGCCGAACACCAAGAAAAGCAATGATGCTATTTGGGTGATTGTGGATAGATTGACTAAATCAGCCCATTTCTTGCCATTTAAGACTGGTCAGTTTATGGACAAGATGACTAAGATGTACAGGGACAATATAGTCAAGTTGCATGGAATGCCTAAGTCCATAGTGTCCGATCGAGACACTAAGTTTGTCTCTCGGTTTTGGTCTACTTTCTAGTCATCTATGGGAATTCAGTTGAAGTTTAGCACAGCTTACCACCCTCAGACAGATGGACAGTCAGAGCGTACCATTCAGACATTTGAAGATCTCCTTCGAGCATGTGTTTTGGATTTCAAGGAGAGCTGGGATGAGAGTTTGCCTACAATAACAGCTATCATTCAGGTATTGGTATGGCACCATTTGAGGCATTGTACGGAAGGACATGCAGAAACCCAGCATGTTGGGAGGAAGTTGGAGTTCGGAGTTTTCATGGCCCATCAGAGATTGCTGATTCCAGTAAGAAGGTCAGAGTTGTCCAGATGAGAATGAAGGAGTCACGTGATCGTCAGAAGAGCTATGCAGACAAGAGGCGGAGACCTTTAGAATTCCAAGTGGGAGATATGGTTTTCCTGAAAGTGTATCCGATGAGAGGTGTCGTCAGATTTGGGCAGAAAGGGAAGCTTGCCAAGAG
This sequence comes from Litsea cubeba, assembly GCA_012931725.1. NCBI lineage: Eukaryota > Viridiplantae > Streptophyta > Magnoliopsida > Laurales > Lauraceae > Litsea > Litsea cubeba. The sequence goes on from CM022948.1 coordinate 19,026,397, forward strand.
GTATGTGGAACCGTTTGAGATTAAGAGCAAGATTGGAGATTTGGCTTATCGTCTAGTGCTATCGCCAGAGTTAGCGGGTGTGCTCGACGTATTTCATGTCTCAATGCTTCGGAAATATATTCCAGATCCCACCCACGTGTTGCAGCACGAGCCACTTCAACTTCAGGCAGATGTCACCTACATAGAGCGTCCAGCGCAGATCATTGACACTAAGGAGATAGTTTTGCGTACTAAAACCATTCCATGGGTTAAAGTACAATGGGAGAACCACAGTCCGGAGGAAGCTACGTGGGAGTTGAAGGATCGGATCCAGAAAGCGTACCCCTATCTTTTTCCAGATGAGGTATGTTTAGGCATTTGGGGGACCAAATGTTCTTTTTATTTGTGAGAGTTGTAAGGTCTGTGACCTTACTGGGTCAGTTGGGCCCAAAACCCGGCCCGTTGACCCGTTTAATTTGTTATTATTTTATTTAATTATAATTTAGATATTTAAGTGGGTTTAGATTATGAGCGAGTTTCTTTTAGCATTAGAATAGTATCTGCGAAGTTTCGTTTGATTCCGAGTTCGTTTGATCTTAGCAGGGGGTAGTGTGCAATTTAGGAAAAATTGAGTGTTTTTATGAAATATTCCAAACGCCTTGATTTTTTGGGTTCGTTGGAAAGGTCTCGTCGTCTTGATAACTTTTGTCTCTTGATTCATCGCGATCCGGCGATGAGAAACCTTTCAAGTGGTCCATTCTTTCACCGGACCCACTTAAAGGGCGATTCAGTCTTTTTCTCTCCATCGTCTTCTTAAACGGGTGTTTGCCCTAATTTTTACTTTTCTTTCTCTACAACCAACGAAGTAACCCAGCAGCCTCCCCCTTTCTTCTTCTTCCTTTCTCAAGCTCGGAACCCTAGCCCAGAAGATCCCATTCAAAGATCCGATCCGTTAGATTTCTTCCTCGCGATCTTCTCTTTCCATTGGTTCTAGTTTGGTAAGCATTCTCTCACCTTCTTCTTTCTGTCATCTTTTCTTTTGGTTAGATTTAGGTTTTGATATAGATCTTTTCCTTTCTTTTCTTCTCCTTGGTGTATTAGGTTGTGTTTGATTGGGTTAGATTGAGGTTCTTGCGGTAGGAAGATTTCTCCTCGAGTTTACCCCAATTCCAATCTTTTTCTCGGTTGAGGCAAGTAGATTTACACTGCATAATATAGCATGTGTGTTTGTTCCTTTATTGAATTGCAATGGTTTCTTGATAGACTTCCCCTTTAATTTCAAGCTTGTCTGATTTTAATTGCAAATCATTTGTTAGGTTAGGCTTTGGAGAAAATGTTGATATTAGGTTGATTAGAGTTTGCTTAATTTGATTAAATGAAATGGAATGTGATGCATGGATTGATGGATTGAATGTGATGAATGGGGAGCACGGAGGGGAGCACGGAGGCTCAGTTTTCTGCAGGTTTGGTCTTGTAATAACCGGAGGAAAAAGGGAGCAGAAACCCAAATTCGGGCTTCAGGTTCGCTGTCCGATCGATCGGTCGCACAGTGCGATCGATCGGACAGTGAACAGTCTCCTAATTAACTGTGGGCGATCACAGTCCGATTGATCGGTCACACAGTCCGATCGATCGGTCTGTGAAAACTTTCAGTTAACTGGGAGGTGCCCAGTGCCGATTGATCGGTCACTCAGTCCGATCGATCGGACTGTGCACTAACTGTGAGGTGTTTAGTGCCGATCGATCGCATCTCCGGTCCGATCGATCGGAGGGTGCATGGTCACTGAAACTTCAAGGGCTTGTAATTATCAATCAGCCCATTGGATTTTCACGTATAATATACCGTTGGAAAGCCCTCGAGACGGAGAATCCAATGGTTTTGTTTTTATTCACGATCGGAGGTCGAAAAGTGATGTAATGATTTGAACCAAGGATTTGACTTTTGTAATTTGATGAAGAGACTGGTTAACCTAGGTTTGGGACTTAGATGTTGGAAACCACTCACTTACTATCACATGACCATAAATGAGTTTGAAATTGAATCACTTGGCTTGGTGTGAATTCGATGGGTTGTCTAGGTATTCGTGTATTACATGTAGTGTAACCGAATGCATATGGAGTTGAATGGAATGATGCTTAACATGCTTGTACACCAAGGAATTTTCCTAAAAAGCATCATTGATCCAATTTCCATACGTACTCTGTTAGAATACGGAGAATACAGGGATGACACCACTTGCTTAGGATTGTGATAACACCTCATCTGTTCGCTTCTCTAACAACGACAAGAGTTCTAGCGCTGCAAAACACTTTCAGATAAAATATCTTGCCGTTAAAGAGAAGGTTCGAGATGGTTTAGTGTCTATAGAGAAAATCAGTACAAGGCTCATGATTGCAGATCCTATGACCAAAGCCTTACTAGCTGAGGCCTATTATGATCATGTTAGAGAAATGGGTCTCATTGTGTTACCTTAATGTATGTGGTTGAATGAATTTATGCTATTTTATTAGACATTTTTTAATTTGTTGATCAATATTCATTAATAATGATTATGTTCTCTTATTTATTTTTTGTTGTGCACAATTACTTCATTATTGAAAAGCAAGATAAATTTCAGTTGGACCAATAAATAGGAATTTTAGTCCATTCCTATTATTTTCTTCAATTATTGCTTGACTAAATGGAATTACTAAGGTTGTGGTACGTGGATGGAATTATGTCGCAAAATTGATGTTTGACCGCCATAATTCACATTATTGGTTTCATTTAGTTACAGTATACAAGAATTAGCATAAATAAGATTGATTGGGCTGTTTTCACAAATGAGTGGCCACTCGTCGGAATTTTTTAAATTTAGTTGAATCCAAGTTGAGGCAAAACAAAATTTTTTTTTCAACTAGTTATTTTTCAAAATTATATTATAAAAGGTGGAGTGCTTTTATATGGTCGTCTTGACCAAGTGGG